>JAFMOC010000007.1:14125000-14797500 GCA_019802505.1 Corydoras sp. C115
GCACCTGGAAACCCAATTTATTATACAATGTTTAATTAAAAAAAAAGGAAAATACTGTGCATGTTATTAAATTTTAGTTACTGCTTTATTTTAATGCAGTCAGTACTGTAGTCTTCAGCTTTATTCATTTTATGGAACTCTATTTATCAACTATATATTCCTTTATTTTATGTTCTTTTTTAAAAGTAGGAATCTGAACAAAGTAATCACTTGATACATGATGCCAACTGTGAGCTCATATATTGTAACCAGGCATTGAACAAACCCCTTCCATCCATCCTGTGAAAATTCATTTTCCCATTCTGGACAAAATTAAACTTACATAATCTGCCTTTTCCAATCAGGAAATCATGCATTTCAATAATTAAACAGCCTTTTTGAACATTGCAAAACACTTAGGATTTATGTGTCTGGACTTGATATGCAATTGTAACTTGATATGTTATGACAGTATTAAATCCAATGTTAGGCAATGGAAATTACTATGGTAAAAATTATGACAAGTGTGAAACGGCGCCAAATGACTGTGTAAGCAGCCATGTCTTCTTCGGTGCCTGTTTAAACCTATCTAATGGATTCGTTGTCATATTAATGTATTTAAATTCACACAAGCTTTTGATTTACACGAAATTTTTAACAATGCAGATCCAACTCTGAAAAGCTTTAAACAGTGAGAGTAAATTCCATCTAGAAAGGTAATGGGTAAAGCCAATGACTGCTTTAAAGAGCTCTGGCTCTAATTATGGGCCACCAGTAAACCAAAAAACCAAACTCTAGCATAGAGTTTCAGTTAACCGTCACTGCCGATGATATTATACAGCACAAACAATCCAAAGAAATGACAGCTTAGTGCCAAACGCATCAGATAAACATAAATTAAAATCACACTGATTAACTTTGTCATTATGGAATAATTTACTATAGGAATTATCATATATGATATACAACATAAAATATACATTTAAAACATACCCATTTTAAATATCTGTATTTTGCTGCTCTACTGTGCTTTAGTTTTTATGACCTCAAAAAACGTTTTGGCTGGAAAATTGCAAACCCCAGTTTAGATCAGTTTGGCAGTAAATTTGGCTAACTGTGGGAAAATAAGCATGAGAAAGCATTTAAACTATTTATTCTCCTTAAGAAAGCAATCACTCGCAGAGAGGATAAGAGCCTTAACAGTTTCTTTGGTCTTGTGTTTTTAAATTCTGAAATAAAGAGTAGCCTTTTAAACTAACAGAAGGCAGAAGTCATTGCAATAGTCCAATTGAACAATGAAAATGTTCAAATACTGTTATGGAGATAATGTACTTAGATACTATGCATAGTTTTATTATGCCTGACAAATAAAATTAGCAGTAATTAGCAGGCACTTTCCTAATCAATTGCTTATGATTAATTAAGCCTCATAAAGTCTGACTACTTTAAAAGCTGAGCTTTTATCAGTTTTATGTTTTGCTTCATAAATTCAGTCTACATTAGTTTACACCATGCCAAGAGGAATGTACATCAGCCATGACCTCAGAGAAGTAACTGTTGCCACTCATTCATCTGGGAAAGGTTAAAGAACCATCTCCAAACAATTTACAATTCATCATTCCTTAGTGAGAAGCATTGTTTATAACTGGGAAGCCTTTAAGACAGTTGCAAAGCCTCCCCAGCATGGGTGTCTTAGTTAATTTAGTTCAGAATCAGGCTGTTTAATCTGCAGAGATGTAAAGAATGGTCTAAAAGATACATCACAGGACCTTCAAGTCACTAATGTTTATTGATGTTTGCTAGAAAAAGACAAAGCAATGTCTGTTCTCTTCCAAAAATATATATGTTTACAGCATCATAACAAACGATTTGGGAGAATTTTTTCAATTTTAATGAGACCAAGGTAGAGATTATACACAACATAATGTTTAGGTAAAACAAAACACAAACACCTTTACCAAATGATTTAGGCATGTTTTGTTGTCACATTACACAGGTCAATTTTAGACCCTAACAACAGTGAACTCCAGTTTATACCAGTTACAGTTCAGCCAGAATTAGGTCATGCAACAGAATGAGCTTAATCACTCTGGCAAATTGATATCTGATCAGTTTAAGTCATGTTAAAATTGTATGAGTTATTGTATGTTATGTTAAGTCATGTTAAAATTGTATGACGGGTTATTGACTTCAACTGTACAGAGATTATGTAGCAGGATACTTAGTGAGTTGACTGTTAACCAGGCCAAGCACTAGAATTAAATGGGTAATGAGGGCATCACATCTAGTTATATAATAAAACAGTAGGTGATTCTGTGGGCAGTATCAAAATATTGCTTACTCCCTATAATTTGTTTGTTTCCTCTTCATCCATACATCCATCCATTATCTTCCGCTTTATCCTATATTAGGGTCGCCCATGCCCATCCAGGGGAGAACGCCTCGGGCACTGGGCAGATACACCCAGGACAGGGCACCATTTTATCGCTGGGCACACACTCACTCACACATACACACGCTATATGGGGCAATTTGGAGAACTCAATTGACTTGATCCATGTTTTTGGACTGTGGGAGGAAACCGGAGAACCCGGAGGAAACCCACGCAGACACGGGGAGAACATGGAAACTCCACCCAGATGGGGATTCGAACCGGAAATCCCTAGTGCTGAGAGGCGAACGTGCTAACCACTAAGCCACCGTGCAGCCCTGTTTCTTCTTGTTTTTAATAATAAATAGCAGGCAGTATCTGGAAAATATGGTATCTGGAAACCTGGTCACAAACTACAATTGATTGGTTAAGAGCTAATACAATTCAACCATGGAGCATACTATGAAACCCTAGATTTCAACAATACAGGATTATTGTATTAAGACAATGCTGGATCAAAGTCAATACATTTTTTATAACAACAAAATCTGTATTTAATTTTCATGTTCTAATGTTTTCTAAACTTTAAAAGGTCTAAATTCACAAAAAAAAATTCCCACTATGTGTCTGCTCCATGCAGTGCTTAGGAAAACACCTTTTTGTCTGGATCAGATAAAAAAACATTTTATATGGGGGGGAAGCTTAAAAGAAGATTTTTAAACTGTGCTGCATCTACGGCACTAGCTATTATTTTATTGTCATTTTTCTATAGTGTACATAAATATTTTACATTTATTCTAAGTTTTAGTTACTAAAGTTGGTACTTGTCTGCGATGTAAAGGATGAATTTGTTTTTCCCATCATAATCAGAAAGTAAGTCAACAGTCACTATAAATTCCAGTCATCATTGACTCTTTTACTGTAAGTCCTATTATTGTAAAAAATATATATATATATATCCATGAGCAACAAAACCTTATCTGTGAACAGGAAGATCATGCACAATTACAGGATGTATCTGGTGAAATGAAGGTAGAAAAACAATCGTGTCAATATTTGCTCTGCATAAATTCAAATTGTAATGTGTGAAAAGAATCATGTGTAAAGGAATGTGCAGTAAAAACCAAAACTTTAAGGAAAATAAGAAGAATCCAAACTTATTGTAAGTTCGGTTCAAAAGTCATAGATGGATGGATGGAGAGGTAGGTAGATAGGTGAATATGTGGATTGATGAATGAGTGACTAAATAGATCATTTGGATTTGTGAAACTCTAAGTCTAAGTAAGGGCAGAAATTTGCACATTTATTTAGTGTAACAAAACCCACAAACAAATTTGTTAAAAAAGAAATAGCACTGTTACATTGGACCAAGAAAAGTGTATTGCAACCAGGTAACTTATGAAGTTTAAAATTTCATAAGTAATGTGACATGAATCTCTGAAAGAATATTTTCTTCTATAGCTTTGATCAATGTTGAAAGATGACTGCTATAATAATGTCATACATTGTTATAGTATAAAGTATAAAGCATGAATCTCAGCTGCACGCCTCTTGCTCCAGAAATCAGCACGAATTCTCCTCGGATATGGGTCTGTCTCACAGACAAATCTGTTTGGATAAAGGCCCGTCATCTTAAGTTAAATATGGCAAAGACAGAGCTCCTGATCATTCCAGCAAAAGGTTCATTTAATCACAGCCTGGCCTTAAATTAACCACCCCAAAATCTCTCCTGCTGGGTCTGTAATCTTGGTTTCACAAATGTCATGCAGCTAAAACGATATGACTAAGTCACACAACAGCCTGTTCCTGCAAATTCATTCCGTTTAACATCAAGAAGATTAGACTTGTTCTGACTAAGCACTCAAGTACTCAACTGTTGCTTTCTTGTCCCTCATCTCACAAGATTACACATGAACTCTGCTTGCCTGGTGTCTAATCTATGGTTGAATGATGCTTTCTTTATAAGGACTTGCTGTAATTTCCTTAGCTATTTTAAAAATAGTGATGATTGGAAATTTAGGCATTGATCCAGTTCAGCAAATGACCAAGAATGATAATTCTGCAGCTCAGCTGATTCGTTCTTATGCTGCTTTGGATAAAACCCTGTGAAAAGAGAGTAAATGCAAATGTAAATTGAGCAAGTGAATTTGTAAGTAGTTTCATTGATGATAAAGGGCATTGACCATATAGTGTTTACTAGGGTTTATGTGGAAAAGATGTCATTAATATCTATGACAGATAACAAATCAATAAATCCAAATTATTTACTTAAAATATAACTAATATATGGGCGGCGTGCCGGTGGCTTAGTGGTTAGCACGTTCGCCTCTCAGCGCTAGGGATTCCCGGTTCGAATCCCCATCTGGGTGGAGTTTCCATGATCTCCCCGTGTCCGCGTGGGTTTCCTCCAGGTTCTCCGGTTTCCTACCACAGTCCAAAAACATGGATCAAGTTAATTGAGTTCTCTAAATTGCCCCATATAGAGTGTGTTTGAGTGTGTGAGTGTGTACCCAGTGATGAATTGGCGCCCTGTCCTGGGTGTATCTGCCCAGCGCCCGAGACTTTCTCCCCTGGATGGGCATGGGGAACCCCACCACGACCCTAATAGAGGATAAAGCGGGAGATAATGAATGAATGAATAACTAATATATATATATATATATATATATATATATATATATATATATATATATATATATATATATATATATATATATATATATATATATATATATATATGGTACACACAAAAACATCAAGCCTGGATAATTAAGAGCCTTTTGGCTTTTAAATATCTGAAGTAATGTTCAAAGTACCTTATATGAGGCAGAACCCATAAGGCTTTTGGGGTTATTATAAAATATATCCACATTGAAGCATTTAACAGAAATGGAATCTTTTCTTTCTGAAAGCATAAAAGTTAGTCTACCATTTCATAATGCCATTGCAAATTGGTGTGGTGGGGCTCCTAAACTGAGAACTCTACTTTTAAACCCCATAGAACAGCTGGACTGCAGGTGCAAGAGCTGCTGCTAAAATGGTTAAATTTTTGCATAAATTGTTGGATATTGTTATTTATGTTTAATATATTAAAATGATCTGTTTATATGTCACAGACATATTTATTAGACAATGTGTTTAGATTCCATTTTCCTTCACCAAGTTAATAAATTAGGTTACTGATTTATTTCTTCAAACAGAATTATTCATGATTTTTCAGATTTCAAGGTCTACATTTGTAGTTTTTTATTCTCATCGGATTTTACAGATTATATGTGGAGTTAAGGTCAGTTAATACTGTGGTGAGAATAGCATTTTGGGGTCTTTATTACTTTCATCCAGTAAAGGGCCATAAACTTCATTCTCCTGTAGTCCCACTTAGTCTGGCAGTTCAAGACGACACCCTGACCTCCCACAGCGGCCCCTCATGCCAGTTTTAAGCATCGGTGCCATTTCAACTGAATATTAACTGATACCAATCTATACATTTATTGACTAAGTTATATAACGCTTTTTTGACAGTGTAATTCAATCATACCAGTGCAACACAGACTAACACACCACTACTACATGTACCCAAATAGTACCTGATTTTGCATATGTGATAGACCTGTTGGGGACAATTAGCAAACAGAGTAAAAGGGACTAATAAATTATGCAGCGAAACAGATGGACAAGCACATACTGTAGCATTACAAAGTGCATCTACATTGTAAGTTTCATTCAAAATTAAATATTAAGTGTAGAAACCAGGTGGTGTACATAATAAAATGTCAAATGGGTGTGTATTTAATAGGTACACTATAAGTAAAAAAAACTAGTAATTCTCTAAGCCTATTTCTCTCATCTGGTTTTAATAAAAGCCCTCTCTCTTGGAGGTACATTTTGGATTATAGATTTGGAGCAAATGGCCAACTATAATATCCCTAATCTATTGCCAAGTGAAATTCCAGCAGCTACTCTTGATTATGTTAGCAGGTGCAGGACATTTCTGAGTGATGGAGCTCTGTGATACTCATGCATCATTAAAAAGACATTGCCATGTCATTTAGGATCATTTGTCCCTAATCATATGTCTTTTGTCTGTAAATGCAAGTGCTAAAAGGCATTTGTCATGGCAACAAGATAAAAAAAATGGCACTGCATTCATTTTCACTCAGAATGCTCTTAGACTGAGGTTCACCTACTCTCATTTATTTTCCTCATAAATCTTTTAGCCTTGGTAATTAAAGCTTTTGCTCTTTTCCATGCCCCATACATCCAGGACTAATTAATCCATTAAACGATACTACACTCAACTGATGCTGATTTCACTGATTGCTTTAACATGATCAAAACAAGGCATGTTTTAGTAGAGCTTAAACATACATCTCTTTAGAGACAACACTGATTAACTGAAATTTAATTATGATTAAGTTTTGGTTCAGGGCTGTTTTGTAATATTTGGAAAAATACATCAGAAAGCCAAATGAGGTGGTGAAATGTAAACTGTTTAACATTTTTACCTAATACCTAACCATAATGGCTAACATGTTTCAAATGCATAACTCATTGATATATCTATATCTATATGATATTTTTCAAAGCGGCTTCACAAGTTCTGTGTAAAATCAGCCATAACAAAACAAGTTATATGACTTACAGATACAGCACATCAATGCATAACATAATTGCCATTCTGGTGCCATAAGTAGCACTCGTACCTCACTTAACACTTGGGATATTCAGAATGGATGGCTAAAGAACTTTTTGTGTGGAATTTGTATGTTATCTTCCTGTCTATATGTATTTTTAATACATAATAAGACATATTAATAAGGCCTGATTTCTTCATACAGTCCTATAACATGTTATATGAGCTTAATAAGTGGTGTGAATGTATTATGAGTTTTCTTTGTGTTTTCAGTTTGTTATCTTTCACCCCACAAGCAGTAACATAAACATAATCATCTTAAAAATGAATACTATGTCATTACATCCGCGTGGGTTTCCTCAAGGTTCTCCGGTTTCCTCCCACAGTCATGGATAAAGGTCAATTGAATTCTCACAAGATATTGTGTGTGTGTGTGAGAGTGAGTGTGTGCCCAGTGATAGATTCTGCCGAGCGCCTGAAACGTTCTCCCCTGGATGGGCATGGGGAAAGCCCCGTGACCCTAGTAGAGGATAAAGCAGATGATAATGGATAGATGGATGTCATTACATGCCCAGGAGTTAATGGTCTCACCTCACAGCAGAACCTGAGTACATTTTGTATGTTCTCCACCCATGTCTGCATGTGATTCTTCCGAGAGCTATATATATATATATATATATATATATATATATATATATATATATATATATATATATATATATATATGTCCACGTGGGTTTCCTCCGGGTTCTCCGGTTTCCTCCCACAGTCCAAAAACATGGATCAAGTTAATTGAGTTCTCCAAATTGCCCCACATAGAGTGTGTCTGTTTGAGTGAGTCTGTGCCCAGCGATGGATTGACGCCCTGTCCTGGGTGCATCTGCCCAGCACCCGAAACGTTCTCCCCTGAATGGGCATGGGGAACTAATATAGGATAAAGCGGAAAATAATGAATGAATGAATGAATGAATGAATGAATGAAAGTATTAAATAGAAATATTTAAATGAGGTACACCATATCTGTAACAGTGAACTAAGTACAAAATAAAAATTCATCACTGATGTTATATTTTAATAATCGAAAATATACACCCTGAACATGAACGTCACTATAATACAGTTCTTGCATTGTTGTGGAAACTTTGATGTTTTCAATGAGCATAAAAAGCTTAAGTAAGCAGTGTAATGTGTAAGCAGTGCCAGCTACTCCACAGCACAACATTATCCACTTATTAACTCCTAACTTGATATATTGTTGTTCCAGGAAACCATAATAATAATGCAACAACATAAAGACATTTTAGACAGTTTAAAACTATGAAAACTGTTTCGATTTGTATTTTTCTGTTACAGCATGACTGTTCTCCTTTATATAAAATAAGGTTATTAAGCAGAAGATAATAAATGAATAAATGAATGTTTAGTCTCTCTCTCATCAAACCCACTATGTATTATTTACTGTAAGGCTATTCTAAATTATTTTGCAGTTTGTACTACACTATAAATTCATGAGTGTTGATTCTTTTAATGCATTTTGCAATGTTTCTGTATTTCATACTGCTTTTCATATATTTATAATAGAGCATTTTACAGCACTCAGCTAACAAGATGATATATAGTTTGCTGCTCTGGATAATGCTGATGGATTCAGCATAAATAAAATACAGCATTTTACAATCAGGTAGTAAAGTATTAATGGTTTGAGAAAGAACAACTTTTGCTGTTCAAATTTATTACAGCCCTTTTTTGACATTTAAAATAAATGTTATTGTCTGACATTGTAACTTTAGGAATCACTTGTTTTAGATATGTTTGTTTATTTTGGTTGGGTCAAGTACATAATGACTGCAAATGTAGGTGAGAACTGAAATATATGGTGGTTGTGACTCAGTATCAACAACTAAGCAGCTGCTTTTCTAAATGACTCCACTTGCACTGACTCAGCACTGACGTCTGCTAATGCCACTGCTCATTTGCCATCGTTCATCATGCTAAAAGCCGAGGTCAGGCCTATTCTGTGGCCATGTTTGGTGTTTTATGGTATGTTGACCACTACTTATAGTCTCACAGTAATAATGCTGTTATGTGAATGTATTATATACCCACATGTAGTGCATACCCTTTACAAACATTAAAGTTAAACATAAACTGCATGTGTACTTCATAAGCAAGAACCACATATTTATTAAAATTACATCTAAAATCATCTAGGTCTGGATAATATGCAGTGAAGGCATTAAAAATGTACAGATTCCTGAGGTAAATGCTTACAACAAAGGTACAAAAATGAGTTTAGCCATTGCAAGTGTTCCCAAAAAGACCTGAGATATGTCCTTTCCCTTAGTCATTTCTTTTTTTTTTTCTTAAGTTATTCTAACTTTCGTTTTTGCTACAACATCTTTACCTCAAGGTCATGATTAAACCTGTGCTGCAGGGATAAGCTCATTTTGTTTTTTGTGCTGTACTGATTATGGGGTTTGCTGTTTCTACATGTGGTCATTAGCATAATTGCCTGATGGGATGTCTAATTAAATATAATATTTCTGTAATACAGACAGAAATGATGAGCATCAATTATCCTTATACTAGGAGTACTGTCTGCTGTGGTTCTTTCAGTCTGACATTGACACTCAGCTTCATTAACTCTCTGGTATATGTCAGTACAATTAATGTCTTTCCTGTTAGACTTGGCTTTTGTGATCACCTCATTGTAGACAATTTTTCAACGGCATATAAAGGGATGCAAATTCCATGCAATGTATATTACAAAATAAAACGTATATGTGAAAATAGACTACATGATTAAAACATTAAATAACAGGATAGATAAAATATAAATGCAATAGATAATATGGTCATGAGTTTATTAAATAAAAAACTACACTGGATAACTGTGTAATTGTATCTGTTTTTTTTTTTTTTGTGATAATATTTTTTTTGAATTCCAATTAATGATTAATGCTAATGCAATTTTGATGGGATTCCAGAAGTATTAAGAACACTGCATTAATATGCTGCTGACAGCAAAGTAATGGTTTGCATTACAATCTGCACCCAAAATAATAAAACTTTAGCCATCTTTGGCAGCACATTCATTTTAATGCTTTGTACAGCTTGAGTGTTTTTCCCTCCTGCCATCTGGAAAAAGGTGAGTGATTGGATTTAAAGCAGTTTGGGTAAATGTCTCTGCTTGTACCGCAGTTTATGTTCTGATAACTGCTGAGAAAACAGTAATACAAAAACACACCATCACCATCACATCAGAGCATTTGGCAAGATTACCATGTTGTGTAACTATTTATGTCCATATTTTTCCATTTTTTATTTTTCTACTTTATTTTACTATTTCAAATTAGTGTTTTAGAAAAGAATTCAACCCCCCATTCAACCCTAATCTTTCTTAAAATTGTATTTCTTCATTTGTGTAACATTGACTATTATATGATGAAATTTTGTAAAACATTTTTGTTACTATGATAGTAACAATTGCAATACTTCTCAACCGTGGTGTCATAGAAGTATTTTTTACTATTATTTTTCTTTCACAGCATAAAACATGATGGTCAACTAAACTGATCCATATGAAGAAGAACAGGTTCTAAAACCTATAATAAGAAAATGCTGTGCTGGCAGAAGTCCAGAGATCCATTGAGGGTGAAAAAGTGCACGAACTAATTTTGACACCAGTCCAAGGGACAATGATAGTTGGACAAAATTTAACATTATGCAACACTATCTGTTTGTCTGTCCGACTATCTATCTGTATGTCTATATTGGATAACAATTCATTGTTTGTAAAACAAGTTTTTAGAAGCAATGTTTTCTGTCTTACTACAATGTACAAGTACTATAATGGGCATTAGCTTGTATTCATTTAAATTACACACTGTCCATCAGGAAGCACTTTATGGCTATTTCGTTTTAACTGAAGAAATAAATTCACTCTTTAAAAATCAGTATGTCTTCTTAACTTGTTTAATAAGTATCATGGCTTATTAATTTAGTAATGCATTTATTTTAGTAATCATGAATTAATATTAATAGAGACACAGCAAGATGGGTTTGTAGGAAGTAGGAAAATGTAAGGCATTTTTATTTAACGGAATCACTAATTATTTGTAGCAAAAACACTTTTAGTCCCCTAATATGATGTTAAACATCTATTTTTTGGATTGTAAAACTACAAAAAAGGAAAAGCATTCATGACATGTCATTTAATATGGTTTGACCTCTGATCACCCAAAGCTTACATCCCAACATATATCAGGTGTTTAGGATTAAATTAAAGACTAGGAAGCAACTGAAGGCCAAAGATATTTGTTTCATTTTAAAGCCTTCTCCAACTCTCTTAATCAGTACAGGTACACATGTTTTTACTATCACAATCATAGGTCTACCCTACTGTACTATAGTAAATGTTTTTTTTTATTTAATTTGAGAGATACTTTACTTTGGTCAAAGCTGTCATAGACAGAGCAGATCAAGATGAAGAATGTAAGGAAGTATTCTTTTGAGTGCTGGGATGCACATACAGTTGTCATGAGTGGCTGATTTAGGATATGTGTCGGATGTAGTGTTGGGATGAATGAAAGCAAATATATAGTAGTTACATTTTGGAAACATACATAAAAATACCTGAAATAACACAGCATGTCTGGAAATCTGCAAATAGCTTGAAGCTAGACTGAAAACAATGACTGCCTTGTCCAAGTGTAAGGAGATTTACATTTTTCTCCCAGCAGGAGTCAAGATACCACCTATAAACTATAACAGAGCTTTTGCCAGGACAACTGAACATAACTTTGTGTGGTTTCCACAAGGCCTCAGCTGGTTATGAGTCTTCCACTGGTCTGGGTCTTCTAGTATGCAGCACTGGGTTATAGACATTCTAACAATGCTCTCTGATTACTAACTGTAATGGTAATTTCATATATCCTTAATAAATGGAATTAAATTAAACAGAGGCCAACTCACTGTCAAATTGCAGAGCTATTATTTCAGTTTTGTTTATTTCAATGACTGTGTTTATTACATTACCAATCCAACAGTGTTAACCCATCACTGCTTAGAGCTGGGGACTGAACATTGTGTTGGGGACCATGCATTTTGTGTTTTTTTTTTTTACTTTGAACTACATAAGGTTTCCTGTTAAATGCTTTTTACATTCTAATTCTCATTTAACTCCTTGTTAAATATACATATTTGTGTGAAATTATATTATTGATGAGACTTTTAGTCATACATTTAGTCATTTAGCAGACGCTTTTATCCAAAGCATCTTACAAATTAGAGAAAAATATTCTTAATATGAAGAGGAATATTTCAAATATTTTCAGATTTATGCTATTTTTTTGGGGCGGCACGGTGGCTTGGTCTGGTGGATCTGGGTGGAGTTTCCATGTTCTCCCCGTGTCCGCGTGGGTTTCCTCCAGGTTCTCCGGTTTCCTTCCACAGTCCAAAAACATGGATCAAGGTCAATTGAATTATCCAAAATTACCCCATATAGAGTGTGTGTGTCTGTGTGAGTGAGCGTTTGCCCTACGACCTGTCCTGGGTGTATCTGCCCAGCACCCGAAACGTTCTCCCCTGGATGGGCATGGGACCCCCCCCCCCCCCGAACCTAGTAGAGGATAAAGCGGAAAATGGATAGACATATCACTTCGCAAAATTCTGCTGATGTACTATGTAATCAAACTTTATATATTCTTTTAAAAATGTCATTAAAATCACATTTTAACAAGCCTCATATACAAAAAACAGCATAAAATAACCAGTAAAAAAGTTTAATCTTTTTAGCCTATTTAAATGAACTCACAAAGAAACTTTTTTGTACATCCAATTAGTTGCCCTTGTGTTTTATATCAGGATGTAGTGGCTTAAGTCTTGTATATTCTCCTGTGATAGACATAGTGGGTGTGGATCCACTTAAAAAGCTCATTTCAGGATTGTAGGGAGACTAATTGAATGGCAGCATTGAACGTCTGTCTCATGTCAAGAACGGTCTCTTTAACATGTTTGTATGAACTGCAGACCTCAAACATAAAACATTTCCTTGTGTCCAGTTTATCAGTTAAACATCAAAAGTCACATCATGTTAAGAAGGTATATCTGATCTTCTGGCTTTGACTTTTCTGATTTATACTCTGATAAGTCCCCAAACAGCTCTTCAGTAAAAATCAAATTTTTTGTATGTGTATAGAATTTGTGGTTCTTTTTGCAGTTGTTTTCTTTTTAGGGCTCATTTGTTGCCAAATTCTAACCTTTCATTTGGGCCAGTTGATCCTGTTATCCCTTACCTCAAATGAGCTGAGAACCAGCAAACATGGGCAGTTTGAAAGTCTGAAATATTGTCTTAAGCTGATTAACAGGCTAAAACTTTTACAAGAAGCATAGTTTACAGCACACAGAGAGATTATTTGCTATGGGCTCTAGGTGCCATGGTGTTTAAACTGAGTGCTGCAGTACACTCAGTCATAGAGATTATACACTGCTGCGGCTTGATTTACCTCCTATCAATAGATCATATGTTATATGAACTGCAACAGAATTGAGCTTTTTCACTTTGGCAATGATAAGCTTGGTACTATGGGTTATAGTGGAGCGTGCATGCAGATTTCTTGGAATTATTACTGCAGCAGGTAGGATTGATGCTCTGATTATATTCACTGCATTTAGATTTTAATGCAGTCAACTGCTATGAATACATTTTAATTACAATTTATTATGTTTATATCTATGGGTACAGTTTGTTTATTAAAATATTGGTAATTATTAGATTAATTTTGTTAAGTCCATGGTTTACATTATATCAGATGCGCATACATGTAAGAAAAAATAATGTGTTTTCCTTTATTTAAAGTGTCTATCAGTGATCCTGATAATTTCTCTAAATGCAAAACATTGATTTATTACTGCTTAAATATCAGGAAGTAAAAAAAAGAATCAATTACAAATAGGTTTATATTTCTATACAGTTCTTGTTATTTTTTAATCATCTCATACTGGCAAATCATTTAGTTACTAAAATTATAAAAATCTGAAAATGTCTGCTGTTCACTGAATGTATTAAATAATAATTTGCCTGGACTTCAGAAATAAACTAATAAGCTTTCACTTATTTTTAGTGATTATTTTGGCAGTCAAAAGACCTCCAGACACAGTTTATTACCATTCAGTACTCTAAACATTGCATTGTTAAGAAAAACCACCATAAATCATTTAGCAGAGTGGTGGTCTACCTCATGTCCTTCTCTCTAATTTACTGCATCAAATTCTTTATTGTTATAACTTTTGTCTTAGAATGACATGATTTAGACATTTATTGAAAAATATTATGAGCTTTTTTATGACAGATATTTGTGGAAATTAATTAGATTTCTAATTCTGCTTCTTTGTGAGTTCATTTAAAAAAAGAGTAAACTTTTGTTAAATAGTTATTTTATGCAGTTTTTTGTATAAGATAATTTTAAAAGAATATATACAATTTGATTACATAGTACACTACATCAGCCGAATTTTGCGAAGTGATTTGTACATCCATCCATCCATCCATCTATTATCTTCCGCTTTATCCTCCACTAGGGTCACAGGGGGGTTCCCCAAGCCCATCCAGGGGAGAAAGTTTTTATGGTGCTGGGCAAATACACCCAGGACAGAGTGCCAATCTATCGCTGGGCACACACTCACTCACTCACACAAACACACACAGACACACTCTATATGGGGTAATTTGGAGAATTAATCAATTGACCTTGATCCATGTTTTTGGACTGTGGGAGGAAACCGGAGAACCCGGAGGAAACTCACACGGACATGAGGAGAACATGGAAACTCCACCCAGATTGGGATTCGAAACGGGAATCCCTAGCGCTGAGAGGCGAACATGCTAACCACTAAGCCACCGTGCCGCCCCGAAGTGGTGTTTTTAGGAACGTATCTAGAAAAAAAATTCTCCTGTAATGTTTAAAGAGAAAAGGCTTCAGAATATATCCATTTAGCTTGGGCTTGAGCTGGTCAGAGTCCAAATTTAATCTCTATCAAGGATTCTGCCCTCCCCCTCCCCTGCAACCCTGTTAGATGACTCAGTGGAAGATGATGAAATAAGAAAATTTTTATCATAAGATGTGAGACATGTTACTTTTGTTCTTAGTTGTTAAAAACTGCTTAAGCTCCACTGAGGACTACATATTTTGGAGATTAAAAACTCTGTCTTTCTTTCTTTCACTGACTCACAGAAGGAGCCACGAAAATGTATTGTTTTATAAGAAGTATAATTTTTACATATTGGTTCAACTTTAAAATGTGTTGTGCACTTCTATCATCTTCTTACCTATTTTGAGAGTTGTGAATATGGCAGTTGGTTTATTTGAAGCAAAATCTTTATTAGACAAAGGCAACTTTTAGCTTTTACGTTACGCTCCTCTTTTCCATGTCTTAGAAAATAAGAAATCTTTGAATGTAAGGAACAGGAGCTACAACCATATGCAGTTGTGTGGAGTGTAAGAGATTAACAGTCCCATGGCCTGGAGGGGAAAGAAACTCTTACACAGTTTGATAATGATAGCATGGATGCTGCAATACCTTTTTCCAGATGGCAGGAGGGAAACTCATATGTTGGGAGGAGGGTGAGTTGGAAGTAATTTGATGGGGTATGCCATCCTCTTTGTTTAGAAATTGACCAAAATGCAGCGCCCTTGTTAACCTGCCATTCCTCTACATACTCTGTAGAGTAGTGTCACTGACTATTGTAACATCCCCTCATTTACAAAAATAACAAATCATGCAGTGGGGGTGAGTACGGTCATCCACAGTGCTGGTGGATATGTGGATGCAGTGTTTGGTATAGGTCTCCTCAGTAAAGGGAAGAGAAATCCCAGTCATTCACTATTCATTGTAGTGTCTTGTAGTCTGAGACATTACAATCCCCAAACCAAACAGAGATGCAGCTGTTCAGGATGTGTTCTGTATTCCTGCTGTAAAACATGGGGAGATGGGGCATGCAAAGGAGGCATTCATTAGTCTTCACAAAAACTAAAGTTTGTGCTTTTTTTTTTACTAAATGTAATATCGAGAGTCCAAATGAGATTTTTTTCCAAAGAACACATACAAAAGATACTTTTTATTTTTGATATACAGTGAGACATAAAAAGTAAACACTTAAGTCAACATCTATCTATTTGTTTGATCATTGTTAAGGAATAGATTGTTTACTCTAGTAAAATACAGTTTTACCACCTCTTTGTAATCCACCTTGTTTTTGATGATGAGACCCAACAAGGACCTGTCATTAAAGAAACTGATTATATGACTCATTAATTCCAGCAGTCATTATTCAGCATTGTAAATAAAAGTGGACCAAGCATACAGCCCTGTGGGGGCCTAAATGCTTAATGTAGTGATGCTGGTGGTGATGTTCCCGTGTCTGACTGACTGTGGTCTTCCAGTCAGGAAGTCCAGGATCTGGTTACAAAGGGAGGGGCTCGTGCCCAGCAGGCTCAACTTACCTTTAATATGCTAAGGAATTGGAGTGTTGCATGTTGAACTATAGTCAATAAACAGTATTCTGACAAAAGTGGGGGGTTTGGGTGGATGGGTGTGTTTGGGTAGATCAAAATCATATCAAATCACATGCTAAGTAATACACAGTACAGCTAGCAGTAAAATGTTATGATAAACAGTCCTCTCACATATTGAATTTTGAATATAGGTACTGTAGGTGGATGAATAAATGGATGGATATTATGGATGGATAATGGATGGATAATGGATGGATTTATCCAGAGAGAAATTCTTGTGAAGGGAAATACAGAATAGAATATTGTCTCTTGAGCTATACATATATTATTTAGTTTTATAGTTTATAGTTTTAAACAGATCCAATTATTGTACAGTAGAAACCAGTTTACATGCACTGTTTTAAACGATGTGTTAACCTTTTTTTCCTCGCTGTCTAATCTTATGTAGAATTTGTACAAAGTGATAATAATTCTCTAAAAAACTCACATCAACCTGGCATTTTAAAAACAAAAATAATTTTGGTACTCTACTTTAGTCTTTTAGATTTAAGCTGAGGAAAAAAATATTTTATGTCTCTTTGTACAGTAAATGTAAACTGCTGGTTTTGACTAATACATAACAATAGCTGATTTTTCTTATTATTAACTATAGAATATGAATGGCCTTTATCAGTTTGATAGATCCATGATGTCAGTGTTGATATAAATCCATGATGTATGTAATTGCGTTCAATTTCTTTCTGTGATGAAAAACACAGAGATGATCTCTTAATACAAAGTGCTTTTTTATTCATTTCTTTAAAATTGTGCAATGTGGGGGGCATTTAAGGGGAAAAGAAAGATTCAGAGCTCAGCATGATTGCAGAAGTAGAAGAAAAAGAATCCTTTTAATTTCCTTTCACTGAATCCAAATGCTTTGACATGTTCTTTGAGTATCATCTACAAAATCCCAAATACGTAATTCAAAATGTGTAGCAGTTAAAAGAAGCTTTAACAAAAGACACTGATGTACAATAAAGAAAACTTTAACTTTGTCTGAGCCGTGTCCCTCGGACTGTGTCAGCGTATTCAGGAAAGAAGACTTGCAGACTTGGCAAACACTATGCATTAGAGAATATCTGAATAGAAACAAAGCAAAGTTCACACAGAGTGCTGAGACCTATTTTCTCGGAGTTAGCAGAACAGACATTTGTAGTCTGATGTAGTCCGAGGAGTAAAATTTTTAGGAATAGAATAAAAAGAGATACTGATGACAAAAAATAATATTGCCTTAAATAGTATTAATTTATAAGAGTGCACTCAAGATCTGATCTCAACGCATTATCTTCTGCTTCATGCTCTACTCAGGTTGCGGGGGGTTTAACAATGTCTATTTAGAGGAGAACAATTCAGTGCAAAGCATATACACCGAGTATAGAGCACCAATCTATCACTGGACACACACACACACACACACACACACACATTACATAGAGGCAATTTAGAGCAGCCATTTCACCATAAATCCATGTTTTCAGACTATGGGAGGAAAGTGGGGAATCTGGAGAAAACATGGGGAGAACATGGAAACTCAGCGATGAGAAGCACACATGCTAACCACAAAGCCACTATTTGAAAAATAGATTCGAAAATACTATTTTGTTCATAAGCACCAAAAAATCATTAAAAAACACAATACATGGAAATAGGAATTGGTTGGAACAATTCATCGGCCACTTTATTAGATCCACCTACTTGATTCTATGCTTACTTAATTCTTAAATTTACTATATAGATGCACTTTATTGCTCTACAATTACAGAATATAGTTCATCTGATTCCTTGTTAGTTCCTTTTACTCTGTTTCCTAATGGTCAAGACAGAACCCCCTAAAGTGGGCAGATTAGTTGAAGCATTATCAACCACAAGAGGGAGGCAGATAGCTAGTTATAGGTAATTGTTGTCACTGACAACAATAAATTTATCTTACTCTCAAGGAAGAAGCCTAATGGCTGCATTATCAAGAATACTACATCTGTCATTTGAGTTATTCAAATAATATGATCTTGGAAATCTACCAAGAACTGTGAGTTATGTGAGTCCTTAAATCTGATCATTTTCTGAGATCTCTGACCATTTCTTTGGTGTTCCCAAAGAACCTGAGATTCTGTGTATTTATACATTTACATTAACATTTAGTCATTTGGCAGATGCTTTTATCCAAAGCAACTTACAAATGAGAACACCACAAATCAGTAGTTATGGAGAAAACCAGCCACACTGTGGAATTATCAAACCTGATCTTTATCTGATCCTGCACCCCCCCTCCCCTTTTTTTTACCACACGTATTTGTTAAAAAGATGCATCTTAAGTAGTTTCTTAAAAATGCCAAGTGACTCTGCCTTACGGACAGAGTTGGGAAGATCGTTCCACCATTTTGCAGTGGTGAACGCCACAGAGTGAGAATTAGCTCCTCGGTGAGGTGGAATCACCAGGCGACAATCATCACTAGAGCGAAGTGAATGAGCCGGAGTGTATTTTGAACAGATAGAGTGAAGGTAAGAGGGGCAGATCCAGAAATGGTCCTGTAGGCCAGAGTCCGTGATTAGTACTGAATGCGAGCAGCTACAGGGAGCCAGTGGAGAGAAATGAGTAGTGGAGCGACATGAAGTTAGTATAAGTTAGTAAGAATTTTGCATAGTCTCTAAAGAACCCAACTTGAGAAAAACTGTCCTACAAAGAAAGCATTCTTTATGTGATTAACACTGTGTACCGTTTACATGGTTGAATTCCCTTACAGATAAAAAAAAAAAAATCTTTAGAGCAGGATCCTTGTTAAGCACTTCAAAACTGGTGCTATACTTTTTGTAATACTCAGAGCCAGCTAGCATTTTAGTATTGTATTTGGGCCCTCATGTTCTACGCTCATGTCTTGTTCATTCTCCACTGCTACAGCAATTTCTGACCCACCAACAATGCATTTATTCATTCATTATTTTCTAATCAGGTTATCTTCATCTGGATTATGTAGTTTAATGGAGCCTATCCAAGCACCAATAGGGTAAAAGTCAGGGACACACAACCACACCTAGAGGCAATTTCCTATTTCTAATTTATCTAATTTTCTATTTTTTCCTATTTCTAATCTCTAATCTCTAATTTATCTACTGGCATGTTTTGGACTGTGAGATAAAACCTGAGCCAGATGAAAACTTTAAAGACAAAGTGAGAACATGCAAAGTCCACACAGGAAGGACCTATTTCACCCAATCTGGCGACCAAACACAGGAACTTCTTACTGTGAGACAAAAGCACTACCATGCTACCCACTGTACATAACCACACTAATAATTACACACAAATATCAACATAGATTCATACAACCACGCTCTACTATCATGTAAAAGGAAAGTGTATATGTAATATGGGTTTGATGGCAATTAAAGTTAAAAACATCATTCATTCATTCATTCATTCATTATCTCCCGCTTTATCCTCTATTAGGGTCCCCAATCCATCGCTGGGCACACACTCACTCACACAGACACACTATATGGGGCAATTTTGAGAATTCAATTGACTTGATCCATGTTTTTGGACTGTGGGAGGAAACCGGAGAACCCGGAGGAAACCCACGCAGACACAGGGAGAACATGGAAACTCCACCTAGATGGGGATTCGAACAGGGAATCCCTAGCGCTGAGAGGCAAACGTGCTAACCACTAAGCCACCGTGCTGCCCTAAAAACATCATAGTATACATAAATAATTTAAACAGTTTATTAAGATGTGATTTTATTTGGTGCCAATTAATGTACATGAGTTCAATTTGCAGACAATTTTATCCAAAGCAACAAGAAAGCTACTATCTCAGTGGCTGTGGTCAGAGTACATGGTCAGCACCATGGAGGTATGAGGCCTTGCTCAAGTGACCAGAGTGGTAACTTTGGTGGATTTGGGATTTTAACCTGCAACCTTCAGATTAATAGCCCAACACTGAGATTAATCACTGAGCTACCACTTAATACAATGATGTTAAAAAAATTATTTTGCTTTGAAACTCATTCATTTAATTTAATTATAGTCCTCTACATGGTCATGGGGATGGGGGTTCCCAGTTCCCCATGCCCACCCAGGGGAAGGTTCCCTGTTCCCCATGCCCATCTAGGGAAGAACATTTCATTCTCTGGAAAGATACAGTCAGGACAGGGCTCAAATCTAAACTCACACAGACGCACATGCTATATGAGACAAATTAGAGCAGCCAATTTACCTTGAGGCAGCACGGTGGCTTAGTGGTTAGCATGTTTGCCTCTCAGCACTAGGGATTCCCGGTTTGAATCCCCATCTGGGTGGAGTTTCCATGTTCTCCCCGTGTCCGCGGGGGTTTCCTCCGGGTTCTCCGGTTTCCTCCCACAGTCCAAAAACATGGATCAAGTCAATTGAATTCTCCAAATTGCCCCATATAGAGTGTGTATGTGTGAGTGAGTGTGTGCCCAGCGATGGATTGGCGCCCTGTCCTGGGTTTATCTGCCCAGCGCCCGAGACGTTCTCCCCTGGATGGGCATGGGGAACCCCACCGCGACCCTAATAGAGGATAAAGCGGGAGATAATGAATGAATGAATTTACCTTGAATCCAAGTTTTTGGAGTGTGGGAGGAAACCAAAGAACCCAGAGAAAATCCACATGGCCGCATAGAAAACATGAAAACTCCACCCAGATTGGGATTCGAACCTCACCAGCACTGAGCATCAAACTTGCTAAACACAACACCAACGTGCCGCCAAACTCAGAAACTAACAAAGTGTTATTCAATCTACCTACATGCCTTAATTTACTCTTTTATCAAACAGCATGTTCTTCAGTTCATCATTATAGAGCTGCGGTTGCAAAATATCTTTAAACACCTAAATGTAACAACAGCACTCTTAAATTACAGGGTAAAGAAGTTATCTCTGTCATCACTTTACATGAAGGCAAAGCACAGCTGTTACTGTAAATTATTATATAGTTTGGTTAATAGTCAATTATTCATCAATAAAATACAAACCAGAGAAATTGGGCAAAGTGCAGTCACTGATTGACACCAGGCCCTATGCTTGACCACTTAACATCTGGAACTGCTTGACAGTAAAGTCTGGAGTCACTGTGAACAAGAGAGTTTTAATACATGGGCTTATACAGGACCTTGAGACTCAACATGAGGTCACACAGCCTTAGGTGAAACAGGAATAAAAGAAAATGGAAAATCAGAGGACAGAACTGTTATTTTATAACTTTAAGATATTTGCACAACTGTAGAATGTTGATTGTGTACCTCATGATAATGCAGAGTGCAAACTGTCGTGTCAATCTGAAGTTCACTATTTTGTTATTCCTTTATCACAGAGGCCCAGTTTTTTTTTCATGTTTTTTATTTAAATATTTTTTCATTCAGTTTCCCGCTAGAGGAGGACCTTTTCTTAAAGTTCTTCCAGATGTCTTTTTTTTGTTCTTGTTACAACACATATCTGGTCAACTATTAGTCTGAGAGTGAACTAAACATCTGTTAGTTGTCCTATCTTTTTAATGTGGTTTTATTCATATTATTAGTTTATTCTCTCATATACTGATGTATTGTTCTCTTTATGCCCACTTTCTACTAGAGTTTCATTTCTAGCATTAAATAATGCATGAGTATTTCCTTTGTGGATATGCTTCAAATAGAGCTGACTTTTTAATGAAACTTTTCTAAACTCCATTAACAAAATACAATGACAAAGTGGTACTGAACATTGTTACTGGGCCTTAATAACATTAAAAACATTATTTATTTGATATACAATTATTATAGTATAAATACAGTGAATTGGTTAGGGGTAATGTACTCCACCATACCAACCAAAGTTTGTTTTCATAACTTTATTCTTCTCTATTATAACATGGTGCTGGTGTTTTGCTGTAGAGTGACCAGAGAAGGCCTTTTGTTCTTAACAGTATGTTTCAGTTTTAAAATGAAGTAGATTCTACTTCTAAGAGTCATTGTGATCTATGCAATAAACTGTTTCTATAAGGTTCATTGGTTTAGCTGTACGTCATTAGAAATAAATGATTAATTTGTGTCTTATTTAACTTTTTACAAATCTACTTTGTCATATCAAATATATTTGTCTATGTTTTCCTACTTTCGTTAATCTGCCAAAAATTTAATAATCTAAAACTTCTTGTATTCATGACGCGCTGAAATTTAAATCTTTAGTTTCATGACGCGCTGAAACTAAAGCTGTATCGAGTCTGACATCTAGTGGTAGAATTAAAGCATACAGTACACCTTACCTGCACTAAAAAACTAAATACTAAAAAAAAACACCTACAGAAGCTACAGAAGATCTTTCTTATGTAGCTATAAAAGCTTATATTTGTATTCTCTTGGAAATGCTTTTAGAGTTTTTAGAAAGTGTCTGTGGGAATTTTTACCTATTAATCTAGAACCACATTTGAATCAGAATCAGAATCAGAATCGCCTTTATTGTCATTGTAATTTTCATTGCAATGAAATTTGGGTGCAACTCCAAAGGTGCTAGTAATGTACAAATAAAACCAATATAATACTGTGAAAAGAATAAATGTAAGTAAAAATAAGCTAAATAAAGCTAAAATTTGTGAGGTCAAACCATAATATTGACTGAGAACCATTTTAGTTAATCCTAAAGTTGTTTAGATTTATTATCAGGAGGCTCTGTGTGGGCCAATTAAGTCCTTCCACAAAAAAGACGCACTCTCAGGCCTAAATCAACCTTAATTTGTGTGCAAGGGCACAGTCATGCTGGAACAGAAAAGGGCCTTCCCCACATTATTTCTACAAAGTCAAAGAAATACATTAATTCATTTATTATCTTCTGCTTAATTCTCTACTAGAGTTTCCCATGACCACTGACTAGCTGACTTTAAATGGTGTATTTATTAATTAATGTATACAACAGACATATGATTCACAACATCTGAAGCATTGAGTTGTGACTTGTTTTCTGTTATTTCCTGTTAGTGTTGTGTGCAGTGGGAGTGGAAACTCTAAATAAGACTGACTTCCACAGCCTGGCTGTCTACCTTCTGTAAGAATTCCAACCAACATTTTAATTCAACTGTCACAATTAAAATTATGATGCTTGAATGTTTGTGAACCCTTAATATGATTTTCTGCATTTCTGCATAAATTTGATCTGAAACTTCATTAGATTTTAATGTAGATAAAAGTAGATTAAAAGATTCAAATCAAACCCGAGACAAAAATATTGGACTTGCTCATTTATTTATGGAGCAAAATGATGAAATATTACATCTGTGATTCATAAAAATATATACATCTTTAGGATTAGCAGGTAATTTAAATGTGTGCTAAAGATCATGTGTTTTCAGTCAATGGGATTTGAATGATGTGTGAATAGATTAAAGTATCTTCAGTCTATGTTGAGTATTTCTGTGCCTACATAAATTTTCTTCAGTTTTCATGCAAAAAGTCCAAAGACATACTGATAGATCATTTTTAACTATTAGATGGTTCATAATGCTGTTTCCAAGCCCAGGTACTGTGCATCCGTAAAGTATTCACAGCGCTTCACATTTTGTTACGTTACAGCCTTATTCCAAATTGTATTACATTAATCTCTATCCTCAAAATTCTACACAAAGTACCCCATTATGACCATGTGAAAAAAGTTTTCTTGAGAGTTCTGAAAATTTATTACAAATAAAAAACTAAGAAATCACATTTATGTAAGTATTCACAGCCTTCGCCATGAAGCTCAAAATTGAGCTCAGCGGCACACACCTGTCTATATAAGGTCCCACAGTTGACTGCATGTCAGAGTGGAAACACCAAGCATGAAGTTAAAGGAATTGTCTGTAGACCTCCGAGACAAAATTGTCTCGAGGCATAATCTGGGGAAGGATACAGAAACATTTCTGCTGCTTTTAAGGTCCCAATGAGCACAATGGCCTCCGTCATTCGTAAATGGAAGAAGTTTGGAACCACCAGGACTCTTCCTAGGCCGGCCGTCTAAATTGAACGATTGGTCATTCTGTCAAAGCTCCAGCGTTCCTTTGTGGAGAGAGGAGAACCTTGCGGAAGGACAACCATCTCTGCAGCAATCCACCAATCAGGCCTGTATGGCAGAGTGGCCAGGCAAAAGCCACTGCTTAGTAAAAGGCACAAGGCAGCCCATTTGGAATTTGCCAAAAGGCACCTGAAGGACTCTCAGACCAGAGAATTTTGTTTTGATTGAACTCTTTGGTGTGAATGTCAGGCGTCATGTTTGGAGGAAACCAGGCACTGCTCATCACGAGGCCAATACCATCCCTACAGTCAAGCATGGTGGTGGCAGCATCATGCTATGAGGATGTTTTTCAGCAGCAGGAACTGGCTGACTAGTCAGGATAGAGGGAAACATGAATGCAGCAATGTACAGAGACATTCTGGATGAAAACTTGCTCCAGAGCGCTCTTGACCTCAGGCTGGGGCGACGGTTCATTTTTCAGCAGGACAATGACCCGAAGCACACAGCCAAGATCTCAAAGGAGTGGCTTCAGGACCACTCTGTGATTGTCCTGTAGTAGCCCAGCCAGAGCCCAGACTTGAATCTGATTGAACATCTCTGGAGAGATCTGAAAATGGCTGTGGATAGACGTCTCCCATCCAACCTGATGGAGCTTCAGAGGTACTGCAAAGAAGAATGGGCAAAACTGCCTAAAGATTGCTGTGCCAAGCTTGTGGCATCATATTAAAAAATACTTGAGACTGTAGTTGCTGCCAAAGGTGGTTCTATAAAGTATTAAGCAAAGGCTGTGAATACTTATGTAAATATGATTTCTTTGTTTTTTAATTTTAATAAATTTTCAAAACTCTCAAGAAAACTTTTTTCACATGGTTATACTGGGGTAGTTTGTGTAGAATTTTGAGGAAAGACATTAATGCAATACAATTTGGAATAAGGCTGTAACGTAACAAAATGTGGAAAAAGTGAAGCGCTGTGAATACTTTCTGTATGCACTGTAAATAGGAGAGTTGCATCAAAAAGGGCATCTGATGTAAAACTGTGCCAAGCAGATCTTCTCAGCTGCAGTCACCACTAACAGGAACAAGGTAAAGAAGAAGAGGAAGTTAAAGATATCTTTGAGAACCGTATTGGGACACTTCTTCAAAAAGTCTTAATTCAAAAAATTCCCAGGTTTGGTTTTTTTTTTCACAAAAACATGCTGGTAGGAAAACAAGAGATATAAAATTGTCTTAGCCATTGGCAGTGTATGTAGCAGTAGATACAGATCCTCCAGGTTTATGAGAACTCCTAAAAGGAACAGCAAATCAGACATAAATGGTTCAGATTTTAAGACTCCAATGTAATAGGTATTTATATGGTTTATTAAACGAGTAGTTCTGGTCCTTAAATCTGATTGGCTGAGCCGTTTGTCCAGCCGTGATATTACTGACAATAACACACACCTCTGACTACTTGACAATCATATCAATGCATAATATACAATACATTATTTGAAATCATGTACCATAAATGGAAATACAAATTAATATATACTATATAAACAATTTCTGATGGGCACTAATTCGTATCCTTTTACTCAGCAATCAATGTTTACTTTAATATCCGGACTCGATTACATCGCAGAACAGCAGTTTATTAACACTGGTCTTCCTGGACCCTTGAAATTCTAAGGACAACAGCCCCCCTTTTTTGGAACCATTAAGGGGTCATCAGGCAGCTATTCATATGCATAACGACTTACAGCCCACCCACCCCCTCTGCCTCACAGGTGAAACGCTAGCTAAAAACTGAAATCAAAGGTAAATTCCCTGAAATTCAGCCTAATGTGATGCAATAACAGACATTCTGCAATGAAAGTTTAGTGAAATTGAACATACTTTCAGTGAATACAAATAAAATGAAACAGGTATCTACAGACATTCAAAACATAGTCCTCAAACTAATTTATTAATAAATTAGAGTGTTGATAATTTTTAATAAATGCATCTATATATAAAACCTTGTTTTTTTAATAGTGTGTTTGTAACAATTTTAAACCATTTAAGCCGTTCAAGGTTGTGCATTATTGTGAATAAATGACAGAAAAGAGGTGGAAAGAGGAGTGTCTAACAACAACTCCACTTCATGTTGTGTCTAACAAAACCACATTTATTAATGCACAACCTCTTGATAAATATATACAGCACAATTTTATTTTTATTTATTATGTTATTATGTTATCCTTATGTTATTAAAAGGGTTTCTTCTGCTGGGATGATGATCTTTGAAGTGGCCTATTACATTGATGCTCTTTTAACAAAATGTTTTCTGTAAGTAATACAGATAAATTAATTAAGTAAATATAATTCACTTTAACCTGAAAATAACTCTACTGTTTTGTTTTACTTTCAGTTGCCCACCAACCTTAGTTATCATTTGGAAAAAAATGGCTAAGATTGGAGGCTTCCAAAAGTTTCTATACTACACAATGATGTCAGTGGTGTGTTTCCTGCATCCAGTGCTAGTTTGGCATGCAACAATACCAGGTACAATGTAACTTATGTGGTACATCCGTCTACTTTTTTTTTTTCTTTTTTTTTTTTTTTTTTTTACAAAGTTTTAAATTGTTTCATGAAATAAATGAATTCAACTCCAATATCTCTTAATTTCTATACCATTCTATTAAGGAGTTCAAATGTTAAAGGACTGAACATACATCTCTTTATAAATAGTAGCAGGCATACTCTGCCTTAAGAAACTATCCAACAACATATAATCTTTCCCAAAAAATTAAATGCTTGTCACTGGATTACCTCCAAGAATATTATTTTAGTTTTTGGGGAACAAATACATGTGTTTTGGCACTTAAATACAACAAGCACATATAATTACCATGAGGTCAATTACCTTAGAGTATTTAGAATAAGTTTATATATTTAACAGTAGTGTAAATTTGTCAGCACAGCAGTGTGATGGTTGGTACATCCACCTGTCAGGACTGAGAATCCAGGTTCTCTGGGTTCTCCGGTTTCCTCCCACAATCCAAAATCATGGAATCAAGGGAAAGTGTACAGAAAACAAGCCTCCATCAATTCAAATTTATACTAGTAGTAAGTTTGGTTTTTAGTTTAGTTTTATGAATGTACAGGCTCACAAGCATGTAGGTTTTTAAAACCCTTATAAACACAGTAGTCAACTTAAAAGAACATAATTGAGATACGTTGCTAGACTCCAACTTGTTTTATAAATTGTTTTAAACTTTTTTTTCTAGGAATCATGCTGCTGCTGACAGGATTGTTCAACTTTATTTTGAGCAAATGGAAAAACAAAGCCACCATGTCTTCTGTGGACACATCATCACCTGAAGGCTGCATCACTGAGGAGTGTCAGCGTACCTTTTCCTTTTTTCACATCATTTCAACCAATGGCATTTTGGGCAGCAGATTGAATAGCTCTTCTGGCAGAACAGAGACCATGCTTGAACCAGTCACTTCAACACCTCATGATTCCAGACCAAAGAACAAAGCTACAAAAATAAACAGGCATTTTTTAGAGAGTATTATTCAAGATGACACAGAGTTGGAGGACTATTCCATAGAGCCAGAAGAGACCACCTCAGACACAGCACCAATGATAAAACAAACAAATGGAAAAGTGCTGTGAATATGAGAAGCTGATCATTAACACATATTAGTCACAACAGTCATAAGCTCTGTCAGGTTTTAATATTGTGGTTAATTGGTGTCCAATAATCTGGTCTCCAATGATGTTTGTATTATGTTCATAATAATTACAGTATTACCTTTTTACAGTTACTTTAACCATGTTCAATTTTGTGAGATAATTGATCTAAACCATTCACAATCTCACAGTTGAACTCACTGTTTATGACCTTACTTCCTGCTACCCTTTGTTGGCAAATCTATCTATGTAATAATTTTAATAAGACGGGCTTCATTAACAGACTGCATAAATTCAAATGGTGTAATTGCCATCATGCCATGTGCCTGTCATTACTCAGCCAACTTCTTCACCTCCTGCAGGTGCGTTAATTACCTTTCATTATTATCCACTGCTCTCGGTTCCACATCACTTAACCACCACCACCCCCCCTCGCCCAGGAGTGGCGTACGTTCATCCACGCCCCTGCCAGATTTAGATTTTTAGCATTTATTTATGTAAGTTGAAATTACAGAAAAAAATTACTAATGGCAAAACATTTATAGCTATTACTAAGTGCAATTTAAACATCTCAGACTTACATAAATATGGACAGTAAACTGGGGCGGCACGGTGGCTTAGTGGTTAGCACGTTCGCCTCTCAGCACTAGGGATTCCCGGTTCAAATCCCCTAGGTGGAGTTTCCATGTTCTCCCCGTGTCTGCGTGGGTTTCCTCCACGTTCTCCAGTTTCCTCTCACAGTCCAAAAACATGGATCAAGTCAATTGAGTTTTCCAAATTGCCCCATATAAAGTGTGTCTGTGCGCGTGTCTGTGAGTGAGTGTGTGCCCAGCGATAGATTGGCGCCCTGTCCTGGGTCTATCTGCCCAGCGCCCGAAACGTTCTCCCCTGGATGGGCATGGGGAACCCCCCCACGACCCTAATATAGGATAAAGTGGAAGATAATGGATGGATGGATGGATGGATGGATGGACAGTAAACTGACCAAAGACACTTTCTGTACTTCTTATATCAGTGGAACATCTTTTTCTTTAAAATGAGGAAATTTTCAACTAAAGAAATTATTAGCTTTACACTTAAGAACATCTTTCTATTATTTTTGTTGTTGGTTGTTCTTTTCTTGGTCTCTTTTATCACAATGTATTATATTTGTAAACTTTCAATAATAAGCATACAGAAAGACAATATTTTTAAAACATAAACATTTTGAACCAAGTATACAACATACCTCAATCATGCAAATTTAACTATTCTATATTGAACGTAGCTTGTTAATTGTTAAGTGAAGCAGCATAAAGTGAAAAAGCATCTGCCTCAACATTTGTTTGTACTTCACAGTAATGCTTTATAACCTCATAGCATCTCTGCTGAGGCTATTTTATATATGTTTCAGTGCTTATTTCAAATATTTTCTTAACAGAATTTTCCTCTGTAAACTTAAAACATCAGTTTAACATCAGCTCTTTACAATTTATACTGTGGCTCTGTTTTGAAGTGGATTACATGAATTTTGCTTCAGAACTATATCACCAGCATCAAGGTTCATAAATCAATACTAGGTCTAACTGTCCATTCATCATCCTGCTCTTTGCTGGTCAAATACAAAAGGCTTTTTCTTTAAAATCAGACTGCAGTTGCTCCCCCAGGGATTACAGGCTGCTCTCAATCTCTTTAAAACTCAATCTCTCAGCATCCTGACATCAACACTAAAGAAAAATACATGTACAAATTTAAACAGTCCTGTGCACTCTTAGGTAAAATCATGCATTTACTCACAGATTATTATTACTATAGTATCTCAGATTTTTTTTAAAGAAGAAGGGGATTAAATTAAAATTATATCAAATTAAATACTTTAATCTAGATAGAAAACTTCATCTGCTGTTTGTGATGTCATCTTTTTGCCAAATGTAATGTCAGTATTTACTGACTCTGCGGGAGGTTGCAAATTTTTGCAAAGGCTTAATTGGTTGTTTTAATGTCATAAAGGGTAAATGACTGCACATTAAGATGGTCAAAAATAATCATTCATGTTTAATTAGCTACAGATCCTGTCTTAAAATATGACTAAACATTTATTATTTACTATTAATTTATTTAAGTACATAGTAAATATTTCAAAAATGGTGCCGTTGTTTAAACAAAATGTAACAATAATAAACAGATTTGCATCACGTTTAAAAATTATAAAAAATAAGTTTCTAAAGTGTGTTTCTAAATATTGAACTGTTTAAAATTTAACATTTGCATATTTGTGGTCACTACGACATAGAGTTCATTGTTTAGGTTTTTCCTTGTAATAATGACATCCTTTTGAATAGACCTGACTTCCCATGGGGAAGTGTCTTGGCAGGGTAAAGGATTAACTTCCTTAAACATTTGTGTGTAGTGTCATATTCTCCTCAGTGGTATTTTCAGAACAAAACTCAAAAACAGGAAGCTTAGTACCATTGCTGACTAAAAAAGAATGGCAGGCATATGCCTACATAAATAGTAATTAAAACAATTCAGTTGTACTCAGCTTTTATTTCTAACATGATATTTAGATATGCAACTTTTACAAAGCAGCCTTACAATACAAACACTAAAAGTATTAACAAATGGTAAACCAATGCTAGCCATTGAATTATACCTTGAAATTATGAATAATAGACCAATAAGTACATTAACAATTGATAGATAATAAGCAATATGCTGTAAAAAGTAAAGAATAATTACAAGGCAGATGTAATTGTAGTTTTCATATTAAAAAAACTTTTTGAGGATAAATAATTTGTTGTGTTTTATTTATCTTCATGACTCGCACTATGTGTGTGAGTTGCATAGGGAAATTGGTTCCTATACAAACAATAGAGAAGTAATACACTTGTGCTTTGATATGTGTCATATGTCCGGATTATAGTATATATTTTTTCACACATTAAAAAAGCTTGCTTTTAATATTGAAACAGTTATTATTGTAACAAATATGTCAAACTGGATACTTGTTTAAACAATATAGTGTTACTTTAACAAATGTATTAATTCATTCATTATCTTCTGCTTAATACTAATAATAATAAGAAAATACAATGCATACCTGAATTTTACTGGTCATTAGCTCTGAACATAATGTGCATTAACACAAACATTCACGTTATCTTCACCTGTATCCATGTGTGAGCATAGCTGCTGATAGACAGGACAATTTACAGTGTGTAATTGGACATGTTGATGCTTCTGACTGTAGATAGATAAAGCACTAATCTACTATACTGCTTTTACACAATCAACTATAACATATATATTTATATATCTTTAAACATTGTTATAAACCTCAGTTTTGTTCTCCTACATTTCCATCAGGGGCTCTCTTTTCCTCCAGATATTGAATTGTCTCTAGATTTATATGTTAGCAGAAATGTTTTTATAAGACAGGTAGTCCTGGTCGTTAAATCTGATTGACTGAGCTGTTTGTCCAGCATTGTTGACAATAATGCACACCTCATGCCTTATTGCTTTACTGTGCTCCAAAATATTCTAGTAGTCTAGTTCTTGGTTATGCTCCAGTGTCACCCAAATAACTCTAATTTAAAAAGATTATTATTATTACAATGTTAATTTTTTATCATAATTATTTTTTTATTGCTGCTAGCAATGATTTTCACTAACCTTACAGCAAGTTTCTGGAATGAGTATGAGATTTGAGTATTGTAATACCAGTTGAGTATTGTAAACTTTATGAAAACAAAACAAAAGGCTCCAATTTTGCCTAGGGGTTTTAATATTAAAATTAATATTTTTATTATTCCCAGCAGTTTATTAATGTTTTGGGCAACAGAGTAAGATAGATTAGACATATAGAGATGCGATAAGATAAAATAAGATAACATTCATTCATCCTTTCATTCATTATCTTCCGCTTTATCCTATATTAGGGTTGCAGGGAGGAGGGGTTCCCCCATGCCCATCCAGGGGAAAACGTTTCGGTCGCTGGGCAGATAAATCCAGGACAGGGCGCCAATCTATCGCTGGGCACACACTCACACACACAGACATGCACACAATCACAATCTATATGGGGCAATTTGTAGAACTCATTTGACTTGTTTCATGTTTTTGGACTGTGGGAGGAAACCGGAGAACCCGGAGGAAACGCACGCGGACACGGGGAGAACATGGAAACTCCACCCAGATTGGGATTCGAAGCGGGAATTGCTAGTGCTGAGAGGCGAACGTGCTAACCACTAAGCCACCGTGCCGCCCTATAAGATAACATTCATTCATTCATTATCTTCCGCTTTATCCTATATTAAGGTCACGGTGGGGTTCCCCATGCCCATTCAGGGGAGAACGTTTCGGGCGCTGGGCAGATACACCCAGGACAGGGTGCCAATCTAACACTGGGCACACACTTACTCACACAGATAGACATGCACGCATACACACTCTATATGGGGCAATTTTGAGAATTCAATTGACTTGATCCATGTTTTTGGACTGTGGGAGGAAACCGGAGAACCCGGAGGAAACCCACGCAGACACGGGGAGAGGCGAACGTGCTAACCACTAAGCCACCGTGCCGCCCCGCTATATAACTGAAATCATAAATACAATACTTTTATAATTTTAAATTACACATGCAATGATTCAATTCATTGAAAATTTACAAAATATGTTATCTTATAACGTTCGCCTCTCAGCACTAGGGATTCCCGGTTCGAATCCCTATCTGGGTAGAGTTTCCATGTTCTCCCTGTGTCCGCGTGGGTTTCCTCCGGGTTCTCCGGTTTCCTCCCACAGTCCAAAAACATGGATCAAGTCAATTGAATTCTCAAAATTGCCCCATAGAGTGTGTCTGTGTGAGTGAGTGTGTGCCCAGCAATGGATTGGCGCCCTATCCTGGGTCTATCTGACGTTCTCCCCTGGATGGGCATGGGGAACCCCACCGCGACCCTAATAGAGGATAAAGCGGGAGATAATGAATGAATGAGTTATATAGCAGCAAGATGTAGTAGACAGCCAGGGGACACTGGTTAAAAAAACAGCACTTAAAACGTTTCTAGTGGCAACCGTAAAACCGCCCACTGAGACTGCTGATTTGTTTTCTTGTATCACATGGTTTAATCAGATTGGTCTAAACGACCGTCACTCACAGTGGGCGTTTAAAATGATTTCGACCGGTGCTGTAGTGTGTTGTCTTGTGTTCGAGTACAATGAAGTAAAAGACTTACAGGTAAACACGCAATTCACCAAAGACAAACATTTTGTTATCTAAGGAGTAGGATTCAAATAACAAGGTAAGTTTATCACAAAGCGATTTTAGCTCGAATTCTGAATGTTAAACCGGCAGTTTCTTTAATGTCTGCGTGAATCAAACCTAATGCTTGTCCTCGGTAGCTGAGATATCCTAATATTATTTATTACGGCTAGTTATTTGGAATCAATACTGTGATAACCCCAAATGTATATATTATTTTATGCATGTTGTAATGATAAATCTATACAGTGACCTTCTGAGATTTTATCCTCTTGCTTATATGCCATCATATCTAATCGACTAAAGGGAAGGTTACTGTGTTATGTTTCCTCCTGCTTTAAAGAAGAGACACTATGCTGATAACTGGCTTAAAACTTTGTGCTAGAAGCTTTTATTTATTTATTTATTTATTTTGCATTTGTTCAATTTCCATCACTTCTGATACATATGATTGGGGTTTCTGACATCCTTCTTAGAAACACAGTCAGGGCTTCACAGGAAACCATATAATGTACATTACACATTTTAGATTAAAGCACAGAAAAAATTATTTTCAGTGTATTTCAGTTTTATTTAATAATAATTAAGCAGACCATGATGATGTGTACATTCTTTTGGCGTTTTGCATGAGAAGCTTTTGTTTTCCATCTCTGCTGGACATTACCTCACCACAAGCACTTCTGCAAAACAATTTCACAGTCTGTCCTGCTTGTACATCATTATCTCTGTGACTTCAGCTGCACACTTACACTGATTCACTGATCCTGTAATACCCCCCATTATTATATTTAATCTTTGTTATATTATGATTATACATTACACTCATTATTTCACTCAACGTCTAAACACGCAATTTAATCATAACGGACAATGGAAATGACTTTTTTTTGTAATGTCTACTGCTGGCTGCAACTCCAGATGGTATTTGGTTTCCATTAGATCAGCAATATCTGTTTGATAATGCAGCTTTAGAGGAAAAAAATTCTGATGCAGTTCTTTAAAGCTGTATTCCTCACTGTATGACTCCTGTTGGTCAAATTAGTGGTCAAGAACCAAAAAAAGTGTAAAAAATACTTTAAACATTTATAATGTTTATATACATCAGTGTTACTACACAGAACCTGAAAAAAATCTGTTTCAAAACATGGAGGGGGGGGAATCCTATCTGCATTCCAAATTCTCCTTTGTTCAGTTTAGACTTGTTAAATTCTATAGAAACAGGAAATCCTGTCATAATAATCTGGACATGAACTACTCATTCATTTCATTGTGCATAACTTCTCTACACTGCTATTCCATTTAAAAGCATATACAACTTCTGTGATGACGAATCATGACCCATGGTATGAGTTACAAGATGATATAGGCCACTTAGTGCCCAGCCCTGGGAGTATCTGCCCAGCACCCAAAACGTTCTCATGGGGAATCAGAACAAATAGTAAATTAATATTGTTGATAAATTCAAGGAAAAAGAATATATAATAAATATTTTTTTACAATGCTACTTTATAGTGGGCAATTCATGTTAGAGTACTTTCCAGGTTGCAAAGACTTTTAAACTATCTACTAGCACATTATTTGTTCTTGTTTTAATAAATAACAAACTGCTTTCTTTTAAAAATGATGATTGTGACAATAAAAGTCACAGATTATTAAAAAAATAATAATAAATATAACCGCAAGCGGTGATTAGCGGGGTTCAAGCGGTATGGACAGTCTGGACAACATGGCAGTAGGAACATACATATATAGCGCCCCCTCTGGCCAATCGATGTGAAAATCTGGTGGTTATGAAAGAATGTGTAGATGTACAGATCAGTGAAGTTTGAAGGTCATCGGTCGACGGGAAGGGTGTGAAAGACCTGCTGACAGCGGATTGGGTAATGGCGGTCGTAAACCTCGGGGGATGTAGTGGCATTTTGGATATCTGTTTTAGACTGGACAGAAGATGATGTTTGTCGAGTTTGAGCTCGATGGCATTTACGGTTAGTGAGAAACTCACATGTAGCTGTTATAGCGCCTATCAGAGGCCCCTTAAGGACTAGGTCAACCAAAATTGGCCTGCATCACCGGAGGGACATGGCGGGTATATCTCTTTAATTTGGACTTGATGAGATTAACGGCTAATGAGTTATAGCAATATAGCCAATATATGCTAATGACGCTAATGAAAAAATATTAGTGTAAAATAAGTGGAAGTGGAAAAGTCGACATTTTTTTGATAATTATTTACCTAGACATTCTCCTGAGTATGACCAGATGAATTTTGAGAAGATTGGATTAAAATCCAGAGACTAGTTCGAAAAGGGCAGGTTTAGGACTTTGTGAAATATCTGGAGAAGTCGACATTTTTTTAATGGACATGTATGGGGACAGATGTGAAGGATGTAGTAGAGCATTATGGGATTGCATAAATGAGACGGTAGATGTACATATGTGGACGTTATTAGCAGTATTTTAGAAATAGCGCCACCTCTGGCCAATCGGCGTCGAAATTGGGGGGTTTGTAAAGAGTGCGTAGACATACAGAGTGGTGAAGTTTAAGGGTCATCGGTCAACGGGAAGGGCACGAAAGGCCTGTTGACAGCGATTTGGCTAATGGCGGTCGTAAACCTCGGGGGATGTAGTCGCATTTTGGATATCTGTTAGAGACTGGACAGAAGATGATGTGTGTTGAGTTTGAGCTCGATCGCATGTACGGTTAGTGAGAAACAGACATGTAGCTGTTATAGCGCCACCTATGGACAGAAGTGCGCCAAATTTCTTGGACGTCCTCAGGGACTGATGCTGAATGTGTGTGTGAAGTTGTAGAAGGTTTGAGTGAAGGGTGTTTGAGTTACAGATTTTTGAATGAAGGATGAATTAATTTGAATTATGACATGTAGATGAATTTGCATGTAGCAATGGGACTGAAGGGAAAAGTCAGAGTTTTTTTTAAAATCGAGTGGAGGGCACACTCTGCTGAATTTTTTGATACCAAACACATGGGGATTGAGTGAAAAATGGAGAAGTAGTAGGAAGAAGTGGAATTTTTAAATTATGCAAATTAGCGAAAAATCTAAGTGGGCGGAGCTTATGGGTCCAAATTGCAAAGTGGTTTGTTGAGAGTCTGTGAGACTGGAAAAAAAGTTTGAAGACTGTGAGAAGAAGGTGGTAGAAGTTAGACGCGTAAACGCGTTTTGCTGCTCTATTGCGCCACCAATAGATGAAAACATATGGATTTTGTTATCTGAGAAGATGCACACCATCTGGACGTACCCTCCGGGTTTGGTGGCTGATGGCGCTGCGGTTTTGGCTGCCCAACGCGTTTTTCCGGAGAAAAATAATAATAAGAATAAGAAAAATCCGAGCGAAAACAATAGGTTTCATGCACTTCGTGCTTGAACCCCTAATAAAATAATATATATATATATATATATATATATATATATATATATATATATATATATATATATATATATATATATATACTGTAGATCTTTTAAAGGTCTTATTGTGAGTGTCTACTAGGTGTTCTTCTTAAGCCAAAGGCCTGTTCACCTGATTCAACCCATTAAATCAGGTTAGGTTTGTGTGCAATTAAAATAAAATTCACTAAGCATTGCTGGAAAAAAGCCTGCACACCTGCCACTAAACAATGTTTTATTCAATAAAAACCCTTTTGACACAAACCTCTTTACAGATAATTGTTTTTGTCATAGTGAACAGAATAATTCTCAACACAAAAGACTATTTATCTCAAGTAAACATTAATGGTGGGAATTTCTTGTCATCTTTGTGGCACCAAGAAAAAGCTGTAAATAAAAAACGTCCTGTCAGGAAACAAAACCGGTTCTTTTATGGCATTATGCTTAAAAAAAACCTTAACTTCAGCCTTTAAGGGTGGATATATATTCACAAGCAACAGAAGATGCTTGTGAAGAACACCTGTTTGATTCTTTAGATTAAAACTGCATTCAAATTAATTAAATATCTTTATTGTTGCATTACAAAACTGACAAAAAAATATAAAAAAATGGCAGTATAGAAATGCCAATACAAAAACAAGCAGGATACAAACCTACCGCTAACAAAGTATGTAAATGAGTTATTTACATGTTTTCAGTTAAAGGTTTTTTAGGAAGCGGCTTCCTTAAACAGTTTCTGCTTTTTTTTGCTTCCGCCTCTGTTTGTGTTTTCCCAGTTGCAGGCAGATCTTCTTCCTCTCTTGGTTAAAATTAATTCTGTAAACAGCAAATATTTAAAAGAAAAATTAATTTAGTTTCAACAGATTCCTGATTTTTTTCCATCTGCCACTTTAATAGAAGGAACAGATGTAATTCAATCCAATGTAATCTAATTTAAGTGATGAAAAAGGTTTGGGGTGAAGAAGCAGCTGCAATAACACAAAAGAACACACACAATATGCTGCAGTTCATACTTTGTTCACATGCATTTATATTCATTAAAAAAAAAACTAAAAATACAGGAACTAGGGTTAGGGTCCAGGAATAACTTGGTGGTACATTGTAACGTGTTACCACTAGTATATATTGCTCAGATTAAAAGTGGACTGTTCAGAGTTGAACTGAGTAAGTGTGTCAGTTACTACACCATTTAGCAGTGGCAGGCCATGCATTTCACATCTGGGCCTTCAGTAATGCTCCGTCTAAACCAACCCAGCCGTCAATAACTATTTTATGGTGTTAAAAACGTTATGCAGAAATGCAGTATAAAGAGCTGTTGCATCACAGATGGATAACTCATGTAGCCACAAAAAAAAAATCAATAATTAATTTTTTTTTTATAACAATAACTTTATAAAACCACAATATTATTTAGAAAAATAAATCTCACCAAAAAAAAAAGATTAAATCCTGATTATTTGTACACAAAATCCACCCAAAAATGGTTTGATTAGTTCAAAAAGGTTTAATTAGTTCCATTAAGTCCTTTTATATTGCCGTCAAAGATAATGCTGAAAGTCATTTTGTATTTCTGGCATATTTTCAATTCACTGAAGTCAGTGAAATGTCAGACCAAAGTACACTAACTACCCAATCAAAATGCTAAATATGCTGACATAACATGCTGACAACGTTGGTGAAAAGCAATGTGATGGAGGTGTTTATTTATATTTACTCTAGAGCTATGTTTTCAGTTTATTATATTTATTATTACTGTATTCTTTTTTTATTATTATAATTTTTTAAATAACTTCTTGCATTATAATGAACTCCTTTTAGGTCAGTTTACCTACCGCTTCCAGCATTTCTGCAGCCTCTGGCCCTGCTTGGAATCTGGATCCAGACAAACTGATTTATGTACCAGTTGGAGTCTAGAAATATGATAAGAACATAGCCGTGTTAAAACCAGTTACCGTAATTTATTATTGGTTAAATTGAATTAAAGTTTTAATCAGTGGTTAATAATGCAAACAAAAAAAGCAGTTTTCCTCCAGGGATTAATAAAGTATTTTGATTTTGATTATGGTGAAGTAGAGAATAGGAAAGAGAATAGGAAACAAGCTATTGTGTTATAATCCTAGATCAACAGAATGTTTAACTGCAGCGCTGGTGGGTTGAAAAATTATCATAGATCTCATCATAGTTGTTTTAAACTGTCATCGCTCTTTTGTGCTCATTGGGCTTCTTGTAAGGTCAGGTCTTTCAATTTCAGTTGAACTGTCATACACTTGTCCATTCTTGCCTCTACAGGTCATAATTATAGTTGTTGTCTGCATTTGCGTTCCTTTAACCAATTCGAAAACAGAAAGTGAAGTATAATTTTTCACATAAAAAGAAGGACAATAATAGTGCACTAAAAAAAGTATTTTTAAGCTCTTACTAAAGAAGGAATCAACAACCAAGGTAGCTATCTAGTATTTCAGCATCTTGTCCCATCACTTTACTTTCTGGTTCCTCCAGGTTCTATGGTTTCTATTCTATGGTTTCCTCCCAGAGTCCAAAAACATAGATCAAGGTAAATTGATTGCTCCAAATTGCCCCATATAAAGTGTGTTTGTGTGAGTAAGTGTGTGCCCACTGATAGATTTGCGCTCTAATCTGGGTGTGTCTGCCCAGTGCCCAAAACGTACTCCCTTGGATGGGCATGAAGAACCCTCTCTGCGACCCTAGTAGAGGATTAAGCGAAACATAATGAATGGAGGTATAGTCTTTGTTAATTTTGTGTTATTATTGTTGTATAGATTTATATTAAGACCTGTCTATGGTTTTTCTCCACCACTCCACTTGCTCTGCAACCATAACTGACTCCAGCATATCAGTGGTTGCTGCACCAATATTCAGGATCTTAAAGCATACGTATGGGCAACAAAAACATTGACATGTCAGAAATGTGCAATCGTACTTATGTTCATGGCATTACAGTAAAATAAACGTGCATGAAGGTGCTATAAATTATTAGAGGTTCCAAAAAACAAAGTTATAACAGTTATTTTTCTGTGTATATTTGTGATTTTCCCCTGATCAAACAAATCTAAAGTAAGTTTGATTAAGCCTTGCCAAATATATTAAACAAATCTAATGAATATTATTTTCTGAAAGATCTTGTGCATGTAATGTTTGACTAGTGGCACTACTACTTTGTTAAGTAACAAAATACTATATATGAAATAACCAATTTAAATTTAAAGTAACTTTATCACTGTACTACTAGTACTACTAAAGTCAATACAATGCATATCTTAACATATCCTAGTTGCATTTGTGACTGCTATTGCTTTAGTTTACTTTTTTTTTTTTTTTTTTTTAAATAGTATTGTTTGAAAAGTTTACTTACATGATCTGATTTTTGTTGCAAAGAGGGCTTGATGCAATCACTCTGAAGTCAGTGATTCTCCTCCACTGAACAGCATTTTTTACGTTGATACACTCACATTTCTGTCGAATGGTCACAGCTGTAGTCACATTGTCTGAAAGCAAAAATACTTAATTAAACTTTGAGTCCTTTAAATCTTAATTCAAAATGTTATTTGCATTTTATTACAACTATAATCCAAACAATCCAATCTAAACACTTTTTCACCTGTAAGTCATTTTATATAAAAGTCTGCTAAATGACTAAATGTAAATGTACCTTCAATGTGTAAAAAAATATAAAAAAGCAGCAGAATCGATGCAACTCTCACTGTCCCGAAAGCCATGTCCGACACTGTTGCTGTAAAGTAACATTTGTCTGAGCTTGCTGAAAGTCACGAGTGATATTCATTCAAAGGCTCCTGTTTTTCCTGCCAACCCACAAGTCACATGATTTCAAGTTAAGAGACCTGATCCTTCTATCCTGGTTATATTAAGGAAATGATTAACCTGTGAAATGAATTATTTGTGTTGCGTAAACATGTCCTATGGGCAAGCCTACAAAAACATGAGAAATCAAATACTGTATAACTTAAAGAAAACTGCAAGTCATTTGCACAGACTCAAATCAAATCAAAGTTTATTTGTCACATATACAAGTTGCAGTGAAATGCTTTGATGACTGGCACCACATGTTAAGTAAGAAAAAAATTACATTAAATTAAAATTCAATAGGGCGGCACGGTGGCTTAGTGGTTAGTATGTTCGCCTCTCAGCGCTAGGGATTCCCGGTTCGAATTCCCATCTGGGTGGAGTTTCCATGTTCTCCCCGTGTCCGCGTGGGTTTCCTCTGGGTTCTCTGGTTTCCTCCCACAGTCCAAAAACATGGATCAAGGATTGCCCCATGTAGAGTGTGTTTGTGTGTGAGTGTGTGCCCAGCGATAGATTGGCGCCCTGTGCTGGGTGTATCTGCCCAGCGCCCGAAACGTTCTCCCCTGGATGGGCATGGGGAACCCCCCCGCGACCCTAATATAGGATAAAGCGGAAGATAATGAATGAATGAATAAAATTCAAATAAATAAGGTAAGGTGTTTTATTCCATTGTACTTTGATATGCACTGCTCCTTTCCATTACCTAAAAGTTTATTGTCTTGTATTGTCTTGTATTTATTGTGATTCTTGGTTTGCACAAGCTCTTTGCACATTATGTTGGTTGTGTAGTGGCTGTTATGCCTTATTTCTGGAGAACGCTGTTTCGTTCCACTGCATACTGTACATCACTTTATATTGTTAGAATGACAAATAAAATACTTGAATATACTAGTGATGATTTAGCACTTTAATATAGAGATGTTAAAATTCATTTTTATGACTGATGGATTCTGATCACTGATGGATTTTGAAACCCGTATTTAGTGAGTACTTTAGAAACACTGTTCTTATTTACAAACTCAGCTTTCAGTGTATCACACTATTAATATTGTCTATACTATTATAATATTGAATACTTTAAAAGCACTTTGAATATTGTCTGTTGTACATCCCAAGATTTGCATTATGTACAATTTTGGATGCCTAAAGAAGTGCTGCTTCATTTTAAAAAAAAACAAAAAAAAAACTTTTAGGTAAACCATATAGACCAGTGTGTTACAATCCCAAAAGATCATTCATTCATTCATTCATTATCTCCCACTTTATCCTCTATTGGGGTCGCGGTGGGGTTCCCCATGGAAGCTCCACCCAGATGGGGATTCGAACCGGGAATCCCTAGCGCTGAGAGGTGAACGTGCTAACCACTAAGCCACCGTGCCGCCCCCCAAAAGATCAGACCTATTCAATAATACTTAAATATTATTGTCTGCCACCAACAAAATTGCTACAGTCAAAATTACTTAAATGATATTTGTCTCCATTTGATGGGTGATGTGAATGTTTGCTGAAAATGCATGTGTTTTTGCAATGCTGTTGCATTAAAGATGTCATTTCATACATAAAGAGATGTATGTCCATTTAATATATTTTTTTAATCTATTATAATTCTTATTCTATTTTTTTTTGTTACAGATAGGTACTAAAGCCTATCCTAGTGCTTACTGGGCAAAAACAGGAAAAAATTACTGTCTGAGAATAAAAAGCTCAAATCATATGCCATTTCAGAATTTTATTATAATTTAATAACACCCACAAAAACATGTATATAAAACATTTTAGTAAAAACAGTTTAAGCCTTCGTAATCCAAGAACCAGCTTAGATTTGTAACACAGTGATTGACACATCATTTCTTCACACATTACCATATTCCAAATAGCTTTGAAAGGGACCAGCCCTCTACAGACCTGATGAAAAATGACCAGTATTTGATTGCAAAAGATATCTTACAAAATTTGCCACAGTATTATGTTACAGGGATTATTAAATCACCACAATTGAACAATTATGGTCTTGATTTGGCATGTGTTTTCCGCCGCATCCTTAACCTTCCCATGCATGTCTTTTCATTTTTGTTTTCCGTTGTTCTCCTTTAAAAGACAAATATGATACTATTGTACACACTAAAACATTTCAATTAAAAATAAAGAAAAATAAAGGTATATATATTTTTTATTTTCAAGAGGTAATTATTTAATTAAAAATATATATATTTTACCTGTGCAAGCACTTCAGTAGCCGTTTGCCTTGAGGCCCGTGAGGACTTAGACACACCTGGCGATTGTCCTTTTTCCGTATAACTCTAAAACAACAAATAAAGATATGCATATTAGGATGAAGGATAAGAATATACTGCTGACAAAAAAAAGGCATTTAAACAAGTCATGACCTAATGTCTCTCACTCACATGATTTCATCTCGGTTACAACCAGGTCTTCTTAATGTGACCTTAAAATCTGAAAATGGTCCCTGCACTCCAACCTTGGTTTTTGGACACATGCAGTGCATTGGAACATATTGACTTTCCACCAGCTGAGCTGCGAATGCAATAATTACAGTATTTGATTATTGAAACAATCTATAATTTAAATAAAACCCCCTAGAACATTTTTACCTTATTCTGATTAATAATACTTGCCTGTAAAGTGAATGTAGAAACCTATAGCAAGGAGAGCCAAAAGTGTGTGTAGTTGGAATGTCATTGCGACTTGTGCCATGGCTTTAGTTGCTCCCTCTTTTATGCAGTGAGTCTGGTACTTCCCATAACTCTCACACTTTCCTGGAATTCCCCACCCCATTTTCATGAGCTAGATTAAAAAAATAAGGAGACATGGACTTTCCAGGTGTATTCAGACCTGTATTAATACATATCTGATTTATATTTAACCAGTGAAGCAGGTTAAGAAATGACTAATATGAGAAAAATACCTGAAGTATTAATAACCACCTTGAGGACAGGTAGTGTCGAGGTCTTAACAAGTTTCGACAAGAAAAGTTGGCCAAACGTTAAACTGTCAAATGTGGTCATGTGATTTATTTATTTATTTTTTTCCTAATCTCTGGCATTTACTTTCACTAATCAGTGCTATAACAGAAGTATAAATACCCTTATTCTCTTTCCCTCTCCCCCCTCTCTTTTTCTTTCTCTCACACACAGGATAATGAAAAATGTCCATCATGAACTCTGCTCAAACACCCATTATGAGAGTAAATGAGGAAAAGGTTATTACAAAGTGAGTTCTGTTAAACATTTGGACTAGCTTAAATATGGTTTTGAAAACTACAAACTGCTAAAATGTATCTTTTGCAGGTCAGACTTGCTGTCCACTTTGAAAACATATAACTGTTACCATGAAGGGAAGAGTTTTCAGCTTCGACTGCGAGAGGTATGCACAAACTTGGCACATGTTAATAAACTCCTCAGTTATTTTTATGTAACAGTTAACTAACTGTATCATGTCTAACGGACGGCTTTGGACGGCTGTTGAAATTGAACTTGAAATGCATGCTCAAGCTTTAATGAATTGTTTGTGTGGGAGGACACATTTTTGGAAACTGTCCATTACATGAACTCTATTTAAATGAGTATGTACTCAGTGAAATAAACATTTCCCAGGGGAAGAATGTCATTATGTTTTCTCATTGATTCCAAAATTTGTACCTTTAAGATAAATTAGAATGGAATGCCAGGCCCAGGAATAATCTTAGTGGAAGCTGTTATAGCAGTGAATGAGGAGCCAGTGTAGAATATGATATCATTAAAGTTTATCTCATTGTAAATTTTTACTGTCCTAATACTTTTGTCCATACAGTGTACATTTAAACATATAACAAAATTATACACTGTGCATACAATTTAAAAATAAAAAATGCCAAAATCTTTGTATTAAAGAATGTTTGGCAAATAATAATCTTTTTAGAATGTTTTTGCAAATGTTTCCACATGTGTGCTGCACAGTCCAGTTTGTCACTTACAAACACAGTGCGGTTTAAGTTTAAAAACTGTACAGGTAATTATATTTTTTGAAACCCACTGCCTTGTTCTTACCTTCTAAAGGGATTAACCTGGAAGTGTGTTTTGAATCTTTGTCTTGCTGCAACACGAACCTCTGACCATCTAGGCATAGACCAGAGGGTATTGCAGGGAGCTTTAAAAGACTGTGGCTGCCCTTTTTGTCCATTGTTCCAGTCAGCCTGAGTAAATGACCAACACTAGTTCAACAAAATTTTGTTAAATCAGTTACCAGAACCGTCCATCCATAATTTGTCCTCAGGCTGTATCACAGGGCCAAGACAAACTTTTTATTTTGTAATCTTAGCAGTGGCTTTCTTACTGCTACTTAATCTATCGAACCTGTGGCTTAAAGTCTTCTCTTCACTGGTGAAATGGAAACTTGTTTATTTCGACCAGCATTAAGATGTGCTTGAACATATTGTTCTGTGACCTGCCAGTTACGCAAACTGTAGATATACATTGATATACTGGTCTTCCTGACAAGTTTATTTTAATGCCATTGGAAACTGTACTCACTGAAACCTTGGTCCTTTTCGCGTTTTTTCAATATGTCAGGTCTGTACTTCTAATTATTGCAATGTTGTTTATGTCCTGCCCTAGAGGTTGTTGTAATCTTTTCCAGCACTGCTTATAGAGAATTAGAAGGTTTGTAAATAAGTTGCTTAACATGAATTAGGAAAACTGTGTGACATGTTCGCATCAACTTTCAAATCCTGGCTTTCAGTGCTGCAGAGTAGCTGTCCATTGATAATTAATGGGTTTTCTGAAAATAGAGCTTTTTTGTGTATGCACTCTGCACTTTTACCAGATCCCATGTGATCCAAACCTGCAGATCACATTTTTGTTTAAATCATTTTACTACATACGTCATAGCCAAATTTTTTTGAGACTATTCACCATGTTTGCTTTTTCAGTTTGTATGGCAATTTGATTTAACTCTAAATTGTTATGGAGAGAGATCAGACAAATTTAATTCTTTGCCATGATGATTAACTTCATGGCAAAACAATTTTGGCTGCATTTTAGCTTTTTAGGGATTTTCTTGGTTGCTTAGGTTAATGTGTTACCTAGGACACGGCAGTACATACCACTCGGTCATACTGAAATAAAAAAGCCGACTGGTTGCTTTCAGAGTGTGGTGGTACTTAAATTAATTTACTTAAAGAATTGTTAAGAGAAAAGGGGTGCTACCATGAATACTATTCGAAAAAAATTAGCTCTGTCACAATGAGTACAGAGTACTGAAATATGTCAGTCTCTAAACATTTGCACAAGATTGTAGGTCATTAAAAAACCTGCAATAGTTAAAGACTAGAGCAATAAGCAATCCACAATATGACCAAACGCATGTGGCTTAGGGCTTTTAGATCCAATGGAGGAAAATTATTTGTTGGCATTTGCCAATAGTCCATGAAAACATGACTCATTGATTAGTGTGAAGAAACAGGATTGGACTGCTGGGAACCACAGATTCACTAAACACTTTAGTTAGGTTAACGAATTTAGTTAGGTTAACAATTACGAATTTAGTTGTAAGAACTTGGGAATAATTTCTTATGACTCTTCAAATTCTGATGGAAATATTTACTAGACGGGCGGCACGGTGGCTTAGTGGTTAGCATGTTCGCCTCTCAGCAATAGGGATTCCCGGTTCGAATCCCCATCTGGGTGGAGTTTCCATGTTCTCCCCATGTCTGCGTGGGTTTCCTCCCACAGTCCAAAAACATGGATCAAGTTCATTGGCTTCTCGAAATTGCCCCATATACAGTGTGTTTGTGTGAGTGAGTGTGTACCCAGCAATAGCTCATCGCCCTGTCCTGGGTGCATCTGCCCAGCGCCCGAAACATTCTCTCCTGGATGGGCATGGGGAACCCCCCCACGACCCTAATAGAGGATAAAGTGGAAGATAATGGATGGATGGATATTTACTAAACAGAAGTGGGATGACTAATGAACCATAATGTTGCATGTTGTATATATTAATATTTTTCTAGAGAAAAATATTCCCTAAAAAGTAAATCACACTGGAGTGCACACTGTTTGGGATGCACTGGCATTCTTTGTTGTATTATTTGTAGTTTCAGTAGTCCACAGATTTATGGCTGTAGTATATTTATTAATAAAACAATTGCATACAAAATTTTAATTATTCTGAAATATCTTTTAACTATTAATACTCCCAATAGACCCAAAGTTCTCCATCTAAATTAAAGTGAAAATGAAAGTCTGAGGATGCTCACATGTTTGGAAAGGGCTGACATTAGTCATGTGGGAATTTCCCCATTATATAGAGTTGAGCTTTTGGAGTCAGAGGGACCAGTGGTATGTAGTAATAGAAATGAAAACATCAAATAAAAGGGTTAATCACATGAAGTAGTTTTCCAAAGCACTGTCACCAAAAATGTTATTTACCACAATGTAGTTCCACGAACTTTCAGTCCAAATAATATGATAAGAGTTTGTTGTTCCATCACAAACACCCAGCCCACTTAAACAGCCCAATTGCTGCTGGTCAGTTGATGTGACATACTCGGAGCGGATCTGTCATTAAACAGGATATGTCCGATTAAGTACACGACTAGGGCCATGTGAACCGTTTTCAGGCAGACAAGCTCAATATAATCGCAATGGAAAAAATGAAAAGGTGTAAGACATATTTGTTTTTTAACAAAAATGTGTTAGGTTAACACATATCCAACAACAATCTTTTGCATAAACATTATACACATTTTACTATAGTTTTTTAACAGTTTTTTTTTTTAATTAGGCCTTCATAATTCTTTCAGTAATGTTAAAAATGTAACAAATATAATTATTAAATTGTCTATGGTGGCGGCATGGTGGCTTAGTGGTTAGCACGTTCGCCTCTCAGCGCTAGGGATTCCCGGTTCAAATCACCATCTGGGTGGAGTTTCCATGTTCTCCCCGTGTCTGTGTGGGTTTCCTCCGGGTTCTCCGGTTTCCTCCCACAGTCCAAAAACATGGATCAAGTCAATTGAATTCTCAAAAATTGCCCCATATAGAGTGTGTCTGTGTGAGTGAGTGAGTGTGTGCCCAGCGATGGATTGGCGCCCTATCCTGGGTGTATCTGCCCAGCGCCCGAAACGTTCTCCCCTGGATGGGCATGGGGAACCCCACCGCGACCCAAATAGAGGATAAAGCAGGAGATAATAAATGAATGAATTGTCTATGGTTTTGTGTAATCTGACAAAAAACATTTGTGGAAAACCTGTTAAGAGAATTAAAACAGAAAATGGGGATAAGATTAGATCAGGCATAAAACAGGATCCCACAAGTTTGTCTAACAACTTGTTTTGTGTCAAAGTTTAAAAAAAAAAGAATGAAGATTAAGAGGAACTGATGGGGAACTTCACTTTTCCTGAGAAATTTGTGGCTTTCTGTTTTGTGTAGTTATTACAGTACAAGTAATTTATTCATAGAGCACTTTTTACAATAGTGCTTGTCACAAAGCAGCTTTAAAGTGTTAGAAGCCCTTGAACTGCCAAAGAGCACACGGCAGTGGCAAGAGAAAACTTCCTGTTTTGTTGTTATTTTAAGCTCGAAACCTTGGGAGGAACCAGGCTCAGTGGTGGACTCATCCTCCTTGAGTGGCCGGGCCGCATCAACAGCATAGGACAGCCATGTACAGATTGTGTGGTGATCAGTTGTCCATATTTAACAAATGGAAAACTATATAAAGTTAAAAAAATATAGTTCATATTTAATGTACAGGCTACTTCATTAGTGTAATATAAACAAGCAACCGTTCTAAACAAGTTTTTTTTATTTTTTTATTGCAAAGCCAAGAGCTTGAACATGAGACCCCACAAGGATGACCACTGAGCCATTTTCTTTGTAAGGTTTCTTCCAGAACCACCTTCCTTTTATTCTTAAGCATTCCAAACCTCTCAGTGAAAATCTTCACATTTACAGGAAGACATACAAACACCACACAAAAAGCACCTTGTTCTGCAATTTCCCCCCGGGGATTAATAAAGGATTCTGATTCACTGCCCAGAATTTAAACCCAGACCCTTATTGCAGTGGGATGAGGGCACCAGTCACTCTGACACTTTGGTGCCCCTTATTTAAATAGTGACATAAAATTTTTTGTTTACATTAAATATTTTTCAAGTACCAATTTGCTTAGGCTGAATTCAAAATGGATTCTGACGTTTTCTGGACTGCTGCATGACATCACTAAAGACAGGATTACATACAGTATATTGTAAAAAATAAAGTCCTAATAAAAACATTTCTAATATTGATCTGGAGGCTGAAATCTGCAGATATTATTTGTATAGATTTAGTAGAAAGAACTTTAAAGCTAACTTTAAAAATATATATTTTTAAATGTTTTTTTTAAGTTTGAATGGGATTTTAATCAAGTGATTTTTTTTTCTAATTCAGAATCAATTGCTATATAAATAACAGCAAAATGATCAAATAAAATGAGCAATGAAATCTTCTTTGCACCACTGTTGCCTTATTTTGTATTTGTAAAGTGATGCATTCAAAAATCCTGACATAAGTCCTTAATTCTCCTTTAGCCCATGACAAAACCTAAAGGCATCATGATTACACCCTTTGTAATTAAAGTATTAACTATATATATCTGAGACATTTGTAATGTGAGGACATATGGGACTTTCCTAAACAAAAGTGTTTTTCATTTTCGTAAGTAATGCAAGTTGAAATAGAGTTTATATTTAATGTATAGGCTACTTAATACAACTGAATTGATACAGTGCACTGTTGTGAAATGTGGTTTGTTTGTGTGTGTGTGTGTGTGTGTGTGTGTGTATAAACTTTAATTTATAGTTTAGTTTTTAAAGTCACACTTTTTTAATTGGCACAGTTATCTTTTTGAACATGATTTACCCAAACTCAAACTGCAGTGTGGAGATTTATCCAGCAGATGGGGCAAGTTGTCCACAAACTATATAAGTAGGCTTATCTCAAACTACTTGAATTTTAGCATTTTTTGCTAAACAAAAATATAAATAGAAAGCAGTTGTAACACTGAAATAAATTATGATTTTTAATACAAATACAAAGTACATTATATTGTGGGTGATGCATCTTTTGTGCAACTTTTCACAAAATACTAAATAACCCAAAACTGTTTTTTGGCAGAGCATCTTTACTTTCACAACTATTTTTACATAATAAACATTGTTTTTAAAATATATTTATAGTGTCCAATCCTAAACCTTTAAAAGTTTATGTCTAAACCCATAAGAAATGTTGTTTCTGCTTAAAAAAAAAACCTTTATTTTTTAAACCATAGTTTTTCTTTACTTCAGTTTCATTCTGGTAAAACAAAACAATTACTTAATATAAACAAATACATTTTTTTAAGTCAAATTACCTGATAAATTATTAACATATATATTGAATCCTTTTTATAATGTTAATAAATATTGATGGATGTTAAAAAATATACTATACACAAATAATTAAACTCAAGATCTAATTACAAACTTTTGTAAAACTAAGACTTGTATCTAACTTTTACCAGAAAAGAATATTGTGCATCCCTTTTCAATCTGTATGTAAATGTTTGTAAAATAATTGTATAACATGAAGTATATCTTTGTTTTTTTCTTTTGAAAGATAAAGAAAATATACATTTCTGAATCATTGTTTTGTGCAAATCATATACACAGTGCACATTCGAACCATGTATACATCTGTACCTGCAATGTTCAGGATGGAAAAAGTTTTACTGTACAAAATGACCATGTAATAAAAATATCTGACATTTTATTTTGAGAAAGAAAACAAAGAAAGTAAACATAACAAAATAAATAAATTAAGTATTTAACATTCAGTATCCTTCCTCGAATTTACCTCACAGTTCCACAATTTGCTGCTTTTTTTTAGAGTAACCTCAGAGCAGCTGGTATATTTTCAGTTCTGTGCAGCTCACCATGTGTAGGTAGCTGTGTTTGTGCAAAGAGCCAGTCCAGCGGGTCTTTGTGGCTGCTGCAGCTGTATGCCAGCTCCTCCAGGGTGGGCATTGTGCCACGTGATCGTGAGGTTCTGCGGGAGCAGTGAGGAGAACTGCTTGTGCCTGAGTGTTTGTCCAAATTCTTGGACAAAAGATGGAGCCTCAAAGTCCGGGCTACCCTCACAGGGCCACATGTAGGTTGAGCTAGCTCTTTAATGGAGTCGACGTAATCCTCCATAGACTGTGACTGACATCCCGTTTGAGTGACATCCTCATAGGTCTCCGTTATCGTGGGCAAAAGAGGCTGTGATAAACGAAGTCGTCTTGGTTTCATGCTGTGGAGAAATTTAAATTTGTTAGTGCCTACTGTGTCATTAAGATATTAAATTAGCTAAACAACTTTATATGACTTTATATTTCTGTCCTCATAAGTTCTTACCTGCTGTGACTTTGGAGCTGAGACTACTAAAGAATGATGAAGTCCAGATGCAGCTCTCGGTCATGAAGCTTGCTCTTACTGAGTTCAGTCTGACCTGAGACTCAAGCACAGCCTTTTATACTACTGCTGGGTGTAAGCAAAGGCTCATGGTACTAAATTTAGCGACGTGCTGACCTCGTGTAGCAAAGAGGAAATGTGTGTGTGCTGAACAGAGTGAATTGAGGAAACTCTGGCATGGCAACTTCTCAGGGCTCACTGTTGCAGCTGTCCTGATTGTTGGTTTTAGACACAATGGAACCTAACGAGCACTCAGCTCACAGTCTGCCTGACACTGAATTGTGCTTACAATCATACTTACTCAATCTACTGCCAGAAGAGTATCACCTATTTCATCCTTTTACACCAGTTGTAGGACTGACATGAATGCATCTGAGAGCAGTTTTGGGGGTGTATCATTTCATCAGTTATTTGTTGTCCCTATGTCAGTGATGCATCACACAATACATAGGAATGTTTTGTGCTTGCCCCAATAATAGGCTTTAACAAGGCAGTGTTAAACTGCATTAAATTCTTTACCGGCCTAAGCAGCATTAAACAACATAACATGCTAGAGAAGCTGAGAAAGCAGACTTGGTTTAGACTAGATTATTATTTTTTGTTCACTGTGGTGTAATGGTTAGCATGTCCACTTTTCAGCACTGGGGATCCAGGTTCAAATCTCGATCTTGATTGAGTTTTCATGTTTTCCCCCGTGTCTGTATAGGTTTTCTCCCGTTTCTAAATGATCTAAATGTGTGAAGAATGCAAGTTGTGGCAATTTTTTTTTTTTTTTTGATTTTCTGAAACAATTGGTATAAAACAAAAGATGTTTTGGTTTTGATGTCTTTGATGTTATTTTACTGAAACTGAGTCTGTTTTATTACATGCTGACTCACAGTAAATGTTAATAGAATTATGTTTCAAAATTTTAAATTCAAATCAGGATCATAAGGAATTGGACCATTAATAGTATTTTGTCTTCGTGTTTGGTCTTGTTGTAGATTGGTGCTTATGTAGTTTCTAATTACCAAATAACATATAATTGGATGAAAATCGAGAGCCTTAATAAGATTCAGAATTAAGATTGAAAAGGCTGCTATTTTTGTTTGTCTGAAACTTATTTGGCCAGAGTTGCTTTTCTGGTCCTGCACATGTACAGCATTAAGATGCTGAGAACCCAGAGTCAGCTTGTTTGCTTAATTCCAAATGAGATTAGACATGTGCTCACATGGCACGTTTTGCTGTCAGGTGCTGCTGCTGCACTAGACTTAGTCATTACACAAGGTCTAATGTGACCCTTTAACTCTGGTCAGGTGGGCATTTAGTTGAGGCAAAGAAAATGTTTTAGCAAAGATTGTTAAAGAAAATTGAATTGTAACTGTAAAGGAAACACAAACTAAAGATAAAATGTGATTTTTTTTATTTTTATTTTATTTATTTTTTTTTTTTTAAGCAAAAATTATAAAAAAAAGAAATAAATTCTTGTTCGTTAAAATATTTTTATAAGAAACAGTGCATTGTTTTCCATTGTTGTGCTTTTTTTTTACATTTTAAAATCTAGATTGATATTGTCATCTTATTGATATAAGAAACATGTGGCTAAATATATTAATAACAAATAAGTTTTTGTGACGTGACACAGAAGTGTGGAAATCATGTCATGATTCAAAATCACATTCTAAAATGTGACCTAAGGTAGACTCTCAATAGACATTTTCCACTCCTTCAGAACATTGCTGCAGAAGTGTGACTGCTTTCCAGCACGTACATGTAAAAACTGAGTTTTGATGAATTCAAGCCAACAGGATGTCCTTTGTATTATTATAAAATATTTAAAATATTCCCTACATTGTTGCAGGAAAATAATCACTTAATTATGGAGGGCTTGCTTAACATCTCCTGGGGACTGAAAAGGCCAATCAGACTGCAAATGCAGGATGACAATGAGCGCTTTCACTTTGCAAGACTATGGAGGGCAGAAAACACAGAGCGAGAAACCAGGTAGGTGGTAAGAGCCTAACTATAATCAAACTGCTGCTTTCTTTTATTGTTGTTGTAAGATTAACAGGTTTGTTTGAATATAAGTCATTTAAAAGAAGTTGTTTGTAATAAGGCGGCACGGTGGCTTAGTGGTTAGCACGTTCGACTCTCAGCGCTAGGGCTTCCCGGTTCGAATCCCCATCTGGGTGGAGTTTCCATGTTCTCCCCGTGTCTGCGTGGGTTTCCTCCGGGTTCTCCGGTTTCCTCCCACAGTCCAAAAACATGGATCAAGACAATTTTATTCTCAAAATTGCCCTCTATAGAGTGTGTCTGTGTGAGTGAGTGTGTGCCCAGCGATGGATTGGTGCCCTGTCCTGGGTGTATCTGCCCAGCACCCGAGACGTTCTCCCCTGCATGGGCATGGGGAACCCCACCGCAACCCTAATAGAGGATAAAGCGGGAGATAATGAATGAATGAATGTTTGTAATAAAATGCACCTTAGTTAATTAAGTATAAAAGTTTAAAAAGGTTGATTCCCATCTGAGAAAGGAAGTTTATGTTTAATCACCTTCAACACAATGAGGACTGGTGACATGATTTGCGAGACAATATAGGTTTGTTCAGTAGATGGGCATGTGAAACAGCAAATATGATCATTAAAATCTTTAAAAAGTTGCTGCCACTAAACTAAGTTGCTGCCACTAAACTTTCTCCCCAGTGTCTAAAAATTCCACTTCTCTAAGTACCTGCACAGACATACATACAATTAACACAGACAAGTCATTGAAATTCCTGAACCATGTGTTAACACCAGACAGAAAATATAGTTCTATGCTGTGTTGCATACCTGCAACTTTTCCACTGTTCCACACTTTAAAATTCCCCTGGAGAGTCAGTAGTGTCCGCTCTTTGGAGTGACATCTCACTTATGACCTGTTCTCTGGCCTGCTGCTTATTCAAAAAGTCACTGTGCACAGCAGCATGTTCGATATATTATTCACTTTCCAGCAAACATAACAAGCCAGCTGTGAAATAGATTAAAGGGTTGACTTTTATTTTTTGCTTCATAAATTAATGTGAACTGTATCAAATTTTAAGATCTCTGGAACACAGACATATTAACACAAACAGCTCATACTAAAAATCAAGCATGTTGGTGGTGGAGTGATGACCCGTATTTATAAAACGGATAGTTCCGGTTCTCAGATTTGATTGGCTGAGCCGTTCTTCCAGCCGTGACATTAGTAATAATAATGCATGTAAATTTTGTCCTCATGGTGTGTGTGTGTGTTTCTTCTTTGCACTGTTTTTGTTAATAAGCATCTCTTTTCAAATGTGTTGATACACTTGTATGTGCTTGTTGCACAACCCCTGATGAAAGCCTTTTAATTTTTCAGCTATGCTGTTTGTTTTGTTTTAAAATTGACCACATGACTACTGGGATGTTGAGTAAAAAGTGTTTGCTTATGCTTTTGCTTACTGTACACATGCTCTTCTTAGTGGATTAGTAAAAACCTGTTAAAAAGCTATGACATCTTCCTACTACATCTCATATGTAGTCCTGTCATAAGTAAATGAGTTTTACTATAGTAATGGATTCTTTTATACATGATCTCTGACCCAGCGGCACGGTGGCTTAGTGGTTAGCACGTACGCCTCTCAGCGCTGGGCATTCTGGTCCGAATGCCAATCTTGGTGGAGTTTCCATGTTCTCCCCGTGTCCATGAGGATTTCCTCTAGGTTCTCTGGTTTCCTCCCACAGTCCAAAAACATGGATCAAGGTGTGTTTGTGTGTGTCTGTTTGAGGGTGTGCCAGCGATAGATTGGCGCCCTGTCCTGGGTGTATCTGTCCAGCGCCCAAAACGTTCTCCCCTGTATATCACTGGGCACATTCACTCAGACAGACGCACACAAACACACTCTATATGGGGCAATTTAGAGCATTAAGTTTATCTTGAATCCATGTTTTTGTGGGAGGAAACCAGAGAACCCGGAGGAAACCCACGTGGACACAGGGAGAACATGGAAACTCCACCCATATTTACATTCGGACCAGAATCCCCAGCGCTGAGAGGCGAATGTGCTAACCACTAAGCCACCGTGCAGCCTGGAATAGAATTCATGAAATCTTTTTTTTATGCAATGGAGGTCTAACAATTATGTGCATACATCTGAAAATAGCACTGGACTAAATGAACTGCTGTGTCTTAGAAGGAAAATTGTGGAACCAGCTAATTTGTATATATTTATTTTTGAAGAGTTATTAAGGGACATAAGCATGTGACTCTGCATGTGAATATAATTTTCCATATCAACATGTATTATCACATTATGAGCATACAATGCAAATGCTGTTTCTTTATTCTATTTTGGTCCTAAATGACCATAAAGGGGGGGGGGACCTGGACTAAATCTTGTCAAAGTATTGTAGCATACATGTATACGTGTAGCAGCTCATGCACAACAGCATTGCTGGAATTGTTCAACACCTGTGAGAATCCACTATCCCAAAATAGCCAGGCAACCACATCCTGTTGTGTCAAAAAGGCTAAATGGAAACTCAAACAATGAGACTATACCTCACACCCTGCATGCACGTTTCATTTTGTTCAAAATTGATGCTGAATTTGTAAATCTTTTGTTAGGCCAGTCTGAAATACTATATACTGTACATATGTTTACAGGAATGAAAGTGACCAAGTGAACCCCGCCCAGTTTCTATTTGAGTCTAACAATAATGATGTTGCCGCACCTGCAGTAAACAGTAAGTACTAAAATACTTCATGGCCATTGTGTTTTCTCTGCTTTCTATCCATAAATGATCCTTTAGTGTTTTCTTTATCAAAAAAAGTCTTTAGTGTTTAATTTAGTGAATAGTCGTGTACTAAAGATGTAAATACAAATTAGCTGGCTGGCTGATCCCAAGGTGTTTGTCATGAACTCATAGTTATTAAATTATCCTAACCACAAATACATAAAAGGCTACAAACAAGCCTATAAATGACACTCATAAATTTCACTTTAGGCATTTTTTTTTTGATGATAAGAATCTTTTTTATTTTTTTTTTCCATTTTATTATATTGTTAAACTTTTATATTAAATTAAACTCTCTTTTATTATATAAAATAAACCCTCAATGTCATCCGTTATAAACTATGGTTGATGAAAACCTTGGTGACATAATCATTGTAAACTGGCCTCCAAGTATCCAGGGGACCGAATGTGCAATACAATAGAAATGGGATGGTTCCATGTAGAGCACATCCTCAATTCACTTTAAAAGACTTAAAACCTGGATGTTCAAATGTTAATTCCTGATTCTAAAGGTGAAATAATTATATTTGCGTTTGGTCTCCTGTAGGTCTGAATGTTCTTGGTTTAGAAGAAGAAAGCCTTCAGCTACCAAGAACAAGGAGTGATGCAAGCTTCATGAACATTCAGAGACGATCCAAACGACACAGCTCAGGGGATTTACAGAGGGTTAAAAAGCATCGCTTTTCAATAAATGGCCACTTTTATAACCATAAGGTAAGTTAATAAATTATGCAATTAAGCAATTAATTTGAGTTTATACTTAGTATTTTTCTTTTTATTACTTTTATTGATATTATTTTGTACATTACCTGCGGTGCAGCATGGTGGCAAAGGGGTTAGTCTCTCAGCATCTGCCTCCAGGTTCGAATCCCTATCTAGCTGGAGTGGTCATGTTCTTTCCATGTCTATGTAAGCCTCCTCCGGGTTACTCCCTCAATCCAAAAACATGGATTCAAGGTGAATTGGCTGCTCCTTATCTAAATTGCTCCACATAGTGTGTGTGTGTGAGGGAGTGGGTGTGAGCAATATATTGACAAATTGTCCTGGGTGTATCTGCACCACACCTGAAAAATTCTCTCCTGAATGGGCAAAGGGAATCTTCCCATGATCCCAGTGTCGGAATTTATTTGGAAGATGATAAGCTTGGATGAGAATTAAGTGCAGATTATTTTTTATGTTTAAAATATGTTTGGTTTTGTGTGCACAAGATTTTGTAGCAAAATGTGTGTGACCGTTTACACATTAAAGCATTAAAATGTTTTTTTTTTTCATTTGTATTATTACTGTTTCCCTTTACTGAATTGAACACAACAGAAGACATCATTGGTGGGCATGTCTAGTGAGTAACTTTAATCTAAGAGGATAAAGTCATTTTTTTGTATAGCTGGAAGATTCTGGGCGTTGGGGATCTTGAGGTTCTTGGCAGAGTTCATTGCAGTACAATGGTGCTCTGTAAGAAACCGTCACACCCTCTAACTGGCAAAGGGTTCTTGAGTTCTCACTAATGGCTGAAGCAGCATCTGTAAGGGAAAGTGTCAGTGGCTGAGGGTTCTGCAGGTCAGAGTGCTGTAATGGATTGATGCAGGTGTTGAGAGGCAGTGCTTTCCTGTACAGGCGTTCCCCTGGCAGCAGCACGATCTTAACAATGGTCTGTTACCTGCTCTTCTCATCAACACTCCTCAAGGTTATGGTTCAGCCCGGGAAAAAAAGTCTTTCTGCAGATGTGAAAAGCTGCCTGATTTATTCTTTTTTCACGGATGTAAGCTGATGGTTTATGCTGCTCATGAGACCATCTAAACTAATTTTAAAACAATGAATATATTCTTTAATCACATCAATCTTCTGCAGTTTTATGTGCTGTAATACATGACAGGCTGAAGGGGAATGGCACTGTAAGGTCATGCAGGCATATTTCACTTCTCACTTGAAAAGCATAACTGAATTTTCATTGTTATTTTAAAATAATTGGCCCGCTAGCTTTAGTGATAAGGGCTGGACAGTTTTATTAGAGAATCTAAGGTGTGTTCCTGTTGAGACCAGCCCTATAAAATAATATAAAAGTTGCCCTGTTGCTGGAACAAGGTTTGTTTGGATTTATGTTATCAACTGGATCTTTACTTAATAAAGTACTTGGTTAAGATATAGGTTAATATTTATATCAACTGTTTAACAATATTTTGTCAATAAAACAAAAAAACATATAGTATGTAATGTTCATAAGCATGCCGTGTTACAGAGCACGGCATGCTGGTAAAAGTATGTGGGCATGCCAGACCCAACCACGTGAGACTGAACCACAAGCAGCAAATAAAAGCTTAAAATGTTAATTGTATAACATTAAACAAATATAAAAAGCTATGTTTGTTCTCATGGCATTGTATGCTTTCCATACCGGCAGACATGCCTTGAATGTAATTGCAACTCCTATAAACAGAAACATACAGCTGGGTGCACGCTGCCCTTGCTATGGCACAATGTAGATGAGATTTTCCTCAAAGTGCATGCGTACCCTACAGAAAATAACTAAAAGACAAAAAAGTTAGAATAGGATGCACACCAATTTGTATAGCAGATGGGTTGATTGCGCTGAGACAGCCTTATTCCACCTAGCCACTTCTCAATCAGAGCGCCACCTAATTTCACATTGAACATGTAAAGACATCCCCTTTTTCTTAAGAACCTCATGTCCAATTGTTTAAAACTACCTGATCGTAATAGAATTTCATAGCCATTTCTGTTTATTCCTTCTATAGTCTGTGAGGTGTCTTGTTGATTTTAGCATGTGACAGGTCATAAATGTGTGCACTCACCAAGACAAATTCCTTGTATTTGTAACATCCATCCATCGATTATCTACCGCTTTATCCTCTATTAGGGTCGTGGGGGGGTTCCCCATGCCCATCCAGGGGAGAACGTTTCGGGCGCTGGGCAGATACACCCAGGACAGGGTGCCAATCTATCGCTGGGCACACACTCACTCCCACACACACAAACACACTCTATATGGGGTAATTTGGAGAACTCAATAGACCTTGATCCATGTTTTTGGACTGTGGGAGGAATCTGGAGAACCCGGTATTTGTAACATACTTGGTGAAATAAAGTGATTCTGATACTAATAAAGGGACCGGCCGCTGATTAGATTAGATTGAACTTTATTGATCCAATCTAATCTAATCTAGACTTCTAGTGAAGGTAAAGTGACCTAGAAGGGTAGTGTAAAGAGTAGGGTAACAAGGATGGGAAGCACCCCTGAGTCTGTGTACTGTTTCAGTCTTTTAGTTTTATTTAAGTTTTTTAATTTTGTTAAATTTTAGTTAATTTTCTATTCAATTCATGATTGCATGAGTAATTTTCTTTTCATTCTGAGGACTAGTGCAAGTTCACATTTCATTTAGTTGTAGTGGCGTTTCTAGTTTAAAGTATGTCTCATTCTACTAGTCCTTTATTGTATCATCTTCCTTTAGTGTTTTAATTTTTTGTAATTTCAGACATCAATCTTCACCCCAGCCTACGGATCAGTGACTAATGTTCGTGTAAACAGTTCAATGACTGCACAACAAGTACTTAATTTGCTACTTAATAAGTTTCGGGTAAGTCATTTTGTGGGCATCTTACATATTACTACAGATATGAAATTACCCTTGAATTGCTATAGCTGATTTATTTGATTTGATCAGGTGGAAAATAAAGCAGAGGAGTTTGCCATGTATTTCGTCCATGAATCAGGAGGTAGCTTTGTATTATTATGCATTGTTTAAGGTTTTTTACTGCCAGCCTTCAGTGTCTCACTAACACAATTCGTTGGACTTTAGAGAGGATGAAGATTAAGGACACAGAATATCCCCTGGTTTTGCGAGTACTATATGGGCCATGTGAAAAAATTGCCAAACTCTTCATAATGGAACGGGATCTCGGTGAAGAAGTTACATATGATGTGAGTCTTTCTGTCACGGGGGGAAATGTGGTACAAATGAAAATGCAAATAGTTCAGTCTTATATTCTTCTGTCTAACATTTGTACTTACGTTCAGTTTATTATTGTGGAATTCTGTTTGTATGATGTGAAGCATCTGACTTTCACAAACTTGTAGAAGTTTGAAGCTCATGTTCATGCTATGATTTCAGCAACAGTGGCACAAACCAAATACTGATATACATTTTTTTTTTTGTAGGTTGCTCAATATATCAAGTTTGAAATGCCAGTTTTGGATAGCTTTGTCAAAAAACTGAAAGAGGAAGAGGAAAGAGAAATTACAAAACTAACAACAAGGTTTGATCATATTTATCCAATTTGTAAATGATTAATTTTACCAGATTTAATGGTTTGGTGATTTTGTGCTTTTTTAACTTTTATTTTAGTAATAAGTAATTATATAATTGGTCATAATCAGGGCAGTTGTAAGCTTGTGGTTAAGAAACCAGCCTTGTGACCTGAAGGTCCCAAGTTTGATTCCTGGTCCCACTAAGCTCTATGGCTGAAGTGCCCTTGAGCAAGGCACCAAACCCCAATCACTCCCTGGGCGCTGTATACAAAGCTGCCAACCGCTCCAGACACCTGTGCTCACTTCACCAGTGTGTGTGTATGTGTGTTTCACTGCATGGATGGGTTAAATGTGGAGGACAAATTCCTCTGTGTGTATGTACAGTAGGCAAAATAGATCACTATTCCAGCACTCATCTGGGAATAGGACATAAATACACCCTGGACAATCCACGGTTCTTTAACATTACATGCAAACACATTTACATCTGAATCGCATGTCTTTGAACTGTGGGGGAAAAAACAGATAAATAGAATCCATGAGCACAGTTGGAATATACAAATACCACACAGAAAAGACCAACCTAGTAATCGAACCTAGAACCTCTTCGCTGTGAGGCAACAGTGCTACTAGTGTGCTGCCATTTTTTTTATATAGTGTACTATGTTAAGCTACTTTTTACACCAAACTCATTATGTAGATGTTGCACTGATGCATAAATTAACAACACTTTCCCTTTTTTTTAACTCTATAACTTTTGAGGCATCTGCTTTATTTTTTATTCTGTTTGCATGTTTATGGACTTAGAAAACTCCAGTCTTAACAATTTAAACAGAACACCACAAGAGATCAAATAAAAGCATAACATTTTTTAAAATTGTCATGAAATGGCCATTTCCTATTACTACACACTTGTGCAAAAAGTATTTTTAGAACAGTATCTAGAACCATATCTTCTCCTTTTTGGGGAAGACTGCATTTAAAAAAAATAGAAAACAACTGTAAACTGTGGACATAGCCTTAATATGGTAGCCTACAAACAGTTGGGAACACCAATAACTGCCTTGTAACCCTCAGAAGCAATTTAGAACTTCGTAAGTTAAACTACTGTGTATAGCGCTTGTGTATAGTACTTGCACACACATTTCTCTGTGTGTAAGTTTAGTAGGCAAAATAGATTACTATTCCAGCACTCGCCTGGGAATATGACACAAATACACCCTGGACAATCCAACATTCGTTAACATTCCATGCAAACACATTTACATCTAAATTGCATGTACAATATGCAATACATCTGAATCGTAATCGAACCTGGAACCTCTTCATTGTGAGGCAAAAGTGCTACTAGTGTCACCATGCTGTTATTTGTGTTACATAGTGCAACATTCTGCATAATAGTTTGGAGTAAAAACTACACTATATTACACTGACACACCAATCATAAACCACTTTTGCCTTTTTTTAAACTCTATTATAACTTTTGAGGTATTTTCTGTTCTAAAATGAATTAATAATGTAAATGCATTCAATGGGGTCCATTTTTAAAAAGTATTTTTGTAGCTGTAGCAGTGATAGCTGATTCTATCTGCATGTTTGTGGACTTATAAAACCGCAGTCTTAACAATTTAAACAGAACAATAAACAAACAAACAAACAAATAAAAGCATAACATTTTTAAATTGTTATAACTGGAGCAACACAAATACCTCAGAGTATGTGCATTTTTTCAGGGTTTGCTCATGCAAACTAAACGATAGGTCAAGAAATAAGTCACTACTTTTACCATCCTAATATGCTGCTATAGTACACATAATGAATGGTGAATGGTTCGGCAGGGTGCCAATTCATCATTACACACACACTATATATATAGGGGAAATTTAGAGACGCCAATTCACTTTGAATTCATGTTTTTGGACTGTGGGAGGAAACCAGAGAAAACCCATGTGGACACAGGGACAAAATGGAAACTCCACCTTAAATAGGACCACAAGAGATCAAATAAACAAATAACTATTAAAATGATAATAATTGGAGCAACACAAATGCCTCAGTGTAAGTGCCATTTCTATTAATGAGCATGTAGTGGAAACAGTATCTTAAAAGGCTCATGCAAACAAAACCATACCTCAAGAAATAAGTCACTTCTGCTATCGCCCTAATGTGATTCTCATTACAGAGCCATTATTTAACAAAAAAAGGAAATAAATAAGAGGAAATTTGTAAGTCGCTTTGGATAAGCGTCTGCTGAATGACTAAATGTAATCAAATAGATGCTCCCTTTCAGAACTGACGTGTGGACACCGAGCGAACATTGAAACTCCACCCAGATTGGGTTTTGTATCCCCAGCGCTGAGAGGCGAGGGTGCTAATCACTGTGCAACTGTGCCGCCCTGCCATCATTTTATTTTCACTCATTTCTGAATCAGGACATGGTACTGATTTATGTTTCACCAGTACCTACCTTTCATTGTGTCAGGGATTTTGACAAGCACAGCATCAGCAAGATGCATGTTAGTAAAACTGCCAATATTTCCTTCTTAAATATTTATATGTTTTTTTTTGTTTTTTTTTTAAAAGGTACAGTACTTTGAGGTCAAGGATACTGCAGCAGCTCAAGGACCAGACTTTAGGTGAAGACTGCATGTAAAAAGAATAGAAAACAACTGTAAACTGTGGACACACAATATACACACTTAATATACACACAAGGTTGGAAACATCAAGAACTGCCTTGTAACCCTCAGGAGCAATTTAGAACTTCTTATGTTTAACTACCGTGTAAAGTGCTTAAAATTTCTTAATCTGGGCTTAGCACATTTCTGTAAACTATACCATTTCCCAAAGGGTTGCACTTAAGTAGAAATTTATTTTGCTCTTCTTTCAATACTATAGTATTAGCTTTGGGTTGTTTTGGTGCACATTTAATAAACTAAAATCCAGGTCACACAGACTGAACAACACTATTATGGTTACTTAAAACATTATCTAAGTTTAAGTATCCGGGGTGGAATGGCTGCGATAGTTATTTTATGGTCCTAGTTAATCACATTCCTTAACATGTGCCTGCATGAGTGTTTATGAGCTTCTACATCCTGTATGTTACACAATGAATCTCAGATGAGGCCGATTTTTGCCCACTACATTGTATATAGTAGCTTAAAATTAAACCGCCTATATAAATACATTAATTCTTTGATTATTTTTATTTATTTATTTTATCCTAATTGTAGTCATATAATGCTGGAGCCTCTTTAAACATTCATAGGATTAAAGACAGGGAAAAATAGAGCACAACAGGAGCAATCTTAGGCTTGTGGTTAAGGAACCATCCTTGCGACCTGAAGGTGCCAGTTCGATTCCTGGTCCCACCAAGTACTATGGCTAAGGTGCTCTTGGGCAAGGCACCTAACTCCAATTGTTCCATATACAATTGGACACCATATACAAGGCTGCTCTGGGCATGTGTGCTCACCTCACCAGTATGTGTGTGTGCTTGCACTGCACGGATGGGTTAAATACAAATTCCTCTGTGTAAGCACCGTAGGTAAAACAGATCACTTTATCACTTATCATTTACAGTCATTGCTAGTCCATTACAGCGCAAACACACAAACAGATTCACAACTGGTGACCATTTATTATCTCCATTATATATGTCTGGTTGGAGGAAACTGCAGCCATAAATGATCTAGGTCACTCAAATGTAAAAAGCAAACCTGTGACCAAATTACCCCATTAGAACATATTTTAAAATGTTATTTTAAAGTACTTAGTAACATGTATCATCCCTGCACTAGCCACATGACCTGGTTTTCCTGCAAACGGTGTAGACGTTAATTTACATATAATTGGTTAAAATAGAAATCTGCAGAAGTCAGCCGCTCCAGGCTCTTAAAGGAAATAGCAAGTGATACACTGACTGGTTTATTTTATGTGATGCCTAAAACACATTCAAGAATCAAGTCGCAAAGACAAACATACACATCCTAAACCAACCTGCGAGGTGCACAGGTTGATGGCTCACTAAAGATCACCAAATTAAAGCCATTTGAGCCACTTTTTGGTGGTTGTAAATGTTTGGTGGTGGTATGTCAAAAGTCATGGATTTTACATTTCGTGTGTGGATTTGTATTGGGAACACACACACAGACTTTGACTTGTATATAAATATGACCCGGGCAGCACGGTGGCTTAGTGGTTAGCACGTTCGCCTCTCAGCACTAGGGATTCCCGGTTCGAATCCCCATCTGGGTGGAGTTTCCATGTTCTCCCCGTGTCCGTGTGGGTCTCCTCCAGGTTCTCCGGTTTCCTCCCACAGTCCAAAAACATGGATCAAGTCAATTGAGTTCTCCAAATTGCCCCATGTAGAGTGTGTTTGTGTGCGTGTCTGTGTGTGCGTGCCCAGCGATGGATTGGCGACCTGTCCTGGGTCTATCTGCCCAGCGCCCGAAACGTTCTCCCCTGGATGGGCATGGGGAACCCCACTGCGACCCTAATAGAGGATAAAGTGGAAGATAATGAATGAATAAATAAATAAATATGACCCCTAGGTATAATTTAATTATTGATGTTCTTACTACTTTGCATTAGATTTAAATTGCATTAGATCATAAATGTCAATTAAACTTGTTTAGATTAATCAGTATTGTTTAGCATTATTGTTGAGTATTGTATATCTAAACTATAGTGTTACACAAAATATGCTGAGTGAATTTGAACACAATACACTGTGAACAGTCATAGTCAACAGTCGCTTTACACTGAATATATATGACTTAAATAATATTAATGTTTCTGAATGAGACTCGTTTTTTTTAATTCTCTGTGTATTTGTATTAAATATCATGTATTAAATATCAATTTACACTATTCTGTTGTAATGTAACTGCTTGTTAGTATTTTCCTACATGAGAAATATTATCTTGGATCATTATCAGTCTTTTTCCTTGAGAAGTAAAAATGGCATTATTCGTTTCCTGCACGTTCACAATGCGCCCAGCCGAGCTGTTTATTGTTCCGTAAGTGACCTGTGGAGCATAACGGTTCCCACGAGCTATTCCAGGCTGTGTTTTGATGAGAATAAAGCAAGTAATCAGTGCTTGTTGGCTGGAGTGCCACCCTTACTCACTGGCATCCTGGAAAACAAACTAATGCTGACTTTATTTCCCAGACCTTAAGCTTAGGCTTTTTGATTTTCAATATGAAATAAAGATACATTTTATTAACTTTTCACTGTACCTCAGCTTTTTATATAAGTTAGAATTTACACTATAAATCTGAGGGTTAAACCCAATCAATGTTACCATCAATTTACTGTACATGCTCTTAGTATTATCATTGTGATAATAAAGGCATTTCCCTTATAAATTATCTGCTAAATATCTCAGCAATTTTGTTTTAAATTGATTATGGATGTCATTTTTTTCATTGTAAAAGCTTTTTGTAAACAGAATGAAAGGTTTACTCACACAGTGGGAATCTGGCTTTATAGCAGTCTTTATAGATCCTGGGTTTTAAATCCTGAACACAAATTCCCGAACTCCTTCAGTTGGAGTTTGCATGTTCTCCCCACATCTGCATTGGAAGCTCTGGTTCTGTTACAATACAAATAAATGCTAGTGGGTGTTTTGAAAACAATTAATTGCCACAAAGTAGGAATGTGTTTGTGTGTCTGCACTGCGATGGACTGAAGGCCTGTCAAAGTTAACAGCCATCATTTGTCCTGTGATCCACATACCAGTTCCTAATCAATACAATATTATTTTTGTTAGAGTTCAAATTAGTATTTATAGCTCCTCCATATTCATCAAAATACTTTTTCTTCTGTTTAAAACTGGCTATTAAATGTGAGATTACAGAAATGAAACATCTTTCACCTAGATGAGAATAAGGTACGATCAGTATGGGTCATGCTCAGCAAGAAATAGAGAATATACGGCATTTGCACCTCTTTTTGACATAACTAAATAAATTATACAAGGTGTGGTATATTGAATATATCATGGTTCTATGCATCTATCAAATATTAAAGGTAAAAGGGGTTATTACGGCCTTTAAAAATCAAGACGTTGTTTGTAAAACAAGCTATTGAAGGTCGCAGAGAAGATTTCAGCAAATGCTCTGCACACATGATATAAATAGTGAGGCTCTCTGATAACTTGTCAGAGAGTGGGGTAGGATTTTCCTTATGCTCTCTCATTCTTTACCTTTCTTTAATAAATATCACTTCTTTTAATATGCATTGTCTCACGAGAATATTATTTCCACCACACCAATTATTTAAAAAATATCGCCCCCTTGTGAGCAAGATGGCAACAGTTACCATGTAATAGAGAAATTTTTTTATGCGAAAATTTCAAACAGGTTAAATTAAGAAGCGATTTAAATGTACAGGTATATTTCTATAATTTAATATAAACAAAAAAGATTTTTAACCAAACCCTTGTTCAATAAAAACTGACAAACTGCACCATTCCTATTATTTAGTGTTAGTTCTTTCACCGTGTAACCTAAGTACCCTCACAGTGTTGGGCTATCAATGAGAAGGTCGTGGGTTCAAATCCAAGGTCAAATGAAGTTTCCAAAGTGGATCCTTAAGCAGGAGCCTTAAACCATTTTGCTCCAGGTATGCCATATGTCAAAATGTAAAAGTAAAGGTGTCTGCTAAATTACCAAATGTAAATGTCATGTATAAATTTGTGACGTATAGTGAAACAATCTTAGATTAACATGGAACAATATATATTATTCATTTTAATATATATATATATATATATATATATATATATATATATATATATATATATATATATATATATATATATATATTCATTAATTATCTCCCGCTTTATCCTCTATTGGGGGTCGCAGTGGGGTTCCCGCAGGGGGACCCAGGACAGGGCGCCAATCCATCGCTGGGCACACACACACTCACACAGACACACTCTATATGTGGCAATTTTGAGAATTCAATTGACTTGATCCATGTTTTTGGACTGTGGGAGGAAACCGGAGAACCCGGAGGAAACCCACGCAGACACAGGAGAACATGGAAACTCCACCCAGATGGGGATTCGAACCGGGAATCCCTAGCGCTAAGAGGTGAACGTGCTAACCACTAAGCCACCGTGCCGCCATATATATATATATATAAAATGTGTTTCCTCCGGGTTTTCTGGTTTCCTCCCATAGTCCAAAAACACAGATCAAGTCAATTGAGTTCTACAAATTGCCTCATATATAGTGTGAGTGTGTGCCCAGCGATAGATTGGCGTCCTGTCCTGGGTGTATCTACCCAGCGCCCGAATGGGATGTCCTGGATGGGCATGGGGAACCCCCCCGACCCCAATATAGGATAAAGCGGAAGATGTATATATATATGAGGTGGATTTTCCATGTTCTCCACGTGTCCGCGTGAGTTTCCTCCGGGTTTTCCGGTTTCCTCCCACAGTCCAAAAACATAGATTTTATCGCCATGACAACCACTACACTCAACTTTCCAAAATAGTTGGGAATGTTCCATTACACTCCGTGTATTTATATATATATATATATAAATTTCACTCACTTTTCTTCTCTTCCACGACAGCTTTAAATACAAGAAAATTGACTATTATACAAATTAGGTGGTGACGTCATGTAGCGTTTTTTTTTGTGTGTGACTTTGAGGACAGCCAATAGCTACTTTCCTTACTGAGGAGTTGGGAACTGTGCGCGCGCCCCCTATAGACTCACAGAAGATTGTTTAGTTTTTGTGCAGAAGCCTAAAGAGGAAGAAGAAAGACCGTTTGCTAAAACATGAATTCTGTACCGAATTTAGACGCCAAAATTCTCATTATCGGCTGCGGAATTTCAGGAATTGGAGCCGCACAGAGATTGATCCAGCACGGCTTTCATAACGTACGGATTATTGAAGCGACTGGGAGAAGCGGTGGGAGAATAAAAACAGGCAGTTTGGGTGAGAGAGGATATTAATTAACTTTCGTATGTTAATTATACACTTCATTAAAAATAGTTATAACTAAAGTAAAATCACCGTATTACGCGCAGTTATGCAGACACTGTGTTCCGTACAGTTCAATAACCCGCACGCCGTTTACAGTGTCGAGTCATTTTGATGACGTAACAGGAGAGCAAAGTCTCAACAGCGGGAGAAACACTTACATTAATTATTTCGGGAAAGTAATAAAAGTGTTTGTAAAGCATGAACCTATTATACCAGATGAACACAGCAGCTGTAATTCTAATTTCAGGGTTACTTTATATTTTGATTCGTCATTGAAACGTTTGAATCCATGACTCCTAAATCATTCAGGTCAGAGAGCAGAACGTCTTCAACCTGACTGTCATGTCCATGTTTTCATTAAATTCATTATCTTTCACTTAATCCTGTTCTTGAGTCCATGGGAGAACCTTTCGGGCGCTGGGCAGGTACACTCTGGACAGGGTGCCAGTTTATCACTGGGCACAAACACACACACACACACACACACACACACACACACACACACACACACCACACTGCAAAATGTCCAAAAATAAACACAAATCAAGAAAAAATCTACATGAATCGATATCTGCCAATATAGTGAGTAAATTTATCTTGTAAGATTTCTTAAAATAAGAAAAAGTTTCTTAAAAACCAAATTATCTTACTTAGAAATCTGTTTCTAAGATTTCTGTTCTAAGATATTCTATATATAGCCAATATAGCCATGTTTTTGGACTGTGGGAGGAAACCCTAAGGAATCCTCAGCGAACATGGGGAGAACATATCACCTCACCCAGATCGTGGTGGGATTACTCACTGCACCAACATGCCACCTTTATGTTTGCCTGATACAGCACCAGTCAAAAGTTTGGACACACCTCTTTCTTGCTTCATTGTCTATTTCCTCAACTTACCATGTAGATGTATTTTGTAGTTTCACAAATCTAGTGTACTGTAAATCTGTTTCACCTCAGCGGAGAGGGGTTTTTAGTGCAGCAGTGCTACTGTAGTTTTATTTAAATACCTCCGTGAGACTGCTGGGATAGGAATAATGCACCAAATAATACCTGCTTAGTGGTTAGCACGTTCACCTCTCAGCGCTAGGGATTCCCGGTTCGAATCCCCATCTGGGTGGAGTTTCCATGTTCTCCCCGTGTCTGCGTGGGTTTCCTCCGGGTCCTCCGGTTTCCTCCCACAGTCCAAAAACATGGATCAAGTCGATTGAATTCTCAAAATTTCCCCATATAGAGTGTGTCTGTGTGAGTGAGTGTCTGCCCAGCGATGGATTGGCGCCCTGCCCTGGGTCTATCTGCCCAGCGCCTGAGATGTTCTCCCCTGGATGGGCATGGGGAACCCCACCGCGACCCTAATAGAGGATAAAAGCGGGCGACAATGAATGAATGAATGAATGTTTTCCTTACATTCTCATGTCTTGTGGTTTAAACCTATAATTTAAAGTATAGAGATGCACCAAAATGAAATATTTGGCCCAAAACCCATCAAAATTTTGATGAATACGACACTGATTTTCAGTGTTTAATTAATTTTCCACTTTTTATTATTGGATAAATTAAATTGTCTGAAAAGATTTTTGCCTTGGTATTAAAAAACTACCGGTACTTCTAGACTACAATTGAAAAATATTTATTGAACACTGAGCATTTAATCTCAGAAAAATGTATTGCCCTCCACAATATTTCAATATGACACATACATTTGTAATAAAAATGTTTATTTACCATTTCGAAATAGAAAACCACCAGATTAGCTAATATAAATAGTATAAAACGAGTTAAAACAAGTTTTTTATTTGCTCCTTGTTTCACCTATCAGTCCTGTAACTGGCTGCTGAAAGAATGTGACCTACATCTTCATGCACAGGCCACATGTTGCATTTATGATGCATTTATGAAAATAGATAGATTGATCTTTTGATTAATGCATCCATCCATCCATCCACCCATCCATCCTATTAACAATTAATCATTTAGCAGACACTTTTATCCAATTGACTATCCTTCATCCATTCATTCATCCCAAAGGGAAATTCAGGAATTTCCTGAAGAGCATCACACTACGCTTTTACTTTTTCTGGAGTTATATTTGACTTGAATGCATGAAGCTGAATAAAAGCAAAAAAAACCTCAAGGTGACTTGAATTGGTACAATATACCATTAAAGCTGAAATATAAATTAACTAAATACATTATAAATTGCTGTAAATTATTTAGAATTCAATTTAAACAGTTGGGAAATATTCAGTGCATTCTAGATATCTAATGTGTGACTGTGTAGCCAAATGTCTCCAGATTTCTAACTTTGTACTTGTAAAGTATCTTATATGAATGGGACTCTAAATACGCTTATCAGCATTATGGAACTCCTTGTGTCTGATGATACAGGTTCAGCATTTGGGAAATGAACTTTGAAGCAACATATAAAATAAAAATAATATTTTAATAATTTTAATAAAAATCAAGTTAATTAATGCTGTGTCTTACACTATCCAACAGTATAAAGGCTTGAACCATGAACCACTTTAAAGCATGGTGAAAGGAGGAAGCAGCATGATTAGTGCCTGAAGTGAAAGAGGAAAAGAAAGAAGGGAAATCAAAGTTATCAGAAATAAACCAAGGTCTATGTTTGTTAATGTGAGGTAGGGTGGCTGTCCTACACTAGTATTGCTGCCTGGCCGCTCAAGGAGGATGAGTCTGAGCCTTGGTCCTTCCAATGTTTCTTCATTAAAATAACAACATAATAGGGAGTTTTTTCTTGCCACTGTCACTTCAGGTTGTTCTTTTGGGGTTCAAATGCGTACAGCACTATAAAGCTGCTTTGTGACAATGTACTATTGTAAAAAGCGCTCTATAAATAAATTACATGAACATCAACAAGCTCAGGAGCTGACTTTTATTCACACACATGATTTTAAAGTCTGTGTTGGTGATAGATGTGCCGTTCCGTCACATCCTGCAGCTCAATATCAAATCTCTCTCCTTGCGGCGTGTGATCATACAGCTTATAAATGCTGCACATGTCATCAGACGGAGCCGCATCAGGTGCGTATTTAATTACTATTGAAGAACAATGCCATCGCTCCACCTCTCCTCCCCCAGCTTCACCATAACACCATTTAACACCATCACCATCTAAAAAAACAACAGAAGTAAATGTAATAAAATGAAAATTCTAAAGTACCATATAATAAAAAATAAAGATTTAAATTTCCTTAGCCATTTAAATACAGCAGTAGTAAAAGTGACAGACAAGGTAAAATGAAATATACCCTAAAACTTTTTAGATAATTTCACATGTAAATATTGCATATATTTTTTAAAAGAATCAGATTAATTATTGTAAATATTTTACATGTAAATCTTTTAATTTAGTATTGCACATACAGTATAAACCATTGTATCACATGTGCCTGCACTTGTTATTTACAGAGTGACAAATTATACTTCAAACTTAGAAATGTGATCCAAATGGTGTTCCATATGCATGTGTAAAAGAGAAAAATATAAAAGCTTGCCAAGAAACTGCTGTCTGTGAAATGCAGGTGGTTGGGATGACAACAGAATGGGAATAAAAGGCTTTAACACTCTGATAAGAACATTATTATGCCTGGGACCCTTAGTTTAATAATAATTTCGCATATATTATGTGTCATAATATCTTCTAATCTTCTAATCTAACTTCTAATCTTCTAATCTAACTTCTTTGCAGGTAGTAATGTTGTAGAAATAGGTGCCAACTGGATTCATGGCCCATCACAAGCGAATCCAGTCTTCCGCTTGGCCTGTCACTATCAATTGCTCGACAAAGAAAGCATGTCTGAGGAAAATCAGTTGGTGGATGTTGGGGGTCATCCACCTTTAGTTGCGAACTGGTTTTCCAGCTTAGGCAGGAAGATCAACCCTGAAGTGCTTATGCATTCGGTGGAAACCTTTATGACATTGCTAGAGCAGTGCCAGGAGTTCCAGCTCTGTGGTGGCGAACCTGTTCCCAGTGTCGGAGAGTTTATGAAGCAAGAGTTTTTGAGTACAAACCATGTGGAGTGCAAAGAGGAACAAGCCAGCAACAACCTGAGACTAGCTGTGGCAAGTACACTTCTGAAACTGGAATGCTGCTATAATGGAACCCACACAATGGACGATGTAGGTCTTGGTGCCTTTGGCATATATAAGACCCTCCCAGGACTGGACTGTACCTTTCCAGGGTGAGCTAATGGACAGACATTTGTTTCAATTAGTTTGTCAGTTAAATTTTAATTTGGTAACGTCTAAGTTTCTACAGCATCCATTGTGGACAAGTGAGTGTTTTATGTCAATGCCTGTGACTGTTACGTTAAACCCAAATACACTTAAACCAGATGCATAACTTTTATAGAGTTGGTTTTATAAAAACAATAGTGCTGGTTTCTAGGGAGCCTGATCTTTGTCAGTATGAGTAAGTGATTTATTTTAATTGGTTATCTGTATTGAGCAGCATGACCTATGCTTTGCTTACTTATTAAACATCAACCCAGTTGTTTACAGACCATCATAACATATTGTGTGACATATTGGGCGGTGCAAGCTCAGTGATTAAAATGTTGGGCTGTCAATCTGAATGAATCTGAGTGTTCAAATTCCGAGTCCACTAATGGTTACTGTGTGGGCCCTTGATCAAGGCCCTTAAGCCTCATTGCTCCAAAGGTGATCTTGTGATTTATAACTGTAAGTTGCTTTCGATAAAAGCGTTTGAAAATTATAATGCAATACAATATCCCTTCTTTGGCTGAAACAAGAACCAGTGATCCCAGCGATAGCCCGAAATGTTCTCCCCTGGATGGGCATGGGGAACCCACCCCCCCTCGATCCTAGTAGAGGATTAAGCGGTGGTATAATGTATAATGAATGAATGAAGTGATATAACTCAAACATATTAAGACAATTACCTTCAACATAATAAATAATAAGTGGCCCATTCACCAGTTTCTATATCTATAACTTTCTATATGTGAGGTAAAGCAGAATGATTCATATTTTGTATTTTATTCAGATTTGGGACCAGCGCCGAGTGAACTGATTTTTACACAATGGTTTGAGGAATTCATTATTTCAGAAATGTTAACCTCCCACATCAGTACATTAGGCTGAGGAATTTTGCTCATTGATACTGAAAATGACAGTGAGTAGTTAGAGGCTATGTTTTGATTCCACTAAACCCACCCACGTGGACACACGTGGAGCCAATGTTTAAAATGTCCCAAAGCTCTGCTGTGAGAGTTAATATGCTCAGCGCTAGAAACAAATAATGCCAGGTGTGCCAGCACCCAAACCAGGTCACCGCCAGCGGAGATATTTGTGGCTAGAGCAAAAACCTTTCCACAAATATTGCATTACAGTGTGACCTGATCCTGATCTTTGAGCTGGGACTCTGAGCTGAAAACTGTATAACTGAAATTTTAAAATCACACATGCCACTTTCACTACTGGCTTTACAATCACACTAGTGTTAGTAACATTTAAGATACATACCAAACATAATAAGGATAAAGTATAAAAATTGAAATTGAAATCTGATTGGCTGAGCCGTTTGTCCAGCCATGATATTACTAACAATGAAACACACTTCTGATTGTTTCACATTCGTATTAATGTGTGATGTGCAATACAATACATTTTCCTGTTTTGTTTTTTTTTTTTTAATTTGCTTTCTGTAATTTGCATTTGATTGCCAGAGAAACCAGAAATAATCAGTGAACAGCATTCACTTCAAAATGTTTATGCCTTTAATAAACGCATTTATGTTTTTTTTTATTATAGTCTTGCAATTGTTTTAGAAAAATTGTTTTATAAACAAGATTATGCATTATTGTGAATAAATCAAGGGAAAAAGGTGTAACGAATAACTTTCCCTGTGATTTATTCACAATAATGCACAACCTCTCGTGCCTTATTACTTTAATATTAAGCTTTGTAGCAACTTTCCTAAGTGTCTGTTCTTTCCTTTTTTGCAGAGGTTTTGAAGGATTGATAAATCACATGATGAGTGAGCTGAATAAAGACATTGTCTCATTTAATAAACCTGTTAAATGCATTCACTGGAATTCTGACACCAGCAAACAGGTTAGCTCAATTGGGAGAACGCACCCTGTTTTGGTTGAATGTGTTAATGGAGAGACATATGAAGCAGATCATGTTATTGTTACCATTCCTATCGGTACGGTTAGTTGGTTGCACCATCTTTTCTCCTTGTTCATTTGTTATTTATAACAAAGCTTTCCTAAGAACTCAGGATTTTCTCTCCTGTCTTCAGGCTACTTAAAGAAGCACAAGGACACACTCCTGGATCCTCCACTGCCTCTCCATAAACTGCACTCCGTCCAAAGAATGGGATTCGGAACCAACAATAAAATCTTTTTGGAATTTGAGCAACCTTTTTGGGATGAAGCTTGTGAATGCATCTACCTCTTATGGGAAGATGAGCCAGATCTTGTGGACGTTTTTTCTGATTTAAAGACAAGCTGGATTAAAAAGATATTTGGTTTTACAGTCTTGAAACCCAAAGAAAGGTACAGCGAGTTCATTTTAATGTTGGTTTAACAGTTCAAATGATCACTGGAGGTTTAATTAATGGCTCTGATGATGCAGGTTTGGACACGTCCTATGCGGTTGGATTGCTGGGCGTGAATCTGAATACATGGAGACTCTTTCTGAACTAGAAGTGCTGCAAGCAGTCACTCAGCTCATTCGCAGGTTTACAGGTAATAAAAGCCTTAGAATATAAAATAGAATAGAAAAATAGAATATAAAATCAAATATAAACAACAATAGAATGTTAAATAAAAAAAAGACAGATTCCAGACAAGTAATCATTTTCCATGCTCGCTAAAATGACTGTACTCCTTAATATGATATCCTAGAACTCTATGAAGTTATTAAGATTTTGTGAAGTTATGAAGGTTATGTCAGAATGCAAAGCTACAGACACACATTATTTACATGCTGAAGGAGTAGTGTAATGTAAAATATAATAATAATGGGCAGCATGACAGCTTTTTGGCTAGCACGTTCACCTCTCATCGCTGGTGATCCAGGTTCAAATCCCAATCTGGGTGAATTTTTCATGTTCTTCTAGTGTCTGCATATGTTCTCCTGGGTTCTCCAGTTTCCACCCACAATCCAAAAACTTGGAATAATGTAAACTGGCTGCTTTAAATTGCCTTATGTACATTGTTAGTGTGCCCAGTGATAGACTGCCCAGCGCCCGAAACATTTTCACTCCGAATGGGCATGGGGAATCCACCCCAGTGACCCCAGTCTCTAGAGCTCGAGCCTTACCATGAGGTTATGAAGTATGTCAGAATGCAAAGCAACAGACACACACTGAAGGAGGAGGTTAACCACTTTCCTCCCACAGTCCAAAACATGGAGCTGAGGTAAACTGGATGCTCTAATTTGCCCTACGTAAATTGCCCTCATAATAGTGTGAGTGAGTGTGTGCTCAGCGATGGACTGCCCAGTGCCCAAAACGTTTCCCTCCGAATGGGCATGATGGAACCCACCCATGGGTGACCAGGTGAGCCCAGTCCTTAGTATAGGATTAAGCGGAAGATGATGAGATGCTGATAATGTTAAAATAATTTTGTCATGTCTTGTTTTTCAAGGTTTACTAGTTGGTTTCATCTAAAAACTATGTAGAAGGTTGTGTTATTATGATTACTTCATGAAGAAACTTTCATTAGAATTCTTTACACTGCATGTTGCCCTTGCCCTGAACTGTGTGTTAGAGGTGTCCATGAGATTTCCAAAGATGTCCATGAGACAAAGTCTATGTTTTATGGATTGAAGAAAGTGTGTAAAGTCATTTGTGCTCTCAGATATGATTTTACAATTCAGCAATAAAGTACAGTTTAACATGACGGAATCTGTAGTGTTATTTGATTTGTTATTCATTTTAGACCTAAAATGTGCAAAACTACCCTTACATCTGTAAAGTCTTGACATTATTTTATATTTCAGGAAATCCAACAATTACACCAAAGAAGCTTTTGCGGTCTCATTGGTTCCTGGAGCCCTATACTTGTGGATCTTATAGTTATTTGGCAAGAGGTTGCTCAGCTCAAGATATAGCCAACCTTGCAGAGCCGCTACCATTAACCGGTTCAAATGCAAAGGTAATAATTGCTAGTGATCCGTTGCTTAAAATACTAGGCACTTAATTTTTAAGATAAAGATCAGTTTTAATCAACCTGTCATTATTTAACTTAAGTAATCTTCAGATAAATTTAGTTTTGGCTGCCTTACAAAGAGCATCATCCTTTAAAATTAGATTAGATTTTTATTATTATTATTTTTTTATACTTCACTGTAAAAGACTGTAATAATTAACTTTTATGATCGTTATACATTCTCATGCACACATATTGCCTTTGGTTTTTTTTTGTTTTTTTTTTTAGAAAATGTGACACGGGCATGTTTAGTTGAAACTGCATATGAGTTGTATGTAATTTTCAAAAAATATTTTGCCTTACAACACATACAGTTGTATAAATGTCAGTAAGCCAAAAATGACAAAGGTGAAGCCAATCTGCTCCCTAGCAGCTTAACGGCAATCAATTTACATCAGTAATATTGAAATGGCATAACCACTTATACAGTTTGGGTAATGCATGTATAACTCTTATTTGTACTTAGGCCTAGGAAAAGTCTTCTGCAAGATTTTGTACAGTGAATTTTTTGTTCATCCAGAGGTGCATTGTTGAATTAACACAAAAGCTGTTAAGTGAGGTTGAGATCAGGTTTCTCTGCACCCAACTCAAAATGTTTTCATGGAATATGAAAACATTATAATAAAAATAAAACTACCTTCCAAAAACTGTTCCCTCAAACCTGTGAACATATTTGTCCACAGTGCATGACTCTTGTTTTTATCCGGTGTTCCCGAGTACTTTTTTCCATATAGTGTAGACTTTGTATATCATAACCTGTATGTTCAACAATGTCAACAAAGTGTCTTAAGTTGTTTCATAATGAAATAGAGTTGTTAGTAATATCTCTCTTTCTCTTTTCTCATATTCTTTCACCTCAGCCTTTGCAGGTGCTTTTTGCTGGAGAGGCCACTCACAAATCGTTCTTCTCCACTGTCCATGGAGCTTTGCTAACTGGTTGGAGAGAAGCTGAGCGACTCATTTCACACTACACTCCCACATCAGTTCAGATTAATTCAAAGCTATAAATACTGTACCTTGAATATTTAGAGTTCTCCTGTCCACACAATTGTCATGATTAAATAACGCTTTTCAAAAATGGATTACAATTACATTAATCCTTTTATTCATTTCCTAAAAGTTTTATAGCTAAATTGACAATAAGTGATGTAAATATGAGGTCTATAACCCAGATTTTAATCCTGAATGCCAAATACTAATAAATTAACAGAAAATTCAGTTAAGTTTGCACTTTATTATTGAGCCACTTCATGGTTGCTATGCTTGTATGTTTGAAGGATACTAAGCGAGATGTTTTTTCTTACGTCTGGGTTAGATCTTATGTTTATATGATGATAAGTTTGTCTTGGTACATCATGAAATCATCTTAAATCATATAACCAAGACCGTAAACATAACCATTGTAGGAAGAAGAAACTGCATAGAATTATAAATCACTCGAAAAATATCCTCATCACAAAGAAAATAACATCCCATAGTAGCTCTGTATACTCTGTATACTGATTTTCTTTGATTGGTAAAAGGCTATAAGTTTAAATTAATTACAATTCTTTTCTGATCTTAACATAGCATCTGATTCAGAGATATGTTTGATTAGTATAACACATTTTTAAACATCAATTGTTACACAATAGTTAAATATACATTGAAATTGTACAAATTGCCATTGTTTGGCAGATAGTATTTTTTTATAGAATTAAATTATGTATGATCATTTTAAATGGGTAGCACATTAATTGTATTATACTGTGCCTTAAATTGTGTAAATAAAATAAATCTCACAATGAAGCACCTTGTCTTATGATCTTGTGTATTATAGTTTAAAGACGATTTGTGTTAAATCATGTTTTCCAAAGCATTTTAGTTCATTAACGGTACATTTATTTTGGTGTAATTTAATTTGTAATCCAATTTTGACCAGAATATACCAAAATGTACCAAAAATATCAACAAACTGTTATTATTATTTTGCTTATTTTACTTTTATAAAGTATTTGTATCACCTTTCAGGAGGTTTCCTCAATGTCAGGTTGCCGTTATATTGATCCGGAAACCTCACCACTAGATTTCACTTAAACTTTTACACTACTACATAACACTATTCTATAAACACAACATGTAAACATCAGTCACTGAAAATCAGTTTTATTAGGGATCAGGTTTAAGGTAAATAGTGTCTGTTGGTGTTTCATGGAACAATATTGGAAAGGTTATGTACCCTAACAGAATAAGTTTTATTACACTATACAGTTTGAAATATTGTTTCATTTCCCTTAAAGCACTGTATAAAGCAGCACAGATACAGAATGGAACTCCGTATCATTCACCACTGCTAAATAGTGGAACCATCTTCCCAACACTGTCCATAAGGCTGTCACTTAGCATCTTTAAGAAACAACTGAAAACACACTTGATATAAATCAATAAATAAAAGGAGGGATCAGATAATAATCAGGTTTGATGATTCTACGGTGTAGCTGTTTTTTCTTTAATCGACTTGTGTTGTTCTCTCATTTGTAAGTCACTTTGGATAAAAGTGTCTGCTAAATGACAATGTAAATGTAAAAATATATTTTATGAGTCATTGTATTTGCTGTGTGAGTGACAAACCATCCTATAGTTGTCCTTGTTTGAGCCTGTATGGTTAACATACTGTTTTATAGTGATAAAGAAAGCCTTCTTTTTTGTTTTATTCCTGGTGTTTTTTAAAACATTGGATTGTCGCCTTTTATAAAATGTCTTTTATGAAATTCTAAATTTAAAATATAAAATTCATAAAATAGTTCATAAAATATATGGAATCTTGGCAAACCCAGAGGAAACCCATGCAGAAATGGGGGGAACATGAAAACTCATAAAACTATATTAGGGTCGCGGGGGGGGGGGGGGGGGGGTTCCCCATGCCCATCCATGTGAGAACGTTTCGGTCGCTGGGCACACACTCACTCACACAGACACGCACGCATACACACTCTATATGGGGCAATTTGGAGAACTCAATTGACTTGTTCCATGTTTTTGGACTGTGGGAGGAAACCGGAGAACCCAGAGGAAACCCACGCAGACACGGGGAGAACATGGAAACTCCACCCAGATGGGGATTCGAACCGGGAATCCCTAGTGAGAGGCGAACGTGCTAACCACTAAGCCACCTATATATAATCAATTAAAAAATAATTAATTAACTAATTAGTTGTAATGAATTAATTTTGTTTTCTATAAATAAATTGCCCTTTTTCTACTAAATTTTATACTTCACAATCAGAATTAATTTTGATGACAAAACATGATTGAATAAAGTAACTTAACACGATATAGGGGTGGTTATTATATTATATTTTGCTTGTTTTGGTTAATCTTATACTAAAATCTCTGTTACTTTACCACAACCTCTGCTTTTATTGTTATTGGAAGCAGCTAATTCGACACTGACTATTTAAACAATTATGTTATGGTAATTAACCGACAGAATCGGCGCAGAGGAGCAGGTTAAACATGAGGAACAGCGTTTGCTTCTGAACCACAAGGTGGAGTACAACACAAAGTAAAATGTGTGTGACGCTAGTTTGACTTGGAAGAAAACTATTTAGGGGTCAGATTTATATTTTCAGATAAAGTGTCGATTCAACTCTAAACCTGCCATTCAACTGCAACTGTGTACATTACTGTATAATGGGCTGAAGGTGAATCTGTTTTCTTTAAGCACTCATTCAGTAAATCAGTAAAGAAACATTAATTTGAGTTAAATAATGAAACCTGGGATAATGTTCTTTTCTTATATGCAAGAACTGATTTACTCTACTGAAATGTACCTTAAAAGTTTTTATAACCATACAAAGGAATTCAAAAATATTTGCATTTAGCATCACTGTGGTGAGTATTGTTTAAAATGTGGGACATTACACCAAATAATTCAAGGTTAGGTATTTTCACATTCATAATCAGGTATTGCCATTCAATTGCAACTGTGTACATTGCTGTAATGATCGGTGAAGGTGAGTCTGTCTGTTTTCTATAGGCAGTCACTCAGGTTAAATAAATGTAACAATTTATTCAACCACTTGACTCATATTATCATAAAGATGCTTAAGGGAGAGCCAGCTTTATTTTCTAATATTCTGATTTAGAAATCGATACTTAAAAAACATTAGGTTAAACTTTAAATGATTAAGCACGTAACTGGCAAGTTAATAAGGGATTTGTGTGTTTTAAACTGTGTAATCCTCTCTGAACTTATACATTGTACTATGTTCATTCATTCATTCATTATCTCCCGCTTTTATCCTCTATTAGGGTCGCGGTGGGGTTCCCCATGCCCATCCATGGGAGAACGTCTCGGGCGCTGGGCAGATACACCCAGGACAGGGTGCCAATCCATCGCTGGGCACACACTCACTCACACACACACTCTATATGGGGCAATTTGGAGAACTCAATTGACTTGATCCATGTTTTTGGACTGTGGGAGGAAACCGGAGAACCCGGAGGAAACCCACGCAGACACGGGGAGAACATGGAAACTCCACCCAGATGGGGATTTGAACCGGGAATCCCTAGTGCTGAGAGGCGAACGTGCTAACCACTAAGCCACCGTGCCGCCTATATAAATTATATATAAATTAATAATTGTCAAAGTTCATTATTCCAAATGTATATTGTTTTGAAGATGCAACAGAAGCTGCTGATGGGTAAAGCTGCTTGGGCTTTGCTCAAGAATCTGAACTCTAGCTAAATAAACACAACCATTTGTTTTACGTCAAGCTACTTTCCTGATTAGTAGAATATGTGAAAGCACACACCTTTAAGCTTTGAAGGAGCAAAAATCCTAAAGAGCTGTTTTAATGCGGCGATTATACTTAATGATTGTTTGGGGAGCAATAAAGGTTTGGAAGCTGTTTTGTGCTGTGTGCCATCACTGGTTAGCCGTGTGAAAATACCTTACAATGAATTATTTGGTGATTATTTTCCTCATGCTTTTTAAACCATTAGGTTTTGTTGTTTTCTTGATTTTAAAATATTAAACATATAAATAAATTATATAAAATGTCTGTCATTCTGTATAATGTACTATAATCTACTATAGTTTAAGGATGGTTTTTTTTTTTGCTGTGTTGCTGTGTGAACATGAGTATTAAAATACTACATTGCTGCATTTAATACCATAGTGCTTTGTACAACTTCCCTTGAAAATGAATACATGCTTCACTATAATAATAGCTCTTTCCACTACTTAAAGACATTAAACAATAGATAAATATGAGTTTTAGAACCAAATGTAAAGGTATATTTAACAATAGATAATAGCAACATTATTATTATTATTATTATTATTATTATTATTATTATTATTATTATTATTATTATTATTATTATTGGATTTTGTTCATACACATATATCAGAATACTTTATTAATCCCCGGCAGGGAAATTGCAGAAACACTTAAATTCTGTTTATTTTCAAATTAATTATTAATTGCAGTTTAAATTTGTATACAAATTATAAGTCAATAAAGAAAACTTAACAATTGACAGTCTTTGTGCCCTGAGTCATATTACTAATATCATTATTGATGGAGTGAAAGTCTTGACTTATGCTTGAATCTGCATTCCCCACCAGACACATTCACCAGATCAGTAGATCAAACCATGAAATAAAACACTTTTTTACAGAATTTAAGCCTAGATTTTAGATATAGGACTAAATATCTATTCAATTAACTAGGTATTAAATTAATTAAATGGAAACAGCTGTTTCATTGTCAAGGTTATAATTCTTTGGTAAAATAGTTAATTTGAGGAACATGAAATAGAAACATTTTAAACAAACATTAGTTTGAGTTAAATGATGAAAACTGGGATCTAATAATGTTCTTTTCTTTTATGCAATAACTGATTTACTCTACTAAAATTTACAAAGTCCTACAACCTTAATTGTTTTTAAACCCATACAAAGGTATTCAATAATAATAGATTGAAGCAAGAGTAATGTTTAAAATGTGGAATATTACATTACATTTCAGAAATTATATTATATACACAAAATAGTTGTAAATTGCTAAAAATATAAATGAAAGTTTCTTTTACAGCCAATATTTTTTTAAATAGATTTTATCAACAACAATCTTACACTGGTGTCCATGTCCATGTCTTCCCTGCCGGTCCCAGCTCTTGTACTATTTACCTAACCCATGTTCTCACTGCATGAATTATGCTCTCATGTTCAAAGTGTGGCCAACACAAAGCATCTTTAAGAGGCCAAAAATGATGAAAGTTTGAAGAGACATGTTGTTTGGAGGGCTGTATGGTGGATGAGGCAACACTGTCCAACCCACTTTGGGTTGATATTTTAACATTTTACTCTGACATCTATTGGAAACTTGTGAAACTTCACACACACGTACTGGGAAAAAAGCATTTAAAACAACACTTTACTATAATTGTTAATGACTGAGAAAAATGTGGGGCATTACGTTCTGAACAACCCCCATAGATTTTTATTGATATTATAGAAAGGTAGCTATAGTTGATCTTTGAATTCTGCACTAACGTTAGGTGCCTAATGTGGTTAAAGTTAACATCACACTCATGGCAATGGAACTAATGTAGATTTCAGTGTCCACATGAAATTCTTTACCTAATTTTTCGATTCAGCCAGTGTAGCTGCAGCCAGTGTAGCTGGTTTTCTATGATATACCAACATGAGGGGTGTTCAATCAAAGACTTAATATAAAATTTACCAGCAGCTTCCTACCAACATTCTGGCAGTGTCATACAGATATGCCAATCTGAGAGGTAGTGTGCCCCATCTTGCTGGAAATTAAATTGATCATTCTATTTAATACATGAATATCTGGTAAAATGCCACATTCTATGACATCACATGCTATTTATCTACAGTATACTATATATTCAAGTTCAAGTGCTTTTATTTGTCATTCCAACAACATACAGTGGTGTACAGTATACAGTGGAACAAAACATTCTCCAGCAACAAGGTGCTACACAGAACAGTAACAATGCAACCCAGCGTATAATTCTTTTAGTTCTTCTAAAAGAACTTTTAGTTCTGCTGCTCTAGTCAGTTATGCCTGAATCACATGCTACACTGTGTCAATCAAACTCTGGTTATTACTTAAATGCTGTGCTTTATTAGCTCTAACTGCTTTTCTTTTTTGTTTCTTTTGAGGTTTTGCAAATTTTCTGAAGTTTTCATTAGCTCTTTATCCATGGCTCTGCACTGTGGCTGCAGCAATTACTGAATGGAACCTGGATATTTATTGGACTGGCAGTCCAGCATGACATCCTCAATGAATTTGTATTGTTTTCCAATTGGTAAATATGGACACCTGATCACCACACAGTCTGTACATGGCTGTCCTACACTGCTGATGCTCCCCAGCCGCTCGAGGAGGATGAGTCCCCCACAGAGTCTTGGTCCTCACAAGGTTTCTTCCTTAAAATATCAACCGGGAGTTTTTTTCTTACCACTGTCGCTTTGGCTTGCTCATTGAGGGTTTGAAGGCTTATAACACTGTAAAGCTGCTTTGTGACAATGTACTATTGTAAAAAGTGATCTATAAATAAATAACTTGAACTTAAATTATCGTCACACGTGCATACACCCTGCTGGTTACGCACACATGGACAAACAGAATACAAAATAAAATTATATTTTTCTACATCAACAATTTTGCTCCATTGGGCTTTGTGCCACTGAAATAGTAATCTGCCAAAGTCTGACTGCACCTGACTTTTAAAGGGAATGGCAAGTGACATGCTTATTGTCATTATTTATTCAACCAAAAATGCGAGTAGGACGAATTACGTCAAAAACTGAATACACCTCATGATTTAATGGTTAGTAGATCCAACTTTAGCAGCAAAATTTTAAAGTTAATATTTTCTGTATTCATTTGTTAGTCTCTCACATCGTTCTGAAAGAATAGTAGGTCACTTACATTTACAAAATTGTTTTCATTTATGTTTGCTAACTTACATTCATGCACAGCTTCATCTTATTACTTGGATTAAGAGCTGAATTTTGCCTGGGCTATTAAAATCTATAATTTAAATCTATCTTCATTCTTTTCTATTTCAGCTATACTGTTGCAGAGTGACAGGCTGTCGGGGCCTTCAAGGCCTTCTCTGAAAATATCTGAATCACAGACTAATGGTAATTATATTTCGGCCATAAATACTTATTAAATCATTCCAAATCTGTCTGCTTCCTTTCATAGCTTTTTCCTAGTTGCGCTGCTTCTAGACATGTATTTTCTTATTAAGGCATTTAACCAATCACATTTCAGCATCATATATTGCCATTTTCAAATAATTCTGCCTAGGCCTTCACTGAATGGTCTAAATCCAGGTAGCATTAAATAAGTGTCAAACAACCTGTTGTTTCAACCAATAAGATTTTGAGTGTGCAACTTCAAGTACCTTTAGCAGGTACATATTCATGTTATGTCAGCATATTCACACATTCTGATTGAAGATAACTTGACTTTCAGTCTTAGTTTTGATAGCAATGAAAAGGACTAATTGAACTAATTGATTCACTTTTTCACAATCCAAAAAAACCCCCCAAAAAACATGGAGGTAAACTGGCTGCTCTAAATTCCCCCTATATAGTGTGTGTGTGTGTGTGTGTGTGTGTGTGTGTGTGTGTGTGTGTGTGTGTGTGTGTGTGTGTGTGTGTGTGTGAGTGAGTGAGTGAGTGTGTGTCCAGATAATGGATAGACGGACAGATTGTTGGGGATATTTTATGTGTGGCTGAGTGTAATTGGGTGGGTATGAATTAGGACCAGAGACAGGATTTCAACAGGCTCGATACTTGATCTTGATGCCCTGTTCTTTTGAAATCTGAGCTGTAGCTCTTGTGTTTTTTTATATATTTTTCTGTGGTCTGACATTTGAGTTTGCTGCAAAATTTATTTTAGAAAGATTATCAATGTTCATATATGTCCACTTGTTATTCACTGTAAAATGATAGACTTTAAATTGTTTGGAAATTGCTTTATAAACAGATTATGGGCAACAACAATTGCTTCTCTAAGATTACTGCTAATTTCTTTCCTTTTGGCATTGACACACACACACACACACCTGAAAGCTCCAGACCAGTAAACTGTAAGTACTTCTGATTTTATAGAGGTGATAACACTTGCTGATGATGATTTAATCAAAAACATTTTATTAGCAGAACCTGGCCGCTATCTACTCTCTTAATTCTTATGTATACAGTAAGGATGTACTAATTGTGTGTGTCTGTGTGTGTGTGTGTATGTATTGGTTGTATTGGCGATATCCAATGGGGTTGTTTTTTTGCCTTTTTTTTTCCCTCTGTATGGTCTTATTGCTGACATTATTTTTCAAAACAAATTCAATGTTCACAAGTGAAACCCATGATTTAATTAAGAATATACATTTAGAACTATTTACTGTTTAAATGCTTTATCTAACAGGACACATTACCTTTACATTACATTTATTCATTTAATGGATGCCTTTATCCAAAGCGACTTCCAAATGAGAACAACACAAGTCAGTAGTAACAGAAAAAAACAGCTACACTGTACAATTATCAAACCTGATTATTATCCTAATTTTACCAGGTGTTTATGTAAGACATGTGTTGTTTCTTAAAGATGCCTAGTGACCCCGCCTTAGGACAGAGTTGGGAAGATCGTTCCACCATTTTGCACGTGCTGCACATTTACATTAAATAAGATTTGGTCAGGCGGCACGGTGGCTTAGTGGTTAGCACGTTCGCCTCTCAGCACTAGGGATTCCCAGTTCGAATCCCCATCTGGGTGGAGTTTCCATGTTCTCCCCGTGTCTGCGTGGGTTTTCTCCGGGTTCTCCGGTTTCCTCCCACAGTCCAAAAACATGGATCAAGTCAATTGAATTCTCAAAAATTGCCCCATATAGAGTGTGTATGAGTGTGTGCCCAGCGATGGATTGGCGCCCTGTCCTGGGTCTATCTGCCCAGCGCCCGAGACGTTCTCCCCTGGATGGGCATGGGGAACCCCACCACGACCCTAATAGAGGATAAACCGGGAGATGGTCGCCAATCCATCGCTGGGCACACACTCACTCACTCACTCAAACACACTCTATATGGGGCAATTTTTGAGAATTCAATTGACTTGATCCATGTTTTTGGACTGTGGGAGGAAACCGGAGAACGCGGAGAAAACCCACGCAGACACGGGGAGAACATGGAAACTCCACCCAGATGGGGATTCGAACCGGGAATCCCTAGCGCTGAGAGGCGAACGTGCTAACCACTAAACCTTTTGCTGCAGACACCTTTTGTGAGCGGTCCCAAAAGCTGCTATGTGGTGTACTTTGTTATGTTTTTTGTATAATATATGACCGTATCCTGACGCGTTTAGTTGATTTTATTTTGTGTAGCACGATTTGGTTTTGGTGGGCAATGAATGATCAACAGGTCGCGCTGATGTTCCTGTAGGCATATATTTAGGCGCGGGAGCTGATTGGCTGACGGGGCGCGTGACGCACACAGTTACTTGTTGAATATTCATCAGTCAGCCGGCTGGGGCTGTGCAAATAAAGATAACGGGCCGCAGATTGCGGACGAAAACTTTTTTATTCGTCATGACATGTTAGAAGTATAGTTTACCGCGAACCCAACTGGAACCCCAGCGGACAACTAGAAAGGCTGGACCGGATACAAAGCGCGGGGTGTGGAAAAGCCGGGGGACGTTGCGCTCAACTTCCAAACTTAGTCCACCAGAACAAGTGACCGCGACAGGGGCAAAAGTTAGGCGCAGAAAGATGAGCTTATTGTCTGCCATAGACAGTAGTACCTCGGTGTACCAGCCCGCACAACTTTTAAACTGGGTTTATCTTTCCTTACAAGACACGCACCAGACCAGCGCCTTCGATGCTTTCAGACCCGAGGCGAGTTCAGGCCATGCCGAGCTGAGCTTCAGCAAAACCCCCGCCGCAGCCGAGCTCGGCTCCTCTCTCAGCTCCAACTATCTCAACAGCTTCTTTCAGCTCCAGCGGACCGAGGTAGGCCTCGCACACCACCTACTGCTCGCTACAGGCTTTTAAACACACTCGATTTAGTGTCAGCCTCGGACATTTGTGTAAACATAGCGTTGGCACTGTAACTGCGCCATTTGTTGGGTTCGCGTTTCAGCCCGATGCATCTGTACCATTAAATGACCTGTCTGTGGTCAGTGATGATGACATTCATGACTGGACTTACCATTTCATGAGATGCCTTTTAATTATCTGATTAATTAATCTACACGCTATCGCTTGGTTTGATCTGGTTGGATCATTGTACTTTTTTTTGCTTACAATTAGCAAAAAAATGACCTCCCATGCAGCACTGGCCAAAGACTGTTCTGTGACTTTTAAAAGGACAGGACTAGTTATATCCCAAAGTTTACCAAAAGTGCATATGGTGGATCCTACCGTTGAACTATACAAACAAGCATCAGCTTTATTAGCATGTTTAGGAAGCTGAAAGGTCGCGAATCTGCTTGTAAGCTGTGAGCCGATGGTTAAACCGAATGTAAAAACACGGGATTCTGTTGCTCCTGTGTCATGTAACACTTAAATAAAATCAGGACTGTGTTTGATTCTCATTATCTTGTGACATTGTGATGACGTGTGGACTTTTGGACAATACAGTGTGGCTGTTAATATGCCCTTAGTTACAAAATGGCAAAATGTATTTTAGTTTTCTGACATGTGATCAGATAAAGTATGTATTCTTCACAAGTTTCTGGCTCCAATTGGGTTCAAATAAAGGAGATGCCTGAACAACCTCAAATACTTTCTAGGCCAAATGTGCTGGTTTGTGGTTTCCATAATGATGTGGTGAAGTCACGTACCTGTGGCATGTTCACTGGAAGTATGAGATTTCAAGGCTAACAAATGCATAATGATTTTTCAAACTGCTCTGATGTTTGTTTTAGATCATTTAAAATACACTGCCTTAAACAGACACACACTTAAAACGTTTTTGGCTGTGTGTGTGTGTATGGACTTTATTAGGATCATCTCCTGTTTTTTTTTACACCCATTGTCCTTTAGATAAACTCCACATACATTACATGCACTTTTCAACTGTTTCTTTGCATACTCAGGCAGTCTCTTTTGTTCTGTGTTATGGTCAGGACCACCACAGGTACCACAGAGCAGCTGTTCTTTGGGTGGTGGATGATTTTTAGCACTGCAATGACACTGCTATGGTGGCGGTGTGTTTTACTGTATGAATGGATTATATACAGTAGTGCTGCTGGAGTTAAACTCTCTGCCCACTCACTTTGCCCTCCATTAGACATGTCCAAATCATTACTCCATGTTGTAAATGTGAGGCAAAGACCCAAACACAATGTGTATTAAGAATCTTAATATCCTTTATCAGTTCTTCTACAACACTGCCTACAAAACCCTAATGAGGTGTTTAAAAAACATTAGCATCTGATCCACTCAAAATTGCACAACAAAAACAAACACATGATCCCCACTACCACATTGTAGTGACATTGTGACATAAATGACATTGTGTGTGTGACCACAGTGATGGAAAATCATTCACCACCCACCTGCTTTGTTACGATCCTGGTCATTACCAAACAGGCTAAAGAGGACTAATGAAGTATTCAGACTTGGTTTGTTCATATAACAGATGGACAACTGTCTGTACTGTAATAACTACAGAATGCATATGTTAAGTGGAATTTACATAATGCAAAATGAACATAGAAACAAGGAAGTCTTATGTAATAACAAGCCTAATGCATTTAAGTAATGTAATTAATGTGTACATTTCTAAACAGTAGTAAGGGGGCTCTTTTTACCATAACAACTGCTTTGGTATTAACATTTACATTTTACATGTTGCATTAAAACCTAACACGCATGTAGATAAACTGTAGCCTCATCTGTAATCTTATCCCCTCTCCCTCTGGAATTCTGGGAAATAATTTTAATCGCGCAACACAAGCAACAGGTGCTGCAGTATAGAAATCACTTGTTCAGTTTCTATGGAGAAGTTAACTTAAGCATGACCAAAAGTATTACAAGCATTAAATTGGCCAGAAATACAAGAAGCAAATCGCTGAAACAGCAAATACGAGACAAGGTTCAATGTCCTTTTATATAGATTCTAATGTTCCTGAATGTAACCTGACTGAAATGGACTGAAGAGAACAATTCATTGCAGTGAAGAATTGTTTGAATGGATGCCACCTGAATGAAAAGGGATGCTGGAGGAGGAGACTTGGGAAGAGCTCACTGTAGACATTGAGAAAAAGCTACTTACCTTCATCTATCATGTGGATAGATGTTTTTTTTTTGGTAGAGCACATTTATAGTGTTATTTACAGGAAATGAAATGAGGCCTTCAGTGCCTACAGTCAAACATGGTGGAGGAATAAATGTTTAAGAGTTTTATTATTGCTTCTCATACTGGATGCCTCATTGTGTATGTTGTGTGAGAAGCAGTCAGAAATCTGGGTCTTCATTAGTGATTATCAGTATTTCAGCAGAACAGTGACTAAAACTTAGTCCATAATCATCAAAAGTGGTTTAAAACTCTGAGAAGTTCTGAAGTGTACAGCAATGAGAACAAAGCTACATTCTATTGAACATATATGCTTTGATTTTAACACTTCAGTTATTTAAATCTGAGGCCATGTTCACAATATTATGCTTATATGTCTAACTGGGTTTAAAGTGTAAAAATGCTTTGTGGAATGATTCAATGGACATTTTAGCTGTGTATCATATTCAGTCTGTTTCAGCCATAAATGTCTGGTGACTGCCATGACTTACAACATTCTCCATTCAGTTCCATATACTTGACACCTGTATGCATCTGATACCCATATGCATCTGGGGCAGTGTCATTTAGGGTACTTATAAATACAGTTTACATTAATAGTTAGATGATGGTAAAATAAACCTCAAACCTTGTAAACATTGGTTGCTTGGTTTGTAATGATACAGTGATCGAAGTCACTCTATACTCTCTGTATATGCTAACATGCAAATCCATTCGATCTCTATTAACGTTCTAACATTGTATATTTATAACCAACTCTTTAGTAAAATGAAATTGGGTCTGATTCAAATTATTCGAATGCAGGCTGCTTAAGCGTAAGAATTTTTTGTTGTGGAACATAAAGCAGAGCCTTAGAGGAATGGTGCAATTCATTATTATTGCTGGCACTGCACTGGCACAGACCACATCTTATGAAGGAACAGAGACATGTCAGATGTTTGTTAGATGAAGTTAGTTTTCTTAAGAGCAATAATTGATACCAGAGATGTAATCGGACGATGAAAGCCCTTTAATTTCGGTTTGGATGCAAAAAAAAAAGTTAAGAGGACAAGTGCTGTAAGGTTTTAGGAAGTCGGGTCTGTTATATTTTGAAACTGGAAGCAGAAGGTTCGATGATCCGTAGCTGAAAGGCCCCAAAGCTTAATTAGTTCCAGTTAAGTAGCTCTTGTTTTCACATCTGCTAATGTGTATTCTGTTAAAATATAGCAGCAAAATTACTGCAATGAGTTATGACTTTGGGCCAGGGAATATTAAGGTTGCATTTGCAGTGTTTTGTGTATTTAGCATATTGCTCTCTTTGGTTTGGGCAACTTTATACACGTTCTTATTTTGCCGTTGGATGTTGTGCTTTTACCATGACGGTGCTATATATGAGAATCAACTCTGCTCAGTGCCACAAGCTTTTAAAAGCACTCTGTCTGAGGTGTACAGTGCAGCACCTCTACACTGAGAACACTACCTCAATTAAAGCTCAGGAACAGCGACAGGTGTGTATGTGTGTGTTGCACGGATGTGGATATGGAATTGTGTTTTTGTGTGCTTGTGTGTGAAAGAGAGTTGTGGCAGTAGGATATGGCTGGTCAGGAATAACCCTGAGAGGCTGTCCTGCTGAGTGAGAGCGGAGACGAGAGAGAGAAGTCCTCCATTAAACCTAGTGTGTGATGACCATCTGCTCTTAATGCCAACAACTTCCTTACCTAATCAACTTTATGCACATCATATTATAGTAATACCATCAATGATGTACTTAAAAATTTTCACTTCTAGTTTGTAAATATGTAAATGAAATGTGTCATTTGTACATAGATTTATAGCTGGCTGATAAAGTGTGGTTCAGAGGGTTGTGTCAGACCGGCTTGTCTGGTGCCTGTACCCTCTTCTTCTACAGCCATGCCTTTGTAACATGTGCAGCATGTGGTTTTGCATCTTCTTCTTTGACGCTTTGAAGGCAGCATATGTTGCTCTGTGTACTTTTCTGCATTAATGCTGTCAGCACAGAGATGTAAATCACATTTGGCAAGGACGCTTAAACCCCATACCATAACAGACCCTGGCTTTTGGACTTTTTGCTGATCAGGTTGGTTGTTTTTTGTCTTTGAGCACATAGCATTCATTTATTCTTAAAAAATACGTGAAGTAATAATTCATCTGGCCACAATACAAGTTTCTCCTGTGTGATGGTTTGTCCTAGAGGCCTCCAAGTCCAGAGACGTCAACTCCATTTACGGACATAATTAACATAAGGAGGCGGCACGGTGGCTTAGTGGTTAGCACGTTCGCCTCTTCAGCACTAGGGATTCCTGGTTCGAATCCCAATCTAGGAGTTTCCATGTTCTCCCCGTGTCCGTGTGGGTTTCCTCTGGGTTCTCCGGTTTCCTCCCACAGTCCAAAAACATGGATCAAGGTCAATTGAATTCTCCAATTTGTCCCATATAGAGTGTGTCTGTGTGAGTGAGCAATTGGTGTCCTGTCCTGTGAGTATCTGCCCAGTGCCCGAAACCTTTGTATCTGCCCAGTGCCCGAAACCTCCGGGAGCCTTTCTCCCCTGGATGGGCATGGAGAACCCCCCCCCCCACCCTAGTATAGGATAAAGCGGAAGATAATGGATGGATGAATGGATGGATGGATTAACATAAGGCTTATTTTTGTAGTATGTAGTATTTGTGAATGTATACTTTCTTATAGTGCTTGACAATGGGTTGCCAAAGTAGTCTCTTGCTACGTGGTTCTATCAGCTATCGCTGAATGGCGGTTTTTGATGCAGTGCATTTCTGAGGGATCGAAGATCATGGGCGTTCACCTTCAGCTTGTGTCCTTGGCCTGTATACACTGAAATTTCCCCAGAATCCTTGAGTCATTTAATTATATTATGTACTGTGGAGGAAGAAAAATATAAATTATTGAAAGTTTGGCTGTGGAAGTGCAAAAGATATTGGTTCATACTGTGTGCATGCCGTGGTTGTTGCTTCATTGGGTTATGTTAATGTCAGTGAGGGAGAAGGATAGTTTGTGTATACAAACTTCAACACTTCATTTGGTATATCCACTTGTTTATGTGGACACTCACTGCCCAATTTACCAGCTTCACTTGCAATATAGATGCTGTTTGTAGTGATAAAACTGAAAATAGTCTACATTTGTGTGTCTAGGCTCTGATGGTCAGGATTCCCATAAATCAGTTATTATTTCGGTGGTGGATGATCACTACATCTCAGGGTACATCTCAGGCACTGGGCAGATACACCCAGGACAGGGTGCCAATCAATCACTGGGCACCCACTTGCGCTCTCTCTCTTTCTCTCTCTCTCTCTCACACACACATCACACATGGGGAGAACATGGAAACTCCATCAAGATTGGGATTTGAGCCTGCATTCTTAGAGGTGGATGTGCTTGCCACCGTGTCGCCCGGTTTGCGTGAATTGTATTAGATTTATTTCTGTTTCTATGGTACATAATTAAAGCTCCTTGTACTTTCTCAGTTTGTTTTAAGCAATCTTAGATGATGCAAACAGTTATCTAAACCTCTATGTAGAAAGTGATGTCTGGATTAGCTCTTTAAGATCACCTCCTTCTACAGATGTGTGGTGGGGAGCGTCCTGTGCTAATGTGTGTCACGGAAGCTGCTTTGCTTCCTGGTGGTGAAGGCTGCACAGAAGACTGTCAGAGTCAGCCTTCCTAGGACATCTGTGTTGTATGTACATCTCCAGATGCAGGAAAAGGGCCTTCTGCATCATGTAGGACCCCTCTCACCCAGCACACTCAGGCAGAAGGCTGCAGAGCATTAAGTGTAAAATTACTGGATTAAGAAACAACTCATACCAGAACCAGTAAGACTTGTAAACTCCATCTAGTAAAACACACTGTACTCACACTCTCAACATGTACTGCAAATACTGAACCATGACACTTTCCCCGCACTTTTGGACAATTTATCATTTTACAGTAACACGGCATATGTTATATGTCATATCCATATCCAAGTTGCTGCTATATTCAGCAAATGGAAAATAGCTTATATAGATATATAAGTCCTGCTATTTTATATTCCAAATTTATATTTAAATACAAACTTTTACATACTGCTTTTGTATTATCTTTTCCCACATTTAACTTGAAATGACAAAGCCTCCTTGTTTATCCATCCATCCATTATCTTCTGCTTTATCCTCTATTAGGGTCGCGGTGGGGTTCCTCATGCCCATCCAGGGGAGAATGTCTCGGGCGTTTCAGACACACCCAGGACAGGGCGCCAATCTATCGCTGGGCACACACTCACACACACACACTCTACATGAGGCAATTTCAAGAACTCAATTGACTTTATCCATGTTTTTGGACTATGGGAGGAAACTTGCGCGGACACGGGGAGAACATGGAAACTCCACCCAGATTGGGATTCGAACCGGGAATCCCTAATACTGAGAGGCGAACGTGCTAACCACTAAGCCACCCTCCTTGATTATTTTTTTTATCTTATTTTGTTTTATTTTATTTTATTTTATTTAACTGTTGATTTAGTTGGAATTTGTATGGAATAGGACTAACTGCATTTGCTAGTGAAACAGTATTGTTTGCTGCTGCTATCAGAATCTGCTCATGGCATTACAATATCATTATCACAAAGTTACATTAAAGTGACCTTCAGAACTATCTGTTTTTTAATAGATTTGATTTATACGAACACCTGTTGTGACCTCATTTTACCAATCTAGGATTTAACAGTATTTCCACTTTTTTGTCTTTCCGTACAAGTTTCTTTAAGCTAATGTTAAATAGTTCAACGCCACAACCATGCTAAGAGTTCCTCGGAAAGGTTCAACTTAGCTTAAGCTTCTTATTAGGACTCATATATAGGGCATCTTTGTTGTTGTCAATTTTATTAAAGTCATCTGAAGTAAAGGACAATTAATTTGTTTAACTCCCGCAACCATAAGAATTGTTTCATGGTCAGTGGGGCTTGTGTAGTATAAGGGTTCAGCACCGTGCAACAACCTTAATCCTCCCCAATAACACAGCCTTTCACAGGATAACACTTTCCTCCAGAGTTAGACGTCACTCATGCAGTTTATTACCTTGCAATCCCCTGGGTGTAGCATATGACTCTCTGACATTCCTTTGCTCACTGAGGGTATGATCCAACTCCTTGTGCTAACCTCAGGCTGATGCTCCAAACATAAGGCCTGGGATAAAATGTAACAAGTCTAGATGCCAGTGTGGGATGCTGTTTGAACACAGGCCAAATACTGACTGTACCTCACAACAATACTGTTAAAAACAAACCAGTCACTTTTTCCAAATGGCTGTCCATTATTTAAGTGTTGCATAAGTGTTTTTACAGTTTTTTGCTCGTGTTATTTTATGAGTCTGATGACATTAAACTGCCGATGTGATTTATACAACTTCAGTCGCTTTCAAAATGATATACTTGTTCAGTTTAAAACCATGATCTTTTGAAAGACTGTGTTTTGTTTCTCTGTAATTCATGTTTTTAACTGTGTGACTTTTCTCTCTTGCTGTTGCTGTATAGGCCTTAAACAATGGCTTATACAAAAGTGTTTCCCCATATGGCTCTCTGAACAACATCGTCGATGGGCTGAACTCTTTAACGGACCACTTCTCTGACCTCTCCTTGACCTCTGAGCCGCGCAAGCCCAGCAAAAGACCTCCACCCAACTACCTGTGCCATCTTTGCTTCAATAAAGGCCATTACATCAAAGACTGCCCTCAGGTACCACTATTTTATTTCCCACACCACATTTTCAGTGTGTGAATAAGATGGAAAACAACCGATGACCTATTTCAACAGGTCTCATTCTGTTTGTGTAGTCAAGTGCATTTATTATATTAGGCAAATTCATAATGGGCTGTTTTAAACTGGGCTCTTTAAATAATCATTTTCTTTTTTGTGAGCTTCATTTTATTGATCAAAACACAATGGACAACATGCATGTTTGATTTTAAGCAGCGCCTCTCTCTTGTTTTTGAAAAAGTTGTTATACATTTTCCATGTGACTTGAATAACGTTTATATTAAAAAGAACTGCATGATCAAAAGCCCTAATTTGTTTCTTACTGCTCAGAACATACCTAACTGATCATGTCACCCAAGAAAAGCAGTAGTGTGAAATTATTTACTGATGAGAGATGTAATTCATGAGTAATACAAAAGTCCTGAAGTTTGATAGAATTTCTTTTAAGGTCACTCAACAAAACCATTTAGCACAATGTTAAAGAGGTCAAGGTGTTAATTATGGGCTTTTGCTTACTCTCAGACACTTAAAGATGCAGTGAAAAATAAAATATATAGTTTGCTTATTTTTGTGGCATGGTGTCTTAGTGGTTAGATATATACTTTATTGATCCCAAAGGAAAATTTAGGGCAACCAGCAACTGTATGATTCATTCATTCATTATCTTCTGCTTTATCCTCTATTAGGGTTGCGGGGGGGGGTTCCCCATGCCCATCCAGGTGAGAATGTCTCGGGCGCTGGGCAGATACACCCAGGACAGGGCGCCAACCTATCGCTGGGCACATACTCACACAGACATACACACTCTATATGGGGCAATTTGGAGAACTCAATTGACTTGATCCATGTGTTTGGACTGTGGGAGGAAACCGGAGAACCGGAGGAAACTCACGCGGACACGGGGAGAACATGGAAACTCCACCCAGATGGGTATTCGAACCGGGAATCCCTAGTGCTGTGAGGCGAACGTGCTAACCACTAAGCCGCCCAATTGTATGATATTGCACAAATTAAACAAAAACTATTAATAGAAATATAATAATTGAATATACAAAATGTAAGATGAAAATAAAGAAAAAAAACATAGAGAGTATGGAAAAAAATAAAAACAAGTGGATATAAGTTTAAAACAGCCAGATCAGTTCAGCTGTGCAAAAATGCATTGTCTAAATTGAGGTCCGTGCAAATTGCAGTAAAAAAGAATGTCTTCCTCCCACGTCCATGTGGGGCATTCTTTCTGGTTCTCTGGTTTCCACCCACAGCCCAAAAACATGGATTTAAGGTAAATTCAACGCACTGAGTTGCCTAATATAGTATGTGTTTGTCTGCCCAGTGATAGATTGGCACCTTGTCCTAGGTGTATCTGCCCAGCACCTGAAACGTTCTCGCGACCTTCCCGATGAGCCGCGACCCTAGCAGAGGGTTCTTAATAACAATTTTAAATGTGTGTTTTGTCTTCTAAAAATCATGAGGAAAAATCTGACATTGACCACAACAGGCTGTTTAGCAGCTTAAGTAAATGTTAATGTTAAAAAAACTGCAAAATTGTCAAATAATACTTTTAAATTAAAAAATCTGATTTGACACAGTGATGGACAGTAAACCGGTCTCAGTCCCATTTAGTTTTTCATTTTCTGCTTATCCTTCTTTTTCTTGGCTGTTTCTGTTAAAGATCACCACAGCTGGGAAGGTATGCATGTCAAGTTAGGCAGTGACCTAATGTAATGTAATCTAATGTAAAAGTGCAGTTGTGGACTTCATGCCCTTTCAGATAGGGCTGCACCTAACGATTATTTTTTCCAATTAGTCGATTAATCTAAAAATTTGTACTCTAATGTGATTGTATTTGGAATAAAAATAACTCCAAAATAATAAAAAGTAAAAACCTAATGTTGACATATTTTCTTTAATCAAACACAGTGCTCTTAAGGGCTCTATTGAAACATAAAAATGCTTTAGCATTGACAGCTTTATCAAACGTCAAATTTCAGCCACAAGAGATTCAATAAGTCATGTATAATATGAAGCACATTAGAATGGTGGAATATCTTAATATTACTGAAATGTATTATCAAAAACACTGGATGTAAATATAAATCTATTTTTCTCAAATAGTTAAATTATTAAATTATTAAATCACCATGTAACGGTGGACAATAACGAATTTCATTATCGATTCGTTGGGTCGCACGATTTCCGCGTTACTCGCAATGTCGTAACCACTTGCGTCACCTGCAGCGCTTCAACAACGCTGGAAAAAAATAGCGGGTTGAACAGAATGAGGTGGATTCTGCAAAATAAGTTGATAAATCGTACAAATGAAACACAGCCAACACAGAAAAAAAGCTTCCGTTTAAATCATCAAAATTGCAGGAGCGCTTCACGCTTCACTCAAATAAAGAACGTGGAACATGCGAGCTCTGTGAAAATGAATTGACCTGCACGGAGCACCACGGTGATGATACACCACCTGAAACTAAACATGTTGGAGTCACCGATGAGGATGAAGCTCAGCAGATAAATCATTACAATATCCCGAGGTTCTTTAGATTAGAAGTGAATCAACGTAACGGTCTATTAGACCGGCAGAGCACGCTTCATGCTGTTTTTGGTTGTTCTGCATAATAACAGTGATCGAGAACATGTTACTTTATATTTTCAATTAATTAGCTTAAGTGTTTAAATACATACAACTTTTACACAGTGGTGGTAATTAATGATCAAGCTTCACGTTTAAATTTTTTGTCAAAATATAAGTATAAAATATATATATAATATAAAATATAAGACACTGCACTGGGAGTGAAGGAGGATGAATTGCATTTAGAGGGGAATTAGGTAACATATTAATTAAAGCGACTCAAATTTTTGTAATTTAGTTTTTTTTTTTCCACACTATGCTACATATTGTGTCTGTGTGTGAGATTTATGTTTATTTGCTCTTTGGGCTACTTGGATGCCTTATACTGTAAATAAAACCAGACATTTATTGACCTGCTTAATAATTCAACATTGTAGCTGTTTTTTTCATAACTATTGACTTGTGGTGTTCTTATTTGTAAGTTGCATTGGATAAAAGCATCTGCTAAATGATTAAATGTAAAGACATGGAATTTTTTTTATATATATCCGATTAATAGATTAATCGAAAAAAATAATCGATTATCAAAATTTCAGCCCTAATATATATTAGGGCTGCAATTTTTATAATCAATTATTTTTTTCGATTAATCGATAAATCTGATATATATCTAAAGAAAAATTGTTCTATATAATACTATGTACATTTAATGACTGATTTACTAAAACTGACGTTTGTTGGTATTGACCTGATAACTGGACAAAATTTTGTAATAATATTGCAGGTGAGTAAATGTGCACCATATCTCCTTTTTGTCTTTTTTATGTTTTGTTATCAGGAAAAACAGAACATTTGGAAATGGTTTAATTATCACCGGCATCTCATTCCCACAGTCCTTTTCAGATGAAAAGCAATTAGTGATGACCTGTTGTCATGTGTAAACAGCATCTTTTCCAGATTAAATACAAGGAGACACTGTTATCTTTCCTTTCTGGCAGCTAGCATTTTATGGTCTTTGGACAGAGCTAGAGGGTGAGGCACTTTACTAAGTTCCAGTCTTGAGTCAGAGCTGCATGGAGTGGTAATGCACACCAGATGTGGGATTAAAACGGCAAGCCTCCCTTTATGAAAGATGATGAGGGCTCACTGAAAAAGAACTGTGTCATGATAAAATACCTCCACCCTGTCGCCCTTTGTTTTTGGCTAAAGGTCAGATTTGTGACATTACATGTCACATATTCAAACTCATTGATAACAAATGGTAATGTTTAGCGTCTGCGTACACAAGACATCGGTGTCAGCTTTCCTCAGTTGTGACCTGGATGCATTTTGAACCATTAAAATGTAAAACATGGACAATACCCCTGACAGGGTTCGGTATACTGGCAAAATGGCAGATCCTCCACATCACGGAGAAAGTCTTTATGAGCTTTTGTGTGGGTGTTGTAGCTTTGAGACCAGAACATGGACTAAAGTCTGATCAGTCCTGTTTTAAATTTCAGCTACTCAGGTTAATGCCAATAGAAATAGCGGAACAAGCAATCCCAAGGCAGTGTCCACACCTACTCATTTAAAATGCTAGCAGTTTAGCACCCCCTTGGGTCCTACTCTGTATGATTTACTTGCCCTTTTCAGTGCTGTACATGTCAAAAACCCATCAGTTGTGTTAGCACGCATGGAAATACATTATTTCATTGAAAACTCTTTTTGCCAGTGTGGATGATAATTAAAGTCATAGTTTAAATCACATTAATTTAAACTGTTATTTTTAGAGTTATTTAAAATGTCTTGATTCTTCCCAGACACCACAACGTGTCTTCCCAGACACCACAACGACCTGCTCTTTTTTTTTTTTTTTTTTTAATCCTGAACCTTTGAATGGATGATATTTAGATTTCATATTTAACTGTTTTGCCTTGCACTTTTAATTAGTCTAGTTAACACAATATTTTTAATTGCTGTTTTGTCTGTTAGTGCTCCAATAACTTCTTATAAAGGAAGCTGTCTAATAAGCTGGTCCCCACCATGGGTTAGTCAGTGTCCAGAGGATCAGAGGCCTTGTGCCAATACAAGCAGGAGGATATGACTTCACAGGGCAGTGCAGGTTCTCTGATCTAAAGCCAGTTCTGAGAATTACATTCTTCCAGGTTCTCCCCTGGTGAGTGCTCTACATCCCTTTTCACTCTCCCACCACTTTGGCGATACGGCGGATGACTTTTCACACAACAGCCCTCTCTCAGGAGACAGGAGGAGGGGCGAGCTGTGGACCAAGGCAATTTGAAGATGCACAGAATGGGTAGTGAAAGTGTGAATGTAGGAACTTCGTGTATTAACTGCAGCTCTCTCAATGTTTACATCCCTTCTGTTCAAAGTGATTGGCAGAAATAATGAGCATCATGTCTGACTAGTTATCGTTCACTACTTGTTAGGCACTTGGAAACGTGTTGGGGTACATGTCGACATGCAGTGGACTTCCCTCATGGAAAAAGTAAATGCTGGAATCCAGGTTGCAGGCCTGACAGTAGATTGAAATGTAATCCTGGCTCATGGATCACAATCTCTGCTATGCAACCTCATACCAGTGCCTGTGCTGTGTTGTCACACACTCATAGGAGCTTTTGGACCGGAGTAGCATTTATTATATTCCTACAACTGTACAGCTGTTTGTGCACATGCAGCACAGAAACTGTGTACAGACATGATTCTTATTACAGTGGTTTTGGGGAATTTTACTTCATGGTAGATACTTTCTCAGAACTTTCTCAGAGGCCCATGGGTGATGTAAGTGTAACTTGATTGCATTTGACATTTTTGAAAATCGTTGTCAAACATCAGCTTGTTAAAAACAGTGCTTAGCATTAAAAATGAAAAAAGCCTTTTTTTGATTTTGTGACTTTTAAATGCTTTTTATTAAAAAAAAAAATCAAAACAAACTTTTATTTGCTTGTAGTTCCACTTAACTTGCCATATAAGCATTTATACCATAGTGAAATAATGTTTAAAAAAAAAAAAATACAATGAAAAGCAATGTGGAGAAGGGATGTCAGAACGATCTTTGGCCTGCCTATACAACTTCAGCAGTTATCTGTTCATAACTGAGATACAGTTATCTGGGTTGCTGAGATACAGCAGCAAGTGTGGTATTATTTTTGTGTGTTAATGATCCTCCTACATGCCATCGGTGAAAAATCATAAAAATAAATGAAACTAAATGAAAAGTTTTTTGTTTTTTTTTTTTTTTTTTTACATTAAGGTTGCTATTAATGATGCATTAATTTATTTATTAAATTATCAAGTGACGTCTGACTGTTTGTACACTTTTAGAAACCTCCATTAATATTAAGCCGAACTCTGTTGCAGTCACCATGATATTTTTAAAACTGTAGGACTAAAAAGAGTCAAACAGACAAATGGCTGGAGCCAGACATGTCATGTACGCATCAAATGCATAATGATGTGAAGGGAAAGCATTTTCAGAGCCAATTAATCATACCAAAGTTATACATGTTGCTAAATGCTTAATTCAATTGTTGCACAAAAATTCATTAAACTAATAAAATCTGATACTTTGTCATGCCATTAAAATAATAGAAGAAAAAGTCTTTTCCATGTGGCCCTTTCATATAAACCAAATATCTGTTAAATTTACAGGACAGGTGCTATGGGTATCATTTCGGGATATAAAAATAATTATTTGGTCATATCGCACACCTCTTTTCCAATGCTGTGTAGTTTTCACTGGACTATGGTTATTTCTGTATCAGTCCATGTATTTCAAAAGCATGTATTGTGAAACTGCTAGTCATTTACAGCGAGCATTATTGCTAGTTGCATGAGCATCAATAAAGCTCTTGTTAAGAATAGAATGCTGTGTAGTGTTTTAAGTTGGGGCAAAACAGGGAGCTAATTATATTTCAAACCACTAGTATGTTCCTGCTACTGATGCTCTCAGCTAAAGATATACTTGTACACAGAACATTTAGTTCTCTGCATGTTCTTATGCTTTAAATTCAAAGATAAAATTCTGTAATATGACAACCGAGTAGATGGCAACCATAAGGACTTTATGAGAAACAGATGCATTAGGTTTAATGTGTAAGTTTGATATTTTTCAATAAGCAATAGTGGGATTCTCTCATGTTGATCAAAGACACATGCACCATTGATTTTCTTCAGAGATCTTTTTTTTTTTTTTTTCTTTGAGATAATGCATCTTTGTTGAAACTGATATCATGCTAATAGAATGTGTGTATGTGTATGTATGTATGTATGTATATATAATCAATGTTTCCTATTCATATTTGGCAATTTGCTTTGGAGGAGGTGTTTAAGTGACAAGTTATCGGAGTACACAATGGTAGAGAGACTTTAAAGAATTACACAATTGTAACATTTAATTAGTCAGCTACAGAGTCTAATGATATTTGTTGTAGAAGCTTGCTTTAATAATTCAGGCATTTGAAAACACACATTTGCTAACTATTGTATAGTTCATAGTTAATTATGACAATACACAAATTGACCTTGTGTATATATTGTCTAAGGTATTTACAAATATCCTTTAAATGGACTTTTTAGTGATTTAAATGTAGTAGTTGTAATAATATTTAATCTATTTTAAAATAATTCTTATATGCAACATCTCATAGTTATTTGTAAAATAAGGGCATAATATGTTTTGAAAGACAATGTTCAAATGCATTTATTTAGAATAAGGTACAGTTTCTTTTATAACAGTTTTTCAGAGTAGAAGATTAAAAGTATGTACTTCCAAATTAAAATAACATGAATTTACTGGAAACCAAACTTCTAGGAATTTCAAAAAACAAAGTTGTGTAATCAAGAGCATTAACAGGGCTCTTTGCCAGTCACAGCCACAAATAACTACCTTCCCACCCCTATTTGTTTTCTGCAGCAGCCACAGTTAAAATAATAAGTATTGAAGTTTTGGTGCTGCATATCTATAGAATGTGTACTGTGATCAGACAACAAAGGCATAAATTTAGTCCTTGTTTTCATTGAAGAGGACTCTCTCTGTCAATCTGAGTTGAATATTGCGCAAGATGAGAGATCAATGTAGCCTTTTGCTTCTTTTGTCACTGACACGAAACACAAATGGTCAGTAGAGTAGTATTGCTGTTTAGTTAAAAAAAACCTGAGTGTATATATATATATATATATATATATATATATATATATATATATATATATATATATATATATATATATATATATATAAAAATCTGAGTATAAATATAAAAATCTCTCTCTCTCTCTCTCTCTCTCTCTCTCTCTCTCTCTCTCTCTCTCTCTCTCTCTCTCTCTCTCTCTCTCTCTCTCTCTCTCTCTCTCTCTCTCTCTCTCTCTCTCTCTCTCTCTCTCTCTCTCTCTCTCTCTCTCTCTATATATATATATATATATATATATATATATATATATATATATATATATATATATATATATATATATATATATATATATATGAAGAGATAATCATATGCCATAGTAAAAATTTTACCGATTATGTGAAAAATACAGCCTCTCACATAAAGCTGGATTTATACTTGGACAAGCTTGTAAAATGTTTTGGCAGAAAAGCAGAAATGGTGTCCACCTGTACAGAACTGTGGGTTTGGCTGCGAACTAGCGCATTATGAATCGTATGCCTTTATTATCGTTGCACAGTGTGCAAGGAAATTAAATAGTAATTCAATAGTGCTTATGTTTACAGAAAAATATAAATATTACATATAAAGAAACTGTAATTATTAAAAAGGGCAAAGAAATTATTTACAGTAGTGAGGGAGCAGGGGGAAGAGTATATTGCTATTATAAATAAATATTAAGCTTTAACAAACAGTAGTGCAATCAACGTAAATATAAATACAAACTGTGAGACAGATGTACCATGTCTCATAGAACAATATTGTATTTACATATTACAACCATGTAAAATAAAATGTCAAATATGTCTGGTGGTAGTACCATGCAGTCTGCAACAATTTATACTGTATGTCTACTGAAATAAGTCATTTTAGTAAATTAACTAATCCTCTCTCTATTGTGGATAACTTTATAGCAGGGGTGCCTACACTTTTCTGGCCCAAGATCTACTTTTCCATTGGACAGGTCCTCGAGATCTACCAGTGTTAATAAATATTTTTAGGCTTTTATATTGAAACCTGTTTACACACATCATGTTAGTATTGGGGGGGCACATTGGCTTAGTGGTTAGCACGTTCACCTCTCAGTGTTCTCCCCGTGTCCACGTGGATTTCCTCCGGGTTCTCCGGTTCTCTCCCACAGTCCAAAAACATGGATCAAGGTCAATTGAATTCTCCAAATTGCCCCCCAATAGAGGATAAAGCGGAATATAATGGATGGACAGATGTATGTTAGTATTGTCGAATCAGCATAGAATAGACGGCTTCAGATTTTCACAGAAATTGCAGCAAATAGCATGGAGAAAACTTTGTTTTAGTTCACCCAAATGACCAAACACAATGGAAGTGCAATGGCTACTTGGCAAATCAAGCAAAGGCATTTTGAGTTTGACATTGCTCCAAAACAACTAAAATACCACTTTCATTTAGAGTGAGAGGATAAAGATTTTTTTGCAAAGTCCTTCACTCGTCTTGTCAGTCAAATAAAGAGCAAAAACTATCTAATGTAAAAAGAAACTATCTAATGTACATGATTCGTGATCCAGTGCTTCGGATTTAATCACGGGGGCGTGGCCACGGGCCGGTTTTTGGAACAGCGAGAGAGACGGGGGGGGCAGACTGCTCGCTTGCGGAGATCGCGATTCAGATTGAATCACATTGTGTGTTAAAATGCGTGCGCGCGTGTGTAAGAGTGCTTCCGATACTGTGCTATGTGATTTTTTTTATTAATTTTTTTTTTTTCAAACCTCCATCGTGATCGACCCGACACCCCTTCGATCGATGTATTGAGCACTCCTGCTTTATAGAATTTAATATAGATAACAGAATTTTTAGCAAATCATCGAGAACAATTGCTATTTTTAATGGGAATCTAAACTTAAAAATAAAATTATATGTTGGTTTTAATTTTATTCATACCAGTTTTGTTTTTCCAGGATTTTAAAATTGGTAAATAAACAACAACCTTGCATTAACATGTTCAGAAGTTTGTTCCATGTCAATAAAGCAATATGGCACAAGAGGGACTCCACTTTGCATCATGCTCAACAACACCTTTTTCCTGTGATTTATTCACAATAATGTCTTATTGCTTTTATAAAATGGTTACAAACACACTATCCTGTAAATACAAGGTTTGACTCAAAAATTTATTTGTTTTATTTAAAACAAAATAATTGATTAAACTGGTCTTCCGAAACACTGTCTAGTAAAATGTAAATTGATTGCTTAGTGCTTATTAGGAATCCGCTTGCTGTTTGTATTAATCTTTATTTCCATTTATGGTACTTGATTTAAAACAATGTGTTGTCTAGAACGCATTGATATGAATGCGAAGCTGGACAAACAACTTAGCCAATCAGATTTAAGGACTGGAGCTACCCGTTTTATAATATTGTTTTATTTTTTGGAAACTTTTTATTTGACCACGGGTGCACCAAGCTTTGCCAAATACTGCAGGTAGTATTATGACTGTATCATCTTGTCTAAAGATGCAACCTGCATTAAATTCAGAAACCATCAACATTATTGATCGGGTCTTTTTTTGTTTTGAATGTTTAATAACTAAAATTATCTTTGGAAATCTGACCAGAATAATTGAATTATCATTTTGCAGCCCCCCATTCAAATTTGAAGTAGTTTTCTAAAGATCATAAAGATGGTTGCACAGCTGCATGATTAATTCTCTATTGATTGATCTAACTTTTTTTTCCCCCCAGATTAGTTGATTAATCTGAAAACTAATGTGATTGGAAAATAACTTGACTAATTTCTTTAATCAAAGACAAACACAGTGCTCTATTAAAACACAAATGCTTTAGCAATAACTTTATCAATTATATAATAATTTATCAAACATAAAAATGTCAGCCACAAGCGAGTTGGTTCTTGGTGAAAAAAAAACTGCACTGACTGTATTGTACAACAATCAGGTTTGATGAATTTACAGTATAGTTGGTTTTCTCCATGGCTTCTGACTTGTGGTGTTCTCATTTGTAAGTCGCTTTGGATAAAAGCGTCTGCTAAATGACTAAATGTAAATGTAATGTAAATGTACAAACATCGTGGACAATAAAATGTGACATTTTAAGGAATATACTGTATATGACGACTATATACTTTTTTGTTGACTATATACAAGTGCCGACATTCAAATTGATCTGAATATGATATGAAAACATGGTACATGAGCGGTATTAAGAAAAGCTGCGGGGGGGGGGGTTAAATCCATTTTTGGATAAATCCATTTTTTCGGTAGGGCGTCGGCATTTTGTTAACGCGAGATGCAGCAAGTTATGCAAATTGACATATTTTTGTTGATGTGTTGCCCCAGCCCTAGTTGACAATCCAGTTTATTTAGGACACATTTTAGAGGTTTGTGACGACTCTCAATTGCTTTTACACTCATTTTGTAAGTTCATGTTTAAATGGATGTTAAATTTCTACACATTTACAGCAATTAGCAGAAACTGGTGTGTACATTCCTAATCTTAAAGTTATTTAAGTCCAAAAGTACTTTGTATTATTGGCATTTACTTTATTTTTTTTTAATACATTACTCTGTGTACTTCATAAAAGAAACCTTTCTGAATCAATACTAAGACAACATAATCCTCACATCTCTCACAGAAAACCTTTGTTGCTCATGCTTTTACTGATTCACAAAGTGTTTACCTGGATCTTTAAACCCTTATATCATGGACAGCTATGATTCCCCTACTGTTTTCACCAACTATCACGTCTCATGAAACACAAATCAGGACTTAAACGACTAATTGTGTTTTAGTTATTTCCGTCGCTCAGTTCTGCTACAGTTCTCCCCCAATTCCATCACAGATGTTTCCCTCATGTTGCATTGGCTCACTTCCTCTTGGTGCAAGTTGTTCTCACAGGTCTTGCGATCAAATGTGGCAGATTTAACACACTTTGGCATTTTGGAGCAAATGGAATTGAAGTTGGTTGTTGAAATCTCCCTTCTCTCTTGGAACAGCAAAACTGGTCTGTCCATCACCCCAGTGTTACAAGCTCTTTAGGAATGAAGCACATTTCTGTAAATTGTCCTATGTTTGGTCTAAGTGGGCTGCCTCTACTCGGTCAAGGTGATAAAGATGGTTTGTTGTTGCTGTTGGCCAGATCGTTTGTATTTTGCAACATATTGAAATGGCAAATATTAGGCCTGGGGTTGTTTAGTTTTCTACAAGATGAAAGGAGTTGTTTGCAAGAATCTTCCATTACAACTAGACACATTTGTGAAAGCAAAATACTCTGATGTAAGAAGCAATCACAAATCTTGGAAGAGGCAGCCACCTTCTCTCCAAGCTCTTGCTGAGATAATTGCATAAACACAGATGTAATAACCCAGGCTGTGCTGTCGTACCTAAGCTGGACTGAGGCCTTAAATATACATGTATTCATGCAATTTATTTTCAATTTTGTTACATCACAGATGACCCTTCAGCACAGTTGGAAAACAATTAGTTCCTATAATCCATGCACAATTTCCTGGTGATTGGATATACTATATTTATTTTGTATTCCTACATTTTACCTTTTCCCAATGTACTGTACATCCTGCCAAAGCTTTCTCTTTAATCAGATCCTAGTAGGGCTGCCACAATAACCACCACCATACTGTGTCTAGTCTAGACAGTACTCAAGTCGTATGTCCTTTCAGATGGTCAATTTACACAACGCTTAAGGATTTTCTTGGCTGGCTTCCAAATGTGTTCAATCATATTTACTTTGCACATACAGTGGAACCTCTATTTTCATTGAATAGTAAACAATCGATGAACAACAATCCGTCCGTAAACAATCGATGAAATCATAGGCACCTATTTCCATTTTATAGAAATATAAATCAAATTAATACATTCTCGAGACTCCTTTTATGGAGTATAAATATAGTGTTTAATACTGAAAACATATATAAACACACACACAGTATTTTATATATTTTTTTTATAAAAAATGTATTGTCCCTGTGATTTTTTTTTTTTTCAATTTAATTATTGCATTATAATCGTATAATCATAATAATAATTATTATTATTATTACAGACAATAATCATACATCAAAATCTGTAAACATTTCATACCTCATCAAGAGACTCTTAAAGCTTTAACAGACCAGGCAGGCATGTCACGCTGATATTTTTAATCATGTTTCTTTTTTTTTTTTTTTTAACCTTTTTTTAACTCTAGCAGCACATCATTTTAAACATGTTGAAGAAGACGGGTAATGAGAAGTAAAAGCAGAATCAAAAACATGAGGGTTTGGTTGTGATATTGCCCTAAACCATACAGTGACATTTTTCAAATGCCACAGTAAGCACGTTTCAGTCCCACATCACAGTATTAATCAAAACATTCGATAAAAGTATGTATGTAGTGTGGTACTATAAATGTACAAGCTGTTCTGCGTTAAAGCCACAGTATTATTACATTAAGTGCCTTGTGAAGTTTAAGTGTAATGTGACAGTAAATCATGTGTTTGCATTCCTGCATGTCTAAGCCAGCTGCCATGTGCTTTTCAGACAGTCTCCCTGTGTGGTTAACAACCTCTTCAGTCTGCATCCCATTAGAATTATTTAACATGTATGCTACGAGTTAGTACCAAACACATGTTTCAAGTTAGCACTATGCTTTCTATACATACATACATAAATAGTTTTAGCTGTTATAAAATGTATATACATTAGTTTTTATTATAGCTGATGGATGGTGTTTTATGGTATATACTGTCACATGTAATTAGTAAGTCAGTGTAAATGATGAGTTCAAGGAACATAAAGTGACAATGCACATAGTACACTGGATGGACAAAGTTTTTGTGTTCTACAGTACATATTGTGTTAGTCCCCTTTATTCTGTTCTCTAATGGTCAGGACTTCAATAGTATCACCAAGGAGCAGGTATTATTTGGTTGGTGCATTATTCCTATCCCAGAAGTTTCACTGAGGTGTTTAAATGAAACTACAACAGCACTGCTGGACTAAAACTCCCTCACTGCATCAGCGTCACTGCAGAACTCATTATAAATAATCCACCACCAAAATTATACCTGTTCTGTGATGGTCCTGACCAATAGAGAACCAAACAGAGAACCAAAAGAACCAAATTAACAAAAACAAAGAAAACAGATGTAATAATGTCAATCTATATTTCAATGTGTTCAAAAATTGTCTACTACAGTATATTCATTCATTTATTATCTTCCGCTTTAGCCTATATTAGGGTCGCGGTGGGGTTCCCCATGCCCATCCAGGGGAGAATGTTTTGGGCGCTGGGCAGATACACCCAGGACAGGGCGCCAATCTATCGCTGGGCACACACTCACTCACACAGACATGCACGCATACACACTCTATATGGGGCAATTTGGAGAACTCAATTGACTTGTTCCATGTTTTTGGACTGTGGGAGGAAACCGGAGAACCCGGAGGAAACCCACACAGACATGAGGAGAATATGGAAACTCCACCCAGATGGGGAGGAGAACATGGAAACTCCACCCAGATGGGGATTCGAACCGCTGAGAGGTTCTAACCACTAAGCCACCGTGCCGCCACTACAGTGTATATATATATTATAATTCTTTTCCCAAATGGCAGCTTTTCTGACCTCCCTTTTCAGGTTGATCATCTGTCCACGTTTCTAAAAAAAAATGCTTTCTACAATCTTTTGGCGTGTGTCTGTGTAATTTGTTCATTTCTCAGATTCTTTTCAGTTCTTTCACATTTTGGATAGGAGGATCAAGTTTCCAATCTCTGTTCTAGATTATCCCAAAGGTATTTGATGGGGTTAAGGTCAGGGTTCTGCGAAGGCCGGTCATGTTATCTCTCCTGACCGTGTCAATATGAACCTTACTTTATGAATATTAGGTGCAGTAATGCTATAGTTTTTAAAGCTACAGTTTCATTATTATTACAGTACCAGTCAAAAGTTTAGACACGCCTCCAAGTTGCCCCACTTATTGTCTGTCATCAGTTTCACTTACCATTAAGATGGTCTTTGTAGTTCTACAATTTCAGACTGTAGTTCATCTGTCTGTGGTCCACAGTACATATTGTGTTAGTCTCCTTTACTCTGTTCTCTAATGGTCAGGACCCCAATAGTAGCACCACATAGCAGGTATTCTTTGGTTGGTGCATTATTCCTATCCCAGCAGAGTCACTGCGGTTTTTAAATTAAATTATAGCAGCACTGCTGCACTAAAACACCCTCACTGCATCAGTGTCACTGCAGAACTGACTATAAACAATCCACCACCCAAATTATACCTGTTCTGTGATATAAACAAAAGACCTTCCCAAACTGTTCCAAAGTCTAAAACCTACTGCTGTCCAAAATATATGGTACAGATTTATTTATTCACCTGTAGGAGTGGAACCGAAAAAATCATCTGAAATCATAGACTGAGAGCTGTGTTTTTAAAGCTACTGTTCATGTAGTGCATGTTGAAAGATCATGTTACTGTATGCATGTTAAAAGTTTGCTTTTTTTATTGCACAATAGGTCTATTCAAAGTTTGTTGTTAAGTTCTCTGTAAATGTACAGTTAAAATATTATTTAACTCCACATCTTAAAGTAAGATGTGACTTGTGTTAATCAAGAACTGTCAGTGTCAAAGTGGGTCCACCAAGAATTCTTCCTTAAAAAGGATATCAAAGTTGAAGGAAAATGAAGAGGGCTTCCTGCCAGATGGTTTGTGTTCTGTACAGAAATACAACTTTTCCTTTGGGTTTTGCTGATACAACAGCCCCAGTACTTCCTATGGTCACCGCTACAGAGATTCACCCAGCCTTTTGCCCTCTATTCTTTAGGAAAGAATGTCGTTCAACAAACAAACCAATGTCGCTTATCTACATAGGTTAAAACATTAACAATAAAATAATAAAAAAGCTAGATTTCTTTGTTTTTTCAACCTGAGAGTTGTCATTTAGTACTGCCTCTACAAAACTGCAAAGTAACTTTCTGAATTATAAGGATTAGTAAGAGACTTTTGAGAAGAGTGTGCTTTGTGCTGCAGAAAGCCTATTTTCTTTAGACAGAAGTTCATGCAAGCATCTTAATTCAAGGTCACCATTTTGGCTCTAGGACTCTGCATCGCTTTAGTTCAATTACATCCAAAATCCACAATGATTGTTCACAGGCATTTATTTTTATAGCTGGTTCCAAGAAGACGTCAGTTATTTGCAACAAAGACTCTCTCATATGTCTATTGGATTCAAATGTCAATAAAAGAAAGCACATAAGAGGTACCTCAAGGTTTGATCGATTGATTAATATACCTTTTATTAGTCCCACAATGGGGAAATTCAAAAAGTGAGAAAGATCGGAAAAAATAGGAGGTAAAAAAAAAAGGTATATGTTAATATACATTTACACATTTCACATTGTGCAGCGGCCTCTGCCTGTACCTGAGTGGTTGTACTCGGGGTGCTCAGTTCCCTCCCCACTTCCAAAGGCATGCAAATCAGTAACTTGGAGACACTAAATGGCTTTGTATCTGTATTGTTTCTAGCAAGTTATGCTATCTTGACTATTACCTTCTAAATAAATTGTAAAAACAGACTTCACTTTAAGTACAGTTTTGTTATTATTATCAAAAATATTCAGTACCAGTCAAAAGTTTTGCTCCACTTTTTGCTCCATGTCCTCAGTTCCACTTACCGTAAAGATGGACTTTGTTGTTCTGCAATTACAGACTGTAGTTCATCTGTTTGTGGTCTACAGTACATACTGTGTTGGTCTCCTTTACTCTATTCTCTAATGGTCAGGACCCCAATAGTAGCACCACAGAGCAGGTATTATTTGGTTGGTGCATTATTCCTATCCCAGCAGTGTCACTGAGGTGTTTAAATGAAACTACAGCAGCACTGCTGCACTAAAACCCCCCTCACTGCATCAGCATCACTGCAGCACTGACTATAAACAATCCACCACCCAAATTATACCTGATTCTGTGATGAAACAAAATACATTCTCCAAACTGTTCCAAAGTCTAAAACATACTGCTGTTAAAAATATACAGTACAGACTGATTTATAAACCTGTAGCAATGATATTATTTGGTTGGTGCATTATACTCATTTTTGAAGTGTTTAAAATTGGTTTAAATGTAATTAAAATCCCCTCACCACATCAGTGACACTGCAGAACTGACAAATAAACAATCCACCACCCAAATTATTCAGGTACCAGTCGTTTGGTATTGTGTTCTTGTTTTATAATTTTTACTTCATGCTCAACGCTGTACAGTACTTTTTTGCAGCCGTCATTGTTGTTGTTTTTAAAGTGATATATAAAGAAAATTTGAGTTGAGTTGTTCTGTGACGCTCTTGACCAATACAGAACTGAAAACCAACAGGGGACTAACAAACCAAAGGAAACAGATGTACTCCAGCCTGTACTTGTAAAACTACAACATCAATCTATTTTGTAAGTGGAGAAAATAGACAATGGAGCAAGAAGGGTGTCTTTCCCCAAACATCTTTCTTTTTTGTCTTAAATTTTTTTTTTTACAATTATTAATTGTAATTAATAATTTTGTAGGGTATTTTTCAGGTTTTTTGTGTTGTTGGTGTGCATGGTATCAAACAGGACTGTCTTGTATGAACTGCTTTAAATTAGTACCAATGACATTAGGACCAAGGACCCACAGCAGGGTAATGAAAGTGGAATAATTTTTTTTTCTTTAATTTGGTTGTTTTAGTATTTAGAGCATATGTGTTTGTGTTTTTTATGGAAACCATTTGCAAACAGTTAATAATGATTTACCACAATATTGTGATGCTGTGTGATTTGTTAATATCTTAATTTAACGGTCATGTACAAAAAGAACCCTGTCATTTTTGTTTTTTACATTGCATATACTTAGAGCATATAGAGTTAGTGCAGAAGATCCTGCCAGCATTACTGCAGTAAGGAACTGAATTGAACTTTCTCATTAAAGGTCATCCTTCATATTTGGCCTGTTAATACGGGTTAGAGCATTCCCAGTCTTTGCTGAATAGCAGTATTACTGTGTTCTGAAACTCTGCAGCTCGGGCACAGTATGCGGTGTCAGGGATGAACACAGTAAGCTTTGTGTGCATGTCCCAAGCGAGACTGTTCGGAAGAGCCTAGCACTGCCCTAAATGACCAGCGTTAATTAAGGATCACATTGTTCGCCTTCAGGATCCCCAGATGAAGGGGTCAGGAAGTCAGTGCATATTGTTTCCCCTGTGGGCTGCTGATTAAGACCACTGATCCCCTGGAAATGAGCATACAATCAGTTGCCTACAGGATTGTGCAAGTTGTAACAGCTAGCATAAGAAAATAAGGTCTTATTCCCTGTTTATTAGTTTACTATTAATATATTTAAACAAAACTAAATTGATTTAATGAAATACTTTTTAGAATTTTGTGGTTTTATTATCTTGCCAACAGTCTGCTTTAAAATATAGTAATTCAAGTATGTCTGTTTATGTCTAATGGTTATTATACTGTTCCTATTGGATTTGTTTCCCAATAAAATTTTTGTCCCTTATAATAAATTCTTGTACTTTCAAACTGGTGCTGCTACTCTGAACTTTAGGGTTAAGTATTTAATTTGGACAAAGCTAGCTACACAGTAAGAAATCCATTGCAATTGAACATGTTTGAGAACATTAACTCTCCATTCAAATAATTTACCTTAACACAATATGCACAATAATTGTTTAAGTGCTCTTTATCATTGCTGCAGCATAGACAAAATATTTATAAAATCCATTCGATGAGGATAAGAAAAGACCTTTAAAAAAATGTGTATTTAATATGAACTTTCATAATGTTTGATTTGAAATTTAATATTGCATAGATCATCAGTTGGTGTGTGTGTGTGTATCTCTCTCTCTCTCTCTCTCTCTCTCATATATATATATATATATATATATATATATATATATATATATATATCAGAGTGTGTGGTTTAGAAATTAGAACAACAATATTGATACTACCAATCAAATGGCACATTAGAATATTTAAACAAAAAGTAATCTAATCTGCCTGCTTACACACAGAGGAATTAGTTCTTCATATTTTACCCATCCATGCAGTGAAACACACACTGGTGAAGTGAGCACAAGGGTCTGGAGCGATGGGCAGCCCTGTACACTGTGCCCTCAGAGCAATTGGGGTCAGGTGCCTTGCTTATGGGCACTTCAGCCATAGTGCTTGGTGGCACCTGAAATCGCACCGGGGACCTTCTGGTTGCAAGACTGATTACAAAATATAATAAACATAATCTCCCCAGCTAATTTTAATGTAAAATGTTAAATATGTTTTGGAAATATACAGATAAATTAGTTTCAAAAACAATCTACTGATACTTTAAAATTTGTTCTGGCTCTTAGCAACCGTGGGCTTCTCTTAACATCTGAAAAAAGAATGCAAAGAGTTAATAACTTGTGTTGTGTAATGTTATAGTGAAATGCTATTTCAAAGTAACTGTTGAGGTGAAAATGATATGTGGAAGATCAAAGCATATCTTGGACAGAACGACTCATTAGCTGCAAATTAAACCCCTGATATGACCTGCCAAGAGCTTCAGGCAGAAGAGACGGGGCACTGTTTCAGCTACACAAACATGATCATCGTTAAACAGTTATAAGAAGGACACCTTGCCTGTGATGCCAGCCCCTGTACACCAAACTATGGAAATGAGCCTGTTTACAGGACAACTAAACAAAATCTCAAAACTACAAGCTGTCGAGGTGAGGAGTGGATAACATTTCAACTGCAAGCATTGACTGAAAGCAATTGAAAGCTGTTTTTGCCAAATGGGATGTTCGAACTTTTTACTCTGTAAGTAATCCCAACTTTTTCACATACCACATGGAAGATTTAGTATTATTTCTATGTTCTGGAATGCATAGAACCTGCAAGGATGTGCTGAAATCATTATTTGATTTTATGTTTTAATGTCAGGATGCACTTAAATGGCTTAATGTGTTGTTCATATAAGATCAAAATTTGCACAGGTTTGTTTGTAGCAAGTATGTTCCGATCAGGTTCTTTGTGGCAAATCACTGATTTACAATCTGATAGCTACTTGAATTGGCTTATACTTGACATCTGTTGTCAATATTAATTGTGTGGCATTGTCTCATCTTCTCTTTCATCTAATTATCTTGACTGCTTAATCCTATAGTAGGGTTATAGGGGCAGGGGGGTTTCCCATGCCCATCCAGAGAAGAACGTTTATACAGTCACACACATACACACACACACACAGACACACACACACACACACACACACACACACACACACACAGGCAATATAGTGCAGCAATTCACCTTGAACACATGTTTTTGGACTGTGGGAGGAAACCGGGGAACCTGGAGAAAACCAATGCAGAAGTGAGAAGAACGTCGATTTGCACCTTTGCTGCCCTGTCTAGAATTATTTATTTTTATTATTATTATTTTAATATATAGCAATAAAAGTACAATTCTCAACATAATTGCTGTTAAATGGGGAGATCCTTATTGTCTGTATGTCCTTTCTGTGTCTGTGTGCATTTTATTCCAGGGACTCTGTTTCCCCTCACATTCCAAAGGCATGCCATTAAGTACATTAAGAGACACTAAATTGCCCCTGTAAATGTACTGCCTGTAACTGTTCTTGTTGGAAAATAGCCAGTGATGCTGTCCAGGCGTTAAGCTCCTAAACAAACAAACAGAATTCCTGTTTGAAACACTGCAGGACAGAATATGATTACAAGCTTGCAAAGAAACATAGGCTGTTTTATATTTATTTTACTGAAATTCAGTTTATGGAACTTATTTTTTTTCCTTAGTAGATCATTTAAGCATTTCAATAAAACATACCCTGTACTTATCATTGTTTAAAGCATTATCAATAATTGGCTTTTTTAAAAAACATAAAACTATTTCAGTAGTAAAAAAAAAACAAGGGGTTTCTACATTTAAACTGAAATTTAACTAAAACATTTAAACAAGAAGCTCGGGCCTTTAAAATTTAGGTACTATAATTTTATTTCTTTCCCAGCGCCCGAGATGTTCTCCCCTGGATGGGCATGGGGAACCCCACCGCAACCCTAATAGAGGATAAAGCGGGAGACAATGAATGAATGAATTTTTATTTCTTTTTAAAAAAACTTCTCATTTCTCATTAGTTCTCAGCAGCAAATTGTTTTGTGTAAATAGTACTAAAAGTTTGGACACACCTACTTTTTTGCTCCACTTATTGTCCATGTTCTCAGTTCCACATCCCGTGAAGCTGAACTTTGTAGTTCTGCATTTCCAGACTGTAGTTCATCTGTTTGTGGTCTACAGTACATACTGTGTTAGACCCCTTTACTCTGTTCTCTAATGATCAGGACCCCAATAGTAGCATCTCATAGCAGGTATTATTTGGTTGGTGCATTATTCCTATCCTAGCTGTGAATGTTAAATTCTGTTAAAGCTGTTAAATGAAACTACATCATAACTGCTGCACTTAAACCCCCTCACTGAATCAGCATCTCTGCAGAACTGACTATAAACAATCCACCATCCAAATGAAGTACTGTTCCTATTTTCATTAAAAACAGCTAGTTTCTGAGCTGTAATGCAGGAAAGCGTCTTTCATTTTCTTGCCATTTAAGCTAAGCAAAGTAGCTGTCTACAGTAGTAATAGTAAGTATTTTCATTTAAGATGCACCAGGAGCAAAACATGTTACTGATTGCAACAGCTGAGAAGAAATTCTAAAATTTTGATATTTTAATAATATCCTGGAACTGCAATTAAACATTTTACTAATCAAGACAGAGAGAGAGATGTCACACTAATTGAAAGACCTTAGATCTTAGTTTTAGAATATTAAAAATTTTAGGTTTTACTTTTATAATTTGCTTCGATGGGGAGAAAAAATGTTTTTAATATTTTGTATCAACCCCAATTCTTTGGGATGTGGTATTTGGTGAAGCCAAATAGTTGGCAGTAATTCGATCAGAGCATCTTAGTAAAACTTAAACATATTTTATTTTATATTAAATTTATATTTTTATGTTTTTGTTCAATTTGTGCAATTTGGGACAACTTTCTCTTTGGAAGCAATAAAGTGCCTGTCTGCCCATCTGTACATCCATCCACCCATCCATCCATCTGAGCTAGTTGGCCTTTAAAAAGCCTGATTCCCAATTATTCTTACTTGATTAATATTATTGTATTGATTTTGTTACTTTCTGTAAAAATCCCTTTTATAATCCTGTATCAGCTATTTCATCCTTGAGTTTAAGATGAACTGTACATCATGAAAATTAATTTTGAACATGTATCTATTTTAAAAGCATGATATGTGAGCCAACAACTTTATTAGATATATGGATGTTTTTACAATCATTGTTTATTTGATCCTCTCTATTAGATATATATGTACTGTGAAGTTCTACAATTACAGACTGAAGTTCATCTGTTTCTCATCATACTGTTAGTCCTCTTTACTTTGATCTTAATGATTAGGACCCCCACAGGACCACCACAAAGCAGGTATTATTTGGGTGGTGGCAGCAGCACGGTGGTGCAGTGGTTAATGTCTCTGCTTCACAGTAAGCAAGTCCTAAATTAAATTCCTGGTTTGGACCAACAAAGGACTTTTATGTGGAGTTTGGACTTGTGAAGTTTGAACGTGTCTCTGTCATATGTATAATTTACTTACTTTTTGTCCCTGATTTTCACTGATGTTTTATAATTTGTGGTTTTAATAACATGTATGTGATTTGCTTTGGTCAAAATGTCACAAGCATCACAGAGCATATTTAACCAATCTATAAAATGGTAATGAGCCACTGTTTGCATCCCTCATCTCTTCCACATGGTTTGGTGACAGTGAAACCCCTGCTATTTGTAGTGCTAAAACATTATTTAAAAACATTTTCACATCTTGTAGTCTGTATAGATCTTTTGGATTCTCTATGTGCAATACAGCTGGACTGTTTTTCAGTTCCCACACATTCAGTTTTAGCCACTAACAAGAGCTCACCACGTAATAAATTAAATTCTTTATTATGATTAAGAAATTTTAATATGAAAGGGCTCAATGAATTAGATCAGATAAGGCTATAGGAAAAAGTAATTTCTTAATTTACTTGAACATTCACTTGACAAATGGACATAGAAAAGATTTTTAGTATTTAAAAAGTGATGGTCTGATTCACACCTTTTCAGTTGTTGGCATCACGGTGGCTTAGTGTTAATCTTGTCTGCCTTTTAGCCAGACTCGCATCCCAATCTGGTTGGAGTTTTGATGTTCTCTTCATGTCCATGTGGGTTTATCCCGTGTTCACTGGCTTCCTCCCATTGTACAAAAGTGGATTCAAGGTGAATTGGCTGCTTTAAATGACCCTTATCTAAATTGCCCATATCTATACTATTTGTATCTATGTGATGAGTGTGTGCCTAGCGATGGATTGGCCCCCTTTTCCTGGGTGTTTCTGCCCAGCACCCAAAATGTTCCTTCCTGGATATGCATGGTCAACCCCCTGCGAACCTAGTATATGACTAAACTGTCAATATTTTTAGACTAAATGTTATTATGATGTTTTATGTTACCAAATTAGACTGAACTAGATCTTCTTAATAGAAGAAAATCAAATGGTGTGCATTTAAAATTATTTTTAAATAATTATTAAATATTAAAAAAAAAATTCTGGTACGTTAAACACATTCATTTAAGCTCGGCTTTAACAGGTAAAGTATTTGGATTGGATTGCAGGTTATACGTAAGCTAGTGTTTCCTGAGACTTCACCATCTGACATTTTACATTTAGTGGTTAATCATCGAGAATAGTGATGTTAAGCAACTTGCTGTAAAATTTTATTGCGTTTCTGGAAACCATCAGTGGCCGTCTGTTTCTTGGTGGTGTTCTCCAGTCTGTATGTTATCATGAAGTCAAGGTGCTCTGTCATGTAAAACCTTTACATCCACCCCTCAGCATGTTGACTGTATTTTGTTTTCATACAAAAGGTCTCCAAACCAATGACATTTTAGTCAAACAATTACGCTTATTTGTTTGGTGAAATGCAGATTAAGGTTGGCTTTATGGTAAGGTGTGAATCAAATCTGGATCATCTTCTGTTACATTAGGTTCTGTTACTGCGGGTTTATGTTCTGGCAGAGGTTTTGAACTGAAACATAGATTTATAGTGCTGTTAGTCTGATCTGAATCGACAACATATTAGCATCCGACATGAAATGAATACAGGATTGAATCAGACCCCATCACCATTCAGCTAGTTTGTTTACAAATTTGCCAGCTGAAAATCATTTTCTTGTTCTTATTTTCATTAACAAAAGTGTCAGATGAATTAACAAATACCAGATTTTTGTTTTTTTGCACATTTTATAATGTGTCCCAACTTTTTGTTTATAATTATGAACACTTTATAATGTGGTTTATAGAGAGGAAATCCAAATCCGAACGGATGGATTGTTTTAATTAACTTTCAGAAATTTAACAGACGAACTTGTCTTACCTCAGAGTCTGGGGTAGTAAAAATCCCCTAACATTCAGAAAGGATTCTTGAAAGGCTGAGGTAGTGTTGGTTTGATGGTATTTGTAAATAATAAACATAAATTTTAAAAAGTTGCAATGTTAAATATTTTCATTGTTTAATTCTTCTCAGTTTAAAGTACTAGCTTTGGGCTTACAGCTGTGTAAAGTTATTGGCTTCTTGACTTTTTTTGTATTTGATAAGTCACAGTATGAAAAATTGTTTTTGTTCCGAACATAAGAGTGCAATTAATTTACTCTGCAAGCTTTAAAAAAAAAAAAGTCTGTCTGTTCGTATATAGAAGTTGAAATTCTTTCTATGTTACAGAGACAGTCTTGTTATTTATTACAGCCTGTGTCTAGTCCAATAAGAAGCTAAAAGCAGTCTTCAGGGAAGCAGTGGGGGAGGGGCCGTGGATGAGAGAATGTGGGGGAAAGGGACTATGAGAATGTTTTTACAGTCTGACCTGAGATCTTCCTTCTATTCTAACTTGGTCTTCACTCAGGTTCCTGACCCGTGTCAGTGTGTGTTTTGCGGGAAGAAAATTCAAACTGAATTGAAATCTACAGCAAGGGAGATTAGGTGAAGTAGACAGAGACGCATGGCTATCTGACAGCACACAGTGAAACAAAGGCAGTAATGTAAACAAATCGGGCTTATCTGAGGAACCGCAGATATAACAGCAGGAATTCTCCTCTTGAAAGCGCTCACTTAAACTGCTGCCCGTCCCCGTGGTGCATCTTCATAACTGTTTACCACACAGTAGAAACAGATTCAGAAAATCATGTCGACTCACCAGCATTTGACCAGAATATACGGATAAAGCCAGAAATGATGTGGTATAGCAGCTGCATCATATCAGTCATTTTCAACATGGAGAGCAATAATGTAGCTTCTTTATGAAATACCATCTGTCTGTTATGTAATACAAAATGAAAAAGTGTCGTTATTTTCCTGAGGCAGTCAACCTGCTTATGTCAGTCATTGTAACTTAATCTTATTTTGCAGCTGTACGAGTTGTTATGGGGAGTCGAGTTGAAGCTGGGAATCGGGAGCTTGGGGATGACTTGTGCAAAGCTCAGACTAAATAGGGCAAATAAAAAAACTGACCATTTGTTTACAACAACTACAAAATAAAGTATCTGCTGCAAAGAACCAATGATTTTGCTGGATTCTGTGTTCATGACACCGTTCACCATGTTCCTTAATGTCTTATTATTTCTATAACATTTGCATTTTTTTTTACTGACCATTTACCAAAACTGATTATAGAAGTGATCCGTTTATAGCAGGAAACTTTTATTCCATGCTGTATAACAACATCTGGTTGGTGTGAAATCTAGTGTTTTGTGGCCGTGTAGTTTCGTTTTACTTCCCATACTGTGAGCTGTTTCACACATGCAATAGGTGTTATGAGCTGTTTCACAGATGCTTTTCGCAATTATCGTGATGATTTAACATGCGACCTTAGAAAATGCATTGGTCTTGTTTACTTGAAATGTCAACTCAACTTTATCTGCTGAAGACATTTGGCCATACCAGCATATGAACACCCAGCATTTTTCCACTGTAACCCGATGCACCCAAAACATTTGTCCACACACTGGACGAAAAGAAAACCATCTTCACAAAAAACTAAAGTACACAATGTGTCCTTTCATAACTACAACTCCCAGCCACATTGCTTTAAGAATCTAAATTAATAAAAAAAACACATCATGATATTTTATTTAATAGTCAGCCAGTATAGGTTCTTATGTTTTGTATATATGTTCTGTGTATATGTGAAAGGTCCGCAGATGCAAAATGGTTGTATATTACATTACATCAGAGTTCAATACACAGTGAGAAGTATTGATAAATTTAAATACAGTGCTTTACTTCTCAATTGAAGATAAGAATCTAAGAAGATAAGGAAATATTGTTATTTCTCTGCTCTATGGTGCCATAAATTCACCTGATACTAATACATGTATTGGTTTTGGTCTGATCCTGTGATCATGTTTTCATTATACTATTCCAATACAATAGCACTAATTCAAGTTTATACTACATTTTTTTGATGCTACAGATAAACATTGTGGTATTAAAATCCACTAAAGAAATCAAATTCAATATTTAAGTTCATTTTAATTATTTAAAGTTATTGTAACTAATGTTTGTTCAAATAAATACATATATCACTAGTCTGCATCAGTGGAGCACTATTTATTAAATCTAAACACTTTTCAACCACTAGAAGGAACAGTGTATCCATGACTAGAGAGAGCATGTGAACCGTTGATTATATTTATTATTACCAAAACTAACTGAAAGCAGAACGGACTGGAACACAGAATATACAGTGTGTCCACAAAGATGCTTTACAATTTTAAACAAAACATGCATATGTTGACAGAGGTGACTGTGATTATTTACCATTCTTACTCCTGTAGTTTCACTGAGTCTGCATAACTGATTTTGTTTTAATAAACCATGATACAGATTGTGCCTTTTCTTTAGGATTAGCCGTTTTTAGGGGTTTATTCAACAGCTTCTCTTTTATTACTAGGATACCTAAAATACAAATGCACTGCAATTTAAAATTTTGATAACGACGGAGTACCGAGGAAGAATTTGATTAACAGCTCATCAATTGTCAATTTATTATTATTTTTTTTACTAAAATTTGTGGACATCCTGTATATACCAACTAACTGCCTGATTAGTATACAGGTTTTAAATGAACAAAATAACTTCAAGAGCTATCAAGGGAACGTTAAAACCTCTGTCTGCACCCTAGACTGAATGGGGGGGCACCAGCATTAAATAGAGCCTCAATTTAACTAGCAGAGGCAAGGTAAAAGCTCAACCAGCACTCTGGACTAGACTGTCAAAAGAAAGAGTGGAAGTTGACCCAACAAAGACAAAACAAATTGGGGGTCACAGAAAATCAACCTAGCTTAACTAAACAAATCTCAGAGAACCTGAGAAAATCAACAAAGAACAACCAATGAAAAACAGAAGAGATAATAAAACACAGCTGAAACTAATCAGACACCAAAAGGAAACCGGAAGCTTCTGCTGCACGGTTTGAAGGGGCCCAGAGGCATTTAAAAATTAAAGATTAAATTGTGATGCATCAGAGAAAAGACAGCAGAGGCGCACTTATCCTCATACTCTGTGACAATAGGCAAATACCTAATAGTTAGTAGTTGTACTAACTTGCACTTGTATAAAATGTGTATAAAATCTGAGAATCAGCCACCGCACTAACAATACCTGCCCTGGGGTGGTCCTGTCGGGGTCTTGACCATTAGAGCACAGAGTAAAAGGAACTAACAAAATACGTAGACAAACCGATGGACTAGAGTTTGTAAAATGTGTACTATAAGTATGCGCTAAGTGATTCATTGTGTCTTGGAATTGATTTACAATGAAGTAGCTCAATAAAGAGTGATGTAAATAAATAAGAAAGAAAATATTTAAACAAAATAAATACAAAATATTTAAACCTTGATTAAATTATGCAGCATTAATGTTCACATTAAACATTGTCAGATTGTGCAAACCCTGTTTTACAAAATAAACAAAGTCATAATGAAAAAAATCTGTATCTGGGTAAAAACTTTTAAGCTGTCACTCTTGGTAACGCTGATTTCAGACAATGCTTTATTGTCAGAATGATGTTTGTTCATGTTGTGGACCCTTTTAACCAAAGCAGCTTACAAGTATTTGGGGTCAGAACACAGGGTTACATACAGCCCCCTGAAGCAATGAGGGTTAAGGGCCTTGCTCAAGGACCCACATTGGTAACTTCAGTAGATTTGGGTTTTGAACCCACAACATTCAGATTGACAGCCCAGCACCCTAATCTCAGAGCTGCCACACCCACAGATGTAAGATATAAAAAGTTAAGTTGAACTTTTGAATTTTCTACATTACTACAGAAATAGGACCAAAACTATAATTGTCCAGATCCTAAAAACTAAATTCTGTTTACATACTTGCCACTTTAACAATGGATTTATTGATTTAATGAATAACATTGTCATTTAGCAGATGCTTTTATCCAAAGCGACATACAAATGAGAGAAGAATACTAATAAGCAGTTAAGAAAAATCAGCTACACTGTAGTATAATCAAAGCTGATTATTGTCCAATATGGAAATAAGTGTCAAAGGATAATATTTTTGCATCAAGATAATTGGGTTCTTTTTATATAAAGCATAAATGTTTGAGATCAGCATATTTTTATATTCATATAAAATATAGTATGAAATATAGAAAATTCTAAAGGTTTCACAACCTTCATCCACCACTTTGTATGAATAAGCCATGTCCTCATGTGGTCCTACTTAGGTGAATGCATCCAAAATAAACCAAGCCGTTCAGCTCTGGTTTGAATTCTTTATACAGGACTTGGTGGTGCCAACATAAATGGTAAAATATGCTATTCCTGATGTTTCTATAGGTTCCACATCCACACAACAAAGAAAGAATGTCTTGCTTGAAGTATTTCAACTTTGAGTCATTCACTTGTTTACTCCATTAACCTTTGAACTTGAAATTTCTCAAACATCAGAAGCTCAAAAACTCAATATATATTGTTTATTGACTGATAGCCATTTAGGTTTCAGTTAATGATGCGATAATCCATACCAAATGCCTTCAGTTTTAACACCGATGTGATCTTTCAACACAAGCATCAGGTTAACTGAATTTGTGACTTGTGGATTTTCCTATTTTCAGTACGTAGCAAAGTAAGGTAAAGTAATTTTTTTTTGTTATTTATGTACAAGTCATGTTTTAAATTTTTTCTCTAAAGAAAAATCATAGTGACTACATATTTAAATGTGGGGTTGGTTTGATTATATTTATCACATAAAAACATTTTGGCCCTTTCACACTAAAACTGTATCATGCCATCGGGGTGTCATCTTTAATTTAACTTATTACAGTGCAGGAGTTTTAATAAGTGGTCAGTTCTGTTTCAATATCTTCTGTTTTGTTCGTTGTTATTTCAAATAAGTGCTGATGGCTTATATAATTATAAATTTTTTGAAACCTGAACTCAGTCATCATTATCTACCTCAGATCATATCGTCGGCATGGTGATTGTCTAATGCCGTCACCACACAGAACCTCAATCATACTTCACTTTAGACTCTTGTCTGGTGTAGTATGTTTATATGTCTCTAGGCAACAGATTCAAGTCACCAGGAAACTGCATGTGGAACCAAATAAATAAAAAAACAAAACCACAATGTACAGTGGTTCATGCTAAACAAATGTCTCGTGCCAGTGACCAAATCACAGCTGTGATGTTACTGTATTTGCCGAAATACTTTCCCCTCTTGTGTTCTATTGCTACATTGTGGTCTTTAAACTTAAGGACCAGAGGTCACTAATAAAAAAAACAGCACAGTGTAAAGAGTTTTTTTTTCTTGCCACTGTTGTTTCACCTTAACAATGTAAAGCTGCTTTGTAAAAAGCTATATAAATAAATTACTTGGACTTAATAGGCAGACCGCGGTCCAGACCAAGACTTCGTTAACTTGGGACCCAAACCGATAAATTATTGATTTAATTTTCACTGTTTATTTTAAGCTTTTATTGTCTTTACAGTACAGGCTTCGCTCTGCTATAATCTCACAGACCAATCGAGTGTGTAGTTAAAGCCAATCAGCCATAAAGCCTTGGCCAATCAGATCTGTGCAGATTCAGGAGTGCGGAGCATGCACAGGGAAATCAAGAAGCAGCAGTTAGAGGATAAATTGAGTCGAAGGAAGGTTATTTCATATGGTGTGCTCTAAAAAAAGAAAATTCAACAGTGAAAACTGAGAGGAATACAATAAATAAACTGTTAAAATGTGAAATCATGTTAAGAAGATGACCACTGTTTTATTTACTTTTTGTATTAGCACGTTATGATGCACTTTTTCCTTAATATAGCTCTTGTTTTTAATTGAAGAAAAGAAATATGGTTCAGTTTTATAAATAATTCATTTAGTTCATTGTTTAAAACAATAACTATTGTTAAAATAGTGATAATGATATTTGTAATTTGTTTTATCTTCCATAAAATGCTTTTAAGAAATTATGACCATCTGGATTTTGGCCTACTGGACCCTACTGAATTCTAATTAAACACATTTATAATTACATTTATGTAAATTTCAAAAAAGTTTTGTGCAGTGGTAAACAAAAAGACTTCTTCAAAAAGACTATATTCATGCAATTTACATTAATCAGCTATTGTTTTCAGACTTGGATGTAGAACAGTTGCACACAGTGTCCGGGTTACCCAGAGAGCCACACATGCTAACTGCTTAATATTACAGTTTGAAGGGATTACTTCACCTGTACATTACTTTCTCACAAAAACACAACTGTTTGAAGTATAGGATTTTGAGACATGTAAGACTAAGTACATCAGTATAATCAGTCAGGTCACAATCTGCCAAGGTCATTTTTTTTGTGTTTATGATTCATGTACAATCCAGTGGTGCTTTAAAGTTTGTGAACGCCAAAAAAAATTCTACATTTCTGCATACATTTAAAAATGTTTTGTGATGGTTTTCTTTTCTAACCTTATCTCTTCAACAACTCTGTCTCAGAGGGCATATGAAAATCTTATTTATTTCCCTCATAATACACGTCCACAAACATTCATCCAACGATTATCTTCTGATTAATCCTCTACTAGGGTCACAGGAGAGTTCTCCACAGTGGATCATTATTCTCAATCTTACCCTGTCCTGAGTATCCTCCATCGCCCCAACCACCTGCATGTGCTTACTCACAACATCCATAAGCTTTCTCCGTGGCCTTCATCCCCTCCTCCTGCCTGGCAACTTCTTCCTCAGCATCCACTCTACCCTGTTGCAATTTCTTTTTCACCTCTCACTCATACACTCAACCCCAAACTATCCACTTTTTTTTTAAACCTCAGCCCCTTACGAATAAAGCTTTCTGCCATCCTCTTTCTCATTTATGTGCATGTACTTCATTTTACTCTATTTTTAACTTTTTTTCCTCTTCTCTTTAATGCATACCTCCATCTCTCTAGTCTCTCATTAACTTCCTTACTGTGATTAAAGTGATTTGTAGGATTTCACAATTTCAGTAAAGTTGAATCTCAAAAAAAATAAATAACAAAGAACAGTGACAAAGTGTGTCGTAATAAATCAGAAAATTTTGTTAGAAGAGACCATTGTTTTGGCAGTATGGTTTTGTTTTTTTTTCTTTGTCAAGTTTTCTGTAACTTGCTTTAATTATAAGAAAATATGTAAATATATAAAATTTTGTTTTAGTAACATTTGTAACATAAAATATGAAAATGAGAAATTTATTTTTTCCCATTCTCTCTTTCTCTCTGACAAACACACACACACACACACACACACATCTATGGAATTGTAATAACTTATCAATTTAAATCAGAATGAATTTGGTCTCACATCATATTCATTCTGCTTTGTTATTGTTTAGCCATGACAATCAACTTCATTGCATTTATAGTCTGTGCTCAGGTTGCTGTTGACCAATGATATATAATTAAATGTTTGTCTAAAATGGAATACCGTTGTTCAAACATCAGTGTCGGTATGTAAAGGGTCACGAGTTTCAACTGAGTTAAAAAAAAAAAAAAAAAAAACATGTAATCATTTTTCTAAAGGTTACTATAAACAGTTTAGGAAGACTTTACATACACAGAGGGATTTCACTGAATGCCTTATTTAAGCTCCCTAAATATTGTAAATCAAAAGCTGCGTATGTGTATGTGGTGGAAATGAACATCTGGTCATGTTATTAGTCATCAGCATTTTGAATAAAATAAACCCAGGTCATTCCGAGTATCTGACCGGTAATTTAGGCTTTGTTATTTAGATATTCAAACCATCAGTTCACATGTCTACATGTAACATTTTGCATACGCACATTTAAACCGGAACCCGAATAAGCCTCATTGTGACTTTAAATAGTAGTCAGCAAGCTTTTCTTGCATGCTATATTTTTATTAGGCATTTTAAATGAATTAACTAGTTTCCATTTTATTAAAAAAAGTTCCTACCCAAATATTTTCCTGTCAATTTACATCAACTTCTCAAAGTAATGCAAATTCTTTCTAATGTAAAATTTTGCTAGTTGTATGTTTTACAAAAGGCTTTAAAATCTGTTTTAATTTTGTAAAAAAAAAATGTGTTTGGTACAGTCTACTGTTTGTGACCTTAGTATTCAGTGGTGGTGCAAATGAAACAGCCCGTTTCATGCAGTTCTCTTTGGCGCGAGTGTAAAATCCTAATGTAGTGATTGTGAAATGCTGATGTTTATATTTAGCCAACACTGTACAGATAAGAATGCTTATCTCAGCAGTTATGCGTCAGAAAGAGCAGCTGGCCATGGACAAAACAAGCACTCGTTCATGACCGGGCTTTGTCCAAATACAGCTTCCTGAAGCGCTCATACTGTATGTATTTGTGTGAAGTGAAATTTGGACATCTCCTTCCTGAGTGGAAGCCAAAGATACTTGACGTGCTGAGTGTATAAATAAATCAGCATAAATAAACAGGTGAATAATCCAGGCTTGATTTAGCATAAAGACAGCTTCTCATTCAGCTGTGTTAACAGCTAACGCAGGACGCTCCTGGCCTATGTAGACTCTTTTTCTGTAGCTGTTACTGTGCATGCATACCTGCTATATTAGTCTGGAATGTACATGTAGCAGACTCCCACTGCTGGCAGTTTTGATATAACCATGGCTGGCATTCAGATTGAGACTGGCATAAAATTTGTTGTGTTCCAGAAGTATTCAGAAATACAATGTTGACTTGAGAGTAGCATTTATTTTAGGGGCAATAAATCTATGGTGCATGTGTTTTAGTGTATTGAATTAAAGTCCTGTTTTTCATCTTTGTTTGACACATAGTACGTTTATCGATAGAATTAGATTGTCAATCACGCAACCCACTAAGTATATAAGTAAACACGACATGGGCAGCTTGTCTTTTACCAGAGGCCAAAACTGATCTGTGTGTTTTAGGATATCTGTAAATCTTTTTTTTGGATCAATGTATCTTAGCCAAGCTAAACACAGATTAGGGAAAAATTTAGTTTTTTTTTTTGAGCTCTTCTCTGCAGAGTAATTGAGCATGTTGTATCTGGTGGGTTTGCTGTTCCAGTGTTGTATGCAGTGGAGTCTCATGGGAGCCGGCTAAGGGGCTCAGGCTTCGAGGCCTCCATTGTTTACGCTGATGGTTTCCATATGCTGGCAGAGGGTGCAGCCAAACTCCCGGGGCCCGCGCCAGTATCCAGGAAGCTGTCCAGCGCTATCTGGAATACTTGGATACATGGTGCAGCTTTGCAATAACCTAGAAAACAGAGCATAGCCCAACTGTTGGGCTGCACCTAATTATAAGTAACCTTTTCGAAAGAGTAAATCTCAGAATGCTACATCTTAGTACTTGGGCTCAGCAAGCAAACAAAACAAAAAATGAGGTATTGTGTTGTTAAAAGTTTTCTGACCTTAAACTGAACTCAGCCAATAAATGGAACAGTATTTAGTCCTTATTTTGTGTAATTCATGTTTCCTTTCAGTAAAACATGACATTATAAAATGGACAGTAACTTTTCTCGGCTGTAGACTTTATGATTTATTATTTGTAATTGAATCGTCATGCAGTATGGGCTTACGGTCTTTTTAAATGACTTCTTCTTGCTTTCCTGAAAATAATGCACATTTAACATTTACTGATGTTGCAATATTTACTAACTTTGAGGTTATGGCTGTACAGGCAAGTGTGTTTCTAATAAAGAGGAAATCAAATCCACAGATGCACATGCTGTATATACAATACCAGTCAAAAGTTTGGACACACCTACTCTTTGGTCCATTGTTTATTTTCTCCATTTACCATGTAGATTGGCCTTTGTAGTTTTACAATTAGAGAATGTAGGTTATCTGTTTTCTTTGTTTTTGTTAGTCCCCTGTTGATTATGTTCTTTATTGCTTAGGACCATCCCAGAACAGGTATAATTTGGGTTGTTTATTGTCAGTTCTGCAGTGACACTGAAGCAGTGAGGGGTTTTTAGTGCATCTGGGCTGCTATAGTTTCATAGCATAGAACACCTCAGTAACACTGCTGGAATAGGAATAATGTTACAGCCAAATAATACTGTACCTGCTCTGCAGTGCTACTATTGGGGTCTTGATCATTAGAGAACAGCGTGAAGGGGACTAACACAGTATTTACTGTAGTCTATCAAACAGATGGAATGGCAGTGGTACTGATATGGACAATAAGTGGAGCAAAATGGGGGCATGTCCAAACATTTTGTATTACACCAATTGCCTTTATGTTCAATTTCATATGTTTTAGTTGATGACATGATCATTCTGCATTAACCAAAAAAGTTACATTTAATTAGTTAATTTTTTAAAAACTTTTTTACACTTTTTAGAGGTAGTGAGGGGTAGACCGAAACCCGTTCAATTCTAGACAAAAGGAGAATCTGGTTGTAGATTCTGACATCCAGGTATTTGTATGCATTTCATTTTATTGCGCAAGATCAAAAAGAAAAACAAAAAACACTGGTCCCTAATAAGAAAAAAAGATTACCCTACTCCTCTCAGGAGTCTCATTTTATAATTTGAGAATTCTCTCGGTGTGTAGCATTCAGAAAGACAGACTTAACTAACACTAAGGCATTGTGAATGTGCAGATTTATCATTTAACTGCACACCTGTTCCTCCTTGTCAGGCTCAGTGATGCGGGCTTCGCCTCACTGGCAAAAAAGGAGACAGCTGCACCCTCAAGAAAAAGACCCGAGTAGACCAAAAGAAACACTGGCTTCATTTAACCCCCCTAGTGGGAATTAATAAATAACACCAGCGCGCACCTGACTGGAATGCTCAAGCGAGTCGGGCTTTTCGCAGAACCCTCCGGATATCGCACACAGCCGCAGCTGACGAGGTTGACACTGCCACTCCTGTGTGTGCCAATCCAGGAAAGGCCATCTGGAGGCTAAGCCTTGGCCTTGGGTGAATCTCTCCATCCAGCAAAGACAGAGCACCCCTTGATCAGCTTCTTACATTGTCATGCTAATAAAGCTGTGTTGCTGAGCACACACTGGTACTCCCACTCTCTTTATATGTTTGAAGTACACGTCAGGCTCTGACTTTTCATGGATTGTAGCACAAATGCAGCAACCAATGGTTTTCATTTGAAATCATTAGAATACAAAATAAATGCTAATATTTACTGACTGTGTTCAAAAGAATAATAGGTTAAATGGATTGTTTTTGTTGCCCAGTCCTGGGTGTATCTGCCCGGCGCCTGAAACGTTCTCCCCTGGATGGGCATGGGGAACCCCCCGCGACCCTAGTAGAAGATAAAGTGGAAGACAATTGATGGATGGATGGATTGTTTTTGTGATTTAGTGTTAATTTTTTTGTTTTGGTGCCTGTGCACTCATTGTACCATCCCTTTTCTGAGAGTTGGAATATTTTGTAAAATGCACTATTAATAAAAGTCTAAGTTGTTCTTTTATACACATAAATGCAGATCTGCAGCATACTAAAGCAAATTACATTATATGCTGTTAATCATGCTATTTAAATTATGCTTTTTAATTTGTTTTTGAATCAAAATGCCTTTTTTTTTTTTTTTACTAATTTGTACTCTGCGTAATTTCCAATTTACTTTCAACAGGTGACAAGAGACTGCAAGTGTGTGGTTGGAGTGTGGTAGCTCAGTGATTAGGGTGTGGGTTCAAATCCCAAGTTCATTTAAATTACAAATATGGAACATTATCAATGTCCTTGAGCAAAACCCTTAACCCTCATTGCTCCAGGGATTCTGTATCAACCCTGTATTCTGACCCCAACCAAGTTGGGATACTTGTAAATCGCTTTGGACAAAAGCATCTGCTAAATAACCAAATGTAAGTATAATCAGAACAATTAAGTACACATACTATGGTCGTATGGGACTGGTATTCTCTTACTGAAATGACTATGGACTTGCCAGGACAGAATGTTTCATATTACTAAAACTCAATTATACACCTCTAGATCAATGATCCCTTTGCAGATATGAAAGTCACCCACGCATGTGCACTGATGCACAGTTAAATTCATGGCAGATGTTCGCTTCTATCATTGATAAGTTTTGATGGTCTCTTCCATCACTGTTATGTTTTCATTGACCTTTGGACAGTATGATCAACTATATAATTCCCCTTGAATTATTTATATTTTTAGGTTACACTTCATCATGAACAAGTGAACTGTGTTAAGTGAAAACAGTTTATATTAAACAAAACATTAAACAGAAATATTTATGTGTCAAAACTCATCACTGCTAGTATTAATAGACTACTCATAATATTCTAATGTATCCCCCTGAATTGTATCAGTTTTACAGATAAGGTGTAGTCCCTGTTTAGATGTAAGTATCAAATATAAGAAGGTCCTAGATGTGACGAAGTGATTGTGTGATGTCTTAATGGATTGACTTAAACTAATATTCTACTTTATGTGAACTAATATAAAAAAGGAATTAAAACTTTGATATAAATCATTATAATTTTGATAGAAATTAGCCCTATTCCAGGGAGACACAGGAACTTTAGGTAAGGTTTCAGTTTTGAGCCGTTTCCAAACATGTAAAATAGATCAGAGTACTATTTTCCCTTTCCAACAAGCCTAATTATTTTCATGTGAAGTTATTGGTCCATACAGAAATTCTCCAGGCTATTGTTTCGAACCAGCACGAGTGGTTTTTCTGATTAGTCAAAGATTAGATCTGCCTTGTTTTCAGTGGACTTCAGATTCACCACATTTATTGTGCAACCAAACAGCCAAGACAGAACTTCAATTTGTACAGGCTTTTCTCCATCCTGTGTCTCAAAAGATGACATGTAGTTTCTAACAAAAACAAAGTCTTCAGAAAAGCCAAGAGAAGTGGTCGTCTACTCTTACCACCAAGAATGTACTCAAATGGCACAAGTTGGCTTCCAATAAATGCTTCATGTAAATCTAGCACTTTAGAAACATAGGAAATGTGAAAGATGGGGTTTTCTACTTGTAAACAACATAAAAATGAGTTGTGGATGTGGCCTTTATTGAAAAATACTCAGATTTTCTACAAAGGCCACATGGAAAACACTTTTTCTAGAAATAGTCATTTAAATGTGCAAAACATGTTTTTACATGACAAGTGTTGTCAGTGGTTAAAACCACAGGATTCAACTGTTTAAAAATAAAGATAATGCAGACAATTGCCAATATTTAAAAAATGCAAGTTCGTTTTTATCAATTTGGATTAATGGATTTTTTTTTTCCACAACAACAAAAAAGTGTATTCAATTAACCAGGTATAATGAACATGACGGATGGCATACTAATTTGAAATAATGTTGATGGCAGGTATTTCTTCTAATTTCTTAGTTTAAGATAAGATAAGATAATCCTTTATTGGTCCCACAATGGGGGAAATTCACATTTCTCAGCAGCATCAGTAAAAGTAATTGGGAAAGTTATAGATGCATGTATCTATTACAAGAAGTATTTTTTTATGTAATAAAGTGCTGATTGTCCTTGATGTTCACCCAACATTTTTTTTTTACCATGCAGGCTTATTAATCAGACATTTTCCAAAGATAACATGCCAAATTAAATGTGGTCTCACAAATGTTTCAGGTTAATGTTCTTTTGACAATCGCTTGCTAACCTGTAGGCCTAATTCAAAGCAGAGCAGTGGTGTTACAAGGGGTTTTTAGCTTTTTCTGGTGTTATACCAGTGTGGGACCCATCTGCTTTTGATTTCCTCCCCCCTTCTCTCTTGTAGAGCTCGATTGGAGGGCCCTCTCCAGCTGCGAGCGATGACTGCCTTGCTGTGGTATTTGTCCCATTGCAGGGAAGTTGGCTTTGCAACGCAATCTCAGCTTCCTCCACCCTCCTTAAGGGACACAGCTGGAGGGCTATTGGGAGGGGGTGGGAGCTTGCACTTGAATTGTGTTCCTCTTTTTAACTCTATCAGCTTATGGACATTGGAAATATGCCTCTAATATCCTGAACAGCAGTCAGTATGAGTGGTTTTACTGTAACTGTATGTGAAAAGAAAAAGAATACACATGCGCACACACATACACACAAAGCCTAGTGCCAGGTTTATTCTAGTTTTTGCTAAGTATTACAAAAGACACACAAGCACAATTGGTTATGGTTTGTTGTCCTTGAACAGCAAGTATTTGACTTTAGTTTGATGTATTATTTTGAAATTAAGCTATGACAATAATAATAAATCATAAATGCATAAACTTTTTGCCAAACTAATTACTTCCAAATGCAAGTAATTTCCTGAATTACTTTTTTAAAATAAAAGTGACACAAGACAGTTGTCCAAGACTGTAGTTCATTGCAAGAGGCAACTAATTCACTGTTAATTTTCTTTTTTTCCCCCAATTTATTTTTTGTTTGTTATAACTGGACACTCATGAAAGTGTTGAATTCTTGGTGGTACCATAAAATGTCATCAAAACTAGTTGGAATTTGATAAATTAAATTGGCTCACATATCTTATGTGAAAATCACGCAAGATTACGTCACAAAGCAGTTTATTAATGCTCAGACCAGGTCAATTATGTCTTACAATAAATAATGTTTTGCATAATTTTAATATCAGTTTCATATGAGCCGAATCCCATCTGAACGGACCATGATATCTGGATGAAGCGCTGAAAATAAATATTGATTAACATTTTTCATGGTTTATTATTATTACATAAATGTCAAATAATTGTCCGCTTCAAAGTTATTTGCACATGGAATAGTTAATTTGATTAAATAATCATTAGCTTTATTTTTTAATCTGAAGTGAAATTAAGCTGGATAATTTTTACCAAATAGATGAGTGAAATATAACCACAATCCAGAACACTGTTCCTGGAGAATTTTATTTTAACACCAGACAAATCTTCTTGCACAATGTTTCAGCATTGTGTGTGTGTGTGTGTGTGTGTGTGTGTGTGTGTGTGTGTGTGTGTGTGTGTGTGTGAAGGTATATAAAAAATTTTGTGTGGACCAAAACCTGTTTAAATACTAATCGGTGTTGACCGATGTAAATCATTTAGTTTTAAAGTGAAATCATACTTTGTAGTTATGGTTGTGTTTAAGTTAAGGTTTTGGCTAATATTAGGGTAGTTGTATTTATGGTTAAGGCTTGGGTAGATTGCTATGAAATGACTGGAAGTTTATGCCAAATCCAAACAATTCATAAAAAACAAAAGTATGTTCAGGTGTGTGTTAAAGGCAATGTTTAAAACCTAAGTTAATCAAAATATCTAAAAACTTTTTAAATGTCATGTGATTTCTTGTTTTTACCACAGTTAAAACGCCAGTTGGGTTTACAACAGATGCTAGTCATTTGAATGAAATCTCCCAAAACGTAACCAAATACTAATTAGTCCAATGTTATTAAGATGTGATCCACAGACTTATTCCTATGGACTTAACATGCTAAACACTGGGACGAAATACACTTATCCAACGCTTTAGATCATATTGTATATTAACTTGTAAATTTCATGTATTTCTGTAGAACAGGAAAATACCAGGATGACCAGGCAAGTGGCATGATATAATAATAATGTAAGGGCTTATTCCAATAGACATGCTAAACATTGGGTCTAAATACACTTGTACAGATTTAATATATGTCATTAGAATAGGAAAAGGCCAGGGTAACCAGAGACCTGGGATGATGATGTAAGGACTTTGAACACTCTTGCAGATTTAGACGTTATACTTTAACAATGCTTTAATTACAGTAGACCACTGTATTTAATATGTCATACCACAAAGCTGAAGTTGCACCTAAAACTTAATAAGGCACAACAATGGAAAGTATGATTCAGTCGAAGTCCGGTTTTAACTCTATTCCCCTGTTTTAGAGTTCCCCACCCACACCAGTCCTACGGCAGTGTTGGGGCGACTTTGCGTCAGTACTTTTGTGGAGCTTTGAATTGTAGTCACACATGTTACAGTTTCCAGCTGTTGTTAACTGGGAAGTTATTTTGTTGACAATCACATTAAGTCTAAGAGGGACGGCCTATCGCATGTAACATGCCTGTTGTGATGCATTATGCTGGTTTTATGGTGCAGATGCTAATGATTTTCACCTCATTTGAGGACCAGTTGAACATGTCCACCATGTTTTATGTCCATGTAGTCTAAAACCAAGATTAAAGGTTTAAAGACACCAAACTTGATCATTCATTTACAGAAACTAAGAAAGTGGATTTTACACGAACAGACCAAATGTTAAAAAAGCCTCTACCTGTTTAAAATCTGCACTTGCATCACTTATAATACTTTATGCTTTGACTGATTGGGTTATTTTCTTTTTCAGTATCAGTTTCTCTTTGTCCTTTAAAGAGAAGGTATTTGAAAGGAGACTATAATGATGTACACATGTTGAACTCCATGACCAGAACACATGTGGAGAACACACCACACTCTGTAAAGCTTTTATTTGCATTAAGATTATTAAAAAAAGCACAAAAAAGCTTTGGGATTTCTTTCTCATGGCTCTCACTTCTGGAGACTTTTTTTTCTTCTCTGTAGCTTTTTTTTAACATGCACTTCTGGTTAACAACACTGGAGATAGTTCAGCAAGTGACAGGATGTCTGTCTGTACAGCTGCCCAATTACTGAATAAGCACATAATTTAAATGTGCTCTGGTTCTGTTAAACAAACAAAATAGAGCATGTTGGATGTGTAAGACTTGCATGGCGATATCATTTGTGATCTACCATGGCTGTGACATTAAACTGTGACACACAGGAGAAAAATGGGAGTTTTTCCCTTTCGCAACTGTGACCTAGATATAGGTGCCAGCATTAACTCACTGTGTTGACACTTTGCCATTCACTTCGAGAAAAGAAATTCTTGTATTCAATAGGCTCCAATGCAGAATATTCCAACAACCACAAAGGCTTTGATCAAAATTACAAAAGTTGCATCTCCAATTCTAAAGATTACTTTTGCTTGAGTTGCAAAACACAGATAGATTTCTGCTTTCTGTACCACTGATGTGGAAACAGTTTCACTCTCACTGTGTTCTTGTTTTAAGAATATTAACTTTTGCAATATGTACTTCAATGTGTACTTTAGGCCCGACCCAAAGGTGAAGGACTGACACCCTATCAAGGAAAGAAGAGGTGCTTTGGCGAGTATAAGTGTCCAAAATGCAAAAGGAAATGGATGAGTGGAAACTCCTGGGCCAATATGGGGCAGGAATGCATCAAGTGTCACATCAACGTGTACCCTCATAAACAGGTATGTTTTGGTGCATTTTCACTGTATCATGCATTTGTGGGCCACTTTACTAGGAACACCTCCTTGTTTTCCTCAGTTCTATTTTATAGATGCAATTGCAGACTGTAGTCTATACGTTACTTTACATACTGTATAAGTCCCCTTTTCTATATTTTCCAACAATAAATACAAACACAGAACTGGAATTTGTATAGTAGATAATTCTTAGCACATTACTGACATTGACATGGCGGTGGTGTGGTTGTGTTTTGCACTGTTAAAAGTGGATCACTTTTAAAAGCTCTATTACACACACACATTACTAGATTCCGTATTGTTGCACAGTTTGTAATGTTCGTCCTCTAGATCCTTAATTAGTGCTCACATATTATGCTGCTTGCGGAAAGCTGGTAGCTGGACCTTTTGGGTTGGTGGACTATTTCAGTGGTCCAGCTACCAGCATGTTTTAGGCAACAAAAGATCTAGAGGACGAATGTCACAAACTGTTTAGATCTACTAGATTTTGCATCTGCAAGTTGGAGCATTAAGGGGCATGTGTTTTATATAGTGTTAAAAAGCACAACACACCAGTGTCACTTAACACCCAAATAATTCCCACCATGGGGTTGTCCTTCAGGGGTTCAGAGTAATGGGGACAAACAAAGAATTTAGAGAAACAAATAGATTACAGTAGAACTACACTATATGTTTCTATGGTAAGTGAAGGTGTAAAAATAAAGGGAAAAATAAAATAATGTACATGGATCATAAATAACCTTTTATGTTAAACAATCTAGTTCAGTCTCACAATTATTTCTTAGTTTGTTTTAAATAAACCAAGGCAATCATAATCCAGTCTTGTTTTTACCAAGAATCCTAATCTTTTACCATTCAGTAATTAAAAATTCAAACAGATTATTAAACATTTTACCTAATTTTCTTATATGCTGTGAAAATAAGAGCATACTTTAACAGAAGCCCTGTTTCTGGGATGTAAGCATTAGCTAGATTAAAGGGTTATGAAGCATCACAGAAAGGAAAGCATTCATTGCCAATTTTGTCTTCAAATGTGGCTTTACAATGAATTAAAACCCAACCGTTACCAGTTTGGAAGCAGCTGGTGGGAAAAGCATGCTCTTTTCTCTAGTTATTTGCGGTTAACTTCTCTTTGGCAGGCAAATTCTTTGCCTTTAACGCATTACACACTTAACATATTCCCCTCAGTCAGCATTTTCTATGCATGTATGTATGTATGTAAAGTGAGCGCACGTGCCCGGAGGGGTGGGTAGTTTTGTATACGGCACCTATGGAGCAATTGGTGTTAGGTGCCTTGCCCATGGGCACTTCAGCCATCGTACTTGGTGGGACCAGGAATCGAACCAGGACCTTCATGTCACAAGGCTGGTTCCTTAACCACAAACCTATATAACGTTAATATGCCTTTCATCCTGCAACACTTGCTTATTTTTTGTGATTGCCTTCTTCAAGATTATGGTGTATAAATTGTTTTTTGTTCTTTTATCCAAAAGAGTTTTTGTGAAGTCGGACACTTGTGTTGGGTAAGATGACCTGGCTAGTCAAATCCTACTACAATTGTTTTTTTTTTATCCATGGATCTTACTTAGTCATGTTGGAGTCGTTCCCAAACTTTACTCACAAATTCAGAGACTCTTTGTGTGTGAGCGCGAGAGATGGCAGTGTTTTTGTTCTTCTATGAAATTATAGAATTAAATTGCCAATACTTGAGCCAGACATTTCTCAGTATTTTGACCCACACATTTTTAGTGGCTTTCTTTATTCTTTAGTGTAACAATGTGCTATGTAGGCCCCATGTGCAAGAGATATTATGCAGAAATAAAGAAGTACAATCCCTGCAATGTTTGCAGCTTGGCTGAGTTTTCCTGTCTTATTTCATTCTGGTTATTAAGCATCAGCCAGATTCCCAATTTACAGTGAGATCTGATAGGCCCTGCTATTATATTCCTGAAAGTCTTGAGTAAACACTGTAGTCTAATCTGCCTCTCCCCAATGGCATGTGTTAGCCTGGTTTTCTGTAATTCATAAAATACAACATTGAAATTCTGGAAAGAAAAACAGGGTTGTGAAAAGTTCCTGTCACAATACTAGGTGCGAAGGCAAATGGTTTAGAGGCTATCGTTTGTGATCAGCAGCCAAATCCTGTCGACTGTGACACATATTTCCGTGGTCTTTTGTACAATTAAAGAAAATCATCTTCAAGGAAATCAGCCTTTAGCCTTGTAGACATCATCATGGCAGAGAGATGTTGTAGCAGCATGACTTCCACTAGTGTGTTTTTCAGCATTTATATTTGATACCAACCAGCCCTGAAAAAAATATTAAACATACCCTGTCTGACAGTTAAAAGTTGAACTCCGATGGTTTATTAAAGGAATACAAGCAGCAAGACTTCTTTTTTTCCCTCTGTTTTTCCTTACAGAGCCAGCTTAAAACCAAAAGGTGTACAAAACCCCATTCACTGAAAAGTTGTGACACTTTGAAAATGCAGTAAGAACTACATTCACATTTTAACATTCAGCAGTTATTAAGGATGAACCAGTTGCTGTAGTATAATCAAACCTGATTATTATCCAATCTGGTTCCAAGTCTGAAAACTGAACCTAATAACTTTAATCTGTTTATTTCTTTGTCCTAACACCTATTAGAAAAAGGTTAAAGTTATAAATGTTCAGTGTTTTTAAAGATTAACAAGAGTCAAATTCCTAAACAAATTTAGAAAGGCTTAGTTTTTGCAAAACCAGAATATTGTTGTTGGGAGTACTTTGGCTTCCTCTTTGCATAATATAGTTTCAGCTTGCTTTTTCTGTTGCAGTGGCTAACTGTAAAGTGACAATGATTTTCCATAGTCAAAATTTATGCAGAAATGCTGACGAGTTTTCTCAGTTTGAAATGATCTGAGATAGACCAAATGACAATAAAACAAGATAAAATGTGGGTGTGTTTAACCACAGAGATCTTTTCAATGTTTCATTACAGTTACGTTTCATTTTCCAGGATAAAAATAACATGCCGAGTAAAAACCAGAATCTGTAATGGCTTGTGCACCTGGAACCACTGTGTGGGATAGTATATATGTGAATCTGTGTGTGTGTGTGTGTGTGTGTGTGTGTGTGTGTGTGTGTGTGTGTGTGTGTGTGTGTGTGTGTGTGTGTGTGTGTGTGTGTGTGTGTGTGTGTGTGTGTGTGTGTGTGTATATATATATATATATATATATATATATATATATATATATATATATATATATATATATATATATACACTATATACAGTGGTGTGAAAAAGTGTTTGCCCCTTCCTCATTTCCTGTTTTTTTGCATGTTTGTCACACTTAAGTGTTTCAGAACATCAAACCAATTTAAACAATAGTCAAGGACAACACAAGTAAACACAAAATGCAATTTGTAAATGAAAGTGTTTATTATTAAAGGAGAAAAAAAATCCAAACCATCATGGCCCTGTGTGAAAAAGTGATTGCCCCCTTGTTAAAACATCCTATAACTGTGGTTTTTAACACCTGAGTTCAATTCCTCTAGCCACACCCAGGCCTGATTATTGCCACACCTGTTCTCAATCAAGACATCACTTAAATAGGAGCTGCCTGATACAGTAAAGTCCACCAAAAGATCCTTAATAGCTACACATCATGGCGAGATCCAAAGAAATTCAGGAACAATTGAGAAATAAAGTAATTGAGATCTATCAGTCTGGAAAGGGTTATAAAGCCATTTCCAAAGCTTTGGGAATCCAGCGAACCACAGTGAGGGCCATTATCCACAAATGGCGAAGACATGGAACAGTGGTGAACCTTCCCAGGAGTGGCTGGCCACCCAAAATTACCCCAAGAGCGCAGCGACGACTCATCCAAGAGGTCACAAAAGACCCCACAACAACGTCCAAAGAACTGCAGGCCTCACTTACCTCAGTTAAGGTCAGTGTTCATGCCTCCACCATCAGAAAAAGACTGGGCAAAAATGGCCTGCATGGCAGAGTTCCAAGAAGAAAACCACTGCTGAGCAAAAAGAACATTAAAGCTCGTCTCAATTTTTCCAAAACACATCTTGATGATCCCCAACACTTTTGGGAAAACATTCTGTGGACCAATGAGACAAAAGTGGAACTCTTTGGAAGGTGTGTGTCCCATTACATCTGGCGTAAAAGGAACACTGCATTTCAGAAAAAGAACATTATACCAACAGTAAAATATGGTGGTGGTAGTGTGATGGTCTGGGGCTGTTTTGCTGCGGCAGGACCTGGAAGATTTGATATGATAAATGGAACTATGAATTCTGCTGTCTACCAAAAGATCCTGAAGGAGAATGTCCGACCATCTGTTCGTGAACTCAAGCTGAAACGAACTTGGGTTCTGCAGCAGGACAATGATCCAAAACACACCAGCAAGTCCACCTCTGAATGGCTGAAGAAAAACAAAATGAAGACTTTGGAGTGGCCTAGCCAAAGTCCTGACCTGAATCCTATTGAGATGTTGTGGTATGACCTTAAAAAGGCCGTTCATGCTCGAAAACCCTCTAATGTAACTGAATTAGAACAATTCTGCAAAGATGAGTGGGCCAAAATTCCTCCAGAACGCTGTAAAAGACTCATTGCAAGTTATCGCAAACGCTTGTTTGCAGTTGTTGCTGCTAAGTGTGGTCCAACCAGTTATAAGGTTTAGGGGGGCAATCACTTTTTCACACAGGGCCATGATGGTTTGAATTTTTTTCTCCTTTAATAATAAACACCTTAATTTACAAATTGCATTATGTGTTTACTTGTGTTGTCCTTGACTATTGTTTAAATTGGTTTGATGTTCCGGAACACTTAAGTGTGACAAACATGCAAAAAAACAGGAAATGAGGAAGGGGGCAAACACTTTTTCACACCACTGTGTATATATATATATATATATATATATATATATATATATATATATATATATATATATATATATATATATATATATATATATATATATCAATCCGGGTGTATCCAAACCAAAAACCATGGATGACAAACCGGGTTCGTACACTCCTTCAGGCCCGAGACGCAGCTTTTAGATCAGGAGACAGTGCACTATACAGTTCCAGTCGTACCGACCTATACTTTATATAATACTTTAATAATGGCAATATGGCTTGACTCTCCTAATTGCACATTAGAGCTATTTCTTTGTTAAATTTGTACATAGGGCATTATGAGGAGGAGAATCAGACAGCAGCAAGCAAAAGCTGTTGAGCAGCTCAAGTCTTACATACAGTAATCTTTGGCAGAATTTGAATTGTAGTAAACATTGCCTGTTTTTAAATATTTTAAGTGTGTTGCAGGCATTCATTATTTTATTTATTATATTTAGCTATGAATAGTTATTATATTTAGCTATGAAATTTAACAACAAATGACCAAACATAACAAGGGAATGATTTCAGCTATCTGAATGTAATTTTGTACAAACCCTGTATTTGGCCTGTCTATTTCTTTTACTTACCAAATATACGTTTTTACAAATGTTAACTTTCAATGGTTTTCAAATAATTGTATTGATTTGATAACAGTCACTTAAAAGTAATTAAGTGACATCAACATTTGTGCTGTGGAAGCATACCTTCTCAAGCAGTAGTTTCAAAATTAGTAAACATACTATTGAATGGTATGATTGATCAAATCTTTAGAAAAATTAATATGTGTATTTTTATGTATGTATATTTTATGTATGTAACTTTAAACTTAATAGGGAACTAAAATTTTTCAGATTTACAAATGTCTTTTTCGATTCTGTTTCTCATGTTAATCTACAACCAGTCCAATTGGTTGAAAAAACTGAGTATAATTTCTTTAGGGCTCGTGAACTGGGAGGCATGTTTTTCAGAGATTGAGGCGGATAAAGTATTTCCAGTTCTCTTAAGATGTACTTGAACTGAAGGCCATGTGCACTCATTATGACTGTTGTTTTTCCTCAGCGGCCTCTGGAGAAGCCAGACGGTCTGGATGTATCTGACCAGAGCAAAGAGCACCCACAGCACTTGTGTGAGAAGTGTAAGGTCCTGGGCTACTACTGTCGTCGTGTGCAATAAGGGCCAGCAGGTCCGTGTCCACTCCTGCCTTCCTCTTAATCTGCACACCTTCTCCACTGGCCTTGCCACAACGAGTTTCACGAAACACATTATTCAAGTGTGCCAAAATGTCCATGTAAATATCACTAATGAAAATATGGCCGTGTGTATCAACAGCATACAACACATCTATTAGATATGTGTATAATTGTTAATGGGAAATATATATTGAAGAGTGTCATTGCCAGTATTGATATTCATTTCGGGCACAAAGGGCGACCTCAGCTTTGTGCTCTCTGACTGCTTGTTTACAGACTGATTTAATTTTCCCTGTCGAATGAACTCTGGATGTGCTAAATGATAAAGGTATTATAGTATAGTTCAGTCAGAAATGGCCGAGTATGCCTTGCAATATTTTATGGGTCAAGAGCACACCATTGTAACTGTGAATTAATAGGGGATAATGTATTCATCATCCCTTTTATGTTGCATATTTATTTGTAATTTTTTACTATCGTCGTGCAATTGATTCAACTAAACTGCGATATTTGTATGCACATATTGTCTAACCCCAACTCTCTCTTTTAGAAACTACTGTAGGTTGGTATTATCTTTTATTAAACGTAGCCAAGTATTCCATTACGACTTGTACAGTTAACATGCACTTCACCTGCATGTCTGATAGATTTGAAAAACACTAAAGCGTTTATCTGGCTGAAAAGCCAGGAAGTGCCAGAGTTAACATTTCGTAATTAGTTTAATGACAACAGTGCAATGCAACATTTACCACAGTCTTAGTCATTTAACTGAACAGTAGTCCACGTAGAAGAAGAATCAAAATCTACATTCAAGAAAAATGAGTACAATATAACATGTAGCTGGAATATATTTGTTTAATCTACTCAGGATCATAATCATTGGAGTTCTTTCATCATGGATCATTTTTAAATGTTAACGAATCGTAGTTAAGCATGCTCCTGACAGCTCTAAGGCTTGTACGTATCTATGCAATCCTACATCGGCTTGTATGAAAAATGGCTAGATTTTAGTGCATGAGCCATATTTATTAGTGTGTCTAATAATAGTTAACATTATGTGCTAAATTCTGTCATATTATAGGAAACCCAGCCTATTTAAAATATATATATTTTTTAAAAATCCATTTAACTAAAGAGATCTATACATCAGCAGTGTATAAAAGTTCCATTTGTTGATTTACAGTTTGCCGACAGAATTGAGAAATGATGGATTTAAGCCTGGTTTATGCAACTATTCCTACACCATATATATATATTTTTTTTTTAAATACATAAGTGGGGTTAAAAAAATACCAATTACATTAATTTGTCAATAAATAAGTATGAATGATTGTGGGTAAGCCTTTCACCTTGAACCACTTAAAGCACATCACATCCCTAAAAATGTCTGACGATTGAGAAATCTTGCAGTATCTATGGCCTAAAGCAGGGGTAATTTAATTATTCCAGTTAGAGGAAATTTAGTCAGGCCATGGTCCAGACAGTCATAATTTCTAACTTAGTGTGTAGTCTGAACAAAACAAACTACAAAAATCTTTCAATATATTTTAACAATAATTATTGTTTTAAATGCTGAACTGAATGAATAATTTAGGAAAGTTAAATGTTTATTGTTTTTCATGTAAAAACAAGAGCAACATCAAAGAAGCATAATACTTTTGACAAAAAGTGCATCATAAAGTGTGTTAATATAAAAAGTACATAAAAAGGCAGTCTTCTTGTTAACTCAATTTCACATCTTAACAGTTTATTTCCCTCTTGTGTTCAGATAATATAAGATATGCCTTTATTGGTCCCAAATGGGGAAATTCACATTCTCAGCAGAAAAGTGACAGTAATTGGAAAAGTTAAAAAGATAATCTAAAAAATTCTAATAGCTATTAAGAGAAGTAATTAAAAACAATTAATTACAATAGAGATATAAATCTGTATATGCAAAAAAATCATAATGGTGTACATAACAATACAGAATAACTGTTTTCGCTCTCTTTTCGTTTTTTTTTTTTTTTTTTTAAAGAGGACGCCTTCTGAATTAGCCTTTCTTTGACTCTGTTTATCCTATAACTGCTGCTTCTCGCTTCGTACCTTGTCTGTGCACGCTCCGCACTCCAGAATTTGCACAGATGTGATTGGCTGAGGGAGCTCCTTTATTGATTACTTACTGCCCTTGTGATTGGACTGTGAGTTTACTGCCCAGGGAAGCCCATGCCATAAAGACAAGAAAAGTTCTGCTGCTTAAAATAAACAGTGAAAATGAAATCAATATTTTATCTGTTTGGGTCCGCAGTTAGCATCATCAATGTCCAACAGTCCACCTATTAGTGACCTCTGGCCTATAGGATAATTACCAACCCTGTTCTCCAAAAAATTTTATTCCTTGTTATCTGAATTAATTCCCAGGAAAAGTTTTTATTGTTTTTGGATATCAGTCGTGTAAATTGGGGGAAAATGCAGCATTCATATTACATTTAATTAGTTTTTTTCATCTGTAACTGTCTAGCTGGTGCACAAACAAAGCTATGCTCAAAACACTATATCTCTTTAACTACCCAATAATATTCAGAGTTGCAGTTGTTCTAAATCTCCAAATTTTTATTTAAATTTTTTAAATTTTGAATAAAATATGTGAGATCCAAAACCCAACCCTTTATCTAAAACTGCTTCACCACTCAAATGTTACACTGTCGAACACCTCACCTCACCTTACCAGGCCTTTCTTGTATTTCTCTTTAAATATTGCAAACAGTTTCTTCTTGCTTGTAGATTCTCTCTAGTTTATCTTTTCTACATTTTATCTTATTAGTTCTTAGTTGCATGCTTCTGTGTTATTCTGTAGTCATGTACAGTTCCTGTTAAATTTAAGGTAATTTCAGATCAGGGACTTTACATTTCAGTTTACAGGTTCTAATTCTGTCAAATACGCTGACATGAGTACTGCAGAACAGGGTTCTACACAAATCAGAAATCAGATATTACAAGTTGTTTAACACTAATAATTTAAATGAAGGTTTAAATATTTGTAAAAGAAATGGCAAGGAGCAAGTTTCTTTACTGCTGGCCTTTCATCACTTGGAAATTTTCACCAACTGAAAGTAAAAAGAAAACATTTATACGAATGTGTTTTCAGTCACTTCTTAAGCCTTTATTATTATTCAGGTTGGTAGTGAAAAGGATCTTTGTTCTTATGATTCCTCTGTTGTTGTTTTTTTTATTCGTTTTTCCTCTACTTTAGGTTTTAGTGTTCAGCATAACATTAACTTTCTTTATGAATGTCTTTCTTACTGATATAAATATACTACAACATTCTGCACATTCTGCAGAGCATTAGTTTGGTTCTCAGTTGTGGGACAGTGCCATAAAGGGAACTGAACACAGTCAAAAATGAAAGCTTCTGAGAGATGTGGATTTCACTTCTAATGTTTTCCCAAAGCCCTTTTGGCCCCGTGACCACATTTAGTTCAGGAACATAAGCCATTGTAATGCCTTGCATGTTAATGTCCTGGAGGCTCCAAACCACAAATTACTTTATCGGAACACCAGAGATACTGTTAATATTATTTGACTGTACAACTTTGTATGTCATAAACACATCGGGACAGAGCCATTGGGCTTTGAGGAGAATTTAAGAAGTGTTCCAAATGGTTCCAAATGTTTGTTTTTTAATATATACAGTATATGTATGTATTATTATACAGTTTTGCAGTATTACTCACACAGTGGTGGCTTTACTTATGATTTATACATAGAACTACATGTTTTGTGTTGGATGTATGATGTTTTTTTTTTTTTTAACTCCACCTCTTTATTCACACATAACTAAATTCCATTGCCATGACAAATCAGAAAACTGTAAGGTGGCTCTAAAGTGCTTCTGAAGTTGTATACACCAGGCTTCTAACCATCAAAACTAAAAGATACATTTGTTATTAAAGAGATTAAAAATGAGTGAGGAAAGTATGTTTTTGAAAAAGTGTCCTGAAAAGGTCCTGAAGGATAAAAAGTAGGTGGGGGAGCATTATAGAGGATCAGTTATGGAACTGTTGTATATGGAAGTATTCGAAGAGTGTATGTTGTCTAGTATATACACTTTGTGGGAGAACCGAAATCTTTAGCAATATATAAATTCTATTGAAGACTATATTGACGTTTACCTCTGTTTTTAAAACAATTGTGTGCAAATTGGTCACATTTGACTGATCTATTCATATTTTATGATATTAATTGTAGCTTTATATTAAATAAGGACAGTCGTTTGTTGACACATTTGTAAACATTTGCTGTTTTGTAGATGTCGGCAGTGTAAGCCTAGATGTACATATAAAGTGAAACACCTTCTCAGTATACCGAATGTGTATAATTGTTTACTAAACTTTGGGAGTCCTAACCTCATTTCTTTTTATATTGTCTAAAAGTGTTCAGATTTCTAGAGACAAACTGATGCTCTAAAAAGTGAACCAGACCAGAAGGGATGAAATACTTTGAATAACGATTTTGTGAAATGCTAGGATTCTGGTAGGTAGATGTTATGTCTCTGGCTGGTCTAAAGATGTGAATTAGATGGGACAGCACTGAAAACAAAGCCAAGATGTTCCCTCCTTTAGTAGTCTGTGCATGCGTTCAGTACAAGTTTCCTGGTAAACCAAAGTGTAGAATGCTGACAAAGTGAGATCACTGTCTTTTGAAATGTCTGTAAATCCAATCATGCTGTCCACGGTTGGCTTTCAGCTCAGGCTTGTTCGGTACTCAACGAATCTACACTGCCTGACCAAACAAATGTTGCCTTTTGAGTGTTACGGTCTGGGCTGCTTTAACTGATCTGGTCGAGTGATGTTATGTGGCAATAAAATGTAATTAGCTGAGAATGAGAATGTTTAGAACGAGCAGGTTGTCCCAGCCATGGAGTTTGTCTATCTTGATGTTAAGCATTCTAGGATGACAATGCCAAGGTCCATCAGGTTCAATTTGTACTAGAGCAGTTCAGGGAGCATAAGAAATCATTAACAGCACAGAGTCCTGAACTGCTACAAGTCTTTGGGATCTGGGAAGAGATGTTTGAGCCTTTTGTTTTTAAATACATGATTTTGGCCGATTATCAACTTATCATTACGGCAATGCGTGAAGTTTCATTACGGCAAAGGTGAAGCTGGTTCAAAATGCAAAACATGAAGTGTACGATTTGCCAGACTGGGTAGCTTTACGGTGGACACTTGGTGAACTCCTCAATCCCAGTGATTGTACAAAGCAAGCCTTACTTTCAGCATCTTTTAGAACTAACATCACTGTGTCACATCAGCCAGAGCTTGATTTTTTTTTCCGCTTAATTAAATTAGTTTAGGCTTTAGGAAAATCACTGCTGATACTTAAAATCTTTACACAATGTTGACATCACCCTACATGATGGGAACAACTGTTCTAATTGTAGCCTTGTAGCATAAACTGGGACTAAGCTGCATTAGATTGCGGTTCCCTTAAACCAGTCGATGCATCATGAACGTCTCCTCTCACACTTCCTGATAAGAAGCATCAGGTTTAATCAGCTTAGCTATTAGCGTGCCATCATACGAGGAATTGGTTTCGACAGCTGTCATTAAAAATAAGGTTGTGCTTTCTGTGTTTGACTGTTCTAAGTCCTGTGATGTGCGATTTTACTCTTAAAGCCAGAAAGGCTCGGAGCTTAGTAACTGCAGGTCGCTACCTTGCATTTACAGTACAAGTGCTTTTGCGAATGTGTTTGTCTTGAATTACGTATACTTGACTTTTATAGCTCTCTATCATTGTAAACTTATTTTTATGAAGGATGTGTTGTTTTTTGGGGAAATCAGTATAAATGTAGAAAATAATGCAGTTTGAAAGCAGATTTGTTTTTCCCGTTCAAAGATATGCGTTTATGTTAGCTTTGTGTATATATTCGATGGCCATTTAACTATTTTCAAATGTTACAATGCAATATTAAAGTACTTTATACGTAAAAGGGCAGATTTCTAAGATACAGCTTACAATGTTTCAGTAATCCTTGGTAATATCCTACAGAAATATTTATAAGATTCTTTTTTTTCCTTCTTCTTATTTTGTATAAATGCTACAGAAATACATTATGAAGGAAATATTGATGTTGAGCGAATATTATTCAAAGGTTGGTACATAATTATTATGCCCTTTGTAGCCATTTTGTGTGTTTTTTTTTTTGTTTGTTTTTTTGTCATTTTAGAAATGATCATTATATACAGTGACTTTACCTTCTACAGATATTTGCTTTATTGTGCTTATAAAAATCAGCATCGATGTCTACGAGTGGATGTTAGAAGAGCAATAACACGGTAATAGCTAACTTTAGTGTAAACGCCTGACTCACGCCACTGTGTGGAACTCTGTCAAGCTGTGAGTGCATGGTTTTCATTTCAGCATTTAATGCCAGGTCAAAAGAATGAGTCTATATAGTTCTGTTGAAGATTTCCTTTACTTGTGTGAGACAAAGAACTGTAGTAGAGTTTGCATGTGCATGTGTTTTTATCAGATTTAAGGATTCTACGTGTGCAAGGTATTTAATATTAGTGTATTTTTCATAGAGTTCACCTCACTAATAACTGATTGTTTAAAATGCCTTTATTCACTCCTAGAATATGCCAATTAATACATATTTACTGAATGTACCGCTGAATCTTTCCTGTGACAAGTTAGAAACTCATGTTTATGTTTCTTATGTCTGAGTGTTCTGAAATCATATTGGATTGGGCCGAGCAACAGGGAGGCTTTTAATAAAACCCTGTGTGAGAACACCTCTGTTGCTTCACGCCCATGAAATGGCATTCCGATATGTGCCTTATTTCTTAGATAGGAAAATCCGATACTTTGTGCTTTTAGGGGTTTGTTGAATAAAAGTCTTTAATCTACATTTGCTTGGTTCTCCTTTTTCCCATCTGTTAACGGTGTTTGTTGTCCGAGCCAGCCTCATTTCGGGAACCCTTTTGAATAACCACCTGGAATTCTGTATTAATTGCTCATAAACTGTGCTCTGATCTCCATCCAGTTCTAAATGATAGACATTCTGTGTAAACGAACACCAAACAAACAACTATAATTTGTATGTCGTTTTAATGGAAAATTGAATAATTGTTTACAGTCCTGACCGTAATATATATTTTGACCTTATGTAAAATAACTGGCAGAAGTGGATTTCCTCAGATTTGCACATTGGTGCAAATATTTAGGTCTGACAAATCTTACTAAAAAAAAAAACACCAAAAGGAAACCACTTCAAACACAGCTTCTCCCGGTCTGCACTGTGTGCATCAGTCAAGGCAGGTTCGATCTGTTCCTTATTGTGATTTGAATGAACATCAAGGAAACTAACTGTGACCGGTTACATCCAAAATGTTCCTTCTTTTCGTTTTGTAACTATATATATATGATTTCCTGTCGAAACATTTTTCAGTCCCCAACAGAACTCGTGAAATCCTGCTCGCTGATAAACGAGCCGCTTTGAGGGAGTGATGCTTACGGAAGAGAAACCCGGGTTTAAAGTCTTAGAGTTGTGAGTCTGACATCAGGTTCATATGTTACTGGGAAGCAGGAGGATCTTCCTTCACTTCATACTTCCAGTGTGCATTTCTTAAAATTGATTTTGGTTGCCAGATGTCTGGTCGTTACTCTGCATAATGGCCAGTGATGATTGCGAACATGTGAGCGCTACATGAGAAAGTCAGATCCTGGCTGCGGCACAAGCGTTGCTTTTGAAGCCAAGTTTCTGTAATTGGACTACATATACCAAATCACTGAAAGCTTCACAAAAGGGTGGAGGCCCAATTTATATCAGGTTTGTTTTACAACAATGCAGACTTAAACAGAACAGGAATGTGAGCATCTCCATGACAACGGTGTAATCTGAGATGTCAAACAAACCCTGTGAGCTCTACTTGCATATGGTTTCATTTAGGGGAGTGAACGCTTTTCGCAAAAGCTTCATAATTTACTTTGGTTCTGCATTAATGTGAAGAACTCCAGCTCAAGTCACCAGTGTTTCGTGAACGCTCTAGCTGGGATCTGTTGTTCTATTTAGACCAAACAATTCTAGAAATGTACTGGAGCTTAACCACCCACTTGTGACGTCCTTCAGGAAGTGATGTACAGGCTTTTCTGTTTGCACGCTGCAGTGAGGGTGATCAAATTCAGCAAACATTTATTCAGTACATGACCTGTGAGTTCTAAGTTCCTCAGATGTGTCGGGATTGTTTTCTTTCTTACATTCACATTTAGTCATTTAGCAGATGCTTTTATCCAAAGCAACTTACAAATGAGAACACCACAATCAGTAGTTAAAGAAAAAATAGCTACACTGTAGAATTATCAAACCTGATCGTTTTCTGATCTGGCTTCTTATCATAACTGTGTTGGGAAGATCGTTCCAACATTTTGCAGTGTTGAACGATACAAAGTGAAATTTAGCACCAAGGTGAGGTTGAATCACTAGAGCGCAGTGAATAAGTTGTGGTGTATTTTTGAAATATAGAGTGAAGGTAAGAGGGGGCAGATCCAGAGATTGTCCTGTAGGCCAGAGTCAGTGACTTGTACTGAATGTGAGCAGCTACAGGGAGTCAACGGCAAGAAATGAGTAGTGGAGTGACATGCGTTCACTTGGGCTGGTTGAATAAAAGTCCGGCTGCAGAGTTTTGAATTAGTTGTAGACGGCTGATTGTGGAAGCTGGGAGACAGGCAAGCAACACATTACAATAATCAAGCTGGGATCGGATGAGGGCTTGAACTAACAGCCAAGTAGCATTTTTGCTTCAGCTGGTTTTAGTATGAGGCGGCACAGTGGCTTAGTGGTTAGCATGTTCGCCTCAGTGCTGGAGATCCAGGTTCACATCCCGATCTGGGTGGAGTTTTCATGTTCTCCATGTGTGTTAATGTGTTGTTGGGTGTGCGCAAACCGATTCTAGTTAGATACTAGTGTAACTAGTGTAATCTAGATACTAGATACCATGTTCTAGTTAGATAATAGTGTAACGCAAACACTTATAATTAATTAGTAATTATAGAAGTATTAATAGGGTGACGTGATGGTTGGCATGTCCAGATTCCTGATCTGGGATTCTCTTGAATTGAATTAATTCATTATCTTCTGCTTTATCCTCTATTAGGGTCGCGGTGGGGTTCCCCATGCCCATCCAGGGGAGAACGTTTCGGGCACTGGGCATATACACCCAGGACAGGGCGCCAATCTATCGCTGGGCATTGAATTGAATTGGCAACTCTGAATTACCCCTTTATAGTGCGTCACCTTCCTTCACCAAGTGTGAATGTGTTAAGTGATGTGTTAGTTTATCACTAGTGTAGCATGAACACCTACCATTGTACTCTGTATCATTCTGAGAGACAACACTCCTGCTGGCTCGTTTAAAATACAAAAAAAAAATAGTCATTTTTTAAGCTAGGTTGGCTCCTCGCCAAAAAAAATTCTCTAAATTCTCAGGAAACTCCGAAGCATGAATTGACTCTTGATTGTAGGACAGCACAGCAGAGATTAAAGGTGAAACGTTGCAGCGAGGGGTGTGAGAATTCACTCTTGTAGATAAATGTAACACATTTTATATATGATCTGTGTGACTGTGCTTAAGGCTGAAGTGGCAGAAAGGTTGCAGTTCTCATCTGGAAAACAGATTCAGATTTTCATCTGAATATGACCGCTACAGGCACAGGATACGAATATCCTCCAGAAAACCCCACATTATAAGGAATTCTCTTATATATTAAACATATGGCTGCCAATAAGATCTATTTTTCAATTTATTAATTAATTCATTAATATATCAATCAATCAGTTACGTAAACCATTATCTCTCCATTAATCAAACTCGTCATTTGTTTTATAATTTATTTATTTCTACAGCAAACTTAATTGCTGTACTGCACAAATCAAAATGTTTTATTATTAATGTGTTATTAATTTAGTAATGCAACATTGAAAGACATCTACGTTTTCATTTCACTCTCTTAATTACAGTAAAATACAACATTTAACAAAACACTGATGACATTGTAGTAAAATAAACTGTATAAATAGATCAAACCTTCATTTAGATTGAGTTTAATTATTAAAGGGTGTGGTAGCTCAGTGGCTATCGATCTGAAGGTTGTGGGTTCAAATCCGTGTCCACTGAAGTTACCAATGTGGGTCCTGGAGCAATGTGAGTTGCTTTGGATAAAATCGTCGACTAAATGACCAAATGTAAACGTATTAAAGTTATATCCAGTGATAAGGATACAATAAGGTTGGGTTTTGAAGTACACAGATTCAATTCTGTACCTCTGAAAGCAAGAAAGCAGAGAGCGGTCACCTGAGTGCATCTACTAGACTCTTCGTTGCCATGAAGTGTAGTAAGCACTTTATTTTCTGCAATTTCCTCCAGGATCATCTCATCTTATCTTCAGTTTAATCCTTTACTAGGGTCGTGGGTTCACTATGTTCATCTAAGGGGAAAGTATCTGGCTCTGGGCAGATACACCCAGGACAGAGAGACAGTCCTGGACACACTCACAGTATAAAAAGAGACAATTTACCTTGAACCCATGTTTTTAGAGGAAACTGGGAGGAAACCGGAGAACCCAGAGGAAACCTACGTGGACACGGGGAGAACATGGAAACTCCACCCAGCTTGGGATTCGAAACGGACATGTTCATCCAGGGGAGAACGTTATGGGTGCTGGGCAGATACACCCAGGATAGGGCGCCAATCTATTGCTGGGCACACACTCTCTCTCTCTCTCACACACACACACACACACACAAAATATCAGACCATTTAGTGGTCAAGATAATGAGATGAAAGAGGAGCTGAGATAATGCTACCCAATAAATATCGACAATATATGAAGACTATTAGCCAATTCAAGTAGCCATTGATTGGAAAGAACCTGATCTAAACATACTTGCTACACACAAACATGTGCAGTATGTGAGTGTGTATCCAGTGATGGATCTGCCCAGCGCCAAAAACGTTCTCCCCTGGATGAGCATGGGGAACCCCCTGCAACTCAAGATAATTAATGAAAATTAATGAATGAGTTTTAAGATACTTTCAGAAACCTTTGTCTCAAAAGAGTTAACTGCTGCAGCAGTCACATTTTTAAAAGTGTAACCCTGAGAAACATGTGGAAGAGCTGAACAAACACATCTGCATAGTGCTGCTGAATTAAAGGCTTTGGTTAAAGGAATATAAAATTCATTCATGTTGAATTTTTTGTTAGGAATGTTTAAACATTTTTATGAACAGGAACTAAAAGCTTACATCCAAATGCTCCTTTTTTCATCTGTTTTTTTTTTTAGATCACTGTACACTGGAGATCAAACTCCGAGAACAATGTATGAACAAAATATAAAATAAAACAAGCAATATATATATATATATATATATATATATATATATATATATATATATATATATATATATATATATATATATATATATATATATAAAAATTAAAAACAACCCCTATATCGTGTTAAATTACTTTATTCTAAATTAATTCTGCTTGTGAAGTATAAACTTTAGTAGAAAATTGGCAATTTATCCATAGAAAACAAAATTAATTAATTACCACTAATTAGTTAATTAATTGGCATTTATAAAATTGATTCATGTGTTGTCATCGACGATGAACAATTGTGCAAAAATCAGCATAATCGGATAACGGGAAGTGGGTGATGAAATAGCATTTGCAAACTTTTTAGTACACACACAGACAGATGAAGCTAATGTAGGGGGGTAATAATAATAAACTGGAAAGACTGAACCCTAAGTGTGTAAAGAAGTCAGTGAAAGGTGGAGGAGGAGGTGTCATAGTTTGGGATACATGACAGAGTGAATGAAAATTTGTATCAAAACCTTCAACAACAGGCACTTAGTGGCTTAGTGGTTAGCACGTTCGCCTCCCGGTTCCCGGTTCGAATCCCTGGGTGGGTTTCCTCCGGGTTCTCCGGTTTCCTCCCACAGTCCAAAAACATGGATCAAGTCTATTGAATTCTCTAAATTACCCCATATAGAGTGTCTGCCCAGCGATAGATTGGCGCCCTGTCCTGGGTGTATCTGCCCAGCGCCCGATACGTTCACCCCTGGATGGGCATGGGGAACCCCCCCCGCGACCCTAATAGAGGATAAAGCAGAAGATGGAACCTTCAACAACATGAGGTTCTTTCCTTGTTCATCACTCAGTCAGCAAGCAATTTTCATGCAGGACAACGCCCCCTGTCTGTCACACAGCAAAACAGGTCAAGCAGTTCAATGAAACAATGAAATGGCCAAACTCAAAACAGTCACAAATCTGTGACAGAGACTGGAAATTTTTTTTTACCAAAACCAGAGCAGTGTGAGAGACGTGATGTCTTGAGGCCGTAGCTGAAGCCATTATTGCAATGCAATGCATTATTGCATTATTCCAGCTTGCACCATCAGGCCTCTACAGCTGATTCAAAACTTGAGTTCGCTTGGGCTGGTTAAACACATGTTACTCCACTACTCATCTCTCTCCATTGGCTCCCTGTAGCTACTTGCATTCGGTAAAAGTCACTGACTCTGACCTACAGGACAATCTCTGGATCTTCCCCCTCTTGCCTTTACTCTATATTTCCAAAATACACTCCAACTCATTCATTACATTTTATGTAATGTCGCCTGGGGATTCAAACTCATCGTGGTTCCAATTCTCACTCCATGGCGTTCACCACTGTTAAATGGTGGAACAATCTTCCCAACTCTGTCCGTAAGGCGGAGTCACTCAGCATCTTTAAGAAACTTCTCAAAACACCTCTTCCACAAACACTTGCTATGAAAAAAAGAATCCAGATTGGATGATAAGGTTTAATTACACTACAGTGTAGCTTTTTTTGTGTACTATTTTTTTCTGTAACTACTAACGTTTTACTACTAACTAACTAGCTTTTTAGTGTTGTTCTCCCATTTGTAAATCGTTCTGGATAAAAGCATCTGCTAAATGCTGGCCTGTAGACTTCCTACTGACTGGTGACTGTTGGAACCTTCGGAAAATGTAGTTGTTCTTTCCCTGTGCTAAAGACATTGCTGTTCTCAAATTATGATCATCATGTTTTGTTTTTTTTACAAAATAAAGGTTTTATGTTGGTTATTTTGTAAAACACCATTATGGCGTAGTGTAGTCCTGACAAAAAACTTCAAATGTTGATCAATGTAGATTATCACATCTGAAAAGGGTTCATACATTGTTCTCTATGTTGGATGTATGTACATCAATTATGTGGACTAGTCAATACAGTCCAGTTTAACTTGGAATTAAGATTATGTGTAAAAGTAAGAAATCTGCATAAATTAAATTTCAATCAAGCAAGATTAAGCATGCAGTGCATGAGTGCTTACTCAACAAGCACAAAGCTGGTAATATTCACCCGAGTCACTTTCAGTGACCAGATCTGAAACATCAGAGAACAGTCAGTGTCAGATGTGAGTTTGGTTAAAGTCTTGTACTATTGAAGTTCTCCGCAGTCTGTGATAACAATCTTCTTAAGTGTTCCTCCGTCATGCAAACCATACGACTCCATTACTGTGACTGTGTCCATGCCCTCTTTCACTTGTCCAAACACAACATGTTTGCCATCAAGCCTGTTCAGAAAGAGAGGACAAGTATGAGGCACGCATCAATGTGCAAGACCTGCACTACATTACAGTTAATAAAAGACTTCTACACAGCGGGTTTCCTCTTGTTCAAACCTCTCTCTGCCTGCACACACTAGCGGCTATACAAACACAGCACAAAACTGATCCAGATCGTTTAAGGACTTCTGTTAATTGTGGTTATGCATGGGTCTGTGTACCATTCGGTTTTAGCCGTGCAGATGAAAAATTGAGATCCATTAGAGTTGGGCCCAGAATTAGCCATTGACAGCACACCTGTGAACAACAAGATGAACATGCATTACAAATCACAGACTAAAACCAGACGAGCAAGATGTGAAACAGTTTTTATAGATCAATAAGTACTTTATGACTGCATATGATTTAATGCACACATCATGCTCTAAAGCTGTGCAAGGTTAAACAGATCATAAATAAGGGAAAGGGCATATTTTGGTCTGGCTCAGTTGAGCTTTCCTTCAAAGTGTGTACCAGCATTAAGAGGTTTAGTGCAGCAGTAAAGCTAATGGTACAAGAACCACACACTGGCTATATTAATAGATTACACCTTCTGTCATTAAATGAAACAAATCAATTCATAAAAAAAAGTTCTGATTGGCTGAGCCATTTGTTCATCCCTTACAATATTGACAATAATGTACACTCTGAGCACTTCATATTAGTATCAGTGCGTGATATACCATACATTATTTTAAATCATGCATCACTAATTAAAATACAGATCATCATAAATATTGATCTGATTCCTGAACACTATCCTATAAGCCAGTATCCTGTTACCCAGCAGTCGTTTCCTTTAAAACTGGAATAGATTATGTCCTGGAAGACCAGATGATCAATAATGATTTTGTTTCCAATAAACACATTTATGAATCATTCATTCATTTATTATCTTCTGCTTACTCCTCTACTACTAGGGTCGCGGGGGGATTCCCTATGCCCATCCAGGGGAGAATGTTTTGGGCGCTGGGCAGACTCACCCAGGACAGGGAATCAATCTATTTCTGGGCGCTCACTCAACACACTTTATTGGGCAATATGGAGCATTCAATTTACCTTGATCCATGTTTTTGGACTGTGGGAGGAAATCAGAGAAGCTGGAGAAAACCCACATGGACATGGGGACAACATGGAAACTCCAAGCCACTGTGCAGCCATTTATGGATCGAATGTTGGTTTTTCATTATATTGTGTTTGTAACCATTTTATAAAAGTAGTAAGTCACTCGAGGTTGTGTATTATTGTAAATAAATCACGGGAAACGAGGAGTAACGGTACTCTGCTTTATGTCGTGTCTAACAATATGTCTTTCCTGTGATTTATTTACAATAATGGATGACCTCGAGGGCCATATTACAGCTTCACAATGGATTCGGGAATGTAGTCAGGAACTCTTAGCAAATTTAAATGCACAATAACAGATGCTTATAGATTTATAGATTTACAGAAGGTCTTACAAAATAGTGATCATGACCTGGAGTTACAAACCACAAATCAAAGTTGAATGTAGTAAAATAGATCATAATTAACTAACTGCAGCCATCTGGTGGTAAAAAGAATGAATCACCACTCATTTCCACATAGTGGTTCATTTCGACTATGATGCCTGCATTTAAAACGTTAAATATTCTTCAGCTCAAGAGCTTTATTTATAGAATAAAAATATTCTATTATACATGTAATAGATTTTGTCATATAGCTTAATACAAATAGATAAAATGTCTGATTAGAAAACCAGTCAAAAGTCTGAACAAGCCTCATTTGTTCTCTACTTATTGTTCATGTTCTCAGTTCCACTTACTGTAAAGATGGACATCCAGTTCTACAATTCCAGACTGTAGTCCATCTATTTGTGGTCTACTGTACAGTACATACTGTGTTAGTCTCCTTTACTTGGTTCTCTAATGATCAGGACCCAAACAGTAGCACCACAGAGCAGATATTATTTGGTTGGTGCATTATTCCTATCCCATCAGTGTCACTGAAGAGTTTAAATGAAACTACAGCAATACTGCTGCACAAAACCCCCCTCACTGCATCAGCGTCACTGCAGAACTTACTATAAACAATCCACCACCCAAATTATACCTGTTTTGTGATGGTCCTGACCAATAGAGAACAGAGAACCAACAAAAACAAAGAACACAGATGTACTACAGTCTGTAGTTGTAAAACTACAAAGTCCATCTACATGGTAAGTGGAGAAAACAGACAATAGAGCAAGAAGTGTGTCCAAACGTTTAACTGTTACTGTATATAAACTAATATAAATACATGACCTCACACTTGCATTGCACAAAATAGACCAAAATACAAAAACTTGTTGTAAGGATTGAATGAAGAGTGGAGAAGGACAATGTTTATAAAATATCCATGTACACAAGTGTCAGAACTCCCACTTGGACTAATAACATTGTAGGTCATTCTGGATATTGGAGCATTAATTGGGATTGAGATTAAAATGTTTAATACATTTATGAATGCATTTCAGGGTTAAACACTGGAGGCTGTAGAAAATAAACTGTGACAACATAAAAACAGGGAAAGGCTATATTACCTGGTCCAGTGTGTTTCAGTTTAAAATTCTCATCTTGAAACTTCTTTCCATAAATAGATTTTCCACCTGTGCCATTATGTTTTGTAAAATCTCCACCCTGTTGACAGTAATCACATAGCACATGTCCATTGTAATATGCTTTTGCACTTTATTTTGTATATTATGTCTAAAGCACCCGAGTGTACGTCATGTTTATATTACATATATTGACCTGTATACCATGTATAATATATTCATATCACCACAATCTTTGTACATACTGTAGATGATATACAATCTGTATATTACGCACTTACTCATATTGACTGTGATTAAATGAGCATTAATTGAACTGCATTATGTTACCATTTAAATGCTTCAGTACGCTACATGTTTGTAACACAGGTCTTATAATTCTGATCTTGAAACACAAATGCTGTAAAAGTAGAGAGTTAAGTAAACTGGACATGACATGAAATCCTGAGTATTGGGTCAATTTACTGGTGAGCTGCATGAGAATAATTGATCAAGTTAAACTGATTCACAATTAGAATTCAGTTACATACACAGTATGTTCTATATAGTAATTTGGGATCCATCCATCCATTATCTTCTGCTTTATCCTATACTAGAGTTGCGGCGGGGGGGTTCCTCATGCCCATCTAGGGGAGAAAGTTTCGGGCGCTGGGCAGATACACCCAGGACAGGGCGCCAATCTATCACTGGGCACACAGTCACACACACAGACAAACTCTATATGGGGCAATTTGGAGAACTCAATTGACCTTGATCCATGTTTTTGGACTGTGGGAGGAAACCGGAGAACCCGGAGGAAACCCACGCGGACATGGGGAGAACATGGAAACTCCACCCAGATTGGCATTCGAACTGGGAATCCCTAGCGCTGAGGTGTGAATGTGCTAACCACTAAACTAACACTGTGCCGCCCACAGTAATATTGAGTATTTTTTAGTTTAAACACTCAGAACTCAATTTATATGTAAGTGCACAGGTGTTTCGATGGCAGGTGCTCAAGAAAAAAAAGCTAGACATGCTAATCACTAGGCCACTGTGGCCGTGCAACCCTTTATTTTGTTAATACAAAATATAAATTAAATACAGGAAAAAGCAAGGCCATGTCTGTCTGATGCTGTGAGTCAGAAGAAAGAGAGAGAGCAGGAGGAGGGAAGGGCTTGTGCACGCCGTGAATTAGATCATGACAGAATTCGCACAACAACTAAAATAATTACCCATCTGAGATCTGAGAATTTCCCCATCTGAGATCTTCAGGATGAATTGATGAAAGAAAGAGTCATTTTGTATTTTTAAAAATGGGCTCCAGCAGAAAAAGCACTTTTCTCATCTAGGGAAAAGGGAAGGTGCTTGAGCACCACTAGAGGTCTATCCCTGCACTTCTGGAATGATTAAATCTTTGTAAAAGAAATTCCAAAAAGTCCAAAAATGCAGTAAAAACAGGCCTGCAGATGGAGATTTGTTGCTCTAATTCAAAAACAAGATGCTTGTGTTTGAACTTCTTGTCATATACAGTCAGTAAAACTGTGCATGGATTTCTGCTGTTCTCTATGTGTTTTAAAAGAAGGTCATATCAAATCATGAAGCATTGTTCACATACCTGGCACATGAACTCCGGAATGATTCTATGGAAAACTGAACCTTTATAGCCAAACCCATGCTCTCCTGTACACAAGGCTCTGAAGTTCTCTAAGGAACAAATCAATTCATTCTTAAATTAAACACCGATTCACATTGTGGATGAGAATGGAGTTGGGTTTCATTAAAACCATATGGTCTAACCTGCTGTTTTGGGAACAACATCTGCATGGAGCTGTAGTAAAGAAATAAGGGTCCATGATAATTCAGTCAATCTGCTGAAGTGTTTTTAGATAATCTAGAATTAAATCTTAAATATGTGATTAAGGTCATAGTTAAGTATTAAACATCAGAATGAATAAACAGTGGCTCAGTCTTATAGTGGGAAGAAATACTTCATGTTTTTAATATGTTGTTTCTTAAATACAAGCAATTATATTGTTTAAAGGAAAACACAGCACAGACAATACAGGAGTTATACAGAATATGTAACTACAGAACCCTACAATCCTACATATAAAAGGATATACAGCAATAAGGTAATATTAAAACATTACAGGGTGGTTTTTTAATACTCCTACTTGCTTTTGTAAAGAATATGCACATTTCATATTTACAGATGTTGCAATATTTACTAACTCTGAACAATGTGAAAGTGCTCTGCTATTCATAAACTCAGTCAAATCATAACTATAGATTTAAGGTTATGGCTGTGCAGGTTGCGAGCGATCGGTCAGTCGCACGGTGCATGTTGGTAGATCGCCACCACAGGTTTGAGAAAAATAAGGACACACACAAACACAAACACACTTCTGAATCATGATCCAGGTGTGAGTGTCCTCTGCTCTCCCCATCTCTCTATTCCCAAAACCAGTGCGCGACCACACCCCCGTGCCTCCATCATGTTTCATTTAAATGTCTGTACATTCAAACTGCTTATAAAGGTGGACAGGTCAATGTGATTGACTGGTGTACTTTTACCATAACTACAACCACTTATTATTATTATTACCACTTCCCAGCATGCCTTGCAGCCGGGTTATATGTGTTCAATGTTTTATGCTTTCATTAATGTTTATGTTCTGTTTGGGGAAATGCAGGTTGCAGGGATTGTTGTACATTTGTGCTGTATGCTGTGTGTGTTTGCTTGTCAGGGGTTGGTGGGTTCAAACCCCAAATCCACTGAAGTAACTAGTGTGGATCCTTTAGCAAGACCCTTAACCCTCATTGCTCCAGGCTACTGTATAAACCTGACCCTAAGTATCAAGTTGGGAAACTTGTAAGTCACTTTGGATAAAAGTGTCTGCTAAATGTCCAAATGTATAACTTGGGTGGTGAATTGTTTAATGTCAGTTCGGCAGTGAAACTGATGTGGTGAGGGGGTTTAGTGCAGCTGTAGTTTCATTTAAACACCTCAGTGACTCTGCTGGGATAGGAATAAGGCACTAACCATATAATCCCTGCACTATGGGAGTACTAATGGGGTCCTCTTTACCCTGTTCTGTAATGGTCATCTTTACGGTAAGTGAAACTGAAAACATAGACAATAAATGGAGCAAAAAAGGAGGTGTGTCCAAACTTTTGACTGGTACCACACAGAAGGTGGCTATAAAACCACAATGTACAAGATACAAAACAATCTTTAGACAAAAATGCATTTGGGATAATGATGTATATACTTTGAGCGTGTGATACTTGGGTAGTTAGTGAGATACTTCGGCTGTTTTGTGTGTTTAGGGTAGAGGGTAAGACTGTCTTACTTCAATGATGATTCTTCCAATGAACTCTCCGTCAGCCGCTATGTCCAAAAACACCAGCGGGTTCCTCACAGGGCCGGAGAGCAGTCTGCCCGCGGCGAGGGAGAGGGAGCAGAACCTCAGTCGGTTCTTCATGTGTAACATCATCAGTGAGCAACACGAGGACTGTTTACACACACAGCCATTAACCAAAGAGCGAGTGTGTGTTCACCTGACACCAACTGAACAAACATCGCCCTCGTGTGGTGGAGAAAAAAATTCTACAAATCGAGTCCTCATTCAGGGGGCCGCACAGTGGCTTAGTGGTTGGCACGTTCGAATATCAGCCCAGCGGATCAGCTTCGATTCTCGATCTGGGTGGACCTTCCATGGTCTCACGTGTCTGCGTGGGTCTCCTCCAGGTTCACAGGTTTCCTCTCAATAAGGTAAATTGAATGCTCTAAATTGCCCCATATAGTGTGTGAGTGTGTGCCACGCGATAGATTGGCACCCTATCCTGGGTGTATCTGCCCAGTGCCCGAAACGTTCTCCCCTGGATGGGCATGGGGAACCCCCTGGGAACCCCCCCACCCCACTGCAACCCTAATATAGAGGATAAAGCGGAAGATAATGGATGGATAGATTCCTCATTCATTTCTATTTACAAATCTTTACACACAGATTAGAACCATTTTATAACCCTCAGTAGAAAACACACAAGCCACTACTAACCCATATCATTTCATCTCATTGTCTTCTACTTAATCCGATTAAGGATTAATTGTCAGGGGAATGTTCACCATGCCCATCCAGGGGAGAGGGTTTCAGGCGCTGGGCTGATAACTCCAGGACAGGGCGCCAATTTAAAGCAGCCATTTCACCTTGAATTCATGTTTTTCATGAATTCATGAGAACCCAAGCATGCACGAGAGAACATGGAAACTCCACGAAATTCAGACCTGGATCCCCATCACTGAAAGGCAGACGTGTTAACCACTACAATGAATAAACAATATATATATATGTCTGGCACTTGTTTTTCTCTCTCTCACACACACATAAATATTTATACAGTATCCAGTTACCCATCAAGAAACAAGAGACACGTTGATGATGGTGTTTCATCTGAATACATATTTATTAGATAAATATTAGGATGTCACAGCATCTAACTACATACAGTTTTGCAAGACTAAAAATCACAATTAGTTTTTTTCTTCTGAACAGTATAGAATATGAAATGATTGTACACAGAATGTACAAAACAAAAAAGACAACTGTCACTTTAGGCGCCAATCACCTCAGATTGTACCTTTTTTTTTTTTTTTTTCGCTGATCATGATATCAAAATTGTACAAACTACGAATTTGGTTACAATCTTTTGGAACCGCTGTAGGCCCCACACCCCTGTTCTCAAAATGATTCCCCAGGATCTTCTTCATCATCTTTTGTAGCACCTTATAGAGTACACAGGTAATGAAGCAATACACGGAAGCTAAATACACAAAGGTAAAACGTGTCTTTTTGCGCCCCCCTGCCCTTCCCCTGACGGGGGTGTTTGGAAATATTTTACATAAGTGAATAGAACAAAAATGGAAAGAGATTCCACAGACGCTAACAAACACAGATTCATTTTTACCCAATTTCTGATAGGAGGATGCAAGCTTTACAAATTCTAAATAAACAATGCACATTCCCCTGGGGAAAATGAATACATTTCTGTTATCGTGTCTCTATTTGTCATTTACATATGTACATGCATCCCTTATGTCCCCTGTTTAGGCTTTTCGACTATTTCCCCTGGAGACCTGCGGCTGATTTGGGGACACACAACATGTAGATCATTTCTCCAAGTCATGCTTTCTTCTTGATTTATTGTACAGCTACTGTAAATAACAGGACTACGACATAGACTAAATTCAGCAACCTGCAGTGGAATTAATGCACGAGTGGAGGAAAATCCAGTTCCGTTCGTCTGACCGTGTCTACGAACCGAGAACAAAAATGTGGCAGTGCAACCGTTTTAAAAGAAAGAAATACAGGTCAATAACAAGGAGACTACAGGCTAAGCCACACTGTCCTTCTTAGAAGATTTGCTGTCTGCTATAGAATACAGTCTATTCATAACTCAACACATAAAATGTGGTGATGGAAAATAAGTTAGGATGAAAAGTAGTTTACAAACAAAATAGCGAGTGTTAGTCACCTGTATGCAAAGAAGCTCAACCAAGTAACCCTATGATCCTAACACAAACTCAAAGTATTATGTGAACATACAGTACATTTCAATGATTAGCAGACTGTATACGTTACAAGAGACAGTTCAGATTTATTTGCAGTTCCTATTATGGTAAATGAATAGTTGGTTTCATAATACAACTGTTAGGTGTAAAAACAGTACGAGAACTGATGAGTTAGGTGACTAAGGCCTGAGCCTCTTCATGTGCACACACACAGACATTCAGAGAACATCTGGAAATGAGGTTATGGGTTAAATGATGGTTTTCGAGTGGTGTACAGCCAACACACTGGGTTTTGTAGACCTGTACATATATAAGTAATCTTTACGAATGTAGATCTAACATTAGGAGCTACAGTACCACACAATAACCTATGATAACAATATTGTGTAAATATCTCAATGGAATTAATGGCAACAAAGATGTCACATGCGTAACCAGCAGACGGGGGATTAAGCCTCTTCCAATTGTGTAACCATTCCAGATAAATGCACTTACACTGTACAATTAGACACTATAATAATTGGGGGGGACAGTAATAAGAACTTGAACAATATGTTGCACATAACAAACATGATCTGAGCTCTTGAAACGAAACAAAACACAAAAAACAGAGGGAGACATCTGAAAGCACAGGTTATAGAGTAAAGAGTCTACACTTGTTTTGATCTAAACCTGTAGGGGGTTGGCACAAGTGCACATGAAACACACTGTATGCACGCCGAGGTCAAAAAAATGTAGAGACATCACAGGCCTGGAGGAGACTACACTCATGCGTTAACAATAAAGATTCTTGTAGATGGGACAGCTGATAGAGGGTGCAGATGTTGGTTTACACTTCAACTACCATTTAAACATAGTTGCATAATTCCTACTTTACAAAATAAATTGTGTTGCCTGGTATTTGGATACTGTGAGAAAAAGGTACAGTGCTGGTTCTTGGTGCACATTATCAGGTTTAAGTTACTGATATGTCCGAGTGCCTATAAGATATCAAAAGAAGTGTCACAATGCCCTTGGGAACATTTTAATTTGTAAAGAACACTCTTGATTTAATCTGATGATGTAAATGATATTCGATATGGGTGGAAGGGCTTTTTAGACACACGGCCACATATTAGCATCGCATGATGTTAATCAGAGAGGCTGGTTACCAAACCCCTCTGTGACTGGGATGCCGTCATCATTCTTTTGTTGTTCCTCCACAGACTTCCAGTTGCAGTTTTGATGGGTGCTATTGTGCTTTCTCCATGGGACTCTAAAAATGGTGAGAACATCCAGTTGAAAATGAATATTTTGGGAAGCCATGGGGGTGAAGCTCGGAAGCGCAGACCTCGAAGAGCTTATAGACACACACAAGCCGATATGGGATTTTTTTTGTCTATTCAGGCCTTGCAGTTCACAAAAGGAAAAAAAATCTGAATTAAAAAATGCTACAACACTTTCCTAGTGAGCACACATACAGTTCTGTGTGACATATATTTATATGGACTGAATATAGCTGCACAGTTCATTAGTATTGAAACGTATCACTTTAGTGCCAACCAACATGGCTGCATTACATGTGTGGAAAAGAGCGTCCGTAAAAGAGTGAGATATTTACAGGAGTGGGGCAGAGGGAGGACGAGTGTTTTGCAGTTGTAAAGTATTGAATTGGTGATCAGGGCCCTACTCAACTCCTGACAGCCAACCACGTCAGTCAGTGCGTCTCGTATAGGTGGGTTCAACAAAGTCAGTTGTTCTCGAAAAGAGAGAGTAGGTCGTCGTTGCTGTTGCTGGGGAGGTCAGGGGGGTCCAGGTACGACAGCAATTCATCTGGATTAGCCAGCTCGGGAAGCAGCTGCAAATAAAATGAGAGTCATGAAGCTTTCTTGAATAAAATATGGATTCTAGATGTGGATTCTAGATGTATTTTGCACGAAGACTGCACTAAATACACAGAATTATTTTCTTTCATTCCCTTGGAAAATTAGATTGTCTGCTACTTAAAGACGGAGCTTAAAATGAGAAGTATCCTATTTTCATGTTGTTGCATAAGACAACTGCGAAACAATGTGAATGTAATCAAGAAATGTCTTCTGGCAAAAATCATAAGGCAACGAGCTCCACACAAGAGAAATATTTATACAGAAAATTTGTTGTGTGATTCCAAAACCAAAAAAAAACATCATATGACATAATGATTCAAATACTGACTGCAAAATCTTTCTTTGAGTCATAATTATAAATAATAATGAGGAAGATAAAAGCTTGTACATGCCATTATACAGTACCAATAAAAAGTTTGGACACACCCCCTTCCTGCTTAATTACCATATAGATGGACTTTGTAGTTTTATAATTACAGACTGTAGTCCATCTGTTTTCTCTGTTTTTGTAAGTTGGTTCTGTTCTCTGTTGATCAGGACCATCACAGAACAGGTATAATTTGGGTTGTGGATTGTTTATTGTCAGTTCTGCAGTGACGCTGATGCAGTGAGGGGGTTTTAGTGCAGCAGTTATTTATTTACAATAATGCACAACCTCTTGTTCTTTAATGTTTTTATAAAATGGTTACTAACACACTATAATAAAAAAATAAGGTTTTATACAAAAAATGTGTTTGTTGAAAGCAAAATCATTTATAAACTGGTTTATCATTTACAAAAGTTCTAGTCCGGTTTTTGAAGTGAACACTGATCACTGAGTAACAGGTTTTCGGTTTCTCTAACAATTAAATACTGCCATATAGCCAAATTACAGATTGTGGGTTATGAAAAATAAAAGAAAAATGTATTGTATATAACTCATTGATACCATCTGTTAATTTATCAAAGCAAAGCAACTGGATCTTAATGTCTTTTATAGGCAGAGAAACGAATACATCTATGATGTACTCTGAGTACTCACGTCCAGTGATGGCTCTGGCATGTCTGCTGCTCCCTGGCTGCCAACCTGTCCGTCAGGACCTGGATTGAAGGCCATGTCACTGTGTGTGTGACTGTTAGGACCAGGCTGCTGTTGCTGGGGCGGGGCTTGGCGTGGTGGTGGGGCAGATGGAGGGCCGCTGTGATGTAAGGGCTGTGCAGATTGACTGTTGGGGTGCGGTGAGAGGTGCATGCCTGGTGGCATGGAAGCATGAGACTGCTCAGCACTCACTGGATGGGGCATCTGTAAGTGGAATGAAGAGCAGGACAGTGAGGCAATGTGGATAGTGGAAAGCAAGATGCTGCACAGAGGTTTTATTGGACATTAAGCTAAAGGGACACCAAGCTCCTATTAATAATGTCATATCCTACCTGACCAGAAACCAGAGAACCAGGAGAAAACCTATGCAGACATGGGGAGAACATGGAAACGCAACCCAGATCAGGATTTGAACCTGGATCCCCAGTGCTATGAGGCGAACGTGCTAACCATTATGCCACAGTGCTACCCTGTTTATTTTAATATTTTAATTCTATTTTTTATTTGTCTCTTGTAGTTGTTCTCCCGCAGTTGGGTCCAGTAATGTCATGTTTTCATAATTTCCAACTCTTTTATTTCTAAACAATGATACTACTTGTCGTGAGTGCTTGTGTTCCTGATCATAACTATCGGAAAGCCTTTATTTCTCTTCTGTGAGTTGCACAATAAGTGTGTAAACAAGAAAAGTCACTTGTCAAAACTAATGGGAAAAAATTTAAAACCAACTGCAACTTTATCTGTCAGAACAAGAAAGCCTAAAACAAGTTAAAAGGATAGAGATCTTTCTTCTTCTCAACACACCCTTAAATAATTACTTATAAGATATATATATATGTCACAGGTGCCTATGGCACCTGTCCTTCGTTTGTGTCCTTAATTGTTTCTGTTGGGTGATTGGTTTGTTTTGTTCACATGTTTAGTTCCTTTTGTATTTATTCTGAGTTTTCCTTCTCTTTGGCGCACGTCTTTATTTTGTGGTTTCATACCCAATGTTACTTTGTTTCGTTTGTTCCCCCTTTCTGTTGGTGTCCCGTCACCAATTTTTATTAAATTACTCATTTTGGCTTTTATCCCGGTGTTTGGACTCTCCTTCCGCGTTCAACCACGTTACGGCGCTGCGCACCTTCTCCGCGTGGGTCGTATCCCGTGGGAGCGTTCGCCGTGGACTGACGCACGCATTCTTCCCCGCGTGGTCGGTACCCGGGAGCGCTCATCAAGGCGCGAGCGGCTGAACGCAATACCTCCGCATTAGCCGCCCTCCTCCCGGGGAAGAACGGACAGTTGGTGACAATATATATATATATATATATATATATAATTACAAGTCTTTTGTAAGAAGATCAAACTAATTCTAAAGGAGAACATGAGGGTCTGGTTTAGTGTACATGTTGAAATAAATACCCAAACCCTTTGTGTGTTTAATATAAACACTGCCTGAAGAAGAGCAATATGGTTTTGGATTAATGTCCAAAGTAAGTTTGGTATCAGAACTCGCACGGTTTTGCACAACGCAGCTGTCTTACCGAGTCGGCCATCCCATGACTAAGAGGTTTGTCCTGACCCATGAGGCTGTTTGGTAGATCTGGAGGATGCGAGAGCTGTGGCCCGTGCATGAAGTCATTCATGGGAGCTCCACCACTGGGGTTGCTGTGAGGAAAGTCAAAGTTTCCATGGCCCTGGTAACTGTTACCTGCCAAAAAAAGCAGAAGAATGTGATGAGATGCCACAAAATCGGGCATAATTAAACTAAGTAACAGAAGGAATGAGTTTCTCAGGTCAGACATCTGGATGTGTCTACTGTGAGGGAAAAAAATCTTGCAAAAGGCTTAATCCTTTTTAGTTTCCAACAGATGTACAAGTCATCAGAACAAACATGCATTAGCAATATACAGTAATACACAGGCATGTCACAGACTACACTCACCGGACACTTTATTAGGTACACTATCATGACTCTCGATACTAGTGATACTGACATGGTGATGGTAGTGGTGTGTGTGTGTTGCGCACTTCTGAAGTGAGAAGCATCCTGTATGTAGCATCCTGATGTCACTGATAAAGGATTAGAGAATGACTAACAAACTGTGCAGCAATAGATAACCAATGTGTCTGATGTTACATCTACAAGGTGGAGCAATGATGTGGATGTGTCTAGTAGAGTGTACAGTGAGTGATACAGGGTTAAAAAAAATTCAATGCTTTCTCTGAACCAGCACTATCACTATAACATCAGTGTCACTGCAGCACTAAGAATCATCCACTACCCTAATAATACCTGCACTGTGGGGGTCCTGATCATTAGAGAACAGAGTAAAAAGGACTAACAGAGAAACAGAGGGACTACAGAATGTAACTGTAGAACTACAAAGTTCATCTATATGATTAGTGGAACTGAAAAAACAGACTGCGAGTGTAGAACTGAGGAAGTGCACCTAATAAAATGGCCAATGAGTAAATATTATAATTTATACATTAGTTTGACACAAACTATTGACCTGAAAATAATGATATTTTTACACCATGGCAACAGTTCATTATATACAGCAACTGTCGGTTATAAAAAATTAATGTGTCACAAGATGTCAGTGGTATTTGTCGACGTTTGAATATTTCCAATGGAACTCTTGGTTGCCTGTATGCATGGTGCAAAAACTATTAATGACTGGAACGAGGCATTCCAAGTAAGGAAATGTTTATTAATCCCGGTCATTTTAGCTGACTTTTTCCAAGTTATTTTTATTTGTATTTACCATTGTATTGTCCTAAAATCTATTATACCGTTTTCTAATGCTTCAATTCATCAACTTAGCCAAAAAAATGTGGAATGGATCCATCCATCCATCATCTTCCGCTTTATCCTATATTAGGGTCACGGGGAGAACTGCCCATCCAGGGGAGAATGTTTTGGCCGCTGGGCAGATACACCCAGGACAGGGCGCCAATCTATCGCTGGACACACACTCACTCACACAGACACACATACACACACTATATGGGGCAATTTGGAGAACTCAATTGACTTGATCCATGTTTTTGGACTGTGGGAGGAAACCGGAGAACCCAGAGGAAACTCACGCAGACACAGGGAGAACATGGAAACTCCACCCAGATTGGGATTCAAGCCGGGAATCTCTAGTGCTGAGAGGTGAACGTGCTAACCACTAAGTCACCGTGCCGCCCGTGGAATGGATGAAATATATATATATATATATATATATATATATCCCTTGTTTCTGTTATTAATAAGTGAGTTGAACCTCATGCTTGGATCTGTAATTGATATTTTCCCTTGTTTACTTGAGAATCTCAGCCAAATGGAAAACGTTTTGTTTTAAGTTTCGTTCCAACTCTAATAAAACAAAAATGACTTGTTTTTCTTCAGGTTGGAGCAGATGGGTTGGTACCTTGGCTCGAAAACTCTGTGTTGTTTCCACCATGCTGAGGGGGAAGGGAGGTGTAGGGCGAGGGTCCCGGACCCAGCTGAGCGATCATATCCATCACATTAGGCATGATCATCTGACTGGGACTCATCGTCTTAAAGCGCTTAGCCAGCGGGCCGTCTGGATCTTCTTTTATGTGTGGGTCCGACTTTATTGGCACGGGCCGCCAACTACACGTAGGGTCAATAGTGACCTCCTCAAACTCTGAACTGGGGGAGACAAATAATGAAAAATGGAGACTTTAGTGCCAAATATGTCTGAATATTTAACACAAAAGGTACAGAAAACACACAAAACGCCAGTTTGTGTAAATGTTTGGCTGGATTATGTTTTTTATTTGTCACATGGGAGAAGAAGGAAATGTGTTGGTGATTAACAGTGTGTTCCTGACTCATACATACTTTTGGATGGCATTGAGAATTCCCCACATGTACTGGTCCACTTCCAGACCCTCCAATAACGCTGTTTTACTAGAGAGAGAGAGAGCCATTAGAAACCAGTAAACTATTGTTGAAGGGAAAAATACATCAAGCCAAGAAGCAAACACAGCATAATGTTTACAACATACTTGCATACAGGACACCTCCACGTCCCTCTCTCACAGTTTAGCTGTAGGTAGGACTCCAAGTCAAAACACTGCACAGAGATGAAATTAGGATCAAACAGGTTACAGACAGAGAGACACACGCATGCACGCACGCACACACACACACACACACACACACACACACACACGTACATATATATATATATACACACACACACACACACACACAGTATGAGTCAAATGTTTAGACACACCTCGTTTTTGTTCCACTTATTGTCCATGTTCTCAGTTGCCCCTTATCGTAAAGATCGACTTTGTAGTTTTACAATTACAGACTGTAGTCCATCTGTTTGTGGACTACAGTACATACTGTGTACATCCACTTTACTCTGTTCTCTAATGGTCAGGACCCCAATAGTAGCACCACACCACAGAGCAGGAATTATTTGGTTGGTGCATTATTCCTATCCCAGTAGTGTCCCTGAGGTGTTTAAATGAAACTACAGCAGCACTGCTGCACTAAAACCCCCTCACTGCATCAGTGTCACTGCAGAACTGACAAAGCAATACACCACCCAAATTATACCCGTTCTGTGATGCTCCTGACCATTCTGTAACTGTAAAACAAAGTAAATCTATATGGTAAGTGGAGAAAATTGACAGTGGATCAAAAGGGGGTTCAAACTAAGGACTGATACTGTGTATATGTACATTTTTCTTTATTTAACATGGTCCAGAGAAGCAGATTGAACACAGATGATTTGTCATGTTCTCATATGCACATTTTAAAATGATTAAATCTCAGTCATTTGCAGTTATAGAATTTCACAAGCTGACATTTCAATTATGATTGTACTGACATTACTTTGCAGAACCATCATTAATAATAAGACACTGGCTCGAAAGGATGGGCTTCATAATAACTGATTGTGGACCTTTCTAATTTCCATCTCACTAAAATCATCAACCTTTAATGATTCCCCCAAAATTCCTCTACAGCACACAATCCAATTACACACTCCCATCACTTCAAACACACTGCCATATATTTTATATCCTATTTCACATTGATATTTCTACATTTGTATTTTATATTTCTATATTTTATATTTCTTCTCAGTGTTTGTTGTGGTTGCATGGTGGCGTGATGGTTAGCATGTCATCCTCAGTGCTGAGGAACCAGGTTCGAATCCTGTTCTGGGTGGACTTTCCATGTCCTCCCTGTGTCTGAGTGGGTGTCCTCCGGGTTCTACAGTTTACTCCCACAGTCCAAAAACATAAATTCAATGTAAACTGGCTACTCTTAATTGCCCCTATATAGTGTAAGTGTCTGCTCAGTGATAGATTGGCAGCCTGTCCTGGGTGTATCTGCCCAACACCTGAAATGTCCCCCCCTTTCCTTTGACCCCAGTAAAAGATAAAGCAGAACATACAATATGGAAATTCCCTTGACTGACTGACTAACTGACTGTCTGTCTGACTTTCTGTCTGTCTGTCAACCATTGCCCACACATATACAAAGGTAAGGGCCAAACCTGCACATGTTTGCAATCGTGCCCCCGAGCAGGTAGCTGGATCCGCCTAAACGTAATCGGACACTTGAGGGACACTTTGATGGCCGTTTGCTCTACACCATCCTCTCCATTTAGTGATGCATTACCCGATGACACTGCTACACTGCTGAAGTTTCTCTTTACTGTGCACATAAATTAAGTAGCAAAAATGAATTTAAGCAGGAAGCAGTCATATAACATGGCTGTTGCATTGTTGAGTGTGTGCTTTTTACTTTTGGTGATGCAGTGTTCTGCGGGCAAGAGCCGTTTCTTCAGCAGGCCCTGTAGGACGGATCTCACCGATGGTCGGTGCACTAACTGCAGCACAAACAAGTGAGACTGCAACAAGAAAGAAAGGAAGCAAAAAAAAAACAAACAAAAAAAACACAGGTTACCAAAATGTACTGAGGCTTTCACCCCAAAAACTGCTTTCATATCAGCATCCCAGGATCATGAGAGCACTCTCAGACTGCTTTCCCACTATAATCCCCTTGAATTAAATACCAGCAGCATACTGATGCTAAATATAAACACACTCATAAGCACAACTGTTTAAGCAAACCTCTGTTATCTTATTTAGTATAGTATTTTGTAAACAAATGCCCCACTGCCTGCCAGTAAATAGGAAGCAGTGCATTATTCAGATGCATGTTCAGTAAAGGCAGTGCAGAAGTACTCACACAGCAGCAGGCTGTCACAGTAATCTGGATGGTGTTTCTGCCCGGTTGGCACACATGCTTTAGATGCAGAGGTTTGTGGGATGTCTTGTTGTCACCCCTCTCGATGGTGAGTGGAGTGGCATTAACGCTGACCTGCACCGACGCTGGCCAGTTAGTGTTCATCTGCCGATCTTCATGATGGTAGCACTTAAACTGCAGCTCCAGATCAGACCTGATAACAAGTGGCGGGGACTTGGTTCAAACACCAGCATGATTTTTGACAGTTTTTCTTTTTTTCTATTTCATGAAACACACTTGTAATTAAAAGAGGTCCAAAACCAACAAACCACAGGATATGCACATGAGTGTGTCAGAAAACTCTCAAACATAACTGTTCATATACAAACCAGGAAAACTAACAATCCACTGTCACAATCACAGTAAAAAGAGGCTCAACGGAAGGAAACATCACCTTGAAACTCATAACAAACATGCAAAAACATTAAAATAAACCAGAGTTTTGTAAATTAAAAATGGTCTGATGAAATTAAAAAACTAAATGGCCACTGTAATAATTAAATTGTAAATGGACGGCATGATCTCAGTGCTGGGGATCATGGCTCAAATACTGATCTGGGTAATTTTCCCCCATGTCTTTTTTTATTCCACAGTCCAAAAAAATGTATTAAAAGTGACTTGGATGCTGTAATTTGTGGATATATAGTGATTTATTGTGCCCAGCGATGGATTGGCATCCTGTCCATCACCTGAAATGTTCATGGGAATATGTAGAAGAGGCTTTATACAAAACAACCTAAAAATATCCCAGCTGCATAGTTGGAGTCAGAGCACAGGGTCAACCATGATACAATAACCCTGGTGCAATGAGAATTAAGGGTCTTGCTCAAGCGCCCACATTGGAAACTTTATCAGACGTGGAATTTGAGCCCAGAACCTTCAGATTAATAGCCCCACACCAAAACCACTGAGCTACCACACCTTTAGCTGTATAAACAAAACTGATTTTTTTATGCGTCTGCCTGGTGATAGACTACTGACCTATCCAGATGCAGCTTTAAAAATAAATAATTGTAGATAAACAGTAGAAAAGTTTTTTTTCCTGAGGCGGTTATCCTCATGAACGCTACACATACACTTTAATAACAATCACTTCTCTGCACCTTCTGTACTGTAATGCACTTTATATCATGTTCACATTATGTATATATCATGTTAATATTATATCATGTTCATATTATGTATATATTATGTTCATATATCATGTTCATATTATGTATATACATTTATACACATGTCTACTTAATGCACCGGTCACTGTTACTACTGCACTTTATGTAAATAATATATGCAGTATATGTGTGTGTATATATTGCACTCTGCGCAATGACAATAAAGTTGAATATGATCTAATCTAATCTAATCAACATTCTTTAAACCCTAATATCTCTACCTACAGAATATATCATAAGGTACAATAACAATAATAATAACTATAGACAAAGTGGTGGCTTAGTAGATAGCACGTCTGCCTCTCGGTGCTGGGGACCCAAATTTCAATCCCGATCTTGTGGAGTTTTCATGTTCTCCCTGAGACCGTGTGGGTTTTCCCTGGGTTCTCTGGTTTCTTCCCACAGTCCAAAACATGGATTCACGGGGTGGGCATTGGGAACACCCCGTGACCCTAATCTTTTAGTAATAGCATAGGATTAGGCAGAAGATAATGAGATGAAGTACTACTACTACTAATAATAATAATAAAAATAATAATTGTCCTGTGGAGCAATTTGTTTAATGCAACACACACACACACACCTCCACATGAGTGTCTGGTGAACCGAGGGCCGCAGGTGGAAGACGTGGTTGCTGACAGCCAGGTTATGCTCCAATCTGAAGGGCTCAAGCACCACACCGTCACGCACAGGAAATGTCAGCCGCAGCTCCTCATTAGGGTTAGCTACATGCAAAACACAGCATTAGCTCACAGTTTCACAAAACGCACTTTTAAACTTTTAAACCGGCACTGACAGAGAGAACCTGCACTTCAGGTCACATAAACCATACATTATGAATGTCTACTGAGTGGATGTGAAACTTAATGAAGTATGATAAACGAGCAGGAAGACATTTTTCTCATCTAGCTAATGATGTTAAGAGGATCAAAGTTAATTACTGCTGACTGAACACCCTGTCTGAGCTTTGAGCATCACAGGCTGGGATGTTAATGGCACTCACTCTGTGGTGGTGGTAGAGATGCCATGTTTGGTTTTATATCTGGTGGAAATGGAGGCTTGACATCCTGATTGGGCGAGAGGTAGGGAGGGATACTGCTTCCAGGAGTCATTGGCGGTGTGGGATTGCCAGGAACAGGTGAATGAGGATAATTAACAACTTGGCGGGGTGGCTGTTAAGAAAAATAAATAAATGTTAAAAAATAAGTACACATACACAATACGTTTGCTAAATTAGGAAGTGCTAACCCCCTTTATTACAATCAGCAAAGTTACTTAAACGGACAGTTTGTTGATTTATTAGTATAATTACTGTAATGCACTACCCATTATGCTGTTTCTTTATGAAATATTTATCACTTTATGTTATAACTGTGTGCGGCACGGTGGCTTATTGGTTAACCCGTTTGCAACTCAGCGCTGGGGATACTGATTCGAATCCCAATCTGGGTGGAGTTTCCATATTTCCGGGTTCTCCAGTTTCCTCACACAGTCCACATGGATTCAAGGTAAATTTAATGCTCTAAATTGACCCATATAGAGTGTGTTTGTGTGTGTGTCTGTGTCCAGCAAAAAACTGGCACTCTGTCCTAGGTGTATTTGCTCAGCACCTGGATGGCCATGGGGAACCCCCTCATAACCCTAGTAGAGGATTAAGCGGAAGATAAATAAATAATAAATAATTGTTTTAAATAAAGGTTAAATCTGCAGTCTGTAACTTCAGTAGAATCAATATATTATAATAAAGGGGAAGTTCTATGGGTTATTAGGCAACTTAATTGTTATAATGCATACATAAATCTTATATGTACCTTTATTACTATTCCAAAATATTTTCACATTAGAAAAGAAAGTCACATATTACAGCTTTAATGGTTTAAAATCATGATATTGACATTTTGAAGTCCAGTGTGACAACAATTTGTATATTGGAAGATGAAGAATTGCTTACCCCACTGCCCTGACTGTACCCATAACTACCTCCAGAGAAGTTATTATTTTGGCCATTAAATGGCTCCTGCTGCAGAAAAAGAATAACATAAATTAATCGAATATGTCATTTATTACCTACTGTATTGGTTTCCACTGATCAGCTTGAGAATTACCTTGTAGTATTGGCCCATGGAAGGTGGGTACTGGCCTGGACCCTGCTGACCTGGCATTCTCTGGCCAGGGTAGCTGGGTGAGGGCAGGGCTCTGGAGGCGTTAGGATTTGGATATTGCCCTTGCTGGCTTGGAAACTGGCCATTAGGTCCATACTGCTGGCCTCCGTAATTAGGCTGAGGAGAGAATTGTAAACACATCTGTGTAACAAGTAATTGCAAAAGAAAGTAACAAAGACGCTTTGCCAAATCAACAGGTGTTTGAAGGAAAATATAAAATGTAATTAAGCCAAAGAACTGTGTAATAATTTGTCTGTTTAGCTTATTAACTTCAAATCACAACAGGGACAGCTTCTATTGTATATCTGGTTACATAACTGTATATTAATAAAATTGTTAATAATACACTGGACTACATACTGGATCATTATTGTTAACGGATTAATGAAGAAATTCTGAAAACCTGGGACAGGACACCTCCTTCTGCATAACCCTCAGGGGACCATCAGTCCATTGTTGTTATGTATATTATAACCACATTTAACCAGATTACAAACACAACCGCTTATGCTCAACAATTTATTTTTTTCTCCTCTTGCGAGTCTTGTAAAACTCACAAATTAAATCAAGTAATTAATTATTCTTCCTAATTGTAACAGGTGCCTAGGGCACCTGTCACCTGTTCTGTGTTTCGTTCCGTTCGGTTGAGTTAATTAACGTTCATTTGTTATTAGTTTAGTTAATTAACTCCTTATTGTCATTGGTTTGTCTTGTGCACGTGGTCGGGTGTCTTTTTGTATTTATTTCCGTTGTTTCTCGTCCTCGGGGCTGGTCGTTTGTTTAATGTCACTAGTCCGTTCGTACCTCATGTTTTGTGGTGTCACTACACCTTTAATAAACCCGATTTTCTGCTACCTGCGTGCCTGGCTAACTTCAGCGCGTTAAAGCGTGGCGGCTCTGCGCTTCCTATGCGCAGCCGCTTTATTCCGAGGTAGACTATCGTGACACTAATGCTCTCAAAATGTGTAGTGAATTTTTTTTTCTTTCTGGGAACTGTACACACACCCACACACACACACACCAATGAAATCTCCAAGCTCACTGAATTAAAAAAAGTGACTTTATCAAAGCCCTGACATTGACATTATTAAATATCTTTGAGATGAATTGGAAGGTCGATTACAAGTTTACAACCAAAACTATGTCTTTAAACCTCATTAAAGATCTTTTTGGTCCTTAAGGATTACATTGGAATATACTGTAGACGATGACGTGTATTTGACGTATTTTAAAAAACAACTGCCTGCTTTCTTTGTTGTTTGTTGTTTTTGTAATATATCTAATTCAGTATCAGTTATCGTTGTATTACGGGGTTTTACGCTGTATATCTCGCTACATTTCTGTACATTGAAGAGTTTAAAAACATATGGAGCATTAATAGCATATGGAGTGTGGGAAGGTTTTATGAAGCATATAAATACTAAAATAATAATTACTTTCTACATGGCGGGGTCTCTGGAACGTAACCCCTTCGATATGTGAGGGATTACTGTACATTGTTAGAGTATGAGTGAGAATGCTGAGGCGAATTAAACATAAAATTTTATCATTTTACTTGAAACCTTATTCAAGTAACGCCGTTAAATCACAAAAAAAACATAACTGAATCAAAGGACGAGAGTCGACTCCCTACTGAATGAACGCGACTCAGTCCTTGCCACAAATTAAAGGCCAGTATAAACCCGTATAAAAGTGTCAGTTTGTAAATACTGTATATTAGTGTGTATCAAACCCTACAACATGCTCACCGCTTCAGTAATGAATGTTTCTGGCTGATTTCTCGTCTCAGGAGAGGAGGGTTACTGACACTTTCACATGCACGTCGGGCGGTAGGTTTGTCCAAACTCGTGCACCAGACTTGCGTGCGTCCACGTGGTTTGTATAGCAAGCAAAAACAAACATGGATACTGTCGAGCCTTGTTACATTGTACTGTATGGCTAATAAAGTGTTTAAAAGCACAAATATTATATTTGTATATATACAAAATAACATATGCATCATTGTAGATGTTAAAAAAAATAACGTTTTTTTTTCTTCCTCATGCAAAACTCGTATTTCCGATTCAACCGACGTCACTTGAAAGCGCGCACACATTCACTTATTAAAAAACAGTATGTTTACCGTGCATTCGAGTGCCGTCAGTTGATTCGGAAAGACGAGTGTCTCAAGAAGAAGTACCACATAAACATGCTCTAAAATTGGAAGCTAAAATCGAATACGTCAAAACTTTCGATGCAGCCCGAGTAGTGATGTAAACTCTATTTCCAAGATGTCTGAACAGTTAATCAACGTAAGATCTCAAATAATAACCTTCAATTTATGTTATCTCTAATAAAAACGTCATTTTTTGATGATCTACAATGACATATGTTATTTTGCAATATTTGTGGTTTAAAACACATTATTAGTCATACGATGCAACAAGGCTCGACAGTACTCTTTTTTTCCCCCATACAAACCACAAGAACGTGCCCAAGTCTGGTGCAAGATTCATCTCGGAGAAACCCATCACCCAACGAGCACTTAAAGAGACGTCTGCTCTAAAGGGCCTGTAGACAACTGCCTGTACAGTATAACAGTGTTAGTTTGTAAATACCCTACATTAGTGTGTATTAACCCCTATAACATGCTCACTGCTTCAGTAATGCTTCAGTTTCTGTCTGATTTCTCATCTCAGGAGCTGGATCCATGCATCCAGGTGAGAACATTTCGGGCGCTGGGCAGATACACACAGGACAGTGTGCCAATCCATCGCTGGGCACACACACACTCAGCCACACAGACATACACAAACACACTCTATAAGGGGCAATTTGCAGAATTCAGCTGAATTTGATCCATGTTTTTGGACTGTGGGAGGAAACTGGAGAACCCGGAGGAAACCTACGCAGACACGGGGAGAACATGAAAACTCCATCCAGATTGGGACTCGACCCGGGAATCCCTAGGGCTGAGGCAAACATACTAACCACTAAGTCACCGTGCCGCCCAGCATGATCTCTGATTGATTAATACGTAAAATACAATTGAAACAACTGAAAACCACTGTGTTTTCTAGTACAATATATAATTGTATACACATTTTTAAGTAAATCTGTGGGACTTTTTTTGCTGTTAAACAATGTCAGTCACTTCAACAAAGCCCTGATGTTCATTTTAATAAATATATTTGAGATGAATTGGAAGGTCGATTACAAGATTACAGCCAAGACTATGTGTTTAAACCTAAAGAACAGCATTTTTCCATACAAAAGTTAAAAGTGTTGTCGTTAGAGATACTGGAAATTAAACATTAATTTGAATTGTTTTATTCATATTCACAAAAATATGTTCTTATGTCTGCGTAATTTTGGGGATATATTTTGTATGGGAATTTATTTATGTAAGTTATTTTGCTGAAGGATCAATGTGGTTCATTCAGTTGTACTATACATTAGGGGTGTAACGTTACACAAGTTTTTTTCTTGCCGCTGTAGCTTTGGTTTGCTCTTTCAGGCTTTTAATACTGTAAAGCTGCTTTGTGACAATATACCATTGTAAAAAGCGCTATATAAATAATCTACATTAATTTGACAAAATTCACAGTTCGGTTCACACCATTATATAGACCTCACGTTTCAGTACGAATTCGCTAAAGTGTGTGTGGAGGGGGCACTTTAAATAAATTCTTGAAACCAGGGTCTACCACCGCTGCATATGAATCAGAATACTTTATTATTCCCAGGGGAAATTGGAGATTTAGCATAGGAAATTGCATGACAATATAGAAGATGAAATGTACAGACGGCCCTCGCTTTATCGTGGATCACTTTTCGCTGGTTGATTTTTTAAATATATCTAATTCGGGATCAGTTCCACTATATATGTTGTTAAATTTCATATGCATTTAATAGCATATGAAGTGTTTATACACATGTGGAAAGTTTTAATAAGGCCTTAAACACACACACACACACACACACACACATATATATATATATATATATATATATATATATATATATATATATATATATATATATATATATATATATATATAATAAAATTATTATAACGCCGCAACATGGTGGGGTGTCTGGAACGTAACCCCTGCGATATGTGAGGGATTACTGTACAGGCTCATTGCTTCAGTAGTGGATAATCGAACTCAGGAGCAGATAATTAAGCACGCACTTTTTTACTCACAAAAAATCTTAGTTTTAGACAAATAAGTGTTTTCAAAGAGCAGTGTAATTAAATGGAGAGTCGTTGCTTACCTCTCCAGGATAGGGTCTTTTGGTACCCTGAATTGGCATGGACTGAGGTCTAGGCCCTGGGTATCCTTGTCCAGGCATCCTTTGGCCAGGTCCTGGGAATGGCCCCATCCCTGGTGCCCGTGGCTGGTTCATCCCCATTGGAGGGCCACTCATATTGGAGCTGTTGATGCCCCCACCCATGCTAGCTGGATTCATGCCTCCTGCCATAGCTGGTGGGCCCCGCGGTCCGGCTTGGTTCATGAACTGGCTGTTATAACCCTGTGTGGGGCCCATCTGAAACGATGAGCACACCTAAAAAAAGAAAGGTTTAATCATAAGTTTAATCATTTCAGTGCCATAAATCTTTTTTAACCCACTGTCTGGTTCATCGTATTTATTTTATCTCTGCCTAAAGTGAGCAGCTGCCAAGTCAAGCACATCAGATTCTTCAACTGTTCTCCTAGCAGATGAATCACTGATATACTCAATCTCCGAATCCCCGGCTGACTCACCTGTCCATACTGATTCATGTCCTTATTGGTCTCCTGTAGGGCGGCTACAGTTGCCGTGGCAGTGGCTGTTGCTGTGGCAGCAGCAGCAGCGACGGCTGCAGCCGCAGCAGCTGCAGCGGGCTGAGTGAAATCGGACGGAGGCCTGGTGTGTGGGGGCATGCCCATCCCGCCTGGAGCATTTGGACCACCTGGGTAGCTGCAAAAATCCAAACAACACGCGTCACGCCATACCCGCATACTTTAATATTTATGGAAAGAAAGTAAATAATACCAGAATAATGACCTTTTTATCTTTAGTTATAAAGAAACACGTCAGTGAGTCTACATATTGGATTTCAAGAAACATCCTAAATCACTATTCTCGCTCTTATTCTCCGTGCCTGGCACCGTGGAAAGGTGATATCATCTCATTTGAGAAAACTCCTGGAAGACTAACATCCCTGAGCTAAGTGTTGGCTTGGCATTGAAATTAAATATCAGATGTCACTAATGGAAGCCGCTCTGACTAAGTTTATTGAATTTTTCACAGAATGGAGCGAAGAGAGGCTGCACTGTTTGTCCAGTATAGTTTCCATTAGCGCTTCTCGTTCTGGTGCACTGATTTGTTTTCGAGTTTGCACACCCACCTCCCGCTGAATCCACCGGCTCCAGGATGACCCGCTCGCCCGTACATGCCTTGCTGCATGTAGGCCTGGTTGGAACCACCTTTGGCTGAGAACTGCTGCTGTTGGCCAGGGAACTGAGGGGAGTTGAGCCCTGGGTTGTTAGCTGACATGCCAGAGCCAATTCCATTCCCTCCAGGATTCATCGGGTTGTTGGTGTTGGCCATGGGGTTGCCCAATACCTATTTCAAAGGCAGAAGGATTAAAACTTTCAGCTGTTGCTGTTTTATAACATTGTGTCTTTTTCGGGACACATTTGTAAGGATTATTGCAGTGTTTCTCAATCTTGGCCATAAAAGCCTACTGTCCTGCACATTATAGCATTGTCTCCTTTCACACACCCACTGTAACTTAATAATGAATAGTTGGTAAGATGATGGTTATAAGCAGGTAAAACACAAAAAAGACCAGTACAGTAGGCCTCAGGAACATATATTAATAAACACTGAACATGCTGCTGCTCATTTGTCTCACCGGACTCTGTGAAGTGTTGGTCACCCCCCACACAGTTGTCACCACTGACAGGGAGCCCGGTGCTTGGTTAGTATTCTGCTGCCAAGGAACAGAGTCGTATGGAAAAGAGCCATCCCTGAAGAACAACAGCAAAATCAGCCTCACCATGTGCAAACATCCAAATCATAGATCTAAAACATGAACTTGATATGACAGCTTATTGCAGTTAGGTTTAAATCCAATTCAATACAGCTACACAGTGGTTTGCTGACTTAAAGAAGTGGAATTCACTTCTGAATAAAGGACATTGTTTCTCATGAAACCCAAGCACCAAGATTCATCAGGGATCATTTTCTGGCAACCAATCAGAGCCTACAGTACAGAATGTTCTATAAAGAATAACTTTATTGAGTCAACACTTCTCCTGTATTTGGATCCCCAAGGGACTCTTTCTCTGGCATGATATCAACCAGCAACTCCAAAACCAGAACTTGTTCTATACTGTATTTCTTTCTGTCTCAGGAAGTCGGAGGGTTGAAGAAAGCAAAATCACCTTGCAGTGATGCAATGTTTACACAGCACGGACAGAAATACAAACCTAGAAACAAACCAGGTAGAACAGAAGCCTAAGAAATACCTTTACAATTAATGTAACCTTTAGATTTGGTTTTGGAAATTTACATATATTCTCTATGTGCGGCACAGTGGCTTAGTGGATAGCACATTCCCCTCCTAGCACTGGGGATCCAGGTTCATATCCCAATCTGGGTGGAGATTCCATGTTCTCTCTGTGTCCCTGTGGGTTTCCACCGGGTTCTTTGGTTTCCTCCCACAGTCCAAAAACATGGATTCAAGGTAAATGGAATACTCTAAATTGCCCTGTGTGTTTCAATGAGTGTGCACAGCAATAGATTGGCACCCTGTCCTGCGTGTATCCACCATGTGCCTGAAACGTTCTACCTGGAATGGGCATGGGGAACCCCCCCGCGACAGGATAAAGCAGAAGATGAATGAATGAATAAATGAATTTTGTATTTTAATTAATATTAGAAATAATGATCAAACTCATTCATTATGGCAAGACTCACGTTTTATCTACATTTACACCTGTAACTCCCCACACCATTAGGAACAAAAGAGTTTTGTGTGTTTCAATTACATTTGTTATGTTCTAAATTCTGTACCCAAAACAACTGACAACAAAGATGAGGACAGATTCTGAGCAGTTAAAGCTTTCATGTTTTTTAATTATGTTTTATTGATTTATTGATTACTAAAGTGTCATCTTAAGCAAAATGTTAACTGAAAAAAAGCTAATATAACTATAACTAATTCTATTTATAATTTATGGTATTTTTATACACCATTTTTGTTGTTATATGTGTTTCTAATTCAACTCAGGCATCACACCGACTGCACAGTAGGAAGCTAGCAGCAGAAATATCTGTTTCATGTGCAGACTGACTGATTGGGATGTTCGTATTTGTTCATACGTGTTGTTGCCAAAACACCATCAGGAATGTAGGGCATTACAGAAAAGGGTAAGATAACACAAAACTCTACATCAAGTCATTTTAAATCAGAGTGTGTACAGAATGCACAAACTCCATTTCCAGAAAGTTAAGAAACCTTTTAAATTATTATGAAACCCAAATCTATACTTGCTTAATTCACTCAAACTCTCATTTCACACATTAAATGGCATGGAAAAGATTTTGTGTGTTTTCAGAAATCAACTTATTTTTATTAATTCTTAGTGATTCTTGCAACAAACGGAAAAACAGCTGTGACAGAGGCACGTTCACCAATGAGTCACAACATCAGGTCTTTTAATTATACTTTTTGGGAATTGCTGGTTTTTACAGCTTTTGTTAATTTGAATGTTTTATTCTCAGTGACAAGAAATGTGGACTTCTCTGACCAAAGAACATGTTGCCACTGTGTTTCAGTCCAACATACAAGTGTCCTTAATGGTTTGGGTCATAACACAGATGTTGCATGACCATGATATTGCATCCCCAAAGCAATGAGGGTTAAGGGCTTTGCTCAATCACATTATTAACTTCAGATAAGCTGGTATTTGAACACAAAACCTTCAGATCGACAGCCCAACATCCTAACCACTGAGCTATCATGACAGAAATGGAATCATGTTCTATGGTCAGACAAGTCTAAACAAGAGAAAGAATTTTAAGACCAATGAAATGTGCAAAAACAAAAAATGAACTTCCAAACATTAAAAAATAAACATTAAAAGAGCTGGTGATATGACCCAGGGGTAATCATGCCCCTATCTAATTTTCCCCTATATAGAGTGTGTGTCTGTATATGTGAGTGAGTGAGTGAGTGAGGGGGACCCTAGATCCTAGTAGAGCATTAAGTGGAAGATAATGAGATGAGTACAAAATAGGGTGGCATAGGTAGGAACTACGATCTGGGGTTTTCCCCGTGTTTAATTTGTTTTCCTCCCACAGTTCAAAAACATGCATTTAAGGTAAATTGGCTGCACCAAATTGCCATTTTCTAAAATACCCGTATATAGTGCCTGTGTGTGTCTGTGTGAGTGCGTGTGTTCCCAGCAGTGTGCCTTGTTGAATCCTTGTTCTCTGTGGAGGATTGTTTAACTTACTTTTTTGGCAGAATACAAAAATAAAATCAACTGTGGCCCCAGGGGGCCAGACTTTATCATATCATGATAAAGTATGAATGCATAACATGTTCTCTGAGACACGAAATAAGTCAATGTCTCTATTCTAACTGAAGCTAATGCAACATGAGGGATGGTAAACAGACCTGGAGGGGCTGTTATTATTTATATTGATATATTGATTGACAGGGAAAAAAAGGAATGACATGCCCTTCATAGAGAGCGAGTTGTCATACAATAACAGTTTCTGCAATGGGAGGCAGAGTATTATATTTTAAAAGCCCCATGAAGAATACAAAAAATCAATCTTTTTACTGCTGATCAAACCAGCAATAATCTTTTTAAACCAAGAAAAAAGCATTTCATGGATTTATTTTACAGCTGCACTATAATAAAAACTGTATGTGAAGAACTGAGTCAATGGAATACTCAATGCAAAATAAAGTGGCTTAAGAGCTCTACATTTAGGTCAGTGACCCATTTGGACTACAGTACAGATTAAAAGCATGACATAGCTTCGTCCCTTGAAACAGGCTGCAGAGAAAGGGCCACTTGGATCACACAGCAGTCAGCTCAGCATGGGAATCAGCCTGAGTGAGTATCAGGCGAATTCTCTTCACACTGGGCTTTTTTATGCCTGCTTTATACTGACCCATGGGAAAGCGAAGGCTTCATGGAATTCATGGGCTGCTGCATGGGCACTTTGCCCTGGGGTTCGTTTTGCCGGTTCTTCTGGTGCCGTAGAAGAAGTAGTCGACCGAGCTCCTCGCACCACGACGACAGCAGTGCTGCAGGAAGAAAGATAAAACAAAGTGAAGACGATATCGACGCAACTTCACAGATTTATGACAACATGGCTGAAATGATCGTCTCTATTCAGAGAGCTGATTAACACTGTATGGACAAAACAAATAATCACACAGCCTATAATTCTTTCTTTTCTTGATTGCATGGAACTTTGATTGCAGAAGGAATCACAGGCGTTTATGTCAATCATAATCGTTCTACACTCTACCATTTCATCTGTCTTCTCCAGCACATGGATAAAGTGGTTCCTCATTTTCGCATAACATGCCCGTGCCAACCGATGATAAAAGGGAAAAAACGGATCATAAGCTGAACTCATTTAATCGCCACATAAGTAGGAATGAGACCTTACAGATTTTGATGGTACAATTATTGTCTAAGTAATAATCACGATTATAAGTTTATTATGATTAATATGCAATAATTAACAAAAAATTTTAAGAAATCCCAGAAACAATGTCTCTAATGTTGGTTATTTACTTGATGTAAAAACCAAATGACATTTTGTTATTAAAACAATTGCTGAATATTAACGCAAAATATTCTCTCTAACACAAAATATAAAATTGGAAGTAATTAATGTCCCTTAAGGTGGCTTAGTGGTTAGCACGTTCACCTCTCAGCACTAGAGATTCCCGGCTCGAATCCCAATCTGGGTGGAGTTTTCATGTTCTCCCTGTGTCCACGTGGGTTTCCTCCGGATTCTCCGGTTTCCTCCCACAGTCCAAAAACATGGATCAAGTCATTCAAAATGAATTATCCAAATTACACTCGCTTCCACCACTACAACTTCGTCCCTCATCACCTTATTTTCCTCTCCTCTCTTCCATAGTCTCTGCTTTCATTTCCATTTCCTCGAATCCTCTCCCTCTGCCGCTGACACCTGCTCCAGTATACACAGTGGGTGGGGTGTTGGTGAGTTGGCAGTGGAAGATTTGGCTGAGACTCTGACCACGTTTTTCTGGCTGTGTAACAGAGAGCAGAGTAGCGCTACGCTGGTTTCATCGCAGTGTACAACTGACGGTGTGTGCTTGGTTAATGAGCGTGGGTAGGGTGGGTCAACGGAAAGTTGAACACGGTGCTGTGGTCTGCACTGGCTCTAAAATTGGCAGTATAACATGGGGGTGAGTGGCGGTCTGCAGAAGAATGGTGCAACTGAGGCTGGCAGGGTTGGCATGCCTTGGCACACAAAAACCAGAGCCAGATGTAGCAGGAGCCAGAGCCAGTCGTGCTCTCGCTGGGCTATTGTTAAGCCTCCGCTAATACCAAATGATCCTGCTGCAGTTATTATAGTCTGTGGTCAAAGAGCTGGGGAGTACGTTTGAACCCTATTAAATTATAATAGAACAGAGGCTGAACGACACATGAAACACGTTTGGTACAAATTTTACAAACATATTTATTTTCATGTCATTTATTGTGGATTTTTTTGCATAATATAATGATGTAACCAGGTGTTTCATTTTTTCTTATACACTTTCCAGTCACTTTATTTGTTTCTATACTCATTGTCCATTTTATTAGCTCCATTTAACATATAGAAAGTATTTGTCTTTTGACAATTACAGACTGTAGTCTATCCATCATATTCTGTTAAGTATCGTTTACTTAAGTCCAGCAGTGACACTGAAATGGTTAAAAATTCCAGCAGTCAGGAACACACCACCATCACGTGAGTCTTAATCCAGTACATAGAATCATTCACCACTCTAATATTATATCTGCTCTATGGCAAGAAACGCAGAAAAACAGATGGTCTGTAATTACTCAAATACAAAGTTCATTGATAAGGCAAGTGAAACTAATTAAATGTGGAGGTGTTCTTAATAAAGGGTGGATATGTTTTTGTGCGTGTCTGCAATTTCAGCATTCCAAAGAGTTCTGCACTAAAGCAATAAGGCACGAGAGGGCGTGCATTATAGTGAAGAAATCACAAAAGCGATGTCATGGGTGTATTTTTCATAAATCATTCACAATAATACACAACCTTAACTCGTATTGCGGTTGCAAACACACTATAATAAAAAATAATTATGTTTTTGTTCAAATAATTAATGTGTTTATTAAAAAACAATTTTTTAAAAATAAACTAGTCTTCCATAACATAATCTAGTCAGGTTTTTACAGAGAACGTTGATTGCTGATTAACCGGAAACGGGATTCTCTCAAGTGATAATGCCAAAATATAGATCACAATTTCTAAACAACAGCTGCAAAAGGCTGTGTGCGCAATCAGGAATTACTGTTTATATTAATTTGTATTTCCATTAATGGTACATGGTATAAAATAATGTATTATATATCATGCATTGATATAATTTGAAGCAATCAGAGGTGTGCGTTATTGTCAATAGCTGGACAAATGTCACAGCTGGACAAATGGCTTAGTCAATTGGATTTAAGGACTGGAACTACTGTTTTATAACCATCAATATGTGCAACCTAGCAGTTCTAGTTCCACAGTGTTGAGCAATGTTTTTCCTCACTGCCTTTTGACCTCTAAACATGTAAATACTAACATCTGCTATGGATTTTTGCTACTGTAGTATATCACAACAAAGCAGCAGGAAATTCGGAGCTAGAGCAGGGTAAATATAAATGATGTATATAAGAATATATCTTGCACATGTTTACATTACACCTGTTATTTTTATTCATTCATCCATCCATTATCTTAAACTATCTTCCAACTCTACTAGGGTCACGGAGGAGTCCTCCATGCCCATCCAAAGTAGAACCTTTTGGGCACTGGGCAGTTACACCCAAGACAGGGCAATAATCTATCGCTGGGCACAGTCACTCACACAATCTATATGGGGCACTATATGGGACTATATTTAGAGCACTCAAATTGCCTTGAATCCATATTTTTGGACTGTGGGAGGAAACCAGAGGACCGGGAGGAAACCCACACGGACACACGGAGAACATGGAAACTCCAGCCAGATTGGGATTGGAACCTGGATCCCCAGTGCTGAGAGACAAACGTGCTAACCACTAAGCAACCGTTCCGCCCATCTGTTATTTTGTGTCAGTAAAACAATGGTACTGTCTTCAACACTGATTTTGGGATAAGTAGATAGGACGGGCACTGTTATGGCTTATAGCCAAAAAGAAATCAATTTTAAAAGAGCTGAAGTCCTTGAATCTAAATTGACTCACACTTCTTCCACCAATAAATTCATGAGAGCAGCGTGAGCGATGTGACAATGTTTGTGCAACATAGATTTCTAAATCTTGTGTCCTTTCAAAGTATCATATTTACTCAAAATTATTTGGGGGAGAAAAAAAAAGTTTGTTTTTCAGTGCATCACTCCCTGATACTGCACGTCAGCAGAAGTGCCAAGCACTTTACATAAACTCCCGAAAATGCATTTTGTTCAGTTGTGATCGCTGGAAAACATTTTCGGTCGTGCCTTTAAATATTTTCCACACATGGTGGAAAAATGGGAGTGCTGCTTTAATGAAGTCAATGAGTTCTAATTATCAAGCAATGAACTATTAAATTAAATAAATGAATAAAGCAGGTACGAAGAGAAATGACACCGGGAATCTAATCTAACATGATGGAAATAACTTGACGTTTACTAGAAATGATAGCGCGTTGAAGACTCTTTTAGAAGTCGCATTAAAATGATGTGATGATTCTAAACATATAAGATATTCCTGCCGTTCTAAAAAAAATGAACGGTGACAACCACCCACGGTTTTTCATGTAGCTGAGACAGCAAGCTCCAGTCAGACTCGACTTAGATCTGCCCCCCACTCACCCAGTGAGAGCGTGTGGAGTGCAGTTTAGTGAGCTAATGTTTATCAATCCTTCTCACTTGTCAGAGAAAATCATTTACATGCACTGGTCCCGGTTACCCTGGTAACACCTATAATCTCCAAATTTATCTCAAGCACACTCACCGTCCACTTCATTAGGTACAACATATTTCTACACTTATTGTTCAACCTTCTATATAATGGCACTTAGTAGCTATACAACAACAGAATCTATTCCTTTGTATTTGTTAGTCCACTTTACTCTTCGCTATTCTCTAATGATCAGAACACACAGGTTCCTTCAAGTCAGGTACTGTTTAAGTGAAATGGTGAATTTTCCACACTGCAGTGACACTTGACATGATGGTGGTGTGTTGGTGTGTGTTCTGCTGATATGAGTGGCTGGAATGCTGGAATTTTTCAACACCCCAGTGTCACAGCTGGACTAAGAATGATCCACCAACCGAAAATTTCCAGCCACCAGCATCCTCTAGGCAGGATCCTGTGTGCACTGATGAAAGATCAGAGACTAAATAACACAAACTGCATCACCAAATGAGCTAATTTCACTGATTCATTTACAATATAAAACAATAAGGTATGTGTGTCACAATGTGAACACAGTATTTAAAAACTCAATGATCCAATCATGGGCGGCACGGTGGCTTAGTGGTTAGCATGCTCACCTCTCAGCACTGGAGATCCAGGTTTGAATCCCAATCTGGGTGGTTCCCATGTTCTCCCTGAGTCTGTGTGGGTGTCCTCCGGGTTCTCTGATTTCCTCCCACAGTCCAAAATTATAGATTTAAGATAAATTAGCTGATCTAAATTGCCCCTATATAGTGTGTGTGTCTGTGTATGCGAGTGTGTGCCCAGTGATTGGTGTCCTGTCCTGGGTGTACCAGCCCAGCACCCCAAAGGTTCTCCCCTGAATCCCAGTTACACTGAAGTTTCCAGTGTAGATTCTTGACCCCCTGCCAGACCCTTAACCTTGATTGCTCCATGGATGCTGTGGCCAACCCTGTGCTCCCTTTGGGTAAAAGCATATGCTAAACAAGCAAAACGTAATTCTAATTGTAGACTATCAAAGTGCATCTGTTTGGTAAGTGGAATTGATAAAATGGACAATGAGTGTGGAAGTTACCAAATAAAGTGTGCAGGTCAATTCATTGATTCATCACCACTTCACATCACATTCCCAGCTTCTGTCTCCATTTTTGCCACTTTTGTTATGTGCTTTTTTTTAAATAAAGCAAACCTTGCTAATACATCACATACCCAATCTATTATATAATACATAAAAATGGCAATAGCTTGCCAGTGCTGGAATGCAGAGGAGGCAAACCTAACAAATATTTCAAAGTGGAGAACTTCACTTGACTTAATAATCACACATTGGCCTTTACAGACAGCACATCTCAGCCTGGCCTGACCAGGCAGCACACAGTGCCAAACCCAGCTCAGTGCCTTCGCCTTTACATTACTTATTTATCGAATGCATTACATCTCAGCATGTGAAGAGGCAGTCTGTGGGAGAGACGATTTGATTATAGAGTGTTGAGAATTATGAAGCGATGGTACTTTAGACTGCTTGCATGCTAATGTAAAGAGTCAGGAGAGGTCACATGGCGCAGGCCGGTGATCAAAAGTGAGCCAGTTAATGAGAAATAAATACAGATCTGAACTGTAGAGAACCAGTACATATGTTCAATTTACACACAATTAGCCAGAGTTATAAATACATAGAATTTCTGGTATAATATTTCATAGATCACTGACTAATACACACTTTTTTAACATCCTACCATTTTAAACATGCACTTCTACTTTCTTTCTGTCTGTGTGGAGAGGTGAATATAGTGCTTGTCATAATGACTGAAAAACTGGTAAGTGTTTAAAGAATAAATATTTAAATAAACTTAGTATATATAATTGGTTTGGCTCTTTGCAGACGCTTTTATCCAAAGCGACTAATTAATATCCCAAATGATGTTTAGGGTTCAGAGTGATTTTCAGGTCAGTTATGACACAGCATCCAGGGTTTAGGGCTTTGCTCACGGACCCACATTTGTAACTTCATTGGACGTGGGATGTGAACCGACAAACTAAGTAAAAGTTTTCAGATATTTCTAAGTGACAGTCATGTGCATAGTTAAGCTGATATGAATGCATCAGCGTATATCACCTGTGTAGCCGTTAAGTCAGCTCCACTGAACTTGTTACCCTCCTTAATCCTCCTTAAGACGTCTAACAATACAAAAACACAGAAAGCAAGACCAAATTGGGTTTTCCTTTCAATGGTTAATGAAAACTTACTTTACTTTGATTTTTTTTCTCTTGTTGCTTTCTGGACTTCTTTGTCAAGGAGTTATTTTCTTGGAATTCCTTTGATTTTTTTTTTTCAGAGAAAAAAACTATAGAAGTCTGCTCCAGATGTACCGACCATTCCAAATCATCCAATTCTGCTCACAACCTTTCATGTTGGATGTGCTCCACTTGATCATAATGAGAGCAGCATGGCCGCTTGCTTGTTATTAGCGTAGCTATCAGCCCTAAACGCTATATATGGACAAATTAGACAAACACTGGGCTACCCACCCAAAAAATGGGAAAGATCTACAAATTAGTGAGATCATCTCATCTTATCTCATTATCCTGACCGCTTAATCCTCTAATAGGGTTTTATGGGGTTCCCCATGCTCAGAGAACGTTTCAGGCACTGGGTAGATACACCCTAGACAGGGCGCCAATCCATCGCTGGGCTCACACTCAATCACTCACTCATTCACTCACTCACTCACTCACAAACACACACAACACACACACACACACACACACACACACACACACACACACACACACACACACACACACACACACACAAACACATTTTAGAGCAGTCAATAGACCTTAAATACATGTTTTTGGACTGTGGGAGGAAACCGAAGAACCCCCATGTGAAACATGCAGAGAACATGAAAACTCCATACGAATTTGGATTTGAACCTGGACCTGTAGAAGTTAATGTAGATTTCCAGAATCTAATCCAGCATTAAGGCTTTATAACCATAAAAACACTCTGTGATTTGATCACTGTGCTTTAATCAACACAGTAATCTACTGTCTTATTATTATTATTATTATTATTATTAATAATAATAATAATAATAATAATAATAATAATAATAATAATAATAATAATAATAATGATCTATAAGTATAATATCAACTAAATGAACATGCTCTATAAAAATATCCTCAAAAATGGTGCAATATAACAAATCAGCTTCATTAGAAAACAGTGGAACCGTACTGTAATGCATGGTTCTGTGAGTTGTACAACATCTATAGATCAAACTGGCAGACAAAGCAAAACCAAACCAAACCTGGCGTCACTCCACTGATATCGTACTGGCGTTAAATGTCACTGCTGAGTCCAGTCGTGTTGTTCAAAGCGAAAAGACTGAATGTTGTTTACAGAGGTAGTTGACATTAGATTAAAAAAAGATTTATAGACTTGAATTATATTGATTTCCTATATTATTTGTATAAAATTATAATATCATCTTTTTTGAATGACAGGGCTCATTAATTGCAAAAGAAATGTAATACAACAAAATCTCTTTAATAAAAATTATCATGAGACCTTATCCAACCACACGGAGAGAACACAGAAATTCCACCCAGATTAGAATTCCAACCTGGATTCCCAGCGCTGAGAGGCGAACGTGCTAACCAGTCCTCTAAATAAGAGACAATTTTTTTTTTATGTCATGAAAATGAATGAGAGGTCAGTGATACGGATGTATCTGCACTCAAAGTTTTATCCACGTATTTAAATCGATCTACATCCAAAACACCTGAAAATGGATGTCACATGAACGGTCACGTTAACTTGGACATAAACATACTGGTTATAGTGTAAAATGCTGCTGGTTGCTAGGTGACAAAATAAACAATGAGAAATGAGGAACGAATTTGGAACATCCATGTTGTGATTCATGACACCCAATCAGGAAGTGAAAGTGGGCATCTGCTTCAGCGTTTTCCCCTCATTCACACTGTAACGGAGACTAAAACACGTCCTGCGTCAATTTCTCAGTCTCAGTTTTAAAAGCTTGAAAATAATGGGGTAGAGTGAACTGGAGGCAGTGCCATGTTTTAAATAAAAACGTTAGTGTGAACATAGTTGCAAGCTCAAAGCGAAGTCAGGGGCATTCGAGACCATTTTGAAATTTCTTATCTCTATTAACAAATCCTGACGGCACATCTGCGCTGACGATGGCCGTGGTGTGACTGAGAGTGTAAAAGTGCGGTTGAAGCATGAGAACACCAGCTCTCTGCTATTATTTAATGACATTGTGCAGAACCCGCTTCAAACAGGGAGACATAAATACTCATTAGGGGCCAAGCTGATTCTGAGTGCCTGTTGCATATATGCCACAGAACCTATTAAACTGTGACATAGGATAATGAACACCCCCCCCCCCACCCCAGCCTGGTGAAGTACTGTAACGACAGTGTTTCCCAACAGAAATACACTAAGTCATGTGAAGGTAGTGAAAATCGTGGGTCTGTTGACTTTAGTCAAACATTTATACAAACTCGGGTAAGCAGCACCACTGTTGGTATATGGAATAAAAGTAGAGAAACCTCAATGCCATGTGTAATCCTTTTACAGAGCGCACTTTTCCTATGCTGCAGCTTGACTGACACACATTTGAGCATCAGGGGAAACAGCTTGATGCTCCATGAATGAATAAATAACACAGCACGCATTGGATCGCAAGTACAATGAGTGAATATCGGAGATGAAATAAGGCTCACTCACAAAAAGGCATCCCAGGCACAGACTGGCGCTGGAATGAAACGACACACAGATGGAATTTTGCGCGCACATACAATCCTAAAGCAAAAGCTTGGGCCCCCTAGTCAAATTCCATGTTTCGTTTTCTAGGTACAAATAAGTGAACACATCCTTCACAGGGAACAGACTTTTCCACATGTTTAAACTCAGTTTCAAATTACTTACTGAATTGACAATGGTGTCATGGCAAAGGAAGTGAACCAGCACATAAAATATACATGTACAAATGTAAAAGCACATTTGATACCTTAGGTTAAACTTAGCAATTTTTACTGTGGAATTTAGTAAAACAAAATGGAGAGATATATACCTAATGGTATATACTGTAACTATACACTCCATAGAGGCTGTGTTGACTGAGAAAACCAAAAAACATGTCACTTAAGCAGGACTGCCCAAACCTGTGCAGAATTAAATCATATTATGGACCTCTATAAAAAATTAAGCAGCAATCAGTAATGGCCGACGTGATTTTGCGAATGCATTCCCTGAACTTTGAAATTAAGTATAAAGAGCACATTACGAAAATATCAAAAGAACACACAGCACATGCTTCTGTGATATAGTTATGGATGCCCATTTAGCAGCCAACGAGCTACACACAGCACCCCCGCAAATGAGGAAGCACATCGAAAGCATCTTTGTCACTGTGACTCAGCTCCTGTGACTTGCTCAAAGATGAATTAAAAAAACAGAATGGAGGTCCAGAGTGACGATGGCAGGAGGGAAAGACTGAGAAAGAAGCTGAGAAAGTACAAGAGTCTGATAGAGAACTAGAGAGCGAGAGCGAGAGAGAGAGAGAGAGAGAGAGAGAGAGAGAGAGAGCGCAAGCTCCCTACTGGATGTGTCAAACAAATTAAATGAAGCTAGAACGCAAAAGAGTACCTGAGTCACTTTGACATCTCCTGCAGGTGTTGGTTTCTGTAGGGTTCAAATTCAACATTTTACTCATGGGGGCAAAAACAACGTCAACAACAATGCAGCACTGACAAAAGTTCACTTCACAGATGAGTGACTCGATGATGCACAAACAGCCCTTGTTCTCAGTCAGGAAGCCCAAAGCAGTTTAATGGAATCTACTTGCACACTGCTTACAAATCCTAAATCTACTTGCTTGAATGAATCGAAGTCTCGATCCCTCATATAAAGCAGTAGTGTTTAGAAAGCTGGACACGGTTTACTGATCCTTTGGTTTAATCCAACATCCTATACCATTATTAAAAATGACCAGGATTTTGTATTAAATATATATATATATATATATATATATATATATATATATATATATATATATATATATATATATAAATATATCAAGTTCATTGATTTATATAGAGAGTTTTACAATAGTACAAAAGCTGCCTCAAAACAGCTTTACCGTGTTCCTTGCCCGAAACCCCAAAGACCAAGCTGACGCGTCAGTGGCAAGAAAAAACTAAGTTTCAATATGCCCTGCATTACTCTGAACAGACGAACAGATTTAAAAATATAAAAAATAATACAACGAGGGCATGGTAACTCAGTGGTTAGGATGATGTGCTATCAACTTGAAGGTTGTGCGGTCAAATTCCAGGTCCACTGAAGTTACCAGTGTTGCTCCTTGAGCAAGAATCTTAACCCTCATTGCACCAGGGATGCTGTATCAAACCTGTGTTCTAACCATAAAGTTGGGATCCTTGCAAGTCACTTTGGATTAAAGCGTCTGCTAAAATGACCAAATGTAAATGTAAAATATGGATTCATGTCCTATGCTCAGGAGAATGTTTCTGGCACTGGGCAGATGCCATACTCAGGACACGGCGCCAATCTATTACTCTGCACACACAGACACAAACTATATTGGGTCAATTTAGAGCAGCCAATTCACATTGAACCTATGTTTTTTGAACTGTGGGAGGAAACCAGAGAACCCAGATCAAACCCACAGACACAGAGAGAACATGAAAATTCCACTCAGGATTTGAACCTTGGTCCTCAGCGCTGTGAGGTGAACGTGCCACACTTCGCCACTGTGCCTCCCCAAATATAAATAATCTTTAGTAATGTAAGACTGTTATTATTCCAATATACTGAATAATTTATGTCTTGATTATGTAGAGGCACAACTGCATGGATACCATGGAAATTCCTCACTCTCTTTAATTTATCATGTTTAATTCATTATTTAAGTAATATTGTCTATTTTATGTTTTTTTGAAAGTAAACTAGTTACTACTAGTTACCTGTTTGTTCTAGTTCTTGTTCTGACTTCCTGCTCGACAGGTCAAGACCTCTTCCTTGCTGTGAGGAGAAAGTGCTAACCACATCATTATTCATCTTTCCCACTATATTCCATAAATAAAGTGCATCCTGTTCTCTACGTTTAATAAATCTATTAAGGGAGCACAACCCGGGCAGCAAGGATCTTCCTGAAGCTATCAATATTTTAATTTTAAATACTTTTTAAATCATTATAACCAAAAGTTAAAAGTTTAAACACGCCACATTCTTGCTCATTTTTTTCCACTCACCATGTAGATAGACTTTGTAGTTTTACAATTACAGACTGTAGTACGGCTGTTTTCTTTTTTTAATTTGTCCCCTTGGTTCTCTGTTGGTCAGGATCACCACAAAACAGGTATAATTTGGGTGGTGGATTGTTTATTGTCAATTCTGCAGTGACACTGATGCAGTGAGGGAGTTTTAGTGCAGCAGTACTTTCATTTAAACACCTCATTGACACTGCTGGGATAGGAATAGTGCACTAACCAAATAATACCTGCTATGTGGTTCCACTATTGGGGTCCTGATCATTAGAGAACAGAGTAAAGGGATGTACACAGTATGTACTGTAGTCCACAAACAGACGGACTACATTCTGTATTTGTAGAACTGCAAAGTCCATCTTTACCATAAGTAGAACTGATAACATGGACAATAAGTGGAACAAAAATTTATAAGTTTTTATTAATGTTGCTGTTTACCTAAAAGTGCCTAAAGTCTTTATATTTCAAAAAATTACATAAAGGTGCCTTAAAAATATGTAGTTAATGTAGTCTGAATATGGAAATATGAGCTCATAGTCATAATCATTTAATTATGACTAGAAGCAACAGCCAGATGAACAGACTTGATAACCACACCTCGATAAACAGGAAGTGTCATTTGTTAGCAGCAGAATGATTACAGAAAGCCACATATTTCAAAACCATGAATCATTTCTTTATGGCACTAACACTTTTGAGCTTCAGGAAAAGTTCACAGCTTTTACCCTGAACATGTTTCCATCAGAACCATCCTTTCATATTACCATCTCACAGCAGTCAGTGTCCCAGTTCCTTCTGTTACACGAACACTAATCACTTTTATCTAAGCCAGAATACTGCATTAACTAAAGCACAGCAATCAACAGTTTTGGAACTGCTTTGTTCATTAAATGCTGTTCTCGTGGGTTAATAAACATCACCTTGCTTTCATAGAGCAATAATTACTTGTCATACATCCACTTATCATAACAAACTGAGAGATCAGATGAATGAGAAATAGTGATACTCATTGCAGTACACTGTAAATGATCTGCTGAAGGTTTTATTTGAAGCAGAAGACAAGGAATGCTCCCAAATTCATGTCTTTATATACAGGAGAGTGCAGTGCCAAACCAAGCCAGTGTGATGACAGACATGGTCTATTTGATGGCTAAGCTCACCATGTGAAAGCTTGTGATAATTATTTCACAACGGAGACGAAGACACTACACTTGAAAACTCTACCAGCTGCACACTGATCCATCCAAGTCTACATTTACTGATTGTTTCCTCTGATCTAAAATAAGGTTTGAAATAAACAGTGTTAAGGTGTTTTAAATGTGTACATGTAGTGTGAACAAAAGACAAATAAAGTCATTTGTTTTCTGACATGTTTCTCCTAATTAGATCTGACGGAGGTTTTGTACCTCATTCAACACCCTGGATGGGTTATTGGTCCATCACAGGCCTGTCATGCAAATAAGCACGTAGAGGCAATATAATATCCCTAGTATCACTTGCATGACGTACATGTCTTTGAACTGCTAAGCGAAATTTAAGAAACCCAGAAAAAAACAATGGGAAGAACATACAAACACCACAGACCACTGAGCTGGAAAGTAAACCCAGAACTATCCTTGCTGAGAGGCAACAGTTATACACCCAGTATCATCTGGGACACAATGATTTACATTATATTTACATTTGATCATTAAACTCGATGCCCGTGGGCCATATCCGACCCTCAATAAAATTATATTCGGCCCACAAGATCATTTTGCATTGATCTATTACTATTGTTCTTAATGGCCCAGCGATATGTTTTTTTTTGGACCATGCTTCTATTTTAAATTTGTATGATTTTCACAGGCTTAGTGGTTAGCACGTTCGCCTCTCAGTGCTAGGGATTTCCGGTTCAAATCCCCAACTGGGTGGAGTTTCCATGTGGGTTTGCTCCGGGGTTCTCCGGTTTCCTCCCACAGTCCAAAAAAATGGATCAAGTCAATTGAGTTCTCCAAATTGCCCCATATACAGTGTGTATGTCTGTGTGAGTGTGTGTCCAGCGATAGATTGGAGCCCTGTCTTGGGTGTATCTGCACAGTGCCCGAAACGTTCTCCCCTGGATGGGCATGGGGAACCCCCCCCGCGACCCTAATATAGGATAAAGCGGAAGATAATGGATGGATGGATGGATGGATGGATGATATTCACAGGAACATTTTTTATGGAGAGCAGAAATATTTAAAGATAGTTAAAGTTGTAAGTTTATTTTTCTTAAATGGCCCAAGAGCAAAGAAAACTGAATGTTTTGATTTATTTTTACTTTTGTGGGAATAAGCATAATTTTTATTCCATTTTTTCATGGTTTTATTTTTCAATTTTCAATTTTGATAAGAGATATTTTTATAGAGAGAAAGGTATTTAAAGTCATACAAAGATTAAATTTATTTATTGTGGAATAATATTGTCTGTTTTTATCCCTATTAATGTTCAGTAAACATTTAATTTTAGTGTGTTCAATAAATGGTTATATTCTTCGGCCCACGACCTAAAGTGTACTTTGTGTTTTGGAGCCCGGTGCAATAGGATTCGACACCTCTGATCCAAAGCGACCTACAGGTGTTACGAATTGGTGGTTAGAACACAGGGTCAGTCATGACACAGCTTCCCGGAGCAATAAGGTTAAGTGTTAAGTAACATTAAACCGCCAACCTTAAGATTGATAGGTTAACATCCTAACCACTGAGCTACCATACCCTCAGTTACTATTTAACACAATTAATGTTACTTGCTGTGTATACTGTACAGTATAATAAAATAACTGTGTAATCTACACTCATATATTTTAAGCAGTTAGTGGTTAGCACGTTCACCTCTCAGCGCCGGGGATACAGGTTCAAATCCCAATCTGGGTGGAGTTTCCATGTTTTCCCTATGACCGCATGGGTTTCCTCCGGGTTCTCCAGTTTCCTCCCACATTCCAAAAACATGGATTCAAGGCCAATTGAAATCTTTAAATTGCCCCATTATAGTGTGTGTGTGTCTGTGTGAGTGAGTGTGTGCCCATACACAATGATAGATTAGCGCCCTGTCCTGGGTATATCATAGGATTAAGTGGAAGATTGCATTGTTGTGTAATGTACATACACTGTGGCACTGTTGTCAGAAACAGGGAAATGCTGGTGTGCTTGTATATTCTGCTGTACAGAATAACAGTTTTCAGCACTTTAACACATACTTTTTTGCTCTGATATCACAATAAAGGAGCCTGAGGTAATGTGGACTAAAGTGAAAGATTCAAGACCAAATCCTCCATCAGCACAAAGCTAACTTTTAGCATCAAAGCTATGTTACCTCACTTTGAAAAGTTTTCTATTTCAAAACAGATCCTAAAGCTGAACAACCGCATTTGTTCTTGTCTTTTGCAAAACCACTGATCATTTTTACATCAAGGTGAGAAAGTTTTTGAAGTACTACAAACCAGAATTAAACTGAGAAGCAGGTAAAATAAGCTAATTGTGTTAACTTTTTCCATCAAAACAAGCACAACAGCCTGGTCATGGAAACACAGACAAACAGATGGCAGACAGCTTTTTTTGGGGCATTCATGGGCTTGTGGTTAAGGAACCAGCCTTGTGACCTGAAAGTCCACAGTTTGATTCCCGGTGGCATCAAAAACTATGGCTGAAAATAGACAATGGAGCAAGAAGGGGGTGTTCACACTTTTGACTGGCACTCTAAATGAACTTAGAAGTTTTACAATTACATACATTGTTCCTTAATGATTAGGGCTTTAACAGAACCACAACAGAGCAGGTACTGATGAGGTTATGGCTGATTCTTAAAATTGTAGAAATACTGATATGGTGGTATCGTAGTCTTATGGTTAAGCAACCAGCCTTGCAAGTGGCCCCAGTTCGATTCCTTGAGTGCTCACTTCACCAGTGTGTGTATATTTGTGTTTCACTGCACAGATGTATTACATTTTGGATGACAAATTCCTCTGTGTGCAAGCACTGTGGCAAAATAGATCACTTAAATATAAAATTTTACTAAAATGACCAATCATCCGCTATGCAACATGGTACAATCATACAGTTGGGCTCAGATAACATTTTGGAACTGCTCTGTGTCATTGGGCGTGCAGTTGAACTGCTTCCTTTACAGTAGGGATGAGACAAACAGAGATGGTGATGGTATGATTATTGTCTAAGTAATAATCATGATGAAATGATTGTTAATTATTATTAATATGCAATAATGAATTATTATTACCAAAAATTGCAATAAGTCACAGGAAAATCAAACAGTTTATGTTTGTGATTATTTGATTTTAAACACGAAATTATATTTAGTGATTAAAAACAAAAATAGCTGAGTATTTACATTAATATTAAAGTACATATTGTCATAGCATTTGAAAGAAAACTAAGTGTGCAGGCAGTGTAACTTTATTTTGGTTCTGTGGGAATTGCACCACTTGGCCTAAAGTTCCATCAGAATAATAAACATTTTTTTACACTGCAAAAAAAAATTATCTTAACAAGTCCTTAATAAATCTTAATAAATCATAAAAAAAAAATGACATATTGTTTTCAACTTGATTTATATGTAAGATAAATAATTTAGTGTTTAGAAACTTTTTCTTAATTTAAGAAAACTTAACAAGATAAATGGCTCAGTATATTGGCAGATAAGTTTACTTGGTCCATGTACTTGTATATGTATATGTTTGCTTGATTTGTGTTTTTTTGCAGTGTATAAATGTCATGATGATGTTAAGACACTCTTAAGATTAATTATCTGTAATGCTTTAATCGCGATGAATTGCCGAAATGATTAATCGCCTCACCTCTAATTTACAGTACCATCTGAAAAGCTGCCCGTGTACATCAGCTCTAATATGAAAAGTAATAAAGTCCATCAGGAACTTCTAAGCATGTGCAAATATGTACAGAGCAGGAAGTTGGTAAAGCAATGCTTACAACTTTACTCGGTCCAGCATTGAAGGCTTCCGTCACACTTCACAACTCCACTCCTATCAAAGCTACAGTTGGGATACTGTCTAAAGTCCCCTGGAGGCTCCCATGATGAGAGACTGCAGTCAACAGATCAGTGCAGCCTTATGTAGATACCACCTTATAGCCAGCCCCCCATCCAACCCCACCCCACCCACACACCCACACACAGACATAAACAGACACACCTCTGCCTTCAGACATTACTGACATAGCCAACTACAAACAGACTTACCGATGGCCAAAATCTGTCTGTTCACGCCTCAACCCATTTCTCCCAGCTCTGAAAAATGGGGCTCAAGTGGTTGCAAAGCAACTCCAGAGAAATCTTCAAGCTTTCTGATCTCTTCCCTGTTCTTCCCTCCCTGTCTTTCTCTCCCTCTCGTTCTGCCTTCTCTCGCTCCGGCTGTCTGTTTCTCAGGGCACCATGACTCTGTTTTCTCTCTCCACCGTCTGTCCAGCGACTGCACGATACGCATCAATTATTCAGCAGCGGTCTTTGGATTTCCACGGCAAAAGCCAATCACAGATGGAGCTGTGTGCTAATGGGCTCCTGCTGTACCTGCCACCGGCTCCTCTATGCTCCGAGACACTGGCCCACAGGGAATCAGGTTAAGCTCTTCAAAACTTCTCTCTCTCTCTCCCTCGCTCTCCCCCCCCCTCTCGCTCACACACACATGCTTTACTCAGCAGCAAATGCGACCGCATGGCTGTAAAGCACCTGCAGCACAAAGCCACAAATGAACAGGAAGCACTCTCTGGTTTCAAAGGGGTTAAAGGGAAGTGGATGAGAAAGGAGGAGTGTAAAGAGACAGAGTGAAATATTAGAACACAAATTCTCTCTCACCTTGGATGGACAGTGCTGTAGCTGATGTCTGATTTAGTGATCTATTGCACCTTTACTTAATTCCCCATCACACGAAGATGGATGGGCAGACTCGAGGGCACGCACACCGACACACACCCACACACACACACAAACCCAAATACACATGCACTGCGTGCCACTTTGCCCGAAGGAGGCAAAAGGAAAATATGCAGGCAGCTCACATTTCAGACTTGCAAAAGGGGGGATGGTGTCTAACGTGGCAGACAGTCTTGTTTCTTGGCCCCTGGCCAAAGCATCAGGAGTGAGAGGGATGGGGAAAAATCCCAGCCAGCAAGCACAAATCAATGCCGGCAAAACCCAGTTTGAAACGAGTGATTACCGTTACCAAAAAAGCTACTCCAACATACAGTGAGACCGAGCAGCATAAACGTGCCCCTCCATGACACTAGTGATTACATCGATCAAACCAGGTTAACTGACACATTTCAGGGCTGATCCTCCAATGAAGTCTAATAATAAAAAAAATCATAAACTCATTTGAGCCTTAACAATTCTTTACGTCGGCAAAGCCCTCACCTGTTCCTCACACTGCAGGCGTTTGTTCAAGGAGTTTACACAAGCGTCTCATCTCATTATCTTCTGCTTATTCCTCTACTACAGTCTTGTGCCGTGGATGGGTTCCCCATGCCCATCCAGGACAGAATGTTTCGGGCGCTGGATTGGCCCTCTGTCCTGTTGTATCCACCAAGTGCCCAAATCGTTCTGCCCTGGATGGGTATGTGGAACCTCTTGGTGATAAATTGGCATCAATTTACCGCTGGGCACACACTCACTCAGCAGACAATTCAGCGGGCAACCTTGAATGTATTTTTTTTATCTATTTACCATAAAATGTTTCTGAACTGTTGGAGGAAACCAGAGAACCTAGAGAAAACTAACATGGATGCAAGGAGAACATGGAAACTCCACTCAGATTGGGATTCGACCTGAAAGTTCCCGGTTCGATTTCCATTCCCTCCAAGTACCATGGCTGAAGTGCCCTTGGGAAAGGCATCTAACCCCAATTGCTCCCTGGGCGTTGAATATAGGGCACATGTGCTCACTTCACTCAGTGTGTGTATATGTGTGTATGTGTGCGCACGGATGGGTAAAATGTGGAGGACAAATTCCTCTGTGTGTAAATAAAGGCGAATAGGTCACTTTTTCATTTAATCACTTATTAGGCATGTAGGAGGAGCAGACCTGGGAAGGAGGACAACAAATGACTCTTACTTTTAATGAAGTCAATATGATTTCTAACACACAATTTTATAAATTGATGATTTTCCATAAAAAGGAATATAAAGGACATGTTGACTGGTTAGAATGTTGGGGTTCCAGGATAGAATCAATGTGGGTGGAGTTTCCATGTCCTCCCCATGTCCATGTGGGTTTCCTCCTGGTTCTACAGTTTCCATCCACAATTCAAAAACATGGATTCAAGTTGAATTGGCTGCTCTCATGATCTTTCATATAAATGGGCGAAAATTCCTGCAGACAGAGAAGCCTTCTTAAATGCCTTCCCAAAAATGTGGAAGCTGTAATATCTGCAAGTAACTGAGCAATTAATACTAGCAACAGCATGTGAATTTCTTCCTCAGTAGATTCTTCAGAAGCCTGATGTAATCTCTGAGTATCATTTAGCTCAACCCTGTACACTTTAAAACCCTGATTAATACTGAGAATTAAATACAGAGCTCTTCTTTAGATCACCAGGACCATACGGCCATTAATAAAGGAATCGATAGTTATTCAGTGTTAAATAAGTGTTGTCTTTTATAAAAGCACCGTGCTGCTGACAGCTGTAACTTGGCAAAGCACAAACCCACATAATTACTGTCATTATTATCACTGTTATCCAATTAGGAATAATTCATTTGTTCAAACAGCACATCAGAGACTGCGCATCAGGGCCAGAGCAGCTTCCCAGACTGAGACAGGCAGCATGACTTCAATCTCATGTTTCTGTCAGGTTTAAAAAAAAAAAAAAAGAAAAAAAAAAAGAATGAAACGAGGGGTTTTCGAGGCTGCAGGCTACATTATAGAGGCAAAGATGAACCACCCTCAGAGAGGAAATGAAGCTTCCTCTTACTTCTACAGCAAAGACAGCAAGTCAAAACAGCTCCCCTGCCATACTTTCGACACTGCTCACACTACTGCGGATGCACATCAATCCATTAGCACAGTTCTAGATTGAGATGAACTCCTTTTTGTTAATCCACTGGGATATTTTAACAAAGAATGTCAATAGTTACACACAGACTACAACAGCGGGACTGTACTCCATTTACACTGTTGCTGAGCGATTTCATCATCTGGACATGAACACTGGTGAATATGTCAAAACAGCACCTTGTTAGAGGCAAATCCAGTCCTGTTCATTATTTCAGACTGCCTGCCTCCCCACCACAGGGGCTGATTACATTATTAACACAGGAGTTTCTGCCTTACTAATTACATATCATTACGGCTCCACACATAGAACCTAACCTCTGTGTGGTGAATTAAGTAAAAGAGGGTAGAGCATGGTTTGCGGCGAGTGCGCTCCGAGCACCCAGGGCGACGGGTTTCCTGTGTGTTTGCAACCATGACAGGTGTGTGAACAGGATGCACACGAGACACGTGAAAAACGGCTCGGCCAGGTCAGTCACTGGCGACATGGCAGACCGCGAGCTTTTCTCGATTTTGAGGCTGAGCGGCAATATTCTTTATATTTGCATCACATGCAGAGGCAGTTACATCGTACACTGCTGCTCTCTGTATACAGAACATTAAAAGCTCATCTGTGTCTTTTCTAACAACTGGCTCCGTTTGCAATTAGCAACCCCACTTAAACAAACAGATATGATTAAAGGGCAAAATCTCGAGTCCAATAAAGGAAAGTGTTCCGCCGCTAAAACGAGAAGCGGGAAGCATCGCTAAAAGAGACGGCTCAGTGCATTAACGTGGCAGATCACGCAACAGAGGGCATCCAGAATTGAGGGAAGTCAGATTTTTTTTAGCAAGCCGCCGCAAGCGGTCTTGAATTCTATCAATCTTTCACGCACCGTTTGAGACTCGGCACAAACAAAACCCCTCACCTTCAGATTATATGGACAACAAACGGCTTTGTTTTCAGTATTCTAATTTAAAACGCAGCTTCTAGTACAGATTTCTTTGTAAGACCTTAATACATCACATATGCACTTGAAGTGCAGTGAGGGCAAACTGATGTGAGTGAGGAAGATGCAACCTTTTGGAAAAGGCAGCAAAACGCTGCCACACATTTCCTTATGCCTGCATTTTGTGTTTTAAACCAATAGTAGTCAGGGGTTGGTGTAAAAACAGTCGACCAGGAGCACACCTTGCAATTAGTCTGTCGAACCATCTCCCGAGGAACAATGCAGCACTCGCTGTGCTCTCCTATACAGCAGGGAAGTGTCTCATGGAGATGAGTTTTGCTGTGAAAGCATAAACAATGACAGTCTGAATAGGGATGTATGAATGAGAGACATGTTCTGAAAGACAAACACATTAGCTGTCACTTGCTATGCTAATGTAGTTTCTATTAAATGTCAGCATGATGTGCTTTAAGGCAAGAACAAGCTGTTGATCTAAGACAGTTGACTGCAACAACTGACAACACGGCGCTCAAATGAAAAAGCTGTGACGGTGATAAAATATGTACATTTTAATAATTGAAACGCGCCGCGTCGTGGAAATCATCAGGAGCTGCGGCGGTTTGTTTTGCAGCGGAGTTCCGATGTATTGCGATAAAAGCCTGGGCTGTACACTGAGCCACTGACGGACGGCGGGGAAATAATTATCTTATTGCCCTGCCAGTGGGGTGTCGTCCAAAGCTGGGGTAAGAAGTCTGAGTGAAGCATGTAAGCACTAGAGCTCAGACACCAGACCCGCAAACTCACACACACACACACACACACACACACACACACACACACACAGTGTGGACAGATCAGTACCGCAATCACAGATTATTACAGGAGGCTAATCCTACTGACACAGAGGTCAGCATCCCATTCAACCCATCTATGACAGACTGCTTCCTCAGACACATACAGGCGCGCACGCGCACACACACACACACCCCGAAGATCAGCTGCTGATAGGAAATGGCATGCTTGTATACTCTGACCTGATAACATCAATCTTTTTTTGCAAACAGCTTATCAGTCTGTCATGCATGTGTACAGAGTATGTTAGGTAGAGCGAACGTGTCCTGCATGGGTGTCGGAGTTGGTTTTAAGATCACAACACAAACTTGACAGTGCTAGAAAAGGACTTTTACATCAGCCTGTTGTGATGATGTCACAATGGTCAGAAGTTTGCCTGTCGCTCTGTAATGCATGGCATTTAAGATTTTCTCCTTTACTGTGTCCTAAAAGCTTTAAAAAGAAAAACAATGTCTTTATTAGATACTTAACTCCCTTTTATGTACAGAGCAATACAATTTGTAATGAAGTGATCAACAGATGAGGTCCTATCTCTGTAGAGTTTGCATGTTCTCCCCGTGTTTGTGTAAGTTTCAATAGGGAGCATCGGTTTACCGTCAGTTTACTGAAGACAATAAACTTTCCCTTGTGTAAATGTTTGAGTGAATTTGTTAGCAGACTGGCAACTGCCCAGGATGTTTTATCACACATAACCTTATAAATGCTGGGATAGGCTTCAACACCAGCCATACCCTAATTAAAATTGGCAGGATAGAAAAGGAATGACTAAATTACTTATTTGACATGACATGGATTTGAGGTGAATTAGCCGCACTAAACTGTGCCTATCTAAGTTGCCCCTAGGTGGTGTGTGTAAGTCTGTGTAAGTCCTGTGAAGATAATGACTGTTGCATCATTCAAAAAATATAAACCACACTCTTAATTCATTCATTCATCTATTATCTTCTGCTTAATCCTCTACTAGGTATGCATCCTGGGAGAATGTTTCGGGTGCTGAGCAGATACACCCAGGACAGGGTGTCAAACTATCACTGGGCACAGACGCACACACAAACACACACTATATGGGGCAATTTACAGCATTCAATTTACCTTAAAGCCATGTTTTTGGACTGTGGGAAGAAATCAAAGAACCTGGAGGAACATGGAAATGGTGAGAACAAGGAAACTCTACCTAGATTGGGACTCCAACCTGGATCCCCAGTGCCAAGAGGCAAACATGCTAACCACTAAGCCACCGTGCTGCCCATAAAAAACTTTTTGTCTTATCTCATTATCTTAATCCTCTACTAGGCTTACGGGGAGGTTCCTCATCCCCATTCAGGGGAGAACGTTTTAGGCACTGGGTAGATACACCCAGGATAGGGCGTAAATCTATTGCTGGGCACACTCACTCACACAGACTCTCACACAGACACACCGACACACTATGTGGGGCAATTTAGAGCATTGAATTTACCTTAAATCCACATTTTTGGACTGTGGGAGGAATCCCACATGGATACGGGAAGAACATGGAAACTCAGATTGGAGTGCTGAGAGGCGAACATGCTAACCCCTACGCCACCATGCCGCCCCACTTGAATAATACACTTAAATTAGCAGTTAATATATGTATTGTTTCTATAAATTTAATTGAAACGTCTCTTGACTTTGACACTTCCACACTGACAAAGAGCAATGCGTGTCTCGTCAGGTTAGGTTAATGTTAGACTGCTACAGGACTGGGACCAGAGCACGAAAATGCTGAGACTGGTTGTCTGACTGCGCATCGATCGGGTAGCATGGCTGAGAGGTGGAGTGTTGGTGTCGGGTGGCCGTCCTTCTGTCGCCATCTTGCATGTCACTAACCTTTTAAGCCAGAGCTGCACTTTCTCACCACCGTCGCAACCCCAACACAGGCTGTACATCTGTGAGGGCATGTTTGAATGTGAATGTGTGTATATGAGGAACAAAGAAAAACAGATAAAGTGGTAGACAGAGAGGGTCGCTATAGCTAGAGTTTTTACGAGCGCTGTGCTGCTGTCGTCTCCATGTCTGGAGGAGTAGACGCCCTTGTGGCAGGACCAAGATGGATGCCTCAACTGTGAGAGCAGTGAAGCTAGACAGTTATACCTCCACCACTTTCTTTAGTGTCCATGTTGTCAAATGCAGAGGGTCTTTCAATGCAGGCCTGGTTTCTGACAGCTTTGTGATCTCTTTATATATAGTTTTAAAGTCAAAAGTCAGTGTGTGTATGTGTGTGTTCCCTATACAAATCCACTCCATTGCTTAGATTAACATGACATTTGACAATGACTTATTCTTCAGGACCATGTGGAGGATTATATACTCCTTACAACCACCAAGAAACGGCTCAAGTTGTTTTAAATAGTGACAGTTGTAAACTTGTGGTTAAGGTCCCACCAAGCACTATGGCTGAAGTTTCCTTGGGCAAGGCATCTCATCGCAATTGCTCCCTGGGCGCTGTATACAGAACTGCCCACCGCTCTAGACATGTGTGCTTACTTTATCAGTGTGTGTATGTGTTTCACTGTATGGAAGGCTTAAATGTGTAGGAAAAATTCCTCTGTGTGTAAATACAGTAGATTAATGTATCACTTTTATATTAGCGATCTTTAGTGAGCCATCAACCGCGCACCACACAGCTTGATTTAGGACGTGTCTTTGTGATGATATGATTCAGAGGCGTGTCATGCAATAAACCAATCAGCGGTCACTTGCCATTCCCTTTAAGGACCTGGTGTGGTCTGACTTTGGCGGTCTGACCAATTACACGTAAGTAAACATTTACACTGCTACATTATATTTTCATTTGGTCATTTAGCAGACACTTTTATCCAAAGAGGTTTACAAAGCAAGCACAGGGTTGGTACAGCATCCCTGGAGCGATAAGGGTTAAGGGTCTTGCTCAGGGGCCCACATTGGTTACTTAAGTGGACCTGGGATTTGAACTCTCAACCTTCAGATTGACAGCCTAACACCATAACAACACCCTAACCTTTGCAGTAAATGTGATCACAAGCTCGGCCAATTCGCTGGTTACACTATATTTACATCAGACAATTCAGAGACACGTTTATTCAAAGTGACTTAAAAGTAAGTAAATTAAGAAGTAGCCAGTTGAACTGTGGTATTATCTGTCTGGTCACCCCCTCCCCTCTCACACACACTCACACACACACACACACAAAAACATTTTTTAAGGCTACAGTTGAAAATATTAAAGCAAATTCTTGAAAAGAATTATTTGTCTTCAGGTCTTCCTTAAAAATGGCAAATTTCTTTAGCGTTACAGACAGAGCTGGGAAGATCAATCCACCACCTGATAAAGTAAATCCACACAGGCATGAGAAGGGCATGCAGATTCCACAAAGAGTGCGCCTGAGAATCAAACCTGGGACCATCCCTTAAGAAATGTTATGTATGAGGAGTCTAACCACTAACTCCCTCATACACAACGGGGAGATTATTAAGATTTAATACAAATCTTTTGATTCAAAACTCTGTGGCCCGACTTTGGTAAAAGTAAAAGCGTCTGCTAAATAACGTTATGTATTGTATCTTCCGCTTTATCCTATATTAGGGTCACAGGTGGGTTCCCCATGCCCATCCAGGGGAGAACGTCTCGGGCGCCGGGCAGACACACCCAGGACAGGGCGCCAACCTATCGCTGACGTTATGTATTGTATGTAAATGTAATGTAAATTTTGCCATCCAACCAACAATCAGCATATTAGAACAGCCAGTTACAATATTTACTCTTTAGCAAAAATCAAACAGAAGACCAGAAGCTAAAAGCAGCTTTGATTGAGCTGGTAGAAAACGAAATGTAATCTCTGCAATATTATCCCTGTTTACCTGCTTATCGTTTGTGAAACTACAGTATAAAGAAGCTCCACTTTCTGGCAGGCTCTGCAGTCTGTGCTCCTCTAAAACATCTGTTTATCTTCCTCCTCAACAGCTAGCAGTGTCAGGTCTTTTTCAAATGAAGTACACAGACACTTCAACCCAAGTGCTCACTGGCCATCTATCTCTGTTGGGCTGATGCCCTTGTGTAGCTCACTTTGACAAATGGATGCCAACGGGACACTTCAGAAAAGCTCAGCTTTCGCAGGTCAGGATTTCAAACAGACTGCTCCGATGTTGATACAGCTCTGAAGAAACGTGGCGTAATGAAACAGTTAATCCACTTTTGATGGGCTCCTCATGCCCCGGATAAATGGACCATTACACTGGGTATTATAAAAAGCTACACCTTTCTGTAGCTGCCAGGTTTCGTTAAGTTCATTCCCACAACTTGCTCAAGGCCAGAACATTTATACAGGAGTTAATTTAAGACTGTCCTTCTTTATAACATGTGGAAGTTGTTCTAGGGTTTTAACAGTGGTGTTGTAATGGAAGTGGGTTTTGGCTATTTCAAGCATTTAATTACTTACTTTCCCCTGTATCTAAAAGTACAAACATATGGCTTGCTTTTTTAACAGCAGACACCAAAGTGCAAAAAAAAAGGGTAACTATCGGATTGTCGAATCTGTCCACTCCGAATCTTAGTTAAAATGAAGAACCGTTATGCTAACAAAATGCTAGCAATCACCAAAAGTTAGCTAAAGTTGAGGTGCTACCAAATATGGTAAGACGTTTGGTTTATCTCATGTTCTGATCAACAAGAATCAAGTCTAGATTAATTAAATGAGAAATAACAAACAACCCATAAATTAACATTCATCCTTTTTGAAGAAAAACGTCATCACAAGTCTGAACAAAGCGGTTAAGGTATCATGATGCTATCATGAAGGTATTATATATGCTATAAGGTATCATGAGAAGCAACAAACAAAAAGCCACTTCATATCAGTTAGTTCTAGAAATCAGTTTGAGTTCTACCCACTGGAAAGTCTCTCAGGAACATATATAGTCAAAAGACTGTGTGTGTGTGTGTGTGTGTGTGTGTGTGTGTGTGTGTATTCTCTATATAAATCCTCACCATTTCTTTGATTACCAAGTAATTTAACATGCTTACTCTCCAGGACCCTTTGGAGGTTTATATACTCTTTACAACCACTAAGAAGCAGCTCAAGGGGGCTTTATTTTAGTAATTTACTTTACCGTGCCGTCAACCACACACCCCACAGCTCTTTGCTATCATGGCGACATGATTCAGTGATGTGTTTTGGCGTCACGTGCAATAAACCAATCAGCATCTCTTGCTGTTCCCTTTAAGAACCTGGTGCGATCTGACATTTTATTTCAACAGTGCAGTGCAACCAATTACAACCTAAATCAACATTTATATCATTTATCATTATATCATTTAAAAAAAAATGTCACTACACTAGCCCAGGCAAAGCAGCTGGTATATATATATATATATATATATATATATATATATATATATATATATATATATATATATATATATATATATAAATTTTTTTTGTTTTGTTTTAGTTTTTTTTTCTATAGAACACATACACTATAAGGTAGCAAATGTACTGAGACACACCTCTTAATCAATCAGTCAATTCATTCTGTCTCTTTGCCATGGGTATATAAAAGGAAGCAGCATGGTGGTGCAGCAGATAGCGCTTTCTCCCTCCCATTGGGAAGGTGAATATGTTGGAGAAGTGAACATGTTCCTTTCTTTGTGGGTTCTCTGGGGTTTCTGGTTTTTACCCATACCCAAAAACCAGGCATTGGGTAAAATAGTGATAGTTAATAGTCCTAGCTATAAGAGACATGTATCAGTACACTCATACTGTCGGTTCCAAGCACAGAGAAATGGGTCAGGAAGGGCAGCAATATCTGACAGGACCATATTAATTATGCAAATCTTTGCAACCTCTAACAACAACGTATCATTTTATCTCATTATTTTCCACTTAATCATATACTAAGGGTGGAGCTGGGAGGATCCTTATGCCGATCCAGCAAAGAACATTTCAGAGGTTTAACATCCAGGACAGAGTACCAATGTATTGCTGGGCACACACTCACACAGACAAAGACACACTATATAACCGCAATTTAGATAGTGACCATTAAGGACAGCCAATTCACCTTGTATTAATGTTTTTGGATTGTGGAAGGAAACCAGAGACTTCGGAGAAAACCGAAGGACACGGGGAGAACATAGAAACTCCAACCAGATCGGGATTCAAACCGGGATGCCCGGGTGAATGCACCAAGCACAAAGTTGCTGTGCCGCCACAAAAAATAAAACAAGAAAATAAAACATATGTGTATGAAATCAGTCATCTAGAATTGAACTGTAAAAAGTTTGGGAAAGGCCCATTTCTGTTTTTAAGCCTAACCTTAGACTCATCACATATTTTTGGAATGAACTAGAAGAGAGACTGTAGATCAGGACCTCAGTAACAAATGTCAACAATGGTCTAAAAAGAATTCCAACAACCACAAACCAAAATATTGTAGAAAGCATTCCATGATAAGCAAAAACTCTTAATAGTTCCAAAGTGGAGGTTTGGAATTGGATGTCTTAAAGGCTACAGTGATGTAAGACAGTTGGGGGATCACGTCGATGCTATTTTCTCACTGCTGACTGTATTGCTTTGCTGAGTCATCAATGCTTAACATAGCAATTTGAGATTGAATGTACATTACATTGGATGCCTCCAAATCTCACATATAGACTTCATGAAGCCTGGACTTTTCCATCTCAGTGCTAAGCTTTATTCAAAATAGGCACCGGCGAGCAGTGTACATTGCTGTATGCTTACATCACTCATGGTTCCTGTGTGTGGAGTTAGCAAAGTTCTTTTAAACATGGTTATAATAGTTCCCAGTCCCTGCGGTGGAAAGAGAAAAAAAAAGATCTCTCACCAACAGAACCCCAGAAGTAAAGCTGAATCCTCTAAAAATCTTCTGTGTGAAATGTAATTCTTATTAAATCACTTTACAGATTTGGATCAGATTTGGATGATTTGTTGACCTGATGCAATCCCTTAAAGATATTACCACACAAGCATGTCAGATGTAGCAGGAGCTCAAAATGAGCAAAAGTCAAATGACTTGTATTCATCATCTTCGTTTACACAGTGACACATGTGCGCTGGCTGTGCGCTGAAGTGAGTGTAGGAGCATGTGACTGAGTGACCGGCACATGAAAGCCCTCGCTTCCAAAAACTGTGATATAGCATGCAGAGATAGGTCTCCCGTTCACACTAGTCTATCACTGCAGATGTGCAATGTGCAATTTGCATTTGAAAGATGGGACCTCGTGCAGGATCTCCCGTACAGCAGTCAATGGAGGAGGTAGAGTGAGAAAGAGGAAGCAGTGCAGAACAGAGATTGCAACACAGCAAGCAGAAAGGCCTCACCTGCTGACTTTGGGGTGAACTTGTCCCGGTTCGCTGCACACACAGCCAGGAGCCTGTAGCCCAGGTCCAAGTCAAAACCCTGCTGTGCGGCAACACGACTCACCACCTACAGACACAGAGCAGGAGTCTGTTAGAACACGTTCCGTGCATGTCCAAGCCCAGGCTGAGATCTTTTTAAGGCCAGAGCCTTACACTCAGTGGAGAATCACACACCAACAATGAGACACTCTGTCTCAAAGCTTTCTCAACTGATTACAGTGCGACCTCTGTTTTCGTTGCTAATCTGTCCGCAAACAATCGGTGAAATCCGAAATAGATGAAAACCGAGGCACCTATTTTCATTGAATGTAAATTGATGTAAATGTATTTAATTTGTTCTAGACAATTCAAAACACATAAAAAACATTTTTATATAGTATAATGTAGTGTTTAATAATGAAAACAGAAAACAGTATTTATATATACAGTCATTTTATATTCATGCAATCTTCTGGTCTACTACGTGTGCATGAGAGGTTCCCCATGCGCATCCAGGAGAGAACGTTTCGGGCACTGGGCAGATACCCAGCCAATCTATCACTGGGTATACACACTCACACACACACACACTCACACACTATAAAGGGGCAATTTTGAGCACTTAATTTACCTTGAATCAAGTTTTTGATTTAAAACTTCACCCAGATTGGGATTTGAACCTGGATCCCCAGCGCTGCGAGGCAAACAAGCTAACCACTAAAACACCATGTCATGCTATGTATTTCATATACTTTTATAACAAATACATTCAAAAAACTAATGTAAATCCATCTGCCATGAGGTGTGCATTTAATTTCTCAATTAAACCTCTACAAATTCTTTCTGATCCCTTTAGGAGCATCGTATGGAGCATCGTCCTTTAGGAGCATTCTCTAGACTCATAATCAAGCTCTCAAAATATCTTACTTGCTCATAGAGAAACTTTCCTGTTCTCTATTCAAACTTTTTTCTTTTTTTGCAGGACTAATGTTCGCACAAGTGGTGATTATCACTGATACTGGAATGGCTGTGAAGAAAGTGTTGGTTTTTGCGAGGCAGGCCCAACGGAGTCTGTTTTCTGAACCATCTAAACCCAGACAGGATGCACTAAACCCAAAACTACATACTTCTTCCAGTTTATGTCTTGATCTGCAGCAGAAAAGAGCTTGGAAGTGATCCCAAAAGTCGAGAGTGCAATATTAAAAGCAGAGCACAAAAAACAAATCCGCCTCCACAACACGGGTGCAGTAAAAGACGAGAACTCTCACAAAAATATTAAATAACCTAGCTGTCATTGACGGCAGCGTGTACTACTACAGTTCCAGCTTCCTTTTCAAAACACTCGTGTTGGTTTGACATTACTTTCGGAGAAAAACTCAGCACTCGTGATGTTACTTATCGTTTGAAATGTATTTTAAACCTGCTACTGCCCATTTAATTAAATGTAAAATCGCATCTACGTCCCTGCGTGCATGGCATATTTTAGTATCATGTTTATCTGAAAAAAGTGAGGGGAATGAAATTGTGTTTCTGCAATTTCTGCAATCCCCCCCCCCCCCATTTTGCTATGTCCCTGGTTCCACAAAAAGACCATCCATTGTGTACAAATGGCTCCGACTGGCTTCACAGAGACTGACTCATAGTCTGATTTCAGATTAATGTCAATAGGAAATGTTACCACTTAACTGTTGATTATCTGAACCAGGACGACAGTGAACTCTGTACACACTGGGATGTCTGCTTAGAAAAGTGCTCGATGGACAAACTGCGTCTATCTGCTCCTATATTTGCCAATGGATTAGATAGTTTTAGAGAGTTAGGGTTTTTATTGTATAATGACAAAGCTAAATAGTTTGAACAAAATATTTGCAATGATGATCTCAGTGTGAGCTAAATATCAAATTCTGTTTAGGTTATAATGGCCTAATTACTGATTATTGGCCTTGGGTTCAGCTAGAGGTGGGATGACGAGTGGCTTGATATGAAATCTGCATTAGACTAATCTATGAGCAACAGATTCATAAGACTGGCCTTTCACCACAGACAAGATTAAAATATCTTCATAAAACAGGCCCTAAATGTATTTAAGATCGTATGTAGTTCCCATATCAAAGTTATCTGCATAAGTGATGAGAAATGTTTCAGTGCTTTCTAAAGGTGTTGGGTCTGGGTCTGGTAGGGATCATGTTTTTGCACATGATTTAAAGACCTTATGTATGGGGCCTCATAGTAAAACAGGAAATGGATTGCCTGAAGATGCTCTTACTTAATCCTATATTAGGGACTTGTTGTGGGGGTACCATTACCATTTAGGGGAGAATGTTTTGGGCACTGGGCAGATACACCCAGGACAGGGTGCCAATCTATCACTGGGGACACACTCACTCACACAGACAAACACACCGTATGGGGCAATTTAGAGCATTTAACTTATCTTGAATACAATATTATATTATCTTGAATACTGTTTTTTGACAGTAAGAGGAATAAACTGGGCGGCACGGTGGCTTAGTGGTTATCATGTTCGCTAAGTATGTGGCACATTTGCTTAGTGGTTAGCAAGTTCGCCTCTCATCAATGGGGATTCCAGGTCCGATTCCCAATCTGGGTGGAGTTTTCATGTTCTCCCCATGTCCACATGGGTTTCCTCCGGGTTCTCCGGTTTCCTACCATAGTCCAAAAACATGGATTTCAGGTAAAATGATTGGTCTATTGCCCTATATATTGTTTTTTTTGTCTGTGTCTATATGAGTAAGCATTATATTGGTGACCTGTCCTGGATGTACTGTATCTGCCCAATGCCCAAAATGTTTTCCCCTGGATGGTCATAGGAAATTCCCCCACAAGCTTAGTAGAGGATTAAGCAGAATATAATGAATGAATCTGAGGTCTGTTTTTTAAAGTAACCATTGTTTGCTGAGTAACAGGATACAGGCTTAATGCTTATCAAGAATTGTCTTGCTGTTTATATTAATCTGTATTTTCATTAATGATACATGATTTAAAAGAATGTATTGTATATCACGATTGTAAAGCACTCAGAGGTGTGCATTGTCAATAATGTGACGGCTGGACCAACGGCTCAGCCAATTAGATTTATGCACCGGATCTACCGGTTTTGTAATACACAGTAACGCACAGAAGGCTTCATTCTATAGAGTCTCTGTTAGGAGAAACGAGAATCCCGTCTCTGGAACCCTGACTCAGAGCCAGTAATATTCTTTCACTCAGGCCTTTGAAAAGCTGTGACAACAAATGAATTCCTGCTGCGACCTACCTATCTCACTGTTTGGTCTGTAATAAAAATAATATTTAAGTATAAATGTGTGTGTCTAATGTGTATGGACAGGTTATTTATTCGGGGTTTAATAATTCACTGATGGCTTAACATGATTCTGGGATCTGATGAACTCCATCCCCTATAATGAAAATCCAGCGCCATTTTTTATACTGCAATTTGCAGGGTTTCTGACAGCAGAAATGTGGAGTTCCTGCCAAACTTTAATTTCCCTTCTGCAACTGCATCTGCCAAGTGTACAGACCAGGCACAGTGCCACGCAGGCTAGCACAGATTTGAATGGGCTTTAGAAATGTTCTCTCTCATAAGCCTTTCCCTCATAATCTCCTTTCTCAGAATGCTGGCCCAAAAATTATATGATTCACCAGCAACATTTCAGGTCACTGATCCAAGCCAAGCCAAGTTTACAGTTGTGTTATGCAGCTAAGAGATGTGAGCACGACAATCTCGGCCAAACCTTATCAGCATTAGTGGTACCAGATAAGCTCGAAAGATATTCACTGCTCATTGTGAAGGATGCCCCATGTGCAAAATCAATTCCATTTATTACAGATATTAGATCAATACATGCATTTATATGCCAACCGCCATTGATTTTCTGTGGCCATAAGTAAACACATCCTCCATAGGGAACATATTGAAATATATTTAGTTCTCAGGATGACCCAGTGGTGTAGTGGTTAGCAGGTTTGCACATCTCAGAGCTAGGAATTCCAGGTTCGAATCCCAATCTTGATAGAGTTTCCATGAAACCCTGTGTCCGTGTGGGTTTCCTCTGGGCTATCCGGTATACAGTCCAAAAAAATGCTCTGAATTGCCCATACAGTGTGTGTTTGTGGGTCTGTGTAAGTGAGTGTGCCCAGCAATAGATCAGCAACCTGTCCTGGGAGTATCTGCCCAGTGCTGAAACATTCTCCACTGGATGGGCATATGGAACCTCCCCGCGACCCTAATAGAGGAACAAGTGGAAGATAATGAATGAATGAGATTCTATATGATATTTGCAATATGTTTAAATATCATTTACATTTTTTTTAATTATACGATCAAAATAGGGTGGCATGGTGGCTTAGTGGTTAGCACGTTCGCCTCTCAGCACTAGGGATTCCCAGTTTGAATCCCAATCTGGGTGGAATTTCCATGTTCTCCCCGTGTCCGCGTGGGTTTCCTCCTGGTTCTCCGGGTTCCTCCCAGTCCAAAAACATGGATCAAGTCAATTGAATTCTCCAAAATTGCCCCATATAGAGTGTGTCTGTGTGGGTGAGTGTGTGCCCAGCAATTGATTGGCGCCTGTTCTGGGTCTATCTGCCCAGCGCCCGAAATGTTCTCCCCTGGATGGGCATGGGGAACCCCACCACGACCCTACTAGAGGATAAAGCGGAAGATAATGGATGGATGGATGGATGATCATTATAGCCCAAGCACAAAAAAAAGCAACAGAGGATTAACAGGGTCACTTCACTTGCCGGTCACCTCATTAGGTCACTTTATTAGGTACACCTCCTTATTCATACACACACTGTATATTTGTTTACTTCCACTTACCTCATGGACTGCAATATAGTAGTTACCTTTATCGTTAACTTATCTGTGAACTATCTGTTACTATAACTATGTATTTAATCTTTTACCCTTTTACTTCATTCTTTATTAATCAGAACCCCTACAATGCCATAGTAGTATTTTGGCGATGGATCATTTTCAGTCCTGCAATAACATTGCCATAGTGGTGGTGGGTTAGTGTAGGTTTTTATTGGTAGTTAAGATCTCAATGTCACTCCTGCACTGGGAATAATTCACCGAACTACCAGCTGCCCATAAGCCAACAGATAAAACCAATTGCATCCACAAGGTGGGGTGAGCACTAAAAGTCTAGCACCACTGCTGTCTCTCAGCTAGTCATATCTGCAAAACACAAACATGATCTATAACACTAGCGTAATCTAAATGTAATGTGATCTGTTTTGCCTACTTTTTTACTGTACTTACACACAGAGGAATTTGTCCTTCACATTTAACCCATCCATGCAGTGAAACACACACTGGTGAAGAGAGAACAGGTGCCCGGAGTGGTGGGCAGCCCTGTACATGGTGTAAGGGGAACAATTGGGTTTAGTTCCCTTGCTCAAGGGCACTTCACCCATTGTACAAGGTGGAACTGGGAATTGAACTGGGGACCTTCCAAGTTGCAAGGCTGATTCCTTAACCACAAGCCCACGACGGTCCTATTCACCACCATATCAATATTTCTACAATTTTAAGAATCAGCCATAACCTCAACAGTACCTTCTTTTTGGTGGTTCTGTTAAAGCCCTAATCATCAAGGAACCATGTAAATCAGACTAACTCAGTACAGAGAGAAACAGACTACAGTATGAAATTGTAAAACTACTAAGTGCATTCAGAGTACCAAATCAAAAGTTGTAACACACCCCCTTCTTGCTCCGTTGTCTATTTCCTCCACTTACCATATAGATGGATTTTGTAGTTTTATTATTACATCACAGAACAGGTATAATTTGGGTGGTGGATTGTTTATTGTCAGTTCTGCAGTGACATTGATGCGGTGAGGTGGTTTTAGTGCAGCAATGCTGCTGTAGTTTCATTTAAACACCTCACTGACACTGCTGGGATAGGAATAATGCACCAACCAAATAATAATTGCTTTTCAGTGCTACTATTGGGGTCCTGAGGTTTAGAGAACAGAGTAAAGGGGACTAACACAGTATGTACTGTAGTCTACAATCAGATGGACTACAGTCTGGAATTGTAGAACGGTGAGTGGTAAATTAAAAATAAGTCGTTTTTATGTTTTGTTCGTAATGAAACAGCCAGTGAGTGTAACTGGCTATCAACCCTAAAAAACAGGTGTCCACATGTACCGTATATAGTGACTTACTTATGTTGTTAATCTTAATGTATGCAAATGTATGTGAGCCTTAAACTATTTAGGTGACAGAATTCAAACCTTTGACCAAAACCTTGTTAAACCAACAGCCCTGCAGACATGCATGAGAGAGACAGGGAAACAGATCGCTCCCAGATAGAGGTTGTCAGTATTGTTCCTGACAAGCTCCGGGAAATGTCATTTATCATTTGGTACAATGTGTGCTTCAGAACGAAGCGACTCTATGTTGTGGAGGAAAAGCAGAGAGCTACCTGCTGCCCAAAGGCACGATGTGTAAGACACGTCCACATCTGTCGGCCGGCATTCTTATTGCCCCGTCACTTTCATCTCTCCCACACCTAGCACAGTGCTGATGGGGAAGGAGGGGCGTCTCTTACGCTGAGCCCAGGTAAAGGTCTAAACATGACTATATACATACAGAATAACTAGCAAAGTGCATAAACATAATGCACATAAGTGGGGATTATATTATTCATAGTATACAAATGTGAAGCTTGTGCTTCAGGGAAGGTTAGTGGAAACACTCAAAATCTGCATAAAAAATCCTAAAGATTACATAAAAGTGGTTAAGTGGTACATTAATTAAAGACAAGCCAGAAACAGCATGTTGACAGTACTGCATTTCACTGTTTCTGTATAATTGTGTTTGGCTTTTAGTTTTATGATTGCAGAATTTAGTTTCATTCTCTTGTAAACAGTGATGTCGTTCAGTGAAGTTATATTACTCCCCCATAAACTAACACCTGCCACTGCAAAATCTATGACAAAAATTAAGAAAATGCAAATCAAGAAAAGGTACACAAATCAAGTAAAGTTATCTGCCAATATAATGAGTAAATTTACCTTGTTAAGCTTTCTTAAAATAAGCAAAGGTTTCTGAAAACTGGATTATTTATCTGATGTAGAAGTCCATTCAAGCCAAAAAAGGATTTTTAAGATTTTTCCTTTGCATTCAGCAGCATTCATGTTGACCTTTACTTATTGCCTAGATGTATTTATGTATTTATACGTACCAGACTAGAGCTCGGCAGCACTGTGGCTTAGTGTTTAGAACTTTTGCCTCTCAGTGCTGGGGATCCAGGTTCAAATCCCAATCTGAGGTGGAGTTTCCATGTTCTCCACGTGTTCACTTTTTCTGGTTTTCTCCGAGTTCTCCGGCTTCCTCCCACATCCCAAAAACATGAATTCAAGGTAAATTGAATGCTCTAAATTGACCCATATAGTGTGCGAGTGTGTGCCCAACGATAAATTGGCACCCTGTCCTGGGTGTGTCTGCCCAGCGCCTAAAACATTCTCCCCTGGATGGGTATGGGGAACCCCCACTGCGACCCAAGTACAGGATTAAATGGAAGATAATGAATGAATAAATGAATGAATTAATGAATAAATATGAATGTTAATGGATTTTCATACTGTCTGAAACAGTGATCTCTACTGGCTATTCAGTATGCACTGCAAAAGATGCAATCTTAACAAAATGTTTTTGACTTAAATAGATTTCCATGTAGGATAAATAATCAGTGTTCAGAAACTTTTTTTACTCAGAAAAATAATTTTATTTGGTTCATGTACATTTTTTCTTGATTTGTGTTTATTTTTCTTATTTTGACATAGAGGTTTTACAGTGTTGGGGTTACAGCTTGTGGGTGAGGGGACATCAGAGTCCTCTGCGGTTGTTTTCTGCACAAGTCTAGCACTGGATTGATAAAAAGAAGCGGTTGACACTGTGTGAACGGCAGTGGGAGGGGCAGTGATTGGGAAATGCCTGAACACTGAATATGACTCAGGAAAAAAAACATTCAGTATGATAAAATGTTCAGGTTCTGGTCTATTGTAGAGTGAAGCAGACCGAACTCGTCCTAAATATTTTTGTTATGGGTGGCCCTGTCGGACGATCAAAGCCGGCACAAGCTGTTTCGGGTTCACACTTGTTTTGACACTCGTGCAATCTTTAGTCATCTTTATTGTTCACCTAACCTTTGATGATGCACGCTAAGTAACTGGAACTATGTGGAAAATTCTTGCCCCGAGTTCTTCTCCTCTTAGTTGTCGGTGCTGATTTGTTGGTGGGCAAATGGCAAATGTGAACATATCTTTACTTCATGGGTTTTCGAGAGCAGCTTTTACAGTAATTAATCGGACAACAAAAATACTATTAGAGCTTTCCGAGCGTCGCTGCAATCTTTGTTTCCATGGTTTAAATAAGGCTTTTCAAGCTTTGAGGACTTATTTGAAGAATAAAGATTATTTTGTCATTTACTCGATGCTCCTTCAGTTTGCCATTAATTCCCATAATCTCTCAGCATAAGCTGAAGAATTATCTGGGGTATTAGCCCCAGCTGCACTTACAAAGGAACGCTCTCAGTCGAAGGACCAAACGTGGTGTTGATAAGACCTTCATTTTACTGGGCGCGTTTTTAGTAAATCATTATCTGAAGAATTGAGATTGATCACAGGCTAAGTGGAAACGTCTCAGCTCGGAATCAATGGGAGGGACTGCTTTACAGCCGTGCTAAGCGCCTGCTCCGGAGGCCTGCGCAGGGCTGGAGGTGCTGGACACTGGCCTTTTGCCATAATCAATGAGCAACTGCAATACAGGATGGCAGAGTTGACTGCTTCTCCCTGACCTGTGCTTAAGTACCAGTGTCTTAGAGACAGAAGGAGAGGGAGGGAGGGAGAAAAAGCGTATGGCGTGTATGTGAATTTGAATGAAAGGACGAGGGCTGGGTGAGACAAAGAGCCGAGTGTGAGAGATCAAATGACTGGAAAGAGAGGGAAAGAAAGAGAGAGAGAGAGAGAGAGAGAGAGAGAGAGAGAGAGAGAGAGAGAGAGAGAGAGAGAGAGAGATTGTGGCTACATGAATCATGACTTTTGCTTTAACCTCCGTCTCTGGCCCCATGATAGCAGGACAGGAGAGGAGCAGCTGCTGTCTTACCGTCAGACATCCCATCAGGCTTTGCTCGAAGGGTCTCTGGAAGGCTCGTGGGTCACCACACCAGTCAAGCAGCTCTGTTGCTGCTGTTTGGAAATTGGACGGACTCTGTAAGTGCTGTGAGGGAAAGAGAAATCACATTAAGCACAGATAACACACGTTCCAAGCAGCAGAGTACTCACTGATTGCATTCAAATTATAAATGGGCTCTTATGTATTCTGGTTCTTCTAGGTTTCCCATACGCATTACGTAGCTCCTGGAAATGAGAGATTTACACTATGAGCAATGATCTTTTATCCTGCATTGCTCCACTAATGTACAAGAAGTACACTCCACATCTGAAAGCATGGATGTGATAAGGAGCCAGAAACAGAAGAAATGTTTAAGATAAAATAAGGATATTTACACTGGTTACTCCACATCAATTACAAATCATAACTGAATATAATGCAGCCTTGAGTTTCCCTTTAGTCACTTTGGCTTTCAGCCGAATATTTAGCATCCTTTTACTTGCGGCAAAAATCGATCATAAACCAAAGTTAGTGGCTCAAGTTAAACTTCAACGAAACAAATAGAATAAATGATTAAGAGTTGGTTTCAAATCAAAGATAATCTCAGTTCTCGCAGACCTTTCAACTCTGTATAAGAGCTAAGCTTCTCTGACAGTAAAACATCCAAAAGTTTTAGGTTTCATGTTGAAGTTTATTTATTTACTAGCCCCTTCTCGGCATGTTATGATGTATTTACTGCAAAAGGATTAAACATTAATTTACATATAATAGGTCGCTTATAACCAAGTAGATCCAGTCCTTAAATCTGATTGGCTGAGCCGTTTGTCCAGCTGTGACATTATTGAAAACAACACACACCTCTGAGCGCTTCAGAATTGTATCAGTGAGTGATATACAATACATTATTTTAAAATGATGTACCATAAATGGAAATACAGATTAATATAAACAGCGAGCCGATTCCTGATGAGCACTAAGCCGGTATCCCGTTACTCAGCAATCAATTTTTGCTTTATAAACTGGACTAGATCACGTGAGATTATTAACTTATTTATTTCCAATAAACGATTTATGAATCAAACCTTGTTTTTTCATTATAGTGCGTTTATAACCATTTTATAAAAGCAATAAGGCACTCCAGGTTGGGTATTGCTGTGGATAATTTACGGGAAGGAGCTATAACTGTACTCCGCTATGCGACGTGCCTAATTACACCTCCTTTCTGTGATTTATTCACAATAATGCAATGCCCTCAAGAAAAACGCCCTCGAGTTTCTTTTTGCCTTTACAGGTAAAAAGATCTTCACTGGGTAAGTAAGTTACTTAAAACATCTGCACAGTGTTTTTATCCTGAACCCTCTTCCTGCTGTTGGTTTTTAAGGAACGAACCGCATGAGGACCATGGCTCAGTAGGAGACGCTGTGAGTGGCCAGCATTAACAGTGCAGGACATGAGTAATGATAAAATTGTATATCACGTAATCATTAACATCCACTGGCCATGCACAAGCCCATTATCCCAGTTCAAACTGACCACACCATAAGTCAGAGTCAGCAGGTGAACGTGTGAAACTGCAGGAGGAATCTGACAAGTTCTACATGCAGCTCTAATATCTGTAGAGAACCTCCAAAACATGTATCTACTTAACATAACATTGCACATTTGACATGCTTGTACTTAAACAGTACAAGCATGTCAAACCACTCTCCAGAAAGTCCTGAAGGATCCCGTAGTGGCCAATTCTTCTGTAAATATGATCCCTTGTGATTCCTAAACCACTCGTTTACAATTTTAATGAACTTTGGCACTGGCATCCGGGAAAAATGTCCATTGACGGGATTATCCAGTCATTAACTACATTTAGGTACTCAGCTGATTTAATTTGTAATGGCATTTAACCTTGCTCAGTCTCAACTGAAACAACCTAAATAAGCCCGGACCATAACACTTGAGGGTCTAAATGGCATCGGGACAAAGCCAGACATTACATTACATTACATTACATCAGGTAATTTAGCAGAGGCTTTTATCCCAAGTAAGTTACGGGCATCCCAACTTCATGGTTAGGGTAATGGTTGATAAGGCATTAGATGCTAACAGATGTTGATGGTATGATTATTGTATAATAAAAAAACATGATTATACAATTATTACGCAATAATTATTCATCCATCCATTATCTTCTGCTTAATCCTCTACTTAATCCCCTCTATTGCAGGTGGGTTCCACATGCCCATCCAGTGGAGAAAGTTTCAGGCGCTGGGCAGACACACCCAGTACAGGGCAACAATTTATCGCTGGGCACACACTCGCTCACACAAACACACACAGTATGGGGAACTTTATAGCATTTAATTGACCTTAAATCCATGTTCTTGGAATGTGGGAGGAAGCCGGAGAACCTGGAAAAAAACCCACGCAGACACGTGGAATCTCCATCCAGATTGGGATTTAAACCTGGATATTCAGCTCTGAACGCACTAACCACTAAGCCACCGTGCCTTATCAAAAAAGAGGGGTGGTGCACAGTGGCTTAGTGGTTATAGTGTTCACCTCTCAGCACTAGGGATTCGTGGCTTGAATCACAATCTGGGTGAAGTTTCCATGTTCTCCCCGTGTCCATGTGGGTTACCTCCAGGTTCTCCGGTTTCCTTCCACAGTCCAAAACACGGATCGAGGAAAATTGAATTCTCCAAATTGCCCCATATAGAGTGTTTGTGTGTGTCTGTGTGAGTGAATGATTGAGTGTGTACTACCCAGCGTATAAAATTCTCTCCTAGATGGGCATAGGAACCCCGCCCCCTCTTGGAAGGGCATGAGGAACCCCCCCCCATCCCCCAGTGACCTTAGTATAGGATTGAGATAATGAGATGGAAGATTTTAATTAATATAAAGACTAGACACAAAATGAAATCTTGTGTTTTTAAGACAACAATAACATTCACTGTATTAAGAATAAATATGAAAAACCCTTTTTCTGTAAAACTACACAATGAAATATTATTGCCCCTAACCATGTTCACCCTGCTTTGGATCACTGCTGAATTTCCTGCTTGTTTTGACCTCTACAGACTAATAAGGTTTGTCTCCAGTGAGGCCTCACTTCATGTCGGGATAAAAGGCATTCTAAGTGAGCCTTTCTCTCCTCCTGTCCCAACTTTGCTTAACCCCCTTAGCATCGTCTGATGAGCCAGTCACCGAATACGAGGCCTCCTGGCTTGAGCACAGCTGTGCATTCTGGGACAGCTCACTCCCCCTTGCCCCTCAGACTAACAAAGCTCCCTACTCTTCAAGCATGGTCCCAGCACCCTAGTGTGTCCTAATCCACCCTCCTCATCATCTTTTGTCCTCCCCGATGTAATAGATCCGTTACACTGAAAGCAGTAGCCAAGCAGGCTGGCAGACGAGTGAATGCACACGCTGGAACCTTTGAGGCACTAAATGAGAAGAGGCTTATTTTCGTCTCCTCTGATTTTACCGAGCCCTGAATTTGTTGATCTTTTCTTTAAGTAACCCTCCCCACACCCCATACACCCCAACTCACAACCCAGCCGTTTTTCCTCCCTGTCAGACTGCAGACTGCCAAAATGAGAAATTTCATCAAACAAACAAGCAACTTCAGAGCTTGCACTTGGAAATGAGCCAGTGTTGTGTGGGTTACGCTGAGAGGGAAACTGTGCACAGTTTGAAAACTACTGTTATCCTCCACTATGGGCACCTCCTCTTCAAGGAAGCAGTATTGTCTCTATAGGGGCAGCAGAGGTCGCCATTTGAATAAGTGGCTTTGGTGTCTGTCACAAAGAGCTCATGTGACAAAGAGACAGAGTGTGTGTGTGTGTGTGTGTGTGTGTGTGTGTGTGTCGCAGCACGGCCATGCTGAGCAAATCCTGAACAACATAAGAGCAGTGTTAGCTGGGAAGAAAGCTGCTGCTGCTGCCTCAAAGCCAGTGAGAAAACAGAGACAAATCATTCTTGATTAGTTGCATTATTTAAAATAATGAGATAAAGAAAGAAGGAAACCAATATGATGGCTGTAGCAACTGTGACATGTGCATCAGAAATAAATCAGTAATTTTCTAAGAAGGGGTTAAGTGTGAACAGGGGAGAAATCCCAGGTATACTAATGTGGCAGTTTGCCAGGTTAAGACCTAGTACAATGCCGAGTAAATATTGAATAAGCTGTCAGATATTCTTGCCAAGGATGTTATTCTTTGTCGGATATATGGGGCTAATGTTCTGCATGCACCGTTTATTAGATCACATTATATAACGGGTAGTTATGGTCCTTTAAATCTGATTGGCTGAGCTGTTTATCCAGCCGTGACATTATTAACAATAACGCTTCACATTCGTATCAAAGCATGATATACAATACATTATTTTAAATAATAAATTACAGATTAATATAAACAGTGAGTACTAAGCCTCTGGTTGCTGATTTTTATAAACTGTGTTCTGTAATTTTGACACTAGATGGCAGTGTTTAATTGTTAGAGAAACCAGAATCCTGTTACTCAGCGATCAGTGCTCACTTTGAAATTTTGACTAGATTACTAGATAATTTTATTTTTTTTATTATTATTATTTTTTAACAATTTAAGAATCAAACATTTTATAGTAAAGCAATAAGGCTCTCAAGGTTGTGTATTATTATGAATAAATCATGGAAAAGAGATGTAATGGCACTCCTCTTCATGTCGTGTCTAATAACACCTTTTTACCATGATTCATTCACAATAATGCACACCTTCTCATTCCTTATTGCTTTATTATAAAATGGGTGGTTCTGGTCCTTAAATCTGATTGGCTGAGCCATTTGTACAGCTGTGATATTTTTGACAATAATGCACACTAGGATCAATGCATGATATACAATAAATTATTTTATATCATGTACCATACAATGGAATAACAGGTTAATACAAACAGCATTTCCATATGAGTACTAAGCCTGTTGGAGCTGTTGTTTATAAATTAGATGGCACTTATTGATGTTCAAGAAAGTGGTATCTCGTTATTTAGCAATCAATGTTTGCTTTTATTTAGATTATTTGCTATTAATGAAATAGATTACATCACAGAAGATCAATTTATTAACGGTTTTGTTTTCAATAAATGCATTTATGAATTAATTTTTGTTTTTATTATAGTGTGCTTTTATTATTGTGTGATTTATTCACAATAATGAACACCTCAATTATGCTTTGCTTTATTAGGTCACTTACAGGGTGCTAAAAAACAAGAAACTCTGACTAAAAAGCGTAAATAATGCAAAGCTTGGACAGTACAAGTAACTTTACCCAGAAAGTGATGCAGAATGTTTAGTGCACCAGGTTAACTGATGTGTTTGTGGTCACACTGCGCTGTTTGGCACAATCTCAGAGCCTCAGGCAAAACACAGCATGCCACCCTTTTCCTTCCCACACACCAAAAGCCAAACATGACCTCTCTGTCCCAGCCCCTTTTGATTTGTCACTGCTGATATAAGCACACCATCACTACATCTCTTATTTCATATAAGACAGCTGTCGGACAAACTCTCAATGATGATACTGAGAAAACAAACATTCATTCATTCATTATCGCTCGCATAATCCTCTACTAGGGTCGCCGGGGGGAGAAAACCGGAGAACCCAGAGAAAACCCACACGGACACAGAGCACATGGAAACGCTTAGAGGTGAACGTGCTAACCACTAAGCCACCGTGCCACCCAGAAAACAGACCCTTACCTGGTTCACGTCTCATTTGTGTTGGTAAGATAACTATAACCTAGATTTTTCTCCAAATTCAGAGCATTACTTCATAGCATTAAACCCTTGTATTCAACTCGCATGTTAATTTCAGTGCTGCTTTAGAACACCACTCCAATTAAAAGCGAGTTGCTCCTCCATGTTTCCCTAATTAATTTTGAGCATTAGTATTGCACTTCGTGGTCTTAAAGAAGAATGGGGCAAATGAATTGTTCTGATCTCTCAAGATAACATTCTCCAAGTGCTAAAAAGGAAGTGCTGCGAACAATAAGAGTCGTAGAAAACGGGAGTTTTGCTCAAGGAAGTAGAAGCACCAAAGTATGGCATATACACTGACCAGCCACTTTATTAGCTTCACCTCATTGTGCATTTTATTAGTTCCACTTACCCTACAGATGAACTTCTTGTTTTACAGTTACTCTAACCCATGTTAACCCCTTTAATCTGCTTCCTTATGGTATGGACACCCAAAGAAGCACCACTATACAGGTTCAGTCACTATGCACTCTATTACATCCACATTTGTACTTCACCCTGCAGATGTAAAATCAGAGACAGGAGCAACAAGCTGTTGCCTTAAAAATGATGGTGTTTAAATATTTTTAGTAGATGGACTATTCTAGCTGTAAAACAGCAGTGTTTAAAACAACATCAGCACTGTATTTTCTGCCTAATCCTCTACTAGGGTAGAACGTTTCAGGTGCTTGGCAGATGTACTACCCAGGAAAGGGCACCATTCCATTGCATTTATTCATTATCTCCCGCTTTATCCTCTATTAGGGTCGCGGTGGGGTTCCCCATGCCCATCCAGGGGAGAACGTCTCGGGCGCTGGACAGATAGACCCAGGACAGGGCGCCAATCCATCGATGGGCACACACTCACTCACACAGATACTCAATGGGGCAATTTGGAGAATTCAATTGACTTGATCCATGTTTTTGGACTGTGGGAGGAAACCGGCGAACCTGGAGGAAACCCACGCAGACACGGGGAGAACATGGAAACTCCACCCAGATGGGGATTCGAACCGGGAATCCCTAGCGCTGAGAGGCGAACGTGCTAACCACTAAGCCACTGTGCCGATATTATATTATATTATTGGTTTAATTGTTGTAAAGTGTCCTTGAGGTCCAAGAAAAGCTTCCACTAAATCGTCTACTAGGGTCACGGGAGGGGGGTTGTTCTCCATGCCCATGGATGCCAAGCGCTGAGGAAAATGTGCTAACCACTAAGACACAGTGTCACCCATTATTATTATTATTATTATTATTATTATTATTATTATAGTAGATTATTCATTTAAAGGCATTTCAATGAAATATAAAGTGTGTGAATTGTTTTTCTTAGCCAGGCAGTGTATTTGATGAATTGGCCACCACAGAATTCTGATCTTTGGGTTTTTGGGATGTGTGAAGTGGTTTAGCCCACCTCTCGTCAATACGAGATCTCAGCCCAAAATGAATAGCACTTATAGGAAAAAATTCTCAACACGTTTAAAACAAAAGCTTAACAAAATATTAGCGTTCCACATATTTTCTGATCAGATCGATGTCATTTCAGATGCAATATGAGGGAAATATGATGCAATATGACTGAAACATGATGCCAGGCTCAAAGCAAAAACTAAAACGGCTCCAACTTTGTGTCACTGATGGATATTGGCAGCTTTGTGCCACTTTTATCACTGAATGAAAGCGGTAGGTAAATGAAGGTAAGGAAATTGTAAAGAAAAGTTTGATCTCTTTTAACACACCTGTCTGCAGTATCTATAGAAACAGTTACACATGGGAGCTCCAAATGACTTATATTCAATGAGTTGGTTTTAGTCTAAATCTCTATAATGCTTGCTTTAAATGATGTGGTTCGTAGTCAATTCATCGTAAAATATGTGCATTCATTTGCACAGTAAAGTGTTTTTATAGATCACTGAACCACAATGGCAAATCTTTATTACATCACTGTATCAACCTTATCTACAGGATGGTTAATTATTCTATATCAATGAAAACATGTGAGTTTTCTGATGTACTATTTATTATTTATATCAGTACTGAATAAACTGTCTGTACTGTCTAATATAATATTGTTAACAGGACACGGATGGCACTGTGGCGTAATGGTAAGCACAGGGATCCAGATTCAAATCCCAATCTGGGTGAAGTCCATGTTCTCTCCCTGTCCATGTGGGTTTTCTCCGGGTTCTCCAGTTTTCTCCCACAGTCCAAAAACACAGATACAAGGTAAATTGGCTGCTCTAAAGTGCCCGATAGTGTGTTTATGTCTGAGTGAGTGTGTGCCCAGTGATGGATTGGTGCCCTGTCCTGGGTGTATGTGTTCACTGCCTGAAACGTTCTACCCTGGTTGGGCATGGTGAGCCCCCTCGTAACACTAGTAGAGGATAAAGTGGAAGATAATGATACAAGACGAGAAGTTTTTAAATGGGTGGCCATAAGATAAATTGACTGTTCTAAATTGCCAAATCTAATTTGACTCCATATTGTGTGGGTCTGTGTGAGTCTGAGTATGCCCAGCGCTGTCCTAGGTGTTTCTGCCCAGTGCCCCAAACGTCGGCCAAACCCCCATGACCCTAGTATAGGACCCTAGTATATTGAGTGGAGGATGATGGCTGGATGGATATTGAGATGAGAGAAAAATAGACAATTGTTGAGGAACCAGGTTTGTGTTTTTAAGAATCGTTTAAAAGCTTCCCATGGCACATTACTCCGCAGCTTACATACAATTGAACAGTTCTTGCATTTAAGAATTTTCACTGGAAATAAAGCTTAGCTGCATAAACAGAACCATTTAGCTTGAACCTGTTTAGATTATGCAGGTCTTGGCAACACTTCTGCTTTTCTATTTGAACAAAAAGACTCCGACAACACGTCACAGCCCAAGCGAAGAAGAAAGAGAAGCGAACGTCCCCATCAGATGTAGAGTATCAGCCTCCCAGGCAGCCTGGCTTCAAAGACAGACCAGGAGTGATAAGATGCCCTTGTTTACCAGGAGACGGGATCAGGCTGTACCTGCTGCAGTGAAAAAAAAACACTGCAGAACACACACACTGGCCTGCAGCCAGCATCCCTTAAATCAAAACAGAGCAGTGCACGGGCCGCATGCAAATGCACTCACTGACAATCAGCGACCTACCCTGACCTGGGTGACTGTCATGCCTGATATACTGCGTCCTCACCACACCCCAAATGTGCCATTTCAATTTGATTAATGAGCATCAATTGACGGCGTTTTGTCTTTTCGGTCAATCAGTCACAATCGGGCATGCATAATGAAGCTAGTAATGTCATTTGTTACGAATCACGCAGGTTGAATTTTTCAATTGCTAGCCATGGTCTCCACTGCCAATCAGAACAGAGGTGCGGGGGCAAAGAAAGGTAGACGAACAACCAACCGAATACCTGTGAACGCCGTGAAGTCATGTTCCGCAAGCTCCAAAGACTATCGACAGTTACGAAGACTCACACCTGCGCTGAATGCCAACAGTTGAAAATTCTTCCCAAAGAACTCAAAGTTACATCAAAGATTTGTCATGAATCACGCACGTAGAATTTTTTTTCAGTTGCTAGTCGTGAACTCCACTGCCATTTAGAACAAAGGTGCGGGGCAAAGAAAGGTAGACGAACAACCAAATACCTGTAAATATCGTAAAGTCATGTACAGCATGCTCCAAAGTCTATCGACAGGTACGAAGACTCACACCTGCACTAAAGGCAAACGGTTGAAAATTCTTCCTGAAAAACTCAAGGTTACATCAAAGATTTGTTACGAATCACGCAGGTTAAATTTTTCTGTTGTTAGCCATGAACACCACTGCCAATCAGAACAGAGGTGCGGGGCAAAGAAGGAAAAAAGAACAACCAACCGAACCAACCAAAAGCTTGTGAACTTCGTAAAGTCATGTTCCGCATGCTCCAAAGACTATCAACAGGTACAAAGACTCACACCTGTGCTGAACGCCAACAGTTAGAATTTTTTCCAGAGGAACTCAAGGTTACATCGGACAACTTAAAATGTCAGCATTACTGTCATTCCAACAAACATGTGGCCTCCAAATGGCCTGCCTTAAAGTCTTGGCACAATCTTAGGAAAGGGTGGAGAAGAGGGGGGGTTTGGGTTCTTAGCTTCTGCAACTTGCAAACTTTCGGACTCGATGATTAAAAAGCACATGACCATTTAAGGCAGCTCACAGAGGCTATCCAGACCCGAATGGTCGCCAGCCAACTGCTCGCATGTGCCACAGTCAGAGCTCTATTTATAAAAGGGCTACTGTGTCCAGCCACAACAGAAGTATGGACAAGTATTTCATATTGCTTTGAAAGAATAAAGAAATATAGTCTGCATATCGTGGGGGGTTCAGACTTTGGTTTGGATAGTGTTTTATTACAACTCATTGTAGTACGCATGCCTGAACGATCATGTAACTGTGCCATGCTTTGAGGGAAAAATGTGTCGCACTCCGAGCGGCTGCCAGCTCTTACCTGTTTGATACACAGCAGTCTGTCATTGGTCTGCTGTATATGCCTATCCATCGAAGGGAGGGAGTTCATCTTGATTGCTGTCCCCTTCGCTCTACCTGGAAGCCATTAAAGTTCTTCTTTCTGAAAAATGGACAAAAAGAGGAGGCTGTCAGCAGGACAGAGTGAGCACTTCACTGAAGATCTCTTCACTGCGTCAACGGGGCATTAAAAGACAGTGAGTGCAGGTGACCTTTTTCATCTCAGGTTTACAGGACAATTGGACAAAAGGAGCTTGTTGTCCTTCACATGACTGAGTGGGTTACTGGTGTTATGTGGTTAATGTGACAGTAACAATGATATAAAAGCTGATCTTAATTTGCCATGTGGACACTTCGTTGGTGCTCTAGGTTATGGTACTTACAAAAATTCGGATGTTAAAATGAATTTATAGAATTAAAAAATACACTTTTATTTAAACTGATATCTTCAGCTCAGTGGTTTGGTGGTTATCACGTCTGTCTCTCAACACTGGGAATCTGTGTGGAATTTTCATGCTCTCTACTTGTCTGCATAGGTTTTTTCCAGGTTTCCTTGCACAGTCTAAGAACAGGGGTTCAAGGTGAATCAGCTGCTCTAAAGTGTCCCTATATCGTGTGTGTTAGTGAGTCAGTATGTGTATCTGCCAGCAGCCAAAAAACCTTTCCTTGGAAGAACCACCAGCGACGCTAGAGGATTAAGCGGAAGCTAGCACATATACATTTGGTCATTTAGCAGACGCCTTCATCCAAAACGACTTGCAAAGTGAGCACATGGATGGCCACAGCATCCCTGGAGCAATGAAGGTTAAGCGTCTTGATCAAGGTCTTACATTGGTGACTTCAGTGGAATTTGAACCCCCAACCTTCAGATTGATAGCTCAAACCCCAAACCACTGAGCTACCACAACCCTATAGATGGATGGATGGATATTTATACCATTCTAGAATCTGCATAATAGCTTAATATTTTCTTTTTTTTTTTATGAAAAATTTGGATTCAAGGTAAATTTTCTGCTCTAAATTTTTCCTTTTTAAATTGCCCCACATAGTGTGTGTGTGTGTGTGTGTCTGTGTGAGCGAGTGTGGGTCCAGTGATGGATTGATGTCCTGTTCTGGGTCTATCTGCCCAACTGTAACCATCTCTCCTGGATAGGCATGGGGAACCTTCCCACTACCCTAGTATAGAATCCCACAACTTAGGTATATGCAATAATTGGTGTGGGAGAGGCTATTATGTGCTTTGTCCTAGTCATGTTAAGCCAGCCATCACATTTTATCAGGTCTTGAGGTATATGATAACAAACTTGGAAAAAGGTGCTCCCACCAATGTCATATAATTACACAGTTGACCTTGGTTGGCTAGCGCCTCTGTGATTGACAAGCACAAAAATTACTGAGCAACTTACAAACGCTTGTTTTATTTAATTAGTCAAATTCCTATACACACTTTAAAAGCCCATAATATTTACTGAGGAACTGTGTTAATAGCTAGAGTTTTATAATGGGATGTGACAGGGCCCAAACTATTGCCCATGTGATTTAGATTTGAGGAAAACTTTATCCATTATTTATCGATATTTATATTTATTCATATATATTTATCGATTACTGTTTGCACCAAATGGTTTGGTTACATAAAGTTAATAGAAATCAGCCTGTCCGTCATGCTGTAGGCAGCATTAATGCAAGCTAGCGGAGTCAGCTTACTGTTTACATAGTTCTGAAGTGAACCTGCTCCTGGTTTACGAAGCTGCAGTCCACTCTGTCACGGATATATATGAGCCTCACATACTTAATCCCACACCCACGGCCACAATCAAGCACAGGCCAACCGGGCCCTCCAAAGAAACCCACTTCAACAAGATGTTACAGACAAGATACGGTGTGTGTGTGTTTGTGTGTGTGTGTGTGTGTGTGTGTGTGTGTGTGTGTGTGTGCACGTGAGATGTTTGCAAGTAAAGGCTATATCCCATCAACATGTCTATTACACGGTGGTAAAGGTATCATGCTTTCTATTCAAGGTTATCAATTTTGCCTCACTGGCTGATTTACAGTTCCATTCAGTGGCAAATAAATCCAGGGCGTCTGGTTTGCTGCTGTAACTCATGCTCCGGTGCAGAATGGAGGTGGTCAGGAGGCCCGATTAATAGATGCAGAGCAGGAGAAGGCAGGACTTCATCCCTCATCTGCCCAGCTTATCCTCATCACTCTTACAAATTTCTCCAGTCCAAACAGACAGGCTACTGAACCCCCCACCACACACACACACACACCCAGCATACACTCTGCAGTGGACAGATAAAGCATGCTTTACACACAATGGATACACGATCTCGAGGCTCAGTGTGTGCTGGAATGCATTGTATTTTTAACCATTAAACAGAAACATTTAGTAGCATAAAGACGAGGTGATTAATTAAGTAATGAAGGATTATGTCCAGTCATATCAGAGTGGTAGTTTACAGATAAAAAAGATAAATACATGGCAGGTTTTTCATCGGATGTGATTTTATGGCATAACTTCAGCCTCATGTGCTGCAGCTCTAAACCGTTTTAGACATTTAAGTGTGAAAAATATTTATCCATCCATCCATTATCTTCGGCTTTTTCCTCTATTAGGGTCGCAGGGGTGTTCCCCATGCCCATCCAGGGGAGAACATCTCGGGTGCTGGGCAGATACACCCAGGACAGGGCACCTATCTATCATTGGGCACACACTCACTCACACACACACACACACAACACAAACACACTCTATATTGGGTAATTTGGAGAATTTAATTGACCTTGATCCATGTTTTTGGACTGTGTGATGAAACAGGAGAACCTGGAGGGAACCCACATGGACATGCTAACCATGAGAGGCGAATATGCTAACCACTAAGCCACCTTGCAACCCTGTAAAAAATATACGAAGTACCAGTATAAAGTCCATTTAAATAAAGCAGTAGATAGTTGGCAAAATTCTAAATACATGAGTGAGCATGTTAATATTTGGTCCTTTAGCAGATGCTTTTATCCAAAGTGACTTACATGTATCTTAAGTATGGGGTTAGAACCCCATTGGCTGGTTGATACAACATCCCTGGAGCAATGAGGGTTAAGGCTTTGCTCAAGGACCCACATTGATAACTACAGTGGACCTGGGATTTGAACCCACAACCTTCTGATTGATAGCTCAACACCAGGTTTGGGCAAATTTCATTTCTTTCAACATCAAAATTATCAGACAGATCCATGAACAATCTATTGCTGGGTACACACTCACTCACACAGACTCACACACACAACATGTAGGGGCAATTTGGAGTGGCCAATTGACCTTGAACCCTTCTTTTTGGACTGTGGGAGGAAACTGGAGACACCAGAGACAACCTACGCAGACACGGGGAGAGCATGGCAACTCCACCCAGATGGAAATCCAGTTCCAACCCAAACTTGGATCCCCAGCACTAAGAGGCACACCACTGTGCCGCTGAAAAACTAGTGTAAAGATAATATATAATACATAACATGACATTGGGGAACTAATTTGTTTTCATTTATTTCTTTGTTTTGAGTCCTGTCTGCATTAGTTGTCGTTTCCCAACAGGAACAGTTACAAGCATAACAAGTAATTTAGCATTTCTGATGGCAGACATGTAGTGGAAAATAAGGCCTTTATTTGGCCCAACTGGGACTCAAACCTTGGACCCGCTTGCTGTGAGGCACTACATGCTGCAGCACTACGTTGTCAACTTATTTTATTTATGAGTATTTATTCAAGAAATAACACAAATTAATGAGAACTGTGCATTTCAAGTACTTGTTTTATTTTTTTATTTTTGGATGTGGTTTACAGCCTTGTTTATAGATGCTGTTTCTATTTTGAACTACAACTTTTCATGAAAACCTTTCTAGACTGTGTACAGAGAGTGTAACATATCCAGAATCAGAACTCACAACCTTTCTGTCTCTGTCACACAAAAGAAGAACTCACACTTTGAAGACAACACATTTTCTGACTACTACATCTCATCTCCTCATCTTTAGCTTAATCCTATACTTGGGACTACCAGGGTTGTGGTTTCCCTTGGAGAACGTTTCGGGTGCTTGGCAGATACAACCAAGACAGGGTGCCAATCTATGGCTGGGTAAACACTCACTTACTAACACAGACACATACTATATAGGGGCAATTTAGAGATGCCAGAGCCCCCCTCCCCACCCCCCATAATGAATTTGAACTAAATTGTGAGGTCCATGCCACGATTTGAACCGAATCATAATATATATATATATATATATATATATATATATATATATATATATATATATATATATATATATATATATATATATATATATATACACACACACATACACACACTAGCAGTATCAAAATGTTGATTCGCAGTATTTCACTTCAAAGAAGATTTTCTTTTCTGTGAGCTATAAAGAGCTGAACTCAAACAAAGTGCATAAAAGCCTGACTTTAAAGTGTCTCCTCAGTTGAAAGCAATGAGATAAGATCATGGAGAGCGTGTGAACAGCATGCTCCAGCAGGGGTCTCCCCATCACATTGCAGTCACAGCTCTATCAGTACTGCCCCCTTGCTCCTGTAAGCCTCGACACGAGCTCTGAATCCTCAGCTCCAGCTCATCAACAAGCTCCTCTTGAACCCGAGGTATGCCCAACTGACCTTGTGGCTATTGATTAACCAATTCCTCCCAACCCTCCCTGTCTCGCTTGCCTCCAGCCGCCACATCAGACCACGTAGCAGACAGACAAGACGGGAGAGAAAGGAAGTGACAAGGTGAAGCTTGTCTACATCTGTCTCCCTCATGCTCCCGGGTTTTGTTTCCTGTACAGAAGCAGGACGGCGTGTGCTGTCGAGCGGAAGATGAGGACACCAAAACATCGCTCTTTCGCATACCGACTGTCTGCTGTTCTCCACCTCCCTCGGTCCTCTCTTCACAGCTGTCCCTTATGAAGGGAGGACTGGAAAAACACCAGTTATGTAACACACCCTGCTACCTCAGTGAAAACGATTTTCTGTCCTCGGAATCTAGGCATGAAGTCATTCTGAGCACAAAGGCTACAGTCAGACACTCCTGCAGCTCAAGATTTCATAGCACCAAATCCACGCTCCTCCAGCCACTCTGCAGGTTTAGGTTACTAAAGAAATGTTAGCACGTGTTCACACACATGCCTCTGTATGTACACTGTATTGCCCCATACTCAGTTCGAGGCTATGATACTCAAGGCTCGAAAACGGGCCTCCCAAGCGGAAGGAAGATTAATCGTATCAGAGGAGCGGCCCCACTAATAACGCATACCACCAGAGAGAGAGAAAAAGAAACAAAAGCCAGGAAGTGGGGCAAAAAATGACTTTGTGGAAACCTCCCCTGCCTCCTGCCTTAACTGAAGAAGCAGAGGAGCACAGGGACAAGAAGATAGAGAAACCGAGAGCTAGAGAGCAGCAAAAAAGTGTGCGAGAGAGAAAAAAAGAGATTATCTCTTTATAACCAGACACATGCCGCATGAGTGACTGCTGGATTTCTGCTCAGGAATGACTCTCGTTCTCGAAATAATCTGCTGTTCTCCCGGGTTAAGGACATGAATTGAAGGAGACCGATACCAGCCCAAAGCCAAGAAAAGGCCAGGCTTAAAACAGTGATCGTAATTACAGATCACCCAGAGATGGCCAAGAACAGATATAGGCAGCGACACATTCTCCGAACACTATCATTTCACATGTCTTGCCCAGTCCAGGCTGCTTTGTCAGTAAATCCTGTAGAAGCTGTTTCCATTTACCTGCCTGGGTTTAAGCTCCTTTAAAAAACTGGAAAAACATCAGGCTGTTACTGGCATCTAAGCTTTACATTGTTTACAAAATTTACAGAGAAATTTATGGCAATTCCCATACAGGATTGGTAGATTTGCTGAAGTATGAGGTACACAACATTACATTTGATCATTTTGCAGACACATTTATACAAGTGACTTACAAGCATCATATTTTGGGCCAGAATACAAGGTCAGTTAGGCTACAGCACCCCCGGAGCAATACCTGTAAGGGTCATGGGTCTTGCACAAGTACCCACATTGGTAACTATAGTGGACTTGAACCTTTCGATTGACAGCTCAACACTCTAACCACTGAGCTACCACACCCGCTACCAAACTGACTACTTTACACGTGATACTCTTTTGATCAACAACACTTTATCAAAATGAGTACTTTAAGTAAGTAAGTTTTGTTTGTGTGCCTCACCTCCTAAATCATTTGTTCTGGAGTTTCATGCTGAGTACTTGCCACAGTTATCCAAAAAAAAAGACTTGGGGGAGGAATTAAGAACACCCATTCTCAATGCTTTATTACATTTTTACAACCTAAAGAGACTCATGTGTGAAACTTTTTCAGCGTCGGCTTCTGGCATTACTACTGACCACAGTCTTCTTAAAAATGACAAGAGAGCAGAACAACTGCCCATAAAGGCCACTGAATATACACAGGTAAAAATTGTGCAATAACTTCAAATGAACAGTCAGACAAGTACTTCCACATTAACTATGAGAACTGTGAGGAAAAGCAAAGATGCTGTGTGTTTTTCAGCTTGGTGTTTAGAACAGTAGGATTCCTTCAGAAGCACAGTCCCAGTGAGTGACCCCTGCACCGAACATAAAACCGGTATCACTCACCAACCTCCTGACCAAAACATGCCATAAAACATAGAGTGGTCTCTCTCTCTTTCTCTTAATTCAATTCAATTCAATTCAATTCAATTCAATTCAATTCAATTCAATTCAATTGAGGGTGCTTTACTAGCATGACAAAGTTTCATTTGAATTGCAAAGCAAACAAGAATTAACTAATATTATATAAATAAAAAATATATATATAAATAACTAATATTTGAAAATTGCGAGCACATGGATGGTCATCCCTGGAGCAATGAGGGTTAAGGGTCTTGCTCAAGGACCTACACTGGTAACTTCAGTGGACCTGGGATTTAAATCCACATCCTGCAGATTAATACCCCAACACCCAAACCACTGAGCTAACACACCCACACCCTATTTAATATCTTTAATACCCAAAAACACAAATAAACATACACACACACACACACACACACACACAAAACAGACTACATATACAAATTACATTTACAACTATAAAGTAAAATATATTACAATAATTAAGTAGTATTATAATAACAACAACAATAATAATAATTATTTTAATTCAAAATGCTTTACTATATATATATATATATATATATATATATATATATATATATATATATATATATATATATATACATACATACATACAAATATATAAGACACTATACATACATATATTTTAATATCTCCCACTCTCTTACTCACTTTATGCGCTATGTGCTCCCTCCCTCTCTCCCTCCCTCCCTCCCTCTCTCTCTCTCCCCCTCCCTCTCCCTCCCCCCCTCTCTCTGTCCAGAGCCCCAGGAGCATGCTGCTTTAACAGGCTGAGGAATGGATTCATTTCATCTAATGTGGTTTGGTCTGCAGCAGAGCCACTCACCCTGAGCGAGAGGCTCCCCACTGCAGTCATCCCACCCTCCCTCCCTTTCTACCTCCCTCCCTTCCTACCTCTCTCTCTCCCACCCTCCTTTTCTCCAGCTCTCATTTTCCGTCCACACTCTACTTTTGACTAACTCTACCTTTCCCTTACTCTCAACCAGGACCCCCTAAAAAAACAAACACAATTCCCACCCCCTTTTTTCTCTGCTTTTCTTTTATACTCTGTCCATCTGCCATGGGTTCAGTGTTGCCCAGCGGTCATGACCTGAATGTTTTCCAGCATTTTCATTTCATAACTATACACATATATCAGAAGCCATATCAGATAGAATTGAATAAAATGTAGCAAAATATTGAGATGTATGCTAGGATATCTGTATATATATATATATATATATATATATATATATATATATATATATATATATATATATATATACACACAGTATATATGTTCTAAGCAGCATCTGTCAGTGGTAGCATCACCACTGCTATTTTTGCCGCAGACCACCTCTTTCCCGGAGAGGCTGATAAGATTGGACATTATGCACTCAGCTCCTGGCTAATGCTTAATCCTGACCAGTGCTCCATAAAGGCAAAGAGAGAAAGCAAGAGAGAGAAATACTGCTCAGCAATCAGATGAGTCAACTAAAGGCCACAGCGTGGCAGTAACACCGAACATGAAGAAAGGAATCCAGACAGGGGCTTGTACTACGACATAAAAGGGTTTTGCAGATTCCAGTGCAAATGATTCATGTATTTAATATTAATAGTTACTGGACTGTGAATGTACAGGGTAGATTTTAGGAGATAATGTTTTTTTTTGGGGGGCGGCACGGTGGCTTAGTGGTTAGTATATTCACCTCTCAGCGCTGGGCATTCAGGTTTAAATCCCAATCTGGGTGGAGTTTTCATGTTCTCCCCGTGTCTGCTTGGGTTTCCTCCGGGTTCTCCAGTTTCCTCCCACGGTCCAAAAACATGGATCAAGGTCAATTGAATGCTCCAAATTGCCCCATATAGAGTGTGTTTGTGTGTGTCTGTGTGAGTGAGTGTGTGCCCAATGATTTTGGCGCCCTGTCCTGCGTGTATCTGCCCAGCGCCCAAAGCGTTCTCCCCTGGATGGTCATGGGGAACCCCACCCCCGTGAGCCTGGTAGAGGACTAAGTGGAAGATAATGGATGGTTGGACGTTCACCTCTCAGCATTGGGCATTTAGGTTTGAATCCCGATCTGGGTGGAGTTTCCATGTTCTCCCTGTGTCCACGTGGAGCTCTTTGGTTTCCTCCAACAGTCCAAAAACATGGATTCGAGATAAATTGGCTGCTCTAAATTGCCCCATATACAGTGTGTTTGTGTGTGCGCTCAGTGATCGATTGGCACCCTGTCCTGGATGTATCTGCCCAGCACCCTAAACGTTCTACACTGGATGGGCATGGGGAACCCCCCCTTTCCCCCGTCACTATAGTATAGTATTTAGTGGAAGATAATGGATGGATGTTCACTGTATGTATCACTTTTTTATATATACAAAAAAACAGGTATTTGTGCCTGAATAACCTTAAAACACAAAGAGAATTTTTTCACCTCACCGCAAAGATGTTATCACCTCAGCATGTGCGCTCTCTGTGGCAGAGAGGACCGGATGAAAAGCACATCGCTAACACCTGGGCCAGTTTCAGCACCCTGAAAATAATGTCAAGCCAGCAGTTCACACGTGCTTCCAGCCAAATGGTTTTCGGCCCCATGCTGCCGCACCGCGGACACTGCTGAGGGCCGAGGACACCGAGACTACATCCAATCCAAATTCTGTGGCTGATCTGAGGTCAGTTTGGAGTTTGAGATAATGGTGCTGAACATTAAGCAGGACTGATTGGGAGTAACTAATGAATCTGCCAGCAGAGGCGTGCAGAATAGCCCTCTACAAACATGCCTCTCTTTAAAGCAAATTAATGAGCTAATAAAGAGACTCATTCAAAACACAAACGAGCTCTTTTTACCGGAGATGCTTTGTGCAATCCTGCGCTGCACGCTTCCCAAAACCGGGATGCTCGGCGGTGAAAATTGAGAGCAGCTGTTTAACAATTTGATATTTGAGAGCATTTGGTGGCTATAAATAATGAACAGCAGCCCGGTGCCAGAGGTCCTACAATGGCAGGTATGTGCAACCAGATACCTCAGGGAAAATCTGTTCACTCCATGGCGGCATTGAGGGAACAGGGGCTGTGGGTGTGCCGGTCCTCCGTGATTCATAGTGCCGAAGTTAGTCTGTAAAAACCTCCGGCCGGCTCAGATAAGCGCTCGCCGTCCCGCCGTGGCACACGGCCTTTCTGACCACAAATCACAGAGAGAGCCTAAATCAGAAGTTAACTCCTCACTCTTATCAAGCCACTGGTCAGTGAGCGTGTAGGTGGTCACAGCATGTCTAGCATTCCAGAAAGCCTCTCCTCACGCCCTTATTTAGAATACAGTTAGAACGTATGACTTTTGATTCAGAATACTGATGTCATGACATACAAGTACAAGTGGTCAGATTATAATTTGTCATTAACAGCTGAGCCATGAACTTACTGAACTACCTGCACTACTTGCCTTTTACTATGGAACCCTGATAATGTTGCCGTGGCGAATGTCAAACATTACCAAAAAAAAATGAAGGAAATCTAAGGAACAATGTGCTGTTTATTTATTTGATGTACACACAAAATACGACTTTATTAGCGAAATATTACTGAGTATTTATTCATTCATTTATTATCTTCCACTTAATCCTAGCCAAGGTTTGCGGGGGTTCCCACATTTTGGGTGCTGGGCAGATACACACAGGACAGAGCGCTAATCCATTGCTGGAAAAATTCACTCACTAACACACACTATAAGGGCAATTTAAAGCAGCCAATTTTCCTTGAATCCATGTTTTTGGACTCTAGGAGAAAACTGGAAAACCTGGAGGAACACCACATGGACACAAGAAGAACATGAAAACTCCACCCAATTAGGGATTTGAACCTGAATCCCCAGAGCTGAGACGTGAAAGTGCTAATCACTAAGTCACTTTGCCACTGAATATTAACACAAAATATTCTTTATAACACAAAATATAACATTTTAACCAAATGCGTAAAAAATTAAATATGTGTCCCTTGAAGTACCTATGTTATAATCAGCCGATGCCACGGCTAGAAAGAACAGAGTCCAAAACTGTAAAGGGTCAAAAATAGTCTTTAAAGCAGAAGACACCGGGAGAAAAACAGAACGCCACAGAAACAAAAATAAAATGTTTAAACACTAAACACAAGGACAGAAGGGCTTTTAAACATGTACAGTATTGTCACATGACGAAACACAGCTGCACCAAATCTTCACAAATGACAAATAACAGGGTCCAATACGGAGTGTTGATGTACCAAGCGGTAGTACCGGCAATACCAACAGATGTGACAACCTATTTATATCCATTTTAAATAAAATTAGTTTTTTTCTAAGTACACAGGAAACAGGCATGTGTTCTGCAACTATAACTTTATTTTCGTTCTGTGCGATTTTCGCCAATTGGCCTAAAGATTTGACTGCCACCATGATACATATTTTTCTTATGAATGTTGTCATGATTACGTCTTATGATTAATTAATTGTAACATTATTAATCAATTAATTGCAACAACAATTAACTGTCTAATCCATGTGTGTTGTTCTGGTACGGGAGGATCAGACACAGCAGTATTGCTTGACAGAGAAAAGTTGCTTGACAGAGACAAATGTCTGATTCACTTGTACATCCACCAACCTAACAATACCTGTTCTGAGGGGGTCCTGATCATATAAATGGACTTTGTAGTTCTACAGTTACATTCTGTAGTCCATCTGTTTTTCTGCATACTTTGTTAGTCGCTTAAAGTATGTTCTCAGATGATCAGGACCCCACAGAGGAGGCATTAGGGTGGTGAATGGTTTTCAAAACTGCAGTGATACTGACATGGTGGTGGTGTGTTAGTGTTTGTTGTTCTTGTACGAGTGGATCAGACCCAGCAGTGCTGCTTGACCGGGAACCGAGTACACCAATCAGACCGAGTACACCAATCAGAACATAAAGGTGTCTGATCACCCACTCCAATAATACCTGCTCTGTAAGGGCCCGGATGATCAGAGAACCTGTACGTAAAATATTCAGGGTGGCATGGTGGCTTAGTGGTTAGCACGTTTGCCTCTCAGCGCTAGGGATTCCCAGTTCAAATCCCAATCTGGGTGGAGTTTCCATGTTCTCCCCGTGTCCATGTGGGTTTCCTCCGGGTTCTCCGGTTTCCTCCCACAGTCCAAAAACATGGATAAAGGTCAATTGAATTCTCCAAATAGAGTGTGTCTTTGTGCCCAGTAATAGATTGGCACCCTGTCACCCTGGGGTGTGTCTGCCCAGCGCCCGAGATGTTCTCCCCTTTCCTTTCCTGTCTTTCTCGCCTTCTACATTCGTGAGCACCCTTTCTTTGCATGTGCCTGCACAAAGAATATCAACATCTCATCCTGTGTTTTGGAAACTAACCAGTTTCAATTCAGTTCTATTTAACACCCCTGCATTTTGACACTGTCTGGTATGTGGTTCAAGATGTGATGAAGGAGCTGTGCACTTGAAAATCAGGCCACACTGAGGCTCATGACCACCGCTGATGCGCTCGGGCTGCTCCAATCTAAAAATAGAGCTTAATCCACACCACTTTCAGAAAACCAAATAAATATGTCTGTTACAGTCGTGCCCCAAATGCTTCCAACTTAGAACGTTATGTAGTTCGAAAGCCAATTCAGAGAGGAATTTGATCTGAGGTAGTAAAGCTGACTTAGTGGTTAGCACGTTCGCCTCTCTGCGTTGGGGATCCAGGTTCGAATCCCAATTTGAGTGGAGTTTCCATGTTCTCCCCGTGTCTGTGTGGGGTTCCTCCGGGTTCTCCGGTTACCAGTCCGGTTACTGTTAACGTTTCAGGCACAGGGCAGATACATCCCGGACAGGGTGGCAATCTATCACTGGGTATACAAACTCAAAATTGTTTGAGATTATCAAAATGGGTATTTTTCAGAATCTGGGAACAAATTAATAAACTTTTATTATTTTTAATGGTGAAAACTGATTCAAAGTTTCTGATTACGCACTAAAAATATCACATTCAGTACTGAATTTAATATATATATATATATATATATATATATATATAAAGCACAACAGTAGCACAATGATGAGGCTCAATAATTTGAAGTTCATGCATATCTGTTTAGTTCTTCTGCACAAGATGTGATCCATTTTACTAACACACTGTTCTATCAGTTCAGAGGCAGGGGATCCAACCTAACCTTAAAGCCTGCTTAAAAGAAAACGTGGTTCCACTTTTAAAATGTTCCTTAAATCTTTAAGGCGTCTAATTTAGGGTGACAGGAGTGAAGAGCAATTCCAGGCCCAAGCTTTTGGAAAAGCTGTAATTTACATTCTTGCAAAAGTTTGTCAAAGCGAGAGGTCATGTTTCGCAGCGTGGCGACTGGCTGTGTCTTTATCTAGCAACTAAGCAGAGCTCCTCTCATGAACCGGGGCAAGACGTGAGGCGGCCGGGGCAGACTAAATGTTTTAGCATAAATCTGTTAGAAAGAGATGCAACAGAAAACGCTGCAGCTGAACAGCTAATCTGGAAATTCTAAACCATCCATTCTGAAACATCCATCCGTGTGACGGATAAATGAATAAAGAGTCTGCTCCTGTATTCAGCGGTGAGGTAGTGACTCCATCCCTGGTTGGAGAGTCCCCAGTTCAAACCTGTTGCCAGGTGCTGAAGAAATTCTGCAAACATCTTATCAGCATAAAGATAGCGTTTGTACACCTGATCAAACATGGCTTCCAAACAAATATAACCTTTCAAGGAAAGTTGCATCACAGCCGCCTCTAAAGCTGAGAAGAGAGTCGTACAGGGTGCTATAGGTGATGCTGTATGAGAGGAGGTTCTCTGGAAATCTACCTACATGGGCTTTCTTCTGTCGATGGCTGCAACTTTTTAAGGGCATGAAAGTATGCTGCTGTTCGGCTCTTTTATTTTCTTGTAGCCATGTTTCAGAGTTATCCTCTCTCTCACATCCTCGCTCTGTTGCTTTGCTGTGATGTGCAGATGCAAAACAAAGCAAAGTAATGATCAAAACCATGCTGTATTCCCCTGATCATCCCTTTCATTTGTTATTTTGTAATTTTATAGGACACATTAATTTAACCGGGGCCGCATAGTGGTTTAGTGGTTAGCCTCTAGCATCTCTGTGATGGGGATCCAGGTTTGAATCCCAATCTGGGTGCAGATTCAATGTTCTTCCCTTGTACACGTGAGATTTCTCCAGGTTCTCCGGCTTCCTCTCACAGGCCAAAAACATGGATTCAAGGTAAATTGAATGCTTTAAATTGCCCTAAATAGAGTGTGTTTGTGTGTGTCTGTGTGAGTGAGTGAGTGAGTGTGTGACCAGCGATAGTTTGGTGCCCTGTCCTGGGTGTATCTGCCCAGAGCCTGAAACATTCTCCCCTGGATGGGCATGGGAACCCCCCTGCGACCCTAGTAGAGGTCTAAGTGGAAGATAATGGATGGATGGATGGATGGATGGATGAATGATTTTTCTTGGAAACCTACAACCTTCTGACTCACTAAAGACTACAGGGATTCCTAACTCATTGCATCCTTGGTCGTAAGTAATGAAAATAATTTTTTTTTAAATTGACCAGAAAAAGCCAGATGTACTGTACAGTATGTTGTTCCCTTGGAACCTCGTCAGGCATTAGTTGTATGTACCCAAGTACCTAGAACTGTTTGCTCCATCGAGCATCTTATGTGGACAAAACAGCTCCGAGCAATGGAGCTTGTTTCTGAATCTCCTGTATAAAATATTTAGTTCTGTTTATGAAACAAGCTTAATTAGTGAGAAACCTGCAATTAAATAAAAGAAAGAAAATCCATGATCCATGAATCACACGTGTCAGTCGGGTGCTACTTCTGTCGGGCTCAGGCCTCGGCGCGTAAGTCAAAAAAACAGTGAGACTGATTAACCCAGCTCACAGCAAATAACTGAGCTAGCTCAAGGATAATTAAAGGGAATCATCAATAGCCATGTACACACCTCCCAGCACCCATTACTCTAGGGCCTGAGTACACTCTGCCATGAGCCTCGAGTGCAAAAGGGCAAAGGGGGAGTGCAAAAACGCTCTGTACTGCTGCTCACTCAGGCCCTGGATTGGGCTAAGAGTTAATGAGATTAGTCTGTAATGGACTGAGAGTAAACTCACACTTAATACAAGCTCCGCTGGCCAGGCACAGCCCAGAGTGGCGGTCTCAGTGGCTGTGTTAATCGTGGAAGGCTGGCATGACAAGAACCTGGCATGGGGAGTTCCACATAGAGGCCACGACGGCACTGAGGGCGCCAGCGGGCATTACATAGGGGGTTTGTGGGGCCAGGCACAGCACTTTACACAAACACATCTCTGTGTTCCCACTGAGGAGGCCTATTCACACACACTTGCAGCTTCTGGACTTCCCCTCACCGGAAGAAAACAAAGTCCCACAGTCAGACATGGTCACTACTCAGGATCTGTCAGCAAAAATGGTAAGGCCATCAGAGGCCAGAGCCAAATCTCCACAGACTGTCTATAAATTAAAAGTGCAATGGGTTGCATCAACTGACACGTCTGATGGCAAATGTCTGGCTGAATTGTTCTGCGCAGGAGCTACAAAGTAAACGGGCAATCGGTGAAAATGACAAGTATTTACAATTAAAGTAGTTTCTTGTGAAAACTACAAGATATACAGGATACTTAACAAAAAGAACAAAGATAGTTGTTGTATGTTATGTGACAACTTTTTGGAATTAACTAAAAAGCAGGATATACAATAATTGATCGTGAAAATATGTGATCAAAAGTTTATAAATGTGCATAAAACATTAGTTAGGGCAGAAAAAGACAGAAACATCTTATTATTTTACACTTAATCCTCTACTGGGGTTGTGGGGGGGTTCCCCATGCCCATCCAGGGAAGAATATTTTGGGTGCTGAGCAGATACGCCCAGGACAGTGTGCCAATCCATCACTTACACAGCCCCACACACAGACTATATAGGGGCAATTTGGATAGGTGCAATTTAGAGCAGCCCATTCACCTTGAATCCATGTTTTAGTACAATGAGAGGAAACTGGAGAACAATAAAGGAAACCCACAGAGACACGGAAAAGGAAACTCCACCCAGATTGGGATTCAAACCTGGACTGACAGGTGAATGTTCTAAACACTAATCCAACATGCCACAACATTAATTAATAAAATAAATGAATGAGTTAAATCCGTGCTTCATGTTGAGTATTTGTCCTGTTATAATGTCCAGTAATGTTTTATAACTTGGAATTGTCACCACAACAGAACAACATACAGTATGTAAAGATAGCTATGGCTCTCCCAGGGTGAGGGTGAACAGACTGGACCATGGGTAGTGGATCTTACAAAATCGGATCTAAAAATCTGATATAAAAAATTATAAAAGAGAAGATTCTAAAAATGTTCAAAAATTTTAATACTTCAAATTAGGGGTGTAGTGGTTAGCACGTATGCCTCTCAGTTGGGCATCCAGGTTCGAATCCCAATCTGGATGGAGTGTCCATGTTCTCCCCATGGATTTTCTCTGGGTTCTCCGGTTTCCCACAGTCCAAAAACATGATTTCAAGGTGAATTTGCTGCTCTAAATTGCCCCATTTAATGTGCGTCTGTTTGAGTGAATGAGTGTGTGCCCAGCAATGGATTGGCACCCTGGCTGGATGTATCTACCCAGTGTCTGAGACACCCCTAGCCCCGCAAACCTAGTTCCTAGTGTAGAATTAAGCATCAGGAAATGTCATGAGAAATTTCTTGAATTATTAAAGACAAACTGAATGATAAAAAAATTGTTTTAATATTTAGTTCCTTGAAATAAGAGCATCACTCGATCCGAGCAATCTGAGTCTAAACATCGGATAGAACACTTGTATATTACTTGCATAAAAAACAAAGGTCATGTCAATAAAGGGTGGAGGTGCGATTCATGCACAGAACCGTGCTTTGAAAAGTGTTTGAAGAGAGAGGTGGAAAATTGTCACACTATCACAGAGAGAATCAGTGCACACAGGGCAGCGGAATCAATCCCGCCGACTGCCAGTCATTCCCTCGTGGATTAAGATTTAAATTGGAGCCCATCTATGCTGTCACTAAAATGGATACTGTATCCTTCACGCAGGAAGTGCGGTATTACTGTGCCTCACTTCCCCCACTCACAGCTCTTGACAGATAAGTGGTGCAAAGCAAAAGCTGCGTCGCATCAGACCCAGCGGCCGCCTTCATCTAGGCACCAGCAAATAAGGCTGGGTCTGTGTGGCTCTCCAACTGACACGCTATAGCTTTTACACCCCGCATGCTGCGAACCAAGCACGAACCGAAACAGCCAAAGGCATCCGTCCCGCAAACAAAGCTTTTTAAATAAAGAGAATCAAAACCAGGATCTGAATCTGCACTACAAGTCTCCATTCTTCTCGACGCTGGGATGGTGTAGCTGAAAGGTCAGCGGTGGGTAATTTGTTTTTAGCCAGGCGGACAGCCTCACAACAGACGCGGCCAGGTAAACCAATTACGCCATGACATGAATCACCATGACGAAGGGCACTGCAGCCATTAGAGGCCATGTTACTGTCCTCCTTCTCCCCAGCACAGCCCGTCCTTGACACCCAGGCAGCTTCCCCGAGCCGCGCTCATTAGCTAACCTACAACATTATTTACACAAAGAGGCCGGCAGCCTCCCACTTTTGACTAGCTAACTGGTTTTAACAAATCAGCAAAGGTCACATACAGACCAGGTTCAGCCAAGTATGACTTCTGTTTAAACAGCAACAATTTCGGCACGCCGTCGCTTTTATTGCTCGTGCAAACAAACAAGTAAGAGCCGCAACAAGCCGTGTCCTTGGCTTAATGATATAAACAGTTTGGCTGTGTGGAATGAGCCATTAGGGCTCCCTGGCTCTCGGTGATGGCTTAAAAGGAAAGTCCTTTAGGCCCTCCACCAGAGATAAAATGAGAGTGATTTGTTTGGGATTTGGCGGCTTCTTGTATAACATTCTTAGATATGAGTAGGCTTCGTTTTTTCTGGATAGATATTTCATAAAGCCCCCCTCCTCCCCAGTGGTCTGGTCTCTTGCACCACCATGTGAAAACAAAAGCTTTCCTAGCATTGGTTGCCGATCCTCCAGAGGAAACGTGCAGCTCTGTCTGGCAGCCACGGCTTTATGGATGTGAGCAATTTCATCTGCGCCGACCTCTGTTTTTAATAATCTACCTACAATAAGAGAAAACTCCTCTTTGGGCCTCGTACATGCTCGCAACTGCAATTTGACTTACAGCTGGCCTATGGGCAGAGCTGAGCAGTGCTCCTATGAGCACGAATTAAATACTGCCACCTTTGAAATTATTGAAAGCAAGCAGTATTTTAACTCCCTCACTTTCTGCAACTAGCCTTTTCTGCCATCTGGCCCTTATGCTTATCCACTGTACTCCACTCACCGGCCCCAGAGCAGCCCTCTGCCTCGGCTCGACTGTTACTATAGCAACGGGGCTCTTTCAGCACTTGCAAAATAATGAAGACAATGTGTTTTCCATTTAGATTAGTTTTTGGCTTGGTGGAGATACAGAGTGTCCATCTTAGCACCTCTTTCATGGCTGATACAATGCAATAAAAATGGCTCTCCAAGCCTCAACCACAGGTTACGCTTTGCTATCAGGCAGATGGCAGCTAACGGAAGCTTGGTATTTTATAGAGACCTTTTCTACTGCTGCAGAAAAGTTTAATGGCAGAGAAATGCAGCTCACACAAAACAAAGGAAACAGAATAAGTTTAACACAAAAAGGGTAGGGTGACAAAACTGGTTTTTAACTTAACCATCACAATATGTGCATACATTAGTAAAATAAAAATAATATCTTTGATGGGATACAGAGATACATACACACACACACACACACACACACACACAGCACTAGTCAAAAGTTTGGACAGTCCTCCTTTATGCTACATGTACCATTAAGATGGACTTTGTTGTTCTGTATATCTGTTTGTGGTCTACAGTACATAGTGTACGTCCCCTTAACTCTGTTCTCTAATGGCCAGGACCCCAATAGTAGCACCACAGTTCCTATCCCAGCACTAAAACCACCTCACCACATCAGTGTCACTGCAGAACTAACAATAAACAATCCACCACCCAAATTATACCTGTTCTGTGATGCTTCTGACCAATAGAGAACGGAGAACCAACAGGAGACTAACAAAAACAAATAAACCAGATGTTCTACAGTACTGTAATTATAAAAGTGCAAAGTCTACGCATAAGGTAAGTGGAGAAAATTGACAATGGAGCAAGAAGGGGGTGTGTCCAAACTTTAGGAAAATTTTTCAATACCAGTGTTTCTGTTCTGTACAAATGAGAGGGCTAACTTGCTCTTGTGGAGGTTCAATCTTTAATTATTCAGTTAAGATTCAGTTCAGTCTTTAGAGTCTTTATAATTAAAGTTGTCCTGATTAATATTTGTCCAAATGTTACTTTGTAGATTATGTTGGAATAGTTATCCCAACTTGACTGTTGAGCTAGGACATGTTACAGCCACCCCTGGAACATCAAGGATTAAATAATCTGTTTAAGGTGTCAACTTTTGTTGAAATGGGTTTTAACCCCCAACCTTCAGACTGATAGCCCAACGCCATCACCACAGAGCTACCACATCCCAACTGGTATGACTTTATCTACTTTGATAGCTTGTTTCTCGTGATTAACTTGGTTGAACTCCGGGTCATCACTCAGATAAAAGTTCTCGGAGGCATTCTCATGTTAAAAAACAGCTTTCCTACATTAAACAATCCATTGCTGATAGTTCAAGCTCGGGTCAGGCAGAAAGCTTCTCACAATAGTCACACATCCTTGCTCTGCATTACCTGATATAAAAGTCAAAACAAAAGGTCCTCTCTGGATTGGCCCTTTCCTGAAAGTGGTCTTGGGCAGCACCTCTCTGCACTTGGTGGAAAGAGTTCATGTTTACAGTGGAAACAGTGAGTCTGGGACATTTTCTTCAAGTCCCGTTTCCACTGTTTATACAGAAGGGAGAGGAAGAACACTTCCTGAAAGGAAAGCCAGCTTTCCAAAGTCAGATGAAATCCAAGCTCTTCAACAAATCTGCAGACAGGAGAACACTGTGTATCCAATTGTTGTTTTTCACTTATACAATTGGCCAATAAACATGTGCATGCACCATTGGGGCTACGAACATGTGTACCTCTTTACTACTTTCTATCTATTTTGCTTTCTCAATCTCTCTCTCTCTCTCTCTCTCTCACACACACACACACACACACACACACACACACACACACAGTAAAGGAATCTACACACGTAACACACAAACAAACTGCACGTCCAAGAGCTTCTTTTTAGTTTTAACAGAGAAAATCCGCAAGACCTCTCCTAAATGTTTACTAGCTCTAATAGGTTTTTGTCATGCAACAGATTTAGAATTTATGAGTTCACAGCAACAGTTTATCTGCAAAAAATGCAATAAGCCACTTCTAAGATCTGGTGTTGCCTCAAGTAATTGAGTCGCACATGGCCCAGCTTTGTTTCTCACAATATCTCTGGTATGATTTACATAGAAATGCAGGGGAATTGCATTCTGGTTCTTAATTACACTGGGAAAAAAAGAAGCTGATACTCCCACACAATCTGACTTTGAGATAGAACTTGAAACTTGGGTCTTTTGCTAAACAAAAATAAGCAAATGAACTGACAAGCGTGTACTTTAACTGGCAGAGGCATCCTTGTTAGGATAACACTCTATCTCCTTATCTGACTGAGTGCAGGTAGCGATGAACTGTTTGATCCAGTAGCAGGCAGGAGAGGGTTGATCAGGCTGTTTGGTATCAAAGGAAATCAAGAGATGTCTAAACTGCACACTGCAGCAATAAGCCACAGTGGCATATCCTACAGGAGATTCATCTCCGTCTGTAGGTTCTCCACACACACACACACACACACACACACACACACACTCATATACAGAATGTGTACAATAGCATAGCATCACTGCAGCCTGGAGAACAGAACAGCTTGGAAAAAAAAAAAAAACAAGGGATGGTATTGGTCCAAACAAAGAAAGGGCAGGTGGTCCGCACTGATATTGCAAACACCAAGCAATTACTAGTGATCGAAAACAGTCCCAACTAATTGGCAATCTTAGCTCAATACACTGCATGTATATTTAATGAGCTACTGGGGTTCATCGCAGCCAAAAACAACCACAAGGGGATCGGTGGTCAATATCCCATGGAGTAAATAGTCATTTATGATGATGTGTTGCTAATTTTGCTATGACTGGATTACTGTTCTGATTATTTAATGATCTGTATGTAGTTTGCAGTGCTTCCTTAAGTTTGTGAACCCTTTACATCTGCAATAATGCAATAGAAAACATTATCCAAGAATAATACATATTAACCCCGCGACCCCGTCTCAGGTCGTTCAAGAAATTTCACTGTGTATAAGTATGTAAGTGACTAATAAAAATACTTTACTTTACTTTACTTTACTTTACTTTTTTATGAGGAACATGATTGCACCTCTTAGCACTGGGGCTTCAGGTTCGATTCTGGGTGGAGTTTCCATGATCTCCCCGTGTCTGCGCTGGCTTCCCCAGGTTCTCCGGTTTTCTTCCCACAGTCCAAAAACATGGATTCAAGGTAAATTGGCTGCTTTAAATTACCCATATTTGAATTGCCCCCATATGTGTGTATGTATGTGTGGGTCTGTGTGTGTGTGTGTGGGGGCGGTCTGGTTAAGTTAGACAAACAAAATAATATCAGGGAGTTTTTCTTGCCATGGTCATTTCTAGTTGCCCATTGTGGGGGGTTCAGCTTTCAATCACTGTAAAGCTGCTTTAGGACAATGTACACTTAGTGCCCTTGTGGCGGAGGGAGAAGGCGGAGTAGTTGGTAATGGACTTTGATTATGCTTAATTAAAGCACCTGACACGGCTCTGCCTAATAAACATGTGTGCCCTTTAAAACTGGGACCATCACATGCCTCGGGGAGAGAGATTCCATCGACTGTCAGGACTGGTGAGACTCAAGGAATCCTGTAAAGCCTGGTATGTCTACTGTGTAAATGTGTAGTGTTGGCAGTAAAGCCTGTGCTTTTAAGTGTTGAGTATGCAAGGTGCGTAGTGCTGCTCATTGCTCTCAAACCCCACCAACAGTCTATAAAGCAATGATGCTTGCAAATATATCTACGCCAATGTGCATGAGATGTGTTCAGGTATATTTCTGGGATATTACTTTCTTGACAACGGAAAACACAGGTGCACCACTGACTGAAACAACCTAGACAGATGTCAACATTCAGACGTTCATTTCTATCTAGGCAGTGACTTGTCAAACTAGGCGTGTGTCCAACACCACTGAACACTGAATAACCACCGAACGCTAATAGATATCAGCTAGATAGCAGCTAATAGCAGCCGCACCAATGAATGAGCAAATGTTTTTTGTTATTTATCTATATTTTGTTCCTTTTTGCTCAGTTTCAACTACTATAATAACACCCCCGATCTGTTGTTTTGTCCTGATGTTTATTTATCCATTTTGTAACTGCCCATTCCCCCATATCGTCCTGTATTTGTGATCCCGTAGGTGTGCAATAAAATAAATAAATACATTTGAAAAAAATAGACAAAATAAATAGCTAAAATTCTGAATGTGCCTGGATCTTAAAGGGTACGGCAAGAGACACCCTGATTGGTTTATTGCTCGTTACGCCTAAAACACACCCATGATTAATTATTAGAATAATCCAGTGTACACGAAAGACATAATGACACACCCTAAATCAAGCTGCAGGGTGCAAGATTGACAGCTCACTACAGATAGATCCCTCGGACCTGAACTGGATATCAGTAGAAGTGCTAACATCATTTAAAACCCCATTTCCAGATAAATAACATTTTAAAAACATGTTTACTTTCTCTGTTTTATATACATGTAGTCTGAAAGTATAAAATACTGGGAGGTTGTTCTAATAATCTACCAATTACATTGTATCTGTGTGTTACTGTCGTCACTTAAACAGTGAATCACTCACTAATTACTCTGGTTAATTTAACCACAGTTAATTTACAGCTGCTGTTTTTCAGAGAGATAAATTGTTCAAATGTCTGAAATAAGTCTAACTCTAAGACTGTAAACCAGGAGAAGAGTCCATAGCTCTCATCTACATAGTCAATCACATCAGTGCATCTGGACCCCAGCTATCCTTGTTTATTCTATTTGATCTCCTAATAAGATATAAGCTGAAAATGATGAATGAGAACTGAAACTTTAAACTGGATAAGCAGAAAATCAAAATCAAATAAAAATACAGCTATTCAGAAGCCTGTTTTATAGTATTCTTGAGGTTTGGTAGGAATGGTAGTGATTAAAGTGTGGCATAACTGTCCATAACAGTCAAACACACCATATCTACAAAAGCCTTAGAACATCCAGACATTACACCTACAGCAGCTTTTAAGACATCCATTCTATGTTGGTCTCCATTTTAAGGCTGTAACAGCTTCCAATCTTCTGAAAAAGCTTTCTACAATATTTTGGAAGAGGTTCTGTGGAAACACATTTACATTTAGTCATTCAGCAAAAGCTTTAATCCAAATTACTTACAAATGAGAGAACAGCACAAGTCTGTAGTTATACTGATATAATGAGGGTGTGGTAGCTCAGTGGTTAAGGTGTTGGACTAACAATCCAAGGGTTGTGTGTTCAAATCCCAGGTCAACTGAAGTTACCAATGTGGGTCCTTGAGTAAGACCCTCAAACTTTATTGGGGGATTCCAGGGATTCTGTATGTAACCCTGTGTTTTGACCCCATACATTAAGTTGGGATAATTATAAGTTACTTTGGATAGAAGCATCTGCTAAATGACCAAATGTAAAATGTAATATAATGTAATCAAACCTGATCATTATTCAATCTGTCTTCCAAGTCTAGATTAACTCTACTGTTTTATTGCAAGTGATTCTAAAAGAGACTTTAAAATGCTAAATGCTTGTTTATTTAAAATGCTAAATGTTTCAGCATTATGAGCATCACAGAGTTGGGTTCCACCATTCAGCAGTGCTGAATGATACAGAGTGAAATCTAGCACCACAGTGAGGTTGAATCATCAGGCAACATTCATCACTAGAGCGGAGTTATCGAGTCAGAGTGTACTTTTGAAAGATGGATGGATGTAAGTATAAAATAAACATATGGAACACAAAAACAGTAAATGTGTAAACACTGTAGTTCAGGTCAGTTGTGAAATGCATCAAATATAAAGTTAGCAGTGTAGCAGTACAAAAATATGTACTATTTAAATGTATAGACTTTATACATGATATATAAAATAATATGCATATTACATTAATGACTTTAGTGACATTATAGTTTTGTAAATCCTGTGGGTGAGAGTCAGTACTGAATGCGAGCAGCTATGGAAGAGCCAATAGAGAGGGATATAGGAGTGGAATGCCATGAGAAAAGGACTGATTTGTATTTCCACTTCAGCTCATCTTAAAGCGTTACTAAGTACTATAGGCAGTGTTCTGTGTGGGTCAGTTAAGTTCTTCCATACCATATTCAAATAAACCATACCACAGTGAACTTATGAATTTGCTGAGACAAACTGTTCTCAAACTGTTCCCACTAAGCTGAAAGCATACAACTGTCCAAAATGAAACTAAATTAAATTAAATATTAAATTAAATTTGATATAAAATCATATATACATACATAGGTGTTGGGCTATCAATTAGAAGGTTGGTTGAAGTTACCAATGTGGGTCCTTGAGCAAGACCCTTAACCTTAATTGCTCCATGGATGCTGTACTAACCCCGTGTTCTGACTCCCAACAAAGTTGTGATACTATAAGTCGCTCTTGATAAAAGTATTTTCTAAATTATGAAAATTTAAATAAATGAACTTATTATTTTCTGCTTGGTTCCCTCCTAGGGTCTACTAGGCTTATTCCTCTACTAAGGTTCCCCATGCCCATCCAGGGGAGAACGTTTCGGGCACTGGGCAGAAACACCTAGGACAGGGCACCAATCAATCGCGGAGCATGTATATTGCATAAATATTGAGCAATGGAACTGACTAAAACTATGAGAGGTAACTTTAAGAGGTGTGTCCCAATTGTTTGTGAAATCCTTAAATTAAAAAATGTGGAAAATATGGATCATCATTAGATTGTGGTTTAAAAAAGAGGAAATCCTTTACAATGAGAACCCTGAGCGATCTGCACTTAGGTAAGTGCAAGGCCTTACTAAGTATCCAATTATGTGTTCAGTGACCTTAGTAGAAAGTGTCGCCAACTCCAGTATTAAAGAGCCACAGGCAGTTAAGACAACAGCGCAGGGCAAAGGCCCACCATGTTAAGTGCATTAAGCAACCTAACTCCACTTTAGCCTTCACAGATAGCCTCTGGCTTATCAGAGGAAGAAAACGGTTTGTCTTTCTCAATGGGATAACATTAAACACCTACTGCATAAGTGCAGCGACACTCCTGAGTTTAGCTACAAAATGGCCTCTGTGTTTGAAAGTGTCAGGCACACTGGTCTTGTCTAATCTGGCTAAGAAGAGCTCTGTTAAAAGGCCCATTGTTCCAAGTGACAGGCCTGGTTGGGAATATGTAAAGAGGAAGAAAGCGAAAGCGAGCGCGAGAGGCAGGTGGAGTGGTTTGATTAATGCCACACGCTGCCTGGGCTGGGCTGGTTGGAGACCCCCACGGCGCAGACTGCCAGCCCTCACAGAGACCACCAGGTGAGCGCCATTCATCATCCGCAACCAACACGGGCAAGCACAGGCGAGCCAAACCCACTCCAAGTTGGGCATCTGTTCACAGAGGGACCACTCGGTTCTAAAGCACATGCACACCCGCACACACAAACACACACACACACCCCTTTACCCTCCTGCAAATGACACAGACGAAGGAAGATCACGAGGGAGCGAAACATCCCTCATCCGCCCGCACTCCTGATACAGAGGGGAAAGTTGATCCCGCTGGGGTGAAAGACGTGCAGACGGGGACTGAGGAGCAGAAGCCTGCATGTGAGCCAAATCTGTAAAGCCGAGCTTAACCACGTTTGGCGTGGCGCACGCTCATTAAGATGAGCCGTTTGAGTTGGAAGAGCTCGGACCCGTGTCATGAGGTCTGTGCTGCCATAAGGTTACGCCGCCGCCCGTGCCAGCTGATTTCCATAAATGAAATAAAGGCACTTGCAGCGGGGTATGGAGTGTGTGCAATGAGCCGTGCATGACAGCAAACAGGACAGGAGTAGGGCCCTGTTCATTATACACAACATGTGGCGCCATGACATCAGACTGAGTCGTGTCATGTGATTAAGGCTATATGAAGCAGTGTGTTTATCTGTATCTCGCTGAGAAATTGGCTGAGTGCTTTCTTCAATCAAACACACTACAAAATACAACGACTGTAACCGAGGATGACAAAAAGATGACATAATTTGATAAACTTTTTATCAAATTATCTGTCAATTCTCTGAATTCTCTGCATGTAATCACAAACGAAGCATCCCGGTTGCATTAGGAACTGATCATTTAATCAAACTCGTTTATTCTCTAACCTGTTTCAGTTCTCCAGTTTCAATACAGTCCAGCACTTCAGTTAGCACTGTTAGCACCATGCTAATAAACACACTGTTAATCAAGCACACATGTTGCTAACTTTATGATGTCATTATTAACCGTATTACAGTATAAACAGTGGGTGGCATGGGGGTGTGGTGTTTAGCACGTTTGCCTCTCAGCGCTGGGGATCCAGGTTCGAATCCCAATCTGGTTGAAGTTTCAATGTTCTCCCTGTATTCGCGTGGGTTTTCTCCGGGTTCTCCAGTTTCCTCCTACAGTCCAAATACCAAGGTTAAGTTCAAGGTTAAACGGCTGCTCTAAATTGCCCCTTTTTAAAATAACTATATAGTGTGTGTGTCTGTGTGAGTGAGTGTGTGCCCAGCAATAGATTGTTTGGTGTCCTGTTCTGGGTGTATCTGCCCAGTGCCCAAAATTTTCTCCACTGGATGGGCATGGAGAACCCCCCATTTGACTCCAGTAGACAATAAGTTTTCAGGATAATGAGATAAAATGAGATATACATATTTATTACGGTAGTGTTTAGCACGATTATCTCTCAGTGCTGGGGATCCAGGTTCGAATCCCAATTTAGGTGGAGACTCAATGTTTTTCATGTCTCTGCATGGCTTGTCTCAGGGTTCTTCAATTTCCTTCCACAGTCCAAAAACCCGGGTTCAACGTGACTTGGCTGCTCTAAATTGGCCCTATTTAAATTGTTCCTATTTTAACCGCCTCTATATAGTGTGTGTAAGCGTGTAAGTAAGTGTGTGTTCTCTCCTGGATGGGCATGGATATACTACGATATATATATGTATATGTATATATGTATATATATATATATGTATTTAACAGGTTTATCTCTCTTAGGGCTGGGGATCCAGGTAAGAATCCCACAGTCCAAAAACATGGATTCTAGGTAATTTGACTGCTCTAAATTGCCCCATATAGTGTGTGTGTGTGTGTGTGTGTGTGTGTGTGTGTGTGTGTGTGTGTGTGTGTGTGAGTAAGTGAGTGTGTGCCCGTGTGTGTTCCCAGTAATAGATTGGCGCCCTGCCTTGGGGGTATCTGCCCAGTGCCTAAAATATTCTCCCCTGAATGGTTATGAGGACCCCCACCCCACCAAACTCCATTAACACAATAGGATTAAGTGGAACATAATGAGATAAGAAGTACAACACAATGAAATTAAATAGTTGGAATTCCTTTTTTTTTTAATACTCTACTGTTATTTTTTACTTGATATAATAAACACAGTCAAGTCAATATATATTTGCATAATAAGTATTGATGATTTCCATTCCAAACAATAATACAGACAGCTTCATTTAGCACCCTTTTGGACTTCAGAGTTAATCGATCAATCTTGGTTTAGGAGGTGAGACGGAACATTCCACGGATCTTTCCGACATCGTGGCATCAGAGGAGCAGTCCATTTCATTTTACAACGATGAAGGGCATTTCTCAATACCCCTGCACAACAGGGACCGGCATGACAAAAACACTCCTCGAAAACACAAACGCTCACCCCGAGCTGCCTGACCAGCAGCCAAATTCCTGAGCCGAAAAAAAGCATCTGGGTCTCTTTAAATGATTTCTCCTCTCTGAGATTAAACAGACTAAAGACTGAGAGCACATAATCCATCTTTTTGTATAATCTGTGTCAAATCAGAGAGGGAAACACACCCACCCACCCACCCACCCACCACACACACACACACACACACACACACACACACACACACACACACACACACAGACATACATACATACATACATACATACACATATACACACACCCTCACACACAAATACACATATATGTACACATGTGTCAGCACAACACACACTAACACCTGCACCACCATGTCAGTATCACTGCAGTACTAAGAATCATCCACTACCCTAATCCATTGGAGAACACACTAAAGCAGACTAACAAAGTATGTAGAGAAACAGATGTTCTACAAAAGCTAATTGTAGAACTACAATGTTTCTCTATATGATCAGTGGAAATAAAGAAATTGAGTGGAGAAATGAGGAGATGTACCTAATAAAATGGCCGGTGAGTGTATATTCCATGCATAAAATTTTACCTACTGATACTTACAAAATCAACAATGCATTACGAAAGCAGTGATGCTGAAACTTTGGAATAGGGCTGTAAAACCTAGAATTATGATGCTAAAGTGCTTAATGGTTTCTGTTGTATTATACTGTGTGTGTGTGTGTGTGTGTGTGTGTGTGTGTGATGTGCGAGTGTGCATGTGTATGGAAATGAACTGTAAGTACCAGTGCATCACCAAAAGCTCGTTCTCTCCTAATTTAGGTACTTTTAACTCACATGCACTGACAGAATCACCCTAATTACACTAAATATATTAATTTTGGAGCAGCACGGAGGCTTAGTGGTTAGCACGTTCGCCTCCAAGCCTTGGGAAAGGTTCGAGGTTTAAATCTCAATCTGGGTGGAGTTTCCATGTTCTCCCCGTGTCTGTGTGGGTTTCCACCGGTTTCCTCCCACATTCCAAAAACATGAATTCAAGGTAAATGGAATGCTCTAAATCGCCCAATATAGAGTGTGAATGTGAGAGTGTGCCCAGCGATAGTTCAAGTAATTTATTTATATTGTGCTTTTACCAATAGTACATTGTCACAAAGCAGCTTCACAGTATTATAAACCCCTGTTTGTTGTTTTTTAAGGAAGAAACCTTGGGATTGCCAAAGCTCAGTGGGGGACAGCTAGATTACAGATAGATTGACAAATTGTCCCAGGTGTATTTGCCCAGAGCTTGAAACGTCGGACATTGGGACCCTCCCCTTTAAAGTAAACCCCTTTAAAGTAAAGTGGGACTCTCCTGCTTTAAAGGATAAAGCAGAAGATAAAGGATGAATGAAGGAATAAATATTATTCTTGATTGGTCAGTCCTCTTTGCAGTCCATCGGTCAATCAGAGTCAGTCGGTGTCAGAGCCTAGTGCACTAAATGCCCTACTATTGAAAAATAAGCTCACAGGTGTCCATGATGGCCTCTTCTAAATAGTCCTGTCCACAGAGCCGCCGATGTTATCATGGTTAGACCTGTTCACTGATTGAGTAATGGTGGTAAAGACCCCGACTATTACCCTGTTGGCAGAAATAAGCCGACTGATGTCTGATTCCGAGCTTCCTCCTTTCACACCATGATAAAACCTCCCTGAAAAATACTGTTGTTTCCAAAAAGTGTCTCACACTTTACACTTTCTGAAGTGTATTTGTAGGGGGAAAAGGGTCAATTGCAGATGTTTCAGTATTTATTCCAGAGACTTAACATTTCATTGACCGCATAAGCTACCCAATTTGTTCAGAGAGTGAATGCCATATGTGTGCAGGTCACAAAGCAAACAAATCGGAATAAAGCAAAAGCTTAGCTTTATTGTGTTAACTGAGTCAGTGTGGTGTTTGAGAACAGAAGGTGAGGTGTTTTCTGCTCGCTACACATAATGGCAGCAGGTTAGTTGAAACAGGGAGAGAGAGAGAGAGACAGAGAGAGAGAGAGTTGACGGGGCGAGCATTGATTTTGCACACTGCCCCTCTCTCTATTACAAGAAGGTGATCAATATGCTTGACACTGTGCAGCGCAGGAATACTGCTAAAGCTGCATATCTGCACAAGCCATGTGGCTTGTCTGATAATTATTCTTTTCTGACTGCATTTCCTCCACCACTCACATCTGTTTAAGTGCGTTCTCAACCCCCTCACACACATGTCGCGTGCACACACACACACACAATTACACGCAATAAGATCAGTTGTGTACCCCAGCCATCTGAGCTTATCAACAAACGGCTTGTGTGAAGGCTAAATGCGTGTGGTTATGAGTGGACAGATGACTGATCAATAAGGCACAGGCTTTGGAGAAAATATCTCAGAGCAAAGCAGGTCAACGAGCCTGAAGCAAACAGAAACATGTTCTCGTCTCTCAGTCTTCCTCTTTGAATCCATGACCACAAACCCCAACAATAATCCGAATCGTACACAAACATGCAGGGCCCCTCCAGGACATAATGGTTGCAACGTGCGGAAGGCGCATCTCTGCGGTCTGCTCTCTGCCCGGGGCTGGCAGAGTATGCAGCCTTTGATCAGATAATCATGGTCCGGGTGTTCGGATGCTGAATAACACATCATTTTCATCTTAAGAATCAATCACGCTGCCGAAACGTTCGGGTCTGTCACAGTACCCGGACCATGTGCAAAAGAAACCAGAGGGCAGGGACGTAGGCAGAGTGCATCCTGCCTGTGAGCTCGAGCCTGTGTCAGGACATTGATGTTATGATATGGCATGTGGATATTCCTCCTGACACCAGGCTCTGCTGTCGAGCTGCAGATCTGTGAACTGGGTGCAGCTCCACAATCCTCAGTTTGTTCTGACACCTGAAGCTGTGCTTGTGTAAATGGAACCAGTGTTACAAACTAACACCCCTATTCCTTCGACACTGTGTCAGTGCTAATGTCAAGAACTCCTGCTGGTTGAAGACTCCCACAATTTCCCAAAGAAATAGAGAACATTTTTATATATTTGTTAGAATATGCTGTTTTTTTAGTGTCCCCAAGACTATTCTGCACTTCCAGCCAAAATATAAAGAAAGCAAGTTAAAAAATCTAAATAGTGTAACAAATCTTGTTTGAAGATAATTCTTTAATGGTCCCACAATGGGGAAATTCACATTCTCATCAGCAAAAGTGACAGTAATTGGGAAAGTTAAAAAGATATATATAATATATCTATTAAGAGAAGTAATAAAAAATAAATAAAAATCAAAAAGAAATAGAAATCAGTATATCAGCTTTGGAATTAAATAAATTTCTATGTAAGGTAAATAATCTAGTTTCTAGAAACTTTTTCATTTTAGGAAATCTCAACAAGATAAATGTACTCACTATATTGACAAATAATTTTATTTGGTTCACAGATTTTTTTTCTTGATTTTGTTCATTTTTCTTATTTTTGACGTAGATTTTTTTGCAGTGTATAAGCTGCACAAAGCTTTAATCACAACAGTTTAACAGTAATTCTGGGATTACACAAAATAACAAAAGCAGGTGAGAGGAGCAGTGAACACATTAAAAAGAATGAAGAGAACTGCTATGAGATACAGAACCGATCATATGTTTGGTCTTAATGGTTTTAGGTGAAGGTAGGTGGAGTAAAAAGATCATGTTCAAAAAATCACACTCACTTAAACTTGCTGACTTGGTCTCGACATTTTGATGATTTGTTATTTTGGAGTGCTATATTTTGCCACTGAGCAACCAACTTCAGCATTTTCTGGCTTTCCAGTACATACTGGTTCAGTGTACAGTATCAGTCAAAAGTATGGACACATCCTCTTCTTGCTCCATTGTCTATTTTCTCCACTTAACATATAGATGGACTTTGCAGTTTTACAGTTATAGACTGTAGTCCATCTGTTCTCATTGTTTTTGTTAGTCCTCTTTTGAGATAAGACAATTAAACATTTTTACATTTAATGACGAAAAACATTACAATTAATTAATTGTAAGAGTGCCTCAATATCGTCATGGTGACGTTCATTAAAAAATTCGTATTATGATGGAACTTAGACCAAGTAGCACAACTCGTACAGAACCTTTTTTTGGTAAAGTTAATTATTGCCTAATAATCGTGATTATTTCTTAGACAATCTTCATACCATCAAAATTTGTAATCATCTCATGTCTAATCTATTGTTGGTTCTCTGTTCTCTATTGGTCAGGACCATCACAGAATAGGTATAATTTGGGTGGTGGATTGTTTATAGTCAGTTCTGCAGTGACGCTGATGCAGTGAGGGCGTTTTAGTGCAGCAGTGCTGTAGTTTCATTTAAACACCTCATTGACACCTCTGGGATAGGAATAATGCATCAGCCAAATAATACCTGCTCTGTGGTTATACTATTGGGGTCCTGACTATTCGAGAACAGAGTAAAGGGGAAGTACAAAGAAGGTAATGTAGACCACAAACAGTTGGACTACAGTCTGTAATTGTAGAACTACAAAGTCGATCTTTAAGTCTATCTTACAGTGAGTGGAACTGAGAACATGGAGCAAAAAGGATGCGTGTCCAAACTTTTGACTGGCACTATATGATTTTAATAATAATGTTACTTACTGTATCGAGTTAATATTAAGTAAAAAACATGGCTACATATTGTTATTTCTCATTTTTCAGGGACACACAGCCAATAGCTGAAGCTCCAGGTATATAGAGAGTAAAGCACTGGATGGATGCTAAGGTCACTGCCCCTAGTGTTCTATGCTGCTAAATGCAGTTTGTTGAGGTGCAAATTAGCAACACCACTGATCACCTTCGATCAAAATTCATACCGTCTTCATTTTAATTCACCAAATTCTTTAAATGAATCCTATACAAATAACATGGCCATTAGGTCATTTAATATCCTGAGTCTAAACGTGTGGGGCCCCTGGGGTTCTGCTCCTGTCTAGACATATGGAAGCACTCACATGTGCGCACGCTCGCTCGCGCACACACATTCAAAGCAATCCACACAGTGCGCGGGGCTCCCCCAGGACTAGCCAGAGAAAGAGACCGCTAAAAGAGAGCCATAGCAGAAAAATAATCAGTGAAGGGAGACATGGTGCATTCATCAAGCCAACAGAACATCCACTCATGCCCTGTTGCTCACTCTTAGTTACCCAGGCCCATCTCCCTGGCAACACTTCCCTGGTTACAGATAGGAGTCTTAAGCAGTTAGGAAGATGGAAGACAAAAGGGTTTGCTGATGGACATATTGTGTGAGGGTGGACCATAGGAGTGGCCCTCCTCCTGCCTGCCTGCCTCACAAGTGTGACCTCTGATCTTTGCTAGGGGCCCAGTGCACAGAGTGCCAGCACAAACTGAAACCTAAACTCCCGTGTTGCCATTCCATTCAACTCTGAGCCGCCAACTGGACGGAGTCTGGCTTCAAGTCACACAAAGAAATACAGCTCCTAATGGCTGAATCATCCCGCTCGTTTTGCCAGAACCGAACAGTTCAGCCACTCATGCCTTTTCACACCTGTGCAGTAAGCTGCCTGACGCTTTGTTAGAAGATGAACAGATCCGAGAAGACAGAGAGGGCAGGGAAGGGGGACAACGGGGGTTGAACTGACAGAGGCACAGGTTTTCAGCTCACAGCTACATTAGAAGACAAGTCGCCCCGTTTGGGTGCACGCCGTTCGGAACGGCAAAATGCCGCGTGTCAGCTTACCGGCTGAGCGTGCGCGGGAACAAAGGCGCAGTGAAGGGGGCTGGTAATGATCTGAGCAACCTGCACAATGTCTGCAGAAATTCCCCCCGACGCAGACGCCAGCCACCCAGATGAGGCCTGCGAGTGCAGGGTTAGCTCCTGTAATCTGTCTCCCACTCAGAGAGAGAAATACATAGAGAGAGAAAGGATCAGGCTAAAAGTGTAGCGAGTGGGCGGATGCTAATGCTACAGTGGATAAAAGCAGTTTTCTTAAGCGTTAAGAAAACAATAAACCGAAAAAAACACAAGTACAGGCTTCAGAATATAAACTACAGAATTCTTGACCTCACTGAGAGAAAGAGAGCAGATAGCAGGTAATTAAAAATGAGATGTTGATGTTCTCTGATTAGCTCACAGTGTGATGCCTTTCATGAGCAAAAAAAGACATGACTGATGGGATTTACTGTTACGAGACTTGATTTAATTGACCTGTTCATTTTTAACACACAGTACTATTCTATTATATACTATAACACTATATTAGATGTAATACTTCAATACATACTATGATACCTATGAAAGTGATATATATATATATATATATATATATATATATATATATATATATATATATATATATATATATCACTTTCATAGGAATCATAGAATGTAATGAAGTATTACATTTAATATAGTATTATAGTATATAGTAGAATAGTATATATACAGTATACTATTATATATATATATATATATATATATATATATATATATATATATATATATATATATATATATATATATATATATATATACGTTCACACTGTGCTAGGGATCCAGGTTTAAATCTCAATCTGTTGACGGCTCCACAATCTCTCCAATAATTACATAATAATTCACATAATTATTCACATAATAATTGACTCGCATCTTAAACTATCTGATCAGGTCCAGGATTAGGTTACATCGTGGAAGACGAATATTTTTCTTTCAATAAACGCATTTATGATTCAATTCTTGTTTTTAAAAACACCTCTTTCCCATAATTTTTCAAAATAATGCACATCCTCTCGTGCCTCAAAGCTTTATTATAACACCTGTAGTATAGTGGTCATCTCGTTTTCTGTGGTGTCAAGTCAGGCTTCTTTAGTGAAGGACACCTGAGTTACAGGAACAACACATCACAGACTTAAGCACATGGTTGAGAGGCAAACAGTAGCTGAGACATTACACCTCATCTCAACTGCACTCGATGGGTAGTAATTATGTTCATTAAGGCCCACGGCAAAGGCCAGGCTGACCATAGGGAACCCACTGAACTGCTGCTTAATCCCTATTTGGGAGCCAGTAATGTTCCAGGCCGGCATCGTCTCAGCTTCAGCCTGTTTCTCTGTCTTGAGACATACAGAACGTGTACAGAAAAGAGAACCGGGTAACAGAAATGGGTTCATGCTTGCAGCCATAAGAATGTGTAAACCACAGTCTGTGGTCAGCAGAGTAATTAAACTCCCACACAGCTTTTTGATAGGGCTGTGGAGGTAATGTCTCCTGAGCCTGATGCCCATTTTTGTGTGCTACAGGGAACAACCGTGCGATATGCTCTCCTGGACCTGAGGGATACCAACAGATGAAGCCTACTCACTGAGAGGGAGCCGGAAAACTAATCTATACAGGAAGATGGGGCCACCCCAGGGATGAGTAAACCCCTTCCCTCTGTGCAAAGACAATTCCTGTCTCAGGTGTCCTATTGATGCAGTTACTGAGGGTCTTAATGCTTGACATTTCCTCTGTAAAATATCCAAGTGTGAAAGTATTAATCACATGTTGTGATGGTCTAAATTTAGCTCTTCTCTTTATTTAACATGGTAAAAGACATTTCAATAAAGTGTATTACATCAGCTCCTTGTATCCATCCAGTCGGCACGGTGGCTTAGTGGTAAGCATGTTTACCTCTCAGTGCTGGGCATCCAAGTTTAAATCCCAATCTGGGTGGAGTTTACATGTTCTCCCTGTGTCCGTGTGGATATCCTCCGGGTTTCCTTCCACAGGCCAAAAACATGGATTCAAGGTAAATTGAATGCTCTGAATTGCCCCATGTTGTGGTGTTTATACAGTAAGTGATGTCTGTGTGAGTGTCTAGTGATAGATTGGCGTTCTGTGTACCTGGGTGTATCTGTCGTGCGCCCGAAACCTGCTCCCCTTGATGGGCATGGGGAACTCCCCACAACCCTAGTAGAAGATTAAGCAGAAGATAATGATTGAATAAATAAATGAATGAATGAATGAATGAATGAATAAATGGCTGCTCTAAATTGCCCCATGTTTAAACTGCCTTAGTTTATGTTTGTCTGAGTGAGTAAGAGAGTGTGGATGGATGGATCAGCACCCTGTACTGGGTGTATCTGCCCATGTTCTCTTCTGGATGGGCATAGGGAACCCCCCCACCGCACTCCTCGTGACCCTAGTCCCTAGTATAGGTTTAAGTGGAAGAAAATGAGATTAGCACTAATAAACTGGTTATGAGGGACAAAGTTTACAAGTTTAGCAGTATTTACCAAGCACACAATGAAGTATCATCAGCTTTTTTGGCTGAAGGATGGTTTTGAGGGTTGAAGAAATCTGTCGGTCTCAACAGAATTGCTTCCATTATTAGTGCTATTGTGCAGTGTTTTCTCTATATAGCAGCGAGCATGTGGCAGGTCATATGCATCATGCCCTTTCCAGCTGTCAATGTGTCGGTGGAAAATAGGCTCCGGTGCATTCACAGAAGCTTTCTTGGGAGCAGCTGTACCCTCAATAATTAAAAACTATGCATGGAATTTAGATTAAACTAGCAGACAAGAGATAAGACCGACCTAATATAGAGCAGACCTGCTATAACGGGCCGACTGCTGCATGTGATCACTAAGTGAATTCCACTAGACGAAAAAGCAAGAGAAATGCACGCATTAAAGAGTGTCTGTGGACTTTACAGTAAATGCAGCAAAACTATTTATGGGGATATGGCCTATGGGGAGTGTCCAGAAGCTCACATCAGGAAGCAGATACAGCAGCAGTGATTATATATCATTTTTCATGTACAAAGCTGTTTGAGCCGGGGCACTCAGGCAGGCAGGGAAGAAGCAGAGGGCAGGGCAAACATGAAGGCATCCGAGGAAAGGAGGACGGAAAGGAAGGGGCATTATCCAGCACCACCCCTCCCTTCATCCCCAACCCTGCCTTGGGCCTTCCTTCCCAGTTGCTTGGCCAGCTGAGCAATCAGGTCAGTCGTCTCTTCCTGCGTCGCCCCTGGTCAATTGTTCCCTCTGCTTGCCTCATGTGCAGCCCACAGCTGTGCTGAAATGATGTCATATCTGGTCCCGTGGCACTCGGAGCGTGCCATGGTGTAAACACATAGCGGAGGTGGAGGTGACTCTGTCGGGAGACAATGAGCCGGGTTGGGTTACGCCAACATTTCTGATGATATCGGCACTTCTGACAGGAAACGAATCGGATTGTTTGTACAACTGTCCAGATCCCATTTCTTATGTTCGGAGTTGATGCATTATGGCTTTTGGGAGACAAAAGTGCCGTATTCACTTCTGAACAGGCCTCACGCCTTTAAAAAGATTGGATAGGCCTGCCGAGTGATTTTGTAAATGTACTGTACATATCATCTACATAACATCATTCACAAGCTGTTTTAAATCAGGACACCCTGCGTTTGTAAGGTTCCAAAAATGGTTTGCAATTTGTAATAAAAAACTCTGCAATCTGCAGTTGTAATGAAATGATGACTCTGCAATCTATTTCCAGTTTAGAGACCTTTACTTGTTTGCAGTTTACTCATCTCATCATCTCCCGCTTTATCCTCTACAAGGGGGTTGGCCCACACTCACACACACAGACACACCCACAGACACACACACAGACACACACACAGACTGACACTGACACACACACACACACACACACACACACACCCACACACACACACACTACAAAATGACAATTCAAAGCAGCCAATTCACCTTGAAGCCAAGTTTTTGGACTGCGGGTGGAAACCGGAGAATGATGGTGTAGTGGTTAGAGCATCCTCCTCTCAGCCCAAGAGATCCAGGTTCAAATCCGGATCCAGTTGAAGTTTCCATGTTCTCCCCATGTCCACATAGGCTTTCTTCGTTTTCGTCCCACAGTCCAAAAACATGGATTTAAGGTGAATTGACTGCTGTAAAATACCTTACCCTATCTAAATTGCCCCTATATAGTGTGTGTCTGTGTGAGTGAGTGTGTTCCCAGTGATGAATCAGTTGTACCAGCACAACAAACTTCACACCACCTCCCAAATAATACTTAATCCTCGGCAGTTCTTAACGAACAGAGACCAAAATAAAGCAAACTAACAGAAGTATCCCATTGGGTGTAATAGACCTTGCATATATTATTTGAGGACAATAGTGATATAAATGATGCGAATTGAACAATTAAACACAACATCCAAACCTCTAAACTTTCGCTGTCATGGTTGACAGCGAAAAAAATGACATAAAATTGCGCTTCATCGATGCATGCATATACATCACTGCCTCAGTCAGTGTGTCTTTTGAGGATGGTGCATGTGGTAGCTGTAGTGAGTCCATTGCAGCCATTATATATTATACTGAATCATTCCTCTAAGAGATAATTGAGGCATTAGGACTGCTTGGAAGCATCTACTCAAGCGGACGCAGCAGTCTGTCTCATCAAACAACTAAAGACAGGCAGAAAGTGAAGCAATGTAATGCAATATCTATAAACTCTCTTCCACTGATTTATAAGAACTCAAGCTCCAATAACAATCTTAGAGCAGAAAATGTAAGACAGCTCCCCTGCCACCTGAAGTGATTACCATGCACTTCACCAGGCAAGGGATTTCAAATGAATAATTCACTCCGTCAGAGCATAAAAATAGTTGAAACGTAAAGCCCCGACTGTTTCCAGTGAGCAACCAATGAAAGCAAAGAGGTGAGCAAGAAGTGGAGGGTCTTTAGGAGCATGACCTGAATGAATGGGGGTTGCTTTTTTGACACAGGAGAGCGGGGAGGATAAACAAGCAGGCAATTTGATTAAGTGTGTAATCGAATGAGAAGTGGAGCCCACACAAGCCTCGCTCGCTCCGGCACTCGCGCTGCATTCACCCAGACCAGTGCGCAGGCACGGTTGCTAATGAGGGGCCTTTACACACAGCCAGCTCAGTGCGTGCTACAGAACACACAGAACACACGTCCACGGCAACGGCTACATGAGCACTCAGATGCTCAAGTGTTCTGTTACCTATGAATTAAGGACTAACGCATAGCATCACATGAGAACAGCAGGGAAAAATCAAAAGGCTATTTAGTGTTATTCCTTTCCTCTGATACGGCAATGTGCTAAAATGGTCAATAAATGAATCAATAATCGCAGCTTTGGTGATGCTATTCCATAAACATGAACCTTAATTAAAGATTTTCAGATAGTCAGTAACAGAAGGTACTTGCTGCCTTATAAAACAGAACTATATGGTTTACAAAACAGAACTTTATGGTTTATCTGGCTAGATTCACAATGGGGTCTCTCAGGGTTCCACGTTTCAATTCCAATCTGGACGTTTCCATATTCTCCCTGAGTCTGCGTAGATTTCCTTTGGGTTATCTAGGTTCTAAAGTCCAAAAACATATATTCAAGGGGAATTGGCTACTCTAAATTGCCCCTATATAGTGCGTGTGTGAGAGTGAGCGTGTGCCTAGCGATAGATTCGCTCGCTGCGTGGGTGTATTTATTACCCATGTTTACAGTGCCACCCGCCGTAAAGATGGACTTTGTTGTTCTACAAAAAAAACTGTTTGTGGTCTACAGTACATACTGTTAGTTCCCTTTACTCTGTTCTCTAATGATCAGGACCCCAACAGTAGAACCACAGCGCAGGTATTATTTGGTTGGTGCATTATTCCTATCCCAGCAGTGTCACTGAGGTGTTTAAATTAGACTACATCAGAACTGCTGCATTAAAAACCCCTCACTGCATCAGCGTCACTGCAGAACTGAGAATAAAACAATCCACCACCCAAATTATACCTGTTCTGTGATGGTCCTGACCAATAGAGAACAGAGAACCAACAGGAAATTAGGTATGAGACGATTACAGATTTTTGAGGTATGATGATTGTCTAAGAAATAATAACCATTATTATGATTATTATGCTAATATAATTTTATTATTATAACGTTAAAATTAACTTTACCATAAAAGGGCATTTTTGTTTTGTCACTTGGTTTCACTTACCGACATAACACGTATTTTTCTTATGAATGTTGCCATGATGATATTGAAGCACTCTTACAATGAATTAATGTAATGTGATGTTTTTAAATGCTACTAATTGCAAAAATGTGTAATAGTCTCATCCCTAAAGGGGACTAACAAAAGAAATCAGATGGACTACAGTCTGTAACTGTAAAACTACACAGTCCATCTATATGGTAAGTGGATAAAATCAACAATGAAGCAAGAAGGGGGTGTGGCCAAACTTTTGACTGATACTGTACATCCTACATAGATGAATTCATACTTTTGGCAGCGTCTGAGATGGCTGTAATGAGCCAGTGAAAACACTATGATTTACATCTGCACTGCTTGTACCTACATGTAAGGCTTTGGCAGCAATGGATGAGATCATGTCTCGGCCCGCTGAAGTCACGAATATTTACAGCATGCTACCAAAAGCCAGCTGCGCATCTTTCAGACGCACTAAACACTCAGTTCAATTAGACTTGCGTGGCGGTTGTATGCGTTAAGGGACAATTAGTAAAGAGTAAGAAAACAACCCATTCGGATCCATCTAATATGAGATCAGTCAGATCTGTTTACGCCATGGTTCCACATACGTCAGTGTGCTAACAGATCCAGCACCCCCCCTTTCCCTGCCCCCCTGCTGCCCCTTGTCGGATCTGTTTTTTCCCACTAATGCTATTTGTCTCTGCTTTACATCCTCAATCCCCTCTGAATGGAAGACAAGGGCGCTTGTTTGTCTACGCACATAAGGTTAAAAGTACACAAGCACTGATGTGGCTGGCGCGCCGAAGCAGCTCTGCGGCCTCAGCCTGGCTAATTCATTCAGGTTATTTATGACCATTGATGACACTCACTTAGCCGGAGCTGCAGCTCATGAGACCAGCGCTAAAAGAAACTAGATCTAAGGGGAAAATGATCAGTTCCTAGAGCTGCTGTGTTGCAATACATACATTAATGTTTCCTGTGTCTGCTTTCGATGTGTTTTTAAGCAGATGGAAAACATTTTTGGCTCTGTCAACAATAATGTTCTCATTTTTAATTATAGCACTTAACGTTGCACACAATGTCCCATCAGATTTACCCCTAAACAAAGACTCATTTTAGTCTGACGTATGGTCTTAATGGTTTTAGGTGGAGGTAGGTGGAGTAAAAAGATCATTTTCAGAAAAACCAACACAGACACTCACTTAAACTTGCTGACCTGATCTTGGCATTTTCACGATTTGTTATGTTGGAGTTCTATATTTTGCCACTAAGCAACTAACTTCAGCATTTTCTGGTTCAGTACATACTGGTTCAGTGTACAGTACCATTCAAAAGTTTGGACACACCCCCATTTCCTCCACTCATATAGATGGACTTTGTAGTTTTAGAATTACAGACTGTAGTCCATCTGTGTTCTTGTTTTTGTTAGTCCTCTTTTGGTTCTCTGTTCTCTATTGGTCAGGAGCATCACAGAACAGGTATAATTTGGGTGGTGGATTGTTTTGTCAGTTCTGCAGTGACACTGATGCAGTGAGGGGGTTTTAGTGTAGCAGTGCTGCTGTAGTTTCATTGCTGGGATAGGAAAAGGATGGGAATAAAGCAACAACCAAATAATACCTGCTCTGTGATGCTACTATTGGGGTCCAGATCATTTGAGAACAGAGTAAAGAGGACTAAAACAGTATGTACTGTAGTCTACAAACAGATGAACTTAGAACATGGGTACTAATTTCAGCAAAAAGGAGGTCTTATCTCTTTATATTCGAGCCTTAGGGCAGATACACCCAACACAGGGTACCAATCAATCACTGGGCACACACTCACTATATGGGGCAATTTAGAGCAGCACTGTTTTTGGACAGTGGAAGAAAACCAGAGAAAACCCACGCAGACCGAGTGAGAACATGAAAATTCCACCCAGATCGGGATTCGAACCTGGATCCCAGCATAAACAGGGACAAAAGTAGATGCCATCGTACACCCCTTGTTTCAGTATATAAATAAACAATAATTATATGCAATAATGACTAAATGTCTTATGGAATGTTACAAATGATGTTGCTCATTTTATTTACAATGTTCTGCTCAGTTCTAACTAGTTGCTTTATAGACAGGAGAGTCAGGACAATCTTGTTATTTCACAGAGGAGAGCGTTTGGAGATCACAACAATCACCCATATCCTGTTAGGAACACCACCTCTGATTGGTCGCCAGATCTGACCTATGAGTTTACAGGTTAAGTCTTAATCATGGAGAGGTTGTAGAAGTCAAAGACTATCAATGGAAAGCTCACTGCATCGTGATATCCAATATCCAAATTAAAAAAGAACAATCTACACATTACTACATGTAAATACACGGATGACAGTAAAAGGAATATGTCCTAACATGCATCTTTACAAAGGGGTTCTACAAACAGAAACAACTGCACTTTTTAATGTGGTCTGATATAAAAAGATTATGATTAATACCACTGGATTTAATATCCGTCCACCACTGCACATAGTCCCTCCCCCACCTCATGACCTGAATAAATCATTAACAAGCAACAACACTATCGTTCAAATTTGTCTCATGTAGATGTGCAATATTTGTATCATAAGTTGATCTTTTTTTAAGTGTTAATATGATTTAATTTTACATATTATCTGCTGTCTAACATAGTAATAAAGTGCCTTAAACACTAAGCCTTAAGACACGATGGCAGACCGGTGTGTCAAGTAATAGTAATTTATTATATACATATATCAATGCAACAGTAGGCTTGTGGTTTAAGGAACCAGCCTTGAATCAGCCAACCATTATTCAATTCCCAGTCCCACCAATCACTGTGGCTGAAATACCCTTGGGCAAGGCAACCAACCCCAATTGCACCCTGGACACTGTATACAGGGCTGCCCACCGCTCTGGGCATGTGTGCTCACTTTATCAGTGTGTGTATATGAGTGTATGAGTGCTTCACGGCACGCATGGGTTAAAAGTGGAAGACAAATTTCTGTAGTGTAAGGCAGTAAGCAAAATAGATCACTTAATCACTTTCAATCTGGTACTGATCCAATTTTACCAGGAAAACTATTCTCTAGTACTTTTAGTTGAGTTCTGTCACTGCATGTGAAAAATTGTCATTCAAAACTAAAAACTTTTATTTATTTTCTTTTTTAGGTGATATTATCTTATCACCTAAATGTCCACATCAACCTGCACACAAAAGCGCACTTTTAGCCACCACTTACTGAAGAGTATATAAACCTCCGCAGGATCCAGAAGAGTAAACATGTCTTACAGTGTGGAAATCAAACCAACAGATTTGTATGAAGAACACACACACACACACACACACACACACACACACACACACACACACACACACACACTTGTTTTCATATATACTTTTTCAATTCATCAATTATGATGCCACTTAATCCTCTACTAGGGTCATGGGGGGGGGTTCCCTGTGTCCATCCAGAGAAGAACGTTTCGGGCACTTGGCAGATACACACAGGACAGAGTGCCAATCTATCACTGAGCACACACTCACTATATAGGGGAAATTTATTAGAGCAGCCAATTCATCATAAATCCACATTTTCAATATGTGGGAGGAAACCATAGAACCCGGAGGAAACCCACGCAGACACGGGAAGAACATGGTACCCACCCAGATTGGTATTCAAACCGGGGTCCCCAGTGCTGAGGATGAACATGCTAACCACTAAGCCACAATGCCACCTATATATATATTTTTAAGGCCTGAAATGTGTTATTATTTACTGATTTATTTCTTTAAGAATAATGTTTTGGTTTTCATTTTTGCAGCCATTAGTTTGGCTGAACTATCCCATTATAACCAATGAGAGGTCATCTATATGTTGGAACAAGACAGATATGCCTTATAAATGCAAAAGCATGTTAATGTTTGTTTGGGTTTGTTTTATTTAACTGAAAATGCACTGAATGAAAGAATGTGTTTTATTATAGTGCCTTTTGAAAGCACAAGGTCACTGAATCAGAATGACTGAGCAAAACTTTACAACTTAACAGTGGCTGCGGTTACTCATTTACAATCTAGTTCACATACTCACTTCATAGTTAAATTTCTTCTACATCGAAAAACTGAAACTATAAACTTAGCACTTGGACTGCACTCAGGTGTTTCAGTCAGTCCTGTTGCCACACATGTCTAAAATCCCACACCATCCATGCATTTTGCACAATTGCATGCTTTTAACTCTGTAGCAGCAGGTCTGAGGAGGGCCCTTTCTGTTCCACTATCACTGTGCCCTAGTTCACAAAGCAAGGTCTATAAAAATATGATTGGGTGTGTTTGATGTGTAAGAACTTGACTGACCCAAATTACAGCAGAGATTGCGAGCCAGGTCCTTTTGTGCAACATCAGTGTCTGACCTCACATTCTGAAGGAATAGAAAAAATATCCACATACATCCTCCAAACTATTATAGAAAGCCAGCATGGTTACATGGAAGACCAGTTTATTACAAATAAGGTTTCAAATAAACACATATATAAAACTTTGTCTTTTATTATATTGTGTTTATAACAGTTATTAACACAAGAGGTTGTGTATTATTGTGAATTTATTGTGAAAAATATTATTGTGATAAATGACTGTGTCAGGCCTTGTAGTGAACATACAAAAGTATTTAAGTGTGTGCGTATATATATATATATATATATATATATATATAAAAAATATAAATAACCCAGTTTTCACATATTTTATATATATATAAAGTTGTTAGTATAAGGTTTCTTCCATGATGCAGCAAATTCATCTCATTATTCCACTACAAGGGTCCTGGAAGAGGAGTTCCTCATGACCATCCAAAGGAGAACGCCAAGTTTCAGACACTGGGCAGATACACCCAGGATAGGGCGCCAAACTATTGCTGGCACACACACACACACACACACACACACACACACACACACTACTCTGAGAAAATTTTATATCAGCTAATTTACCTTGAATCCATGTTTTTGGACTGTGGGAGAGAACTGGATAACCCGGAGAAAAACCCACAGACATGGGGAGAACATGGAAACTCCACCTGAGAGGCAGACATGCTAACCATTAAGTCAAATTCTGCATTGATCTGTAGTCTCTCATCGGATGTGATGGTGATCCAGACCTAGTGTTACCTCTGTGTAACCCATATAGACCATTTAAAATCATTACCACACACTCTTCCTTCACAAAAAGATACAAACAGTGTCTTTGCACTTGACCCGTAACGCACAGAGAACCAAAACTAGGTTAAGGTCTGGCCAGTTATTACGTACCGGTTGATTGGGTGGGTTTTTCACTATGGCACTTTTCACAAGCCACCCTCCCACAGCTGAGGGCTAATGCTATTTAAAGAAGACCCTAAAGCAAACCCACCAAACGGCAGCACTGTGCGGCAGCAGCAGCAGCAGCAGCTCCCAGACAGCTGAAGAATGGCTCCATTATTCATAGATACAAACACACACAGTGAGGTACAAACACCACTGACCTGCTCCCTCTATAACCCCTTTTCTTTCTCTCTCTCAGCCTACTGGAAATTCCCCTGCTTGTGCTTGTAAGCATTAAACAGAGTGCATTGTTACATTACAGGAATTCTATACTGATAACACATATCGCAACACACAACTGCTTCATTTTCATTACCGCCGAAGAACCACTAATTAGAATCTCAGACCCTACTGAACATGCTACAGCTCCACTCAGCCCTTTACAAAGCCTGGATGGATTTAATCGTGCTTTATCCCCCCAATCATTCCTCCTCTTGTGAGAAAACGGCTACATATAATTATTAGGCTAATTGGTTTATAATCTTCGGCAATCACCAACTGTCTTAAGGATGGGCAGAGGGAAGGAGGCTTGATTTAGGTTCACTGAATAAAACTTAACGATTAGAAACCTAATGAATTATCGTCAGGCATCAATTTACATGCTCGCTAACTGAAGTAGTTCTAGGGATGTGGGGGGTATTTTTGAGAGAACCAGAGATGAACTGAGCAAATAGATTGTTCCTGAAATCATTGTGTTATGTGATGATTACGTACAGTAGGCTTGAGATTAAGTATTTAGTCTTGCGGCCTGAAGGTCCCAGGTTCGGTTCCCGGTCCCACCAATACTGGCTGAAGTGACCTTGGGCAAGGCACCTAATCCCTTGCTTCCCGGTGGTCATATACAGGGCTGCCCAACACTCCGGGCACATGTGTTACCGTCAAAAGTGTGTGTATATGTGTGTGTTTCACTGCACGGATGGCTTAAATGTGGAAGATGAATTTCTCTGTTTGTAAGCACAGTAGGCAAAATAGATCACTTTATCATTTAATCACTTTACTTTAGTTTACTCGACTGTCGCTCCTAATCCTAAAGCAGCTCGGCAGAAGTCTACTCCGTGTGTCCACTTTGTCTCGCTCATTGCGTATGTGTTTATGAAACATCAGGAAATACCAGGCCGGCTGATCGAGCTCGTCAGCACCTCTGCTTCCCATGTGACTGGATACACACAGGGCAGATTGTGTGCAAGTTTGCTCATGGAGCATGATAAGAATATTTTGAATAGGGGGTGGGGGGAGGATAATCGGATATGCATGACTTGTAGTTCCTTCTTTTCTATTCTCCGGGAGAAATCACAGTTTGCATCCATAATTTACAAGACAGACCTCTCTCCTGGCAATCCGACCGGTCCTCTACTGTCTCCCGTTCATTAGCATAATGCAGTCGCCAACATTCGGGTTCACGAGTGTATACTCCGCTGCTAGCACGCCTGCTCTGCACAGCCATAGAGGGTTCAGATTAAACAATTTACACATGCCCCATCATTGCAACACCTTCCAACACTGTATTTTAACGAAAATCCCTCATCTCGGTAATTAAGCTGGCTGGTGTGGACAATCTGGCACTGGCTTTTGTGAACAGAAACAACAAAGCAGCAGAGCCATTTGAGAGCCCCCGCTGCTAATTATGAGTCATGTTATACAGTGTTCTACTGCTGCTAAAAAACACTAAATGAATTTGTCATTCGCCAGCTCTCAGGAAATATTACCTTACACAATGCAATCCAAGCTTTCCCGGTTTAACCAGTAATTACAGAAGGTTTTAGAAAGCGATCAGGCCCGGCAAGACCCACAAACTGTATGACTGTTAATCTGTGATTGGTTTCAGAGTCATTAGGAGAAATGAGCAGAGAAGGATCATCAATCAAGAACCTTACCAGAGGATGCGGTATGTTTCTTTGTTTAGTGCTTAGCAAATCCACTTTTATATCCTCATCAATCACAGGGCTGATCTGGAATGGAGAACAAAAATATACCGTGTAAATAAGCAAACAAAATGACAGCAATGTAACAATCTATGCTCGAGTTCTGTACAGCTTTCGAAGCAGCGGTATGGCTAAACCTGATTAAAACACAACCCAACTCCATAAATACACCGGCCTGCTCAAAAAGAGATCTCATCTCATAAGGTGTCGGGGTTTGAGTAATGGCTGAGCAGCACTTACACGTCACGTCTACTTTACATAAAATTCACATAAGCTTCTGCAGTACTTTCATTCCATTGATGAATAAACCTGACCCGTGTACTTTGTAATGTTTTCATTTCCTGCCTAATAGCATAACCCCAAATCAAACAAGCATGATGACACTTGGGATAAAAGGCAGTCGTGCAAGGAGTTCATAGCTGTAGTAAACACAAATGACTATTCATAGAAAAAAACCCAACAACCTTATAACCTAATTAAAAACAAGTGACAGCTGACATGTATTTATAGTAATACTGTAGTATCAGTAGTACTAACAGAACATGAATACAACAAAGCATGGAGAGCTTTCCTTCCTGTGAGTCTCTTTCTCTGGCCGCTGGCTACACCTGGGAATAAATTAGTAGGAAAACTTAAGATTTAATTTTGTATAAACATAGTTTGATGGGGTGGTTGTAGGAGCACATGGTTTGTTAAGGTTGGTAGCGGAGCATGTAGTTTTGAGGTTGTAAAAGAGCCTGTGGTTTTTGAGGTTGGTAGAGGAGTATGTGGTTTGTTGAGGTTGGAAGGGAACATATGATTTTTTGAGATTGGTGGGGAAGCGTGTGGTTTGTTGAGGTTGGTTGGGGAATATGTGATTTTTGAGGTTAATAGAGAAGCATGTGGTTTAAGGTTGGTAGGGGAGCAAGTTGTTTTTTTATATTGGGTGGGGAGCATGTGATTTTTGAGGTTGGTAGAGGAGCATGTAGTTTTTGAGGTTGATAGAGGAGCATGTGGTTTTTGAGGTTGGTAGAGGAGCATGTAGTTTTTGAGGTTGGTAGAGGAGCATGTAGTTTTTGAGGTTGGTAGAGGAGCATGTGATTTTTGAGGTTGGTAGAGGAGCATGTAGTTTTTGAGGTTGGTAGAGAAGCATGTGGTTTTGAGGTTGGTAGGGGAGCAAGTTGTTTTTTTAGATTGGGAGGGGAGCATGTGGTTTTTGAGGTTGGTAGAGGAGCTTGTGGTTTGCTGAGGTTGGTAGAGGAGAATCCGGAGGAAACCCATGTGGACACGGGGAGAACATGAAAACACCACCAGATTGGAATTCAAAACTGGATCTTCAGCAGGGAGAGGCTGACGTGCTAACCACTAAGCCACTGTGCCGCCGATGTACATTTATTATTTCTTAAAACTACTTTAAAACAGATAGAGTGAAAGAATTTTGAGCATGCACACACACGCACACGCACACACACACACACACACACACACACACACACACACACACACACACACACACACACAATCAAACACACACACACACACACACACACACACACACACAGTAGCTTTAAGTTCAGAGGGTTGTGTTAACTCAGCAAATGTGTTTATTTCTTCAATGTGTCCTATCCACCTCTTTATACCCGCCCGGCTGTAATTACATGTGAATATTTCAAGTCAGCTTTTGGATGAGTGAAACTGCTGATATTCTAATGGGCTCATACTCGGGGTATTAATAGCCTCGTTTATGGCAACTGTATTTCTTACACATTTGTGCGCCAGCATTTTAAAAGTGCCTGTCTTCTGATGTTGTCCTAGCATTTTCTCCAGCAGACAGGTTGTACATCTCTTTCAAGTAGCACACAGCCGTACAGTAGAGCTGCGGAACCAATTACAGTTAACGCTGCCCTGCTTTTATGACCTTTTAAAACACTTTTAATATTCACTCATTAAGTAAGCATTTTCTTATTGCACACAAAGCATAGACTACACCTGGGGAAAAAAAGCACAGACTTTATCTTTATTTTTTTACTTCTCTTAAGAACTGTCTGTAGGTTCACATACAGGACAGGGCTTAAAGAAGAAGGTTGAAGCAGCATGCGCATCACTAATGAACACACGACTTCAGGTTTCACGCCATGGCTGCTTTATCTGATTAAATTTGATGATTTAGGCAGATTTCTAATGACGTTAAAGTCTCCTAATAAAGCCAGGTTGTGTCAGTAGTGATGCTTTTACAAGAAGTACAGTACATGGCAAACAATATTTCTCAGGTCTACGAACATTATGCTATAGAAGAATGATGCGATGCTGCATGCAAAGTGATTCAAGGGAATAGAAAAGCGGAAAATGCATTGATGATGAAAAGGAGAAAGAGAAAACAGAATGAAAAAGCCCACACTGTTAAGGCTTGATTATCCACATGGTCGCATTCGCTGAACACGAACTGAGAGACATCTAAAGCAGACCTCCTCCAGCTCTTGGACTGAGCCGGTGCTCAGATGGGATCTTGGATTGGCCTGTATTGTCTGTGCTCCACACTCATTAGCTGAGTCAAGGAGGGACTTACTGGGGTGTTTAGCTCGCCTGGCTCATGTGGCAGCTCAACAAGCACTCCCAGCTGGAGCACCACACTCTCATCACAGCTGCACACATACAATTAGTGCAGGTGCAGCCAAAAAGGGTTAGCCGAAAACACACACACACACACACACACACACACACACACACACACACACACAGCGAGAGGGAGTGACAGCGAGCGGTATCTTACACATCCCTCTGATCATTAGTGCTCACAATTTGAGGTTGTTATATTCACATTGTTAGGATCTATACTGCAGGCTTATGCAGAACCTAATGTGATTATGATAGCAGTTTCTTATGATCTGGCACTTTTTAAATATATCTAATAGAATTGGAGGGTGACACAGGGGCTTTTTTGTTAGTGCGTTCGCCTCTTAGCACTAGGTGAGCGTGGGTTTCCTCTGGGTTCTCCGGTTTCATCCCACAGTCGAAAAACATGGATTTAAAGAAGATTAAATGCTCTAAATTGCCCCATATAGAGTGTGTTTGTGTGTGTGTCTGTGTGAATGAGTGTGCCCAGCGATAGATTGGCGCCCTGTCCTGGGTGTATCTGCCCAGTGCCCAAAACGTTCTCACATAGATGGGCATGGGGAACCCCACCGTGACCCTATTATAGGATAAAGTGAAAGATAATGAATGAATGAATGAATGAATGAACTGGCTCAATCATTCTGTTTCAACTTCAATCTCAGCTGGTTTTCTTTTCAGAGTTTGGTATGTGCTTTAATTTGGCTCTGTGCATATGCAGATAGGTGAGATGCTCAAACAACTGTCGACATTGGGAACTTTCCCTGTCTTGCACACAGTATAGCAGGGATTTAGGGCTTTAAACTCAGTGTACTCAGTGTATTCCTAACCAGGATAAGTGCTAACTGAATATGAATGATTAATTAACTGTGTTACTGGTGCGGTGCTGTAATGCCGGCTAATTAAGTCCCGTTTAAAATCTGTTTTTTTATCGACTCTGGTAGATTAAATTACCATCTCCCCTTTCATATGTTTCACCTTTATGGCAATTTTACACTTTATGCTTCTCAAACACTGTAAAACTGCAGACAAAAGCAATTTCACCAAGCTACAGGGGCAAAACTAAATATCATCGGACGAGTTGATAAGCCATGACTTTGCGCTGTGGTGGCAAATTTTACGGTTGTAATTTTAATGTTTTGTTTGCCATTTAAATTCCAAACGTATTTCGCTTAATTAAAGACCAGTTTTAAACATTTACCTATTTATTAATATCCAAACGGTGGCTTAGTGTTTAGTGTTTAGCACATTTTTCTTGCGCTGGGGATCCAGGTTTGAATCTGAATCTGGGTGGAATTTCCATGTTCTCCCCATGTCCACATGGTTTCCTCCAGATTCCTCCCACAGTCCAAAAACATGGATTCAAGGTAAATTAAATGCACTCAACTGCCCCCTATGTTTGTGTGAGTGTGCCAATAGATTGGCGCCCTGTCCGTGAAACTTTCTCCCCTGGATGGTCATGGGGAACCCTCCCCATTCAACATCACATAACCTCCACCATACTGACAAATCCACACTGGATGCTCCCCACAAATTGCCAGCATCTGGTTCACTAATATACAAACTACTGATGACAGCAAAATCTATTAATAAATAATAAATACAATGGAGTGTCACAGTGGTGTAGTGGTTATCATGGCTGCCTTTCAGCCCTGGGGATTCAGTTACAAATCCTGATCTGGGCGGGGATTCCATGTTCTCCCCGTTTCCTCATGGATTTGCTTCGGGGTTTTCAGTTTTCTCCCACAGTCCAAAAATATAATATATATTATAATATAATAATCTAAATTGCTCCTATATATAGTGTGAGTTTGTGTGTGTCAGTAAATGAGTGTGTGCCCAGTGATAGATTGGCGCCCTGCCTGGGTGTCAAGCCCCAAAATGTTCTCCCCGGTATGGGCATGGCGAACACTCTTGCAACCCTTGTAGAGGATACATTTTTGAATGGGCGGCACAGTGACTTAGTGGTTAGCACATCTTGCTCTCAGAGCTGGGGATCCAGGTTCGAATGCCAATCTGGATTCTCCCCGTGTGCACATGGGTTTTCTCTGGGTTCTCCGGTTTTCGTCCATAGTTTAAAAACATATTCAAGGTGAACTGACTGCTCTAAAATACCTCTATCTAAATTGCCCCTATGAAGTGTGTGTCTGTGTGCGTGAGTTGTGTGCCCTGCAGTGGATTGGTGCCCTGTGCTGGGTGTAAAAATTCCAGTGGAACTCAAGTGTGTGATCAGTTGTACCAGCACAACAAACTAGACGTCACCACCACGTCAGTGTCACTGCAGCAACGAGAATCATCCACCTCCCAAATAATTCTTACTCCTATTTGTCGGTCCTATGCGGTTCTTAAACAGCAAAGACCAGAGTGAAGCAGACAAATACAAGTATCCCTTTTTGTTCTAATATGCAAATATCCTTGTGATTATAAACAATGAGTTTTATTGTTCGAATCAGAATTGTATTAAATGAAGGATAAAGTGAAAAAACTGTTCATTAATTACAAAGCACATCATATAATGCAATACATTAACTCGTACACTCCCAATTTGGCTGAATAAATCTGATAAACAGGCTGACTAACTGCTATTTATAAATATCCAGGAAGGAAAATGTTATTTAGGCATCTGCCTGTTTTTTTTTTTTTTTGCTTTTGACCTAAAAATGACGCTAAGAGCTCTGCTTGCAAAACATTATCACAGGACTGTGTGCAACAGTAAATTACACAGCAGAAGCAAAGCCCTGGTTTGCAAGCTGTTTATTTAGGGGCCTCAAGAGGTGAAATAAATTTTGCCTTTTTTGGCTTTGTCTCTCAACCACACAGCGAAAGGCAAAGAAAGAAGTCTCTCAGCAAAAATACAGCGCTCATTTTCTATAAGGATGAATTTCCTGATGGCCACGCTTAAACAGAGGGGCTGGCAAACTCCCCACACACACACACACACACACACACACACACACACACACACACACCAACTATTTGCTTAGGGAACTTGCTTAATAGCAAGATTTATATTCTTTTAAGGTCATTTTGTTGACTAAAGTCAACAGCAAGCAAATCCAGATATTTAAGTAGGTAAAAAGCATGAGTTGCAGATTCTGTAAACACTTGAACCCATTCACTACGCAGGTTTCTTTGTGTGTGGCATAAGTCTTTATTCTCCACAGACACAAGCTCATGTGCCCTGCTGTGTGTGAAGGTAAACAAAGACTGCGGACCATATCCTCAGCTGATTGTGGAATGACACATCTCATGCGCACACACACACATTAAATTAAATACCACAGCTGATCATATGAGTGTGATGTAGGACATGGGGACTGAAAGCAGCCTTTCACCAGAGTCTACTGTGCTGAGCAGAATACAATAACGAGGGGAAAAGGCAAAGCCACGAGGGTCATTAAGAATAAATGGAAGCTATCGGCGGCATGAACTGTCAAACTTTGCTCTGGCATTTTGCTGGGATCAGATTTGAATTTCAATCAGTCGCTAGAGAAAAGCACAAGACGATCCACTCGTGATCTCCTGCACATGTCCCCTGGGAGAACATAAAGCTCTTCTTTCCAGTTACAAATCAGGCTTTGCTTTATTCAGAAACTGAATGGCAGGACGACTGTAATAGGGATGAGGCAGTTAATTGGTTTTGCAATTAATCGTGATTGAAAACATTACAATTACTTAATCATGAGAGAACCTCAACACAATCATGACAATATTCGTGAGGAAAAAAAATACATATTATGTCGGTAGCTGGAACTTTAGACCACTTGCCACCCTCTGGAACAAAGTAATGTCTACATGCAGCACACTCATCTGTTTACTTTGTCCTTACAGAAGAAACCTAGTTTTCTTTCAAATGGACTTGCTGATTTTTATTTTTACATTAAATTTGAATTTGACGTAAATTTGATATAACATGTTTTATCCAAAGCGACTTACAAGTATCCCAACTTGGTTGAGGTCAGAACACAGGGTTGATTCAGCATTCATGGAGCAATTAGGTTTAAGAGTCTTTAAGGGTCAAGGACTCACATTGGGAGTTTTTGTGTTATTATTTAGAAAAAGATCTGGTTGTAGCTTTAAATAATGAAAAATACATGTAAAACATGTTTTCATTAAACAAATTACAAACATAAAGTGTACATTGTTCCTGTGAGTTCTGTAATTTTTTGGGTAAATTAATTATTGTATGATTATTTCATGGACAATAATCGCACCATTAAGATCTGCAATCATTTCATGCCTGACTGTAAACAGTTAAAAAGACGTTTATTTCACTGTAAAGAATTTAAATGAGGTCTTTAAAAAAAGTGAACTCAGTGGCACACATCAGCCAACTTTGCTGAGACCATGACCCGAGCTGATACCCAAACAGCCCTAGTCGTTTATTGTCAATTACCATCATCTAATTAGCCTCCTGATGTACTGCATCCAGACAGAGTCGTGCAGTTCTTGGGACTTCCAGCATAGAAAGAACATATATGTGGGATTTTTTAATACTTATTTTGGCAGCTGTAAAATGCCACTGTTGCCCACAAGTTCACAATGGTCCTTTCATTCAAACTCCAGAAAGACAGGCAAGCAGCCAAGACTACCAACCAAGAGCACTGGGCCAAGTCAAGCAGACAGCCACAGACATGCACACAGGCAGGGAACTGACCGACACGTTCACATGCATGACATCGAGCAAAGAAAAGCGCAGAGGCATGGTGGCCCTAAGCAACAGTTAACGACTGAAAACACCTAACAATTACAGAGACTATTTTCACCACTGGGTGAAATTCTGTTTGTGGCCATCTAAATATCGAAAGGTTTCAGTGTCAGTCCTCAGCAGGCGTCTCAAAAGCGGTCAACAGGGTGAGACCGACTTAAATTAAACCCAATAAACCTGAGAAGATTTTTTTCAAACTGTGTCCCATTGAAGGATTGCTGGCTGCTTCTAAAAAGATGTAACCAATTCTTTTTCCTTCAGAAAGGTCAAACGGGTTTAAAGGTCTGCCACTTATTTAGGGTAGCACACAGCCAGAAACATTAATTTCTATGTTGCTTGTTTTAATACTTGTAAAATCCTAAAATTATGTCACTTGTGCACGAGAGAATTTTTGCAAAAGTTTTAAAATCACAAGATACTTCTAACATTAAAATACTAAAACTACACCTACAACAGTGACAGTCAGCCAGACCCAATTGTAAAGCATCAAAGTCTGACTGCACAAATCCTGAATAAATGAGCTAAAGTAAAAACACTCCAAAATGTAAAGCCAACGCCTCCAAAAATACACATAAATTCATTTACTCTGCTTAATACTCTATTAGGGTCACAGGGGTTTCTTCATGCCCATCCAGGAGAGAATGTTCCGGGACAGGGTGCCAATCTCTCGGTGGGTACACTCATTCACACAGACATACTCTATATGGGGCAAATTAGAGCATTCAATTTACCCTGAATCCATGTTTTTGGACTGTGGGAGGAAACCGGAGAATCCTGAGGAAACCCACATGGTCGCAGGGAGAACATGGAAACTCCACTCAGATTATGAATCGAATCTGCACACGTGCTAAGACATATATATATATATATATATATATATATATATATATATATATATATATATATACAGTACCAGTTTGGACACCCCTCCTTTTTGTTCCACTTGTTGTCCAGATGGACTTTGTAGTTCTACAATTACACACTGTAGTCAATCTGTCTGTGGACTATAGTACATACTATGTTAGTCCCTTTTACTTTGTTCTCTTTGTTCTCTGGTACAAGGGTCACGGAGGGGTTCCCCATGCCCATCCAGGGGAGAACGTTTCGGGCGCTGGACAGATACACCCAGGACAGGGCGCCAGTGTGTTCACTGGGAGCACACTCACACTCACTCTCTCTCTCTCTCTCTCTCTCTCTGTTTATATATACACATATATATATATATATATATATATATATATATATATATATATATAAGAATACTGACACGTATATTATATATAGAGTCTTTATTAGGCTTTATAATGAATAAAAATATGGTCTGCTTTTCACCAAATTACAGATCAGCTATATGACCGCAGTTTCGTATTTCCTCCATGTCCTGTTTTACGCAGGTGTTCCGGAACTGTTCTGTGATCTTATGTGTGATAAATGTCTTAAAGAGCAACTCTGTACTGTCCTGTACTTAACTACTGAGCCCCTTACGCTCAGAATGCTGCCTAAAGAAATGTAATTACAGACAAAAATAGAGAATTCACATTTAAAACAGTAACAAGCAGTAGCAAGCTAACATGCTGACATGAGGTCACCAGGGCAAGCACGCAAAAAAAAAAAAAAAAAACCACGAGAGCTTTTGGGAAAGCAACTTCCTCCCCGGTTTCATCACCCCATTTTCCCTTTGTTAGTGCTCGGAAATGCCTTGAGTGAGGAATGAAAATACTGGCATGTCCCTGCAGCTTACAGCAAGCGGAGCAGACCGGTGTTTCTGCAGCTGCACCCTGCATTCTGCTCATCAGAACGGGGCAGGGAGGCCATGTTTTCCTCTCACATAGCCACATTAACCAAAAGACAGCATAAACGACCCACATTGCATCTCACAGGGGAAGAATCCGAGCCATGAGGGTTACAGTGTGCACGATTTAGGAAAACAACCGGTCCGGCTTTTAGTTCGTGCCATGATAAATGAGTCTTGCACATGCGCGGCTGTGATTCTTTAAACTAAATGGCAGATATGAGCAGCACGGGGGTATTAACACCTACAACTGTCTGTGCTGGGGTCTGGGTGGAGTTTGCAGGTTGTCCGTATGGGTTTCCTCACACAGTCGACAATCATTCACCAATCAAGGTGAATTGGATGCTGTAAATTGCCCCATCTAAATTTTTGTGTTGGGCGCTGAGCAAATACACCCAGGACATTTGGGTATCGCTGCTCACTTCCACAGACACACACACATACAAACGTACTCTATATGTGGCAATTAAGAGCATCCACCCACGGACACTTGGAGAACATGGAAACGCGACCCAGTTTAAGATACGAACCTGGATCCCCAGCACTGTGTGCTAAATTGCCCTTATGTAGTGTGTGTGTGTGTGTGTGTGTGTGTGTGTGTGTGTGTGTTTGTGTGAGTGAGGGTGCCCAGCAATAAACTGGTACCCTGTCCTGGGTGTATCTGCCAGTGCCGGAAACGTTCTTCCCTGGCTGGATATGGGGAACCCCCTGAAAGCCTAATATAGGATTAAGCAGGTTATAATGAGTTGATAGTGTTTAATTATGGTGGCACAGTTGAGAAGTGGTTAGCATGTTCACCTCTAGATTTGAATCCTTTGGAGTTTACATGTTCTCCTCGTGTCAGCGTGGGTTTTCTTTGGGTTCTCTGGTTTTCTTCCCACAGTAAAAACAAGGATTTAATTCACAAGGTGAATTGTCTGCTCTAAATTGCCCCTATCTAAACTGCCACCATATAATGTGTGTGTGTGAGTGAGTGTGTGTCCTGCAATAGATTGGTGCCCTGTCTTGAGTGTGTTTACCCAGCACCCAAAACGTTCTTCCCCCAAAACGTTCTGCCCGATGCGACCCTATTATAGGATAAAGCAGAAGATAATTAATGAATGAATGAAAATGCCAGATATGGAGAACAGTCTGTCGTACCGTTCTAAAGGTATGGGATCATGATCACTCAGCACGGGAATCATGAGGATGAGGCTTAGCTTAATCCCACATAAAGCTTCTCCTGGGTTCTGCAGGTTAGTGTCTGTGTACAGATTGTTTAGTTAGTTAAACAACAAACCTGCTGGTAAATTTAGCAGTGCTGATGCCGTTAGCAATTTCTTGCTTCATGCCTGTTTGCACTCAGTAAGCATTATGCTGGTCGAAGCTGTTTTTATGTCAGCAGGTAGACTGTTGGCAGCTCCGACAAAATTTTCTCACTGTGCCGCTTTGATCTGAATTCTGCACGCCACACATGCCAGCACGACTGTGAATGAGAAACGCAACTTCTTATAAAGCAACAGTCCTGTCAGGAGTGTGAGCAGCTGTGGATTAGCCATTACAGAGTAAGCAGGCGTATTAGTGCTTATCATAGTCCATCCAATTCGCAAAGACGTATTCAGTATCTGGAGAGCCTTAAATCGAAACTAATGATTTGTGTACATTTACAGAAAAAAAGGCACTGTGCAAATCCCTCAATGTCAATATAACACAACAGTGTTATTCACATATTCTACAAAATATGTCTTTGTTTAACTAGAAAACGTAAAAGCAACAAATGTGTTTAGAACTCAGTTTCACATTTACATTTCAAAAAGCAGCGCCGTTTCGTGGCATTTAGGGGCCCCAAGCAAAATTACACACCACAAAATATTGCTTACATAATATAATAAAATTTATAATTAAATGTGACCGCACGGTGGCTTAGTGGTTAGCAACTCTCAGCACTGCCGTTCAAATCCCTATCTGGGTGGAGTTTCCATGTTCTCCCTGTGTCCATGTGGGTTTCCCCCCACAGTACAATAACATGAAACAAGGTAAACTGAATGCTCCAAATTGCCCCATATAGTGTGTGTGTGGTAGTGAGTGTGTGCCCAGTGGTAGATTGGCGCCCTGTCCTGGGTGTATCTAACCAGCGCCCAAAACATTATCCCCCCCCCCCCCCCAACGACCCACCCTAGTAGAGGATTAAGCGGAAGATAATAGATGGATAAATATTATATAAAATAGGGTGCACGGTGGCTTAGTGGTTAGCATGTTTATCCAGGTTCGAATTCCGATCTGGGTGGAGTTTCCATGTTCTATAGGGTTAAATGAAAAAACCTGAAAATTGTGATTAGAAATTTAACCAAAATTTTTTCAAACCATGTTGGGTATTTCAAAGCAGCATTTTTCAGAAAAGGGTCTAAATGCCAGAACACTATTTCAGGGGATATGCGTTTGATTATCTAGTGGTAGAACGGGTATGGATGGCATTGACTTATGCTTGGTTGTCCAGGCACTAGTCATAGAATGGGAGATCTGGAGTATGTCTTCGGTCAATCTTATGTTTCCCTAAGAATAAAATAAGTCTACTCAATCTCAGAGCACCACCATCACCGCTCACATCTTTAGCAGCATTATTTTGCTCGCACTCTGTGCGGCTACATGCGGTCGTATCCTGACCTTATTGTCATTCCTCTGTGCATTCTCATCAGGTACAGTGCTCATTTCAGATGAGACATGCTGCTTTCCTGGCTCACTCCAATTAGGTCTGTACAGGCCGAGCTCGCACCGCAGGCCTTTTTAGCCAACAACAGCGGGGCGACGGTGATGACATCAACATGGCCCGCTTGGAAGCTCAAGGGCCACACTAAGGAGACCGAAATATCCTCTCTGACAGACAGGGATACATGATCCAGTGCGTGCAGCTGTCTAAATGTTGCTGCTGTCTTTCAGTCCTGCTTTCTCTCGTTCGCTGTTGCCATCTCTTTTTCAGCTTAAGTACTCTGACTGCTCATCTGTGGCCGAAGTGAGAGGTCAAGCCAACAGTCAAGCTCGAGTATGCCAGATGAATGAGGCTGAAGCTGCTGCTGGAGCCTCTAACATAACCCGGAGACAGCCTCAGACATTATCAATTAAGCAGGTCACTCTGCTGAGGATAATTCACTCTCTGCAATGCTGATGCGGATGGCACGGCGGCGCACTTTATTTAACCCTGCCATTTAACTATTCACTTCTCCCTACAGTGTGTATAGGTTATGTGTGGGGTCTATAACAGCTGAAACAATGAAATTACATGTGTTTATATTGGATAATAAAAACGATATGAAGCATCATAGGCAGCACGGTGGCCAAAAATATGGATTCAAGGTAAATGGAATGCATTAAATTGCCTTATATATTGTGTGTTTGTGTGTGTGTCTGTGTGAGTGAGTGTGTGTGTGCCCAGCAATAGATTGGCGCCTTGTCCTGGGTCTATCTGTAAAGCACCCGAGACGTTCTCCCTTGGGTGGACATGAGGAACCCCCTCGCAACCTTAGTAGAGAATTAAGTAAAAGATAATGAATGAATGAATGAATGAATGAATGAATGAATGAATGAATGAAGAAATAAATTGCCCCATATAGAGTGTGTGCCCAGTGATAGATTGGCGCCCTGTCCTAGGTATATCTGCCCAGCGCCCAAAACGTTCTCTCCTAGATGGGGATGGGATAGGGATAGTAGAGGATTAATGAATGAATGAATGAATTATCACCGATTAAAATCATTTAGAAGTTGAACCACTCAAAACTCTTCAGCAATTAGACAGTAACACACAAATGAACTGAACTGAATTTAACCATTTGCTGTCATAAACTGCCAAATGACTGGATGAGGGACATCTTTAACAAAGATGGAAACAAACATGGACGGTCTTGATGCAATTTGGTCTTTTATTAACACAACAATGTGTTTTTCGGGGACCACAAGCACAAGTGTCCAGCTGCACAGATAAAAACAAGTCCCTTTTGAATATCATAACAATGTTGTGTATGGCTATTTATGTTTAAAACCCACAGTAGATGAAAACAATTGAACTACTGCCAACTTGTGTTGTGTTTGTGCTGCAGGTTGTTTAGTTTAATAAAAGCTTTAGAATTACTCTGATTACTCTGCCATAATTAGACCACCTAAATACTATTAATACTATTACTATTATTGTACCTCTCTTGGCATGTAGGACAGGAATATGAGGTTTGTAGAATAGACAGAAGGAGAAGACCTCACGCTGTGTTTTAATCAAACGTGAAATGAAATTTTATACAGGGTGCAAAGTAAATGGCAGAAAGAGATTATTCAAGTCTAATTGCAGCCAAGATTCCAATACTGGGTTAGGGGAGGGGGGGGGCAGCCAGGGGAGATCGTCTCAGGAGCTGGGCAGATACACCCGTAACAGAGCACAAATGACTTGATGTTGGGAACATAACCAACTCTACAGGTTAACCAATCACCGCACACACCACTGAATGCAAACTGCAAACAACTAAAGTAAGAAATGACAACCTGTGGGACTTGTTTAAATCATATATACTAGCAATGTAGCCACCATCAGGCAGATGAACAAAGCCACATAGGGAATGCAAGCTACATTTTCCCTTAAAGTTCAGATAAAACACTTGTTTACTATGTTTATTATATGTTATTATTGTTGTTATTATTATTACCTTATTGTCTAGTGTGTAGAAGCGGAGTGGATCGACAGCATTCAGTTCCAAAAAGGGTTTAGTGTGGGTGCAATACATTTTAAAATGTTGTCTTTCAAATTATGATGTCTATTGCACAGGCATTCAGATTATGTTAGATTTTATAACTTTGTGGGCGGCATGGTGGCTTAGTGGTTAGCACGTCTGCCTATCAGAACTGGGGTTTCAGGTTCAAATCCCGATCTGGGTGGAGTTTTCATGTTTACCCCGTGGGTTTTTTCCGGGTTATCCGATTTCCTTCCATGGTCCAAAACGTTCTCACCTAAACATTCTCTCCTGGATGGACAATGGACAATTCTTGAGCAGGAGCCTTAACCCTCATTGCTCCAGGAATGCTGCATCAACCCTGTCCTCTACCCCAACCATCAATTTGGTATACTTGTAAGTGGCTTTGGATAGAAGCGTCCGCTAAATGACAAAATTTAAACATAATGTATTAAGTTGAAGATAATAGGATGAGATTTTAAAAACTAGCTACATTTAAATGACATTTGTCATTTAAGCACTCATACTGATATTCACATTGTGGCACAAACATTTTTAAATCAAGGCATGTTTTGTCATAGTTGTGGGGATTGTTTTAAATCCACTTTACAAAGAGCTGGGATTATATATGAGCATGTGCTTCTATTTAAAACAGGTTTTACTCTACCCCTGCTGTCCTGTCCTGCTGTTTGATTGACAGCTAAGCAAACATCTAAACTTACTCATCTTCACAAATTTGTGTTGGAGGCTGGTTGGAAGTCCTCTGAACACAGTCCCAACCTGGTTTAACAACCATAATTAACATCAAATCATTAGACAGAGAAAAGTCAGTCGTCTCCATATATTATTATAAGAGCCCTTAACCCGCCAGTGTCCCTGAAGCACTAAATGTAGCACACTATTCTCCAATGTAATCAGAGGAGGCTCCATATTTAATAGCTAGTCTGCGATAACTTCTGCTAATTACACATACATCAGAGGCCTATTCACTTGCCCTGCGTTTCATTAAAGAAAATATGCAAGCCTTAAATCTCAAGCTGGACACTTTTCAACTATCGTGTCTTTAGCCTCTGAGAGAAGCTGGAGGAAGCCTTGTTGCTGATGAAATCATTTCCATTCAGATCTAGAACCTCCCGCTGGGTTTATAACACTTGCCACATTCTCCCTCTTATCACATATTCTTACACATCCTTACTAAATCTATAAAACACTGCACCCATGATGCATCTGCTTTGTTTCTACTGCTGCTAGAGCTACAGTTGCACAGTAAAACACGCAGGTGCTGCTGAAATCTTCATCCCCATCAAACAGGTTCTAACAAAAGAATCCAAATGCTGTTTTTAGTGCTTACTAGTCACTTGACCCGACTTGTGATGAGGTTTTCTTGCAAATCTTATGTTTCTCTATGTTAATTTATCTGTAATTGGTCACATAGCTCCAGTAAAGTAGAAATCTGCCAAAGTCAGACCACATAAGATTCTTAAAGGGATTGACAACTCACACGATTGGTTTATTGCACATGATGCCCAAAACACACCTATGAATGGCGTCATTATAAAAAAAAAAACACATTGACACACCTTAAATCAAGCTATATGATGTGTGCTTACAGCTCGCTGAATTTTGCAAAACTAAAGCCCCTTAAGTGGCTTCTTGGTATTTGTAAAATTTCATCGTAATCAAAGCAGAGCTGTGGGTTTGCATGTGAAACACACACACACACACACACACACACATAAACACACACACACGGGCAGTCCTAAGCTAGTGGTTAAGAAACCAGCACTGCGACCTGAAGATCCCCGGTTCGATTCCGGGTCCCACCAAGTGCTATGGCTGAAGTGCCCTTGAGCAAAGCACCTAAACTTAATTGCTCCCCAGATGCCATATACAGGGCTGCCTACCGCTCCGGGCACCTGTGCTCACTTCACCAGTGTGTGTATATGTGTGTTTCACGACACGGATGGGTTAAATGTGCAGGACAAATTCCATTGTGTGTAAGCATAGTTGGCAATAAGGATCACATTTACATACACATACACTGTATCTATATAGACTTGACTATATTAAAATAGATAATGATCATTGCTTAAATACAGTACAGGCGTGTACTGAATATTGGGCAGCTTTGCTTAAATGACACATTTTGGATTTTTTTCTTCAGTTAAGTGTATCTAAAGTTACATTTTCTAAAAATCTATTTTTATTCAGGTATTTTTTTTAAATCTAAGTTTTGAGGAATCAAACTTTGAAATAAAATGGAATATGTAAATGATCTACAGCTGCAGGCAATAAAAATAATTTAAGAAGTAGAGAAGATGTTTTGAATCAGTAGGCTGAATAAAGAGCTTCATAGCTCTTTATTAAAACTGAGCTGGACACAACTTTAACTTGCTTAACAATTTCCAACTGATAATTCAGTTGCAAAACAACTTCCAAAATGTTTGGAGAATATTAAAATATTAATCTTTGCTCAGGCCCAACATGGAGTTTGTGACGTGACACTTTCAGATAAGTAATTCACATATCCTGTGCAGATGAATAGTACCAAGATTTACGATGGGCACAGAAGGGTGATTTATTTCTCCTCATCCAGACCCTGAGGGTTGGCACCATTCACTCCACTAAAGCCGGGTACAGACAGGAAGCACACCACTTGTGATATTATTCAAATGAGCGCATTGTTTTTCTGTGTACTGACATGAATAAGGAGAGACACGACAAAACAAGATTAGATCGTTCCGAAACAATCAGCCGCTGTACGCTTGTGGCATTCTTAGTGTAGCCCACAAATTATGGTGGCCCGTTAATGAATGTGTCCACTCCTGATGCACATTATATTACATTCATTCATCATGAGTGGTCTGCGGAACAGTGATCTTCTGTAATCATACAGGCAGGTGTCAATTTAATACTATTTCTCATTTAACAAAACAAGTACACAAAAGTGAATGGCACGGTGGCTTAGTAATTAGCACATCCGCCATTCAGCGCTGGGGATTCCAGGTTCAAATCCTGATCAGGGTGGAGTTTCAATGTTCTTCCCTTGTCCCGAGGTGGATGTAAACCCATGAGGTCGGGGTTTCAAAGCCACAAGTGTTACAGGGTATATGATGCTGTCTGTATAAAACAAGAAACTTAAATATATATAAGCTATAAATATAGTTTGGAAGATTGAGTCCTGATGCTGGAGTAAGCGGAGCTTGAATAAGTCTATGTGCAGATGGACCCAATTTGAAGACATTATTTTTTATTTTTTAGCCCTGTCTCCCACAGAGATCAAATAGTTTTGGCTGTAAAATCTGTTCCAGGTGTTACTGGCATTTCACTGCGCGCTCTAATACAATTCATCCATTCATTATCTTCCTCTTAGTCCTCTACTAGGGTCGCGGGGGGGTTCCCCATGACAAACCAGGGGAGAATGCTTCGGGAGCTGGGCAGATACACCCAAGACAAGGTGCTAATCTATCACTGGGCACACACTCACTCATACAGACACACCTACAAACATACATTATATAGGGAGGAAACTGGAGAACATAGAGGAAACCCACATGGACACGGGGAGAACATGGAAACTCCACGCAGATAGGGATTCGAACCTGGATTCCCAGCGCTGAGAAGCGAAGTGCTAACCACTAAGCCACCGTGCCACCCCTCTCTATTACAATTTAAAGATAAATGATAAACACTTATACCACATAGATTATACGAACTCTTTATTGGCCATCATTATCTAATTTGATTACAATATAGGAATTGCGATGCTTTTTCTTCACTGCAAACTCTGTCTAGTGGTGTTTATGTCCATAAGCAACAGACTGATATAGAAGCAATAGAAAACTCAAGGTTGTGTGTCATTACAAATAACATTACAAATGAGGTGACATACAAAACTCACCTTCGGCTCGTGTCTGTAAGCAAATCACAGTCATGATGTGATTTGACCATAACACACTCCCTCTTATGTTTAATTGCTTACACGCAGACACAGACACACATACACAGACACACACAGACAGACACACACACACACACACGCACACACCATTAGTGACCGGTTTTGTAATGACACCAGACTTGGCCCAATTCGGGAAAGCTTTTACTGCAAACTCAGACCCTTTTAAGCAATTCTCACAGCTCTCTGCATGCAGCTTTGATTTGCATAAAGAGGGCACAGATGCAGTATCCTAAGGGATGCCATTCTCTGGCTTCTCCTGAAGTGTAGTGAAGGACATCCAAAGAAGGAGAGTGCATACTGTAGTGTCACGACAATGGGATCATTTTAGAGGAACAGCCACACCAGCTTTTGCTGCGTGATGTCATAATATATTACAATAATCTATTTACAGTGCTTAGAATAATTGTACAGCCCCTTCAAAAAGTAGGATTTGAGTCAATATCTCACCCACACAAGAAGAATGTCCACTTTATCAGAAGGCTGAGTTACATAGAACATTTGTTTGAGCAATAACATGAAAGTAACATTGATAATAATAACGTTAGACCCTTCAGGGGATCCAGATTTGAATCCCAATCTGGGTGGAGTTTCCATGTCCTCCCCAGTCCATGTAGATTTCCTCCTTGTTCTCCAGATTGGATTTAATGCAAATTGACTGTTCACAGTCCAAAAACATGGATCAAGTCAATTGAATTCTCCAAATTGCCCCATATAGATTGTGTCTGTGTGAGTGAGTGTGTGCCCAGCAATGGATTGGCGCCCGAGACGTTCTCCCCTGGATGGGCATGGGGAACCCCACCGCAACCTTAATAGAGGATAAAGCGGGAGATAATGAATGAATGAATATACTCTATAATATATGTGTGTGTGTGTGTGTGTGTGTCAGAGCAAGTGTGTGTCTAGCGATGGATTGGAACCCTTTCCTCGGTGTATCTGCTAAATTCTAACCAAAACTTGAAGTTTGAGTTGTAACTTTAAAACTCTGAAAATGTTAATTTAATATTGTGTGTGTGTGTGTGTGTGTGTGTGTGTGTGTGTGTGTGTGTGTGTGTGTGTGTGTGCCTGCTCCACTGTTATTTTAGGTTTGAATTAAGCAAATGCCAGTATTCTCCTAAACATAAGAGAGCAAAAAGAGTGTCATCTTCTTTGTCTCAGGTGAAAACAATTCTTTAACTAGAAAAACCACAGAGGAAATAGAAATCAAACTGATCCGCTGTGTGCGCCAGGAGCTAGGATGATGTTAATGTTAATTCCTGTGGCGTTAGCTAATCCTGTGGGTGCTGACAGCCCTTCATTTTATCATGTGCCCCATGTGGTATTAGAGCACTTCCAGAAAGAACTTTCCCGTCAACTTCATTTCTGCTTTTATACTGTGGGCTCTTGGATATAAGCAGTTCCGACACAGTGATGCAAGGGTTCTTTAGTTCTTAACATCACCCTGAGTACACGCTAAATACAACCAGCATGCTGTAGTTATGAAAGTCAGACATGCCTCATTTCAAGCTGTCAAACTGATTGGTGAAAGATAATACTCCAGATGTGAAAAAGAAGGCTCTGTATGAGGGCACTGAAACAATGCTAAATACTACAAGCTGTGTCTGTGGCAATGCTGCCCTGTTCTATACCATATAGCTCTATGGAATTTTTATATATAACCAAAATAATATAGATATCCAAATACTACACCTTGTGAATGCAAAGGATGTAGTAGAACACAGCGATACCTAGAACCTTCTAGTTTTTCAAACTAAGCCCATGCACCTCTACAATATAAAATACTTCACTGTACGATTAGAGTAGTACAATGCTTCACTCTATTTTAATGTACATTTATATACTGCCTGAGAACATAGTATAGCAGTCAGAGGTGTGCATTATTGTCAATAATCAGATTTAAGAACCAAACTACCCATGGTATAATACCCCTTAAAGGGGTTATAGAAACCTAGAGGTTACATTTACATTTACATTGTCATTTAGCAGACGCTTTTATCCAAAGCGACTTACAAAAACACCACAAGTCAGAAGCCATGGAGAAAACCAACTATACTGTAAATTTATCAAACCTGATTGTTATTCAATGCTGCAACCCCCCCCCCCCATTTTTTTTTCTACAACAGGTATTTGTTACCTTTAGTGACATAAATGTGTGTGTGTGTGTGTGTGTGTGTGTGTGTGTGTGTGTGTGTGTGTGTGTGTGCGCTTCAGTAGCGTACTGTTGAAAAGCAGTGTACATTTATTTATAATTAATTTAGTAATGGTGTGTGGTAGCTCAGTGATAATGGTGTTGGGCTACCAATTTGAAGGTTGTGGGTTCAAATCCTATGTCCACTGACGTTACCAATGTGGGACCCTTAACCCACATTGCTCCAGGGATGTTGTGGCCAACGCTGTGCTCTGACCCCAACCATCAAGTTCGGATACTTGTAAGTCACTTTGGATAAATGCATTTGCTAAATGATCATATATATTATACACACACACACACACATTATATATATATATATATATATATATATATATATATATATATATATATATATATATATATATATATATATATATATATATATATATATATATATATATGATATATCTGTGTGTGTATATATATATATATATTAAGCAAAAAGAAACAAAAGAGAAACACTAAAGTACAGAGAGGAATGAGATCCAACAGGGGGAAACAGAAAGACCACCGAAGTGAGTGAGAGAGGGGAAAAAACTAAGAAAGAGCAAGAGAAGCCCCCTTGCAGGAAATCTCCCCCCTCCCTCCTCCTTAATGAGGTTAACTGTGAAAGCCTGTTCAGGATACTGTTCTCTTTTGCAAGTTTTAACGGAAGGATTTTGCGACGCTCAAAACAGGACCAATTTGAGTTAAACCTACACCCTACTTACACCCTAATGAGTGAGCACTACATGTATTCTAACTTAATATACGGACATCAGATTGTTGTCCGTATGAGCTGTGATCAGATTGTTGTCGAATGAGCTGTGATAAGAATCTGACACCTTCATCAGTGTTTGAATGTTTGTTAAAGCAACTTGATGCTATATTGTGATGGCAGGAAAAGAGTCCGAGTTCATGCCACAATACTGGTCAACTCACTGCCGGGGGTGTGTGTGTGTGTGTGTGTGTGTGTGGTGTCAGTGTTCCAGGTGGAGTGTGGGAGGAGTGCCTGGCATACTGGCTTTTGTAGGCAGTCTCGGCAGACTGACGTTAGCGCGGTAATCGCTTTAGCTGATCCCGCTCGGCTGTGTGTGAGGCAGATGTTTGTCAGGACACGGCACTGCTCAGCATTCACACTCCACTAAGCAAGATTAACCACCGCCGCCCTTATTTATTTATTTGCACAACCCCCCATGCCTGGCCCCATTCTTAATCCCTCACTAAAAATATATATTCATTTCAAAGAATTTACTTCAACCAAAAAAATAAAAAATTGAATAGAAAACAACACCCCGCTTTTCCAGAAGTGACAATTCAGATCAAATAATGAAGTGATGAAATGTTTTCGGCATGTTAATCAAAGACAAGGAAATGCCTTCAGTAAGAAATATTAGCATATCAGTGACTCCTTCTTACCCCCCCCCACACACACACACACTTCCTTTCCTTTTTTTTTTCTTTTTGGGGTAATGCTGTGGTTCCACTGTGCAGGTGCTGGGGGCCCCACTGGCCGGCGGCATCCACAGACATGCACCAGGCTCTGATGCAGGCAGCAGCCCTTGCACATAAACACTACCAGACGCCTCAGCCACATGTTACTCACAGTCGTCTCCGAATTTTCCTGTCATGATGTCTTGATACACTGAGTACACAATTCCCAAAGCATTTTACAGCTACACAGTTCTGGCTCGTAGAAGGTTCCTACCAAGCGAAAAACCATTCCTGTGTGATGGGGCTGAAGTCAAACCAGCTGTCCGAGGATTCGGCCAAAACACTAGATGAAGTGATGTTTCCTGAAGCTGTATTATTTATTTGTATGCAGATGGGATACATTTCCTAAATTTCACATTTTAATAATACATAGAGAGTGGCACAGTGACTTTGTTGTTAGCCCATCCACTTCTCAGCACTGGGGATCCACATTTGAATCCCAAACTGGATTGAAAACAAAAGTCATGTTCTCCCCATGTCCACCGCATGGGTTTCCTTTGGGTTCTCTGGTTTTCTCCCACAGTCTAAAAACATGGATTCAAGGCATATAAAAAGCTATACATTGCCCCATATAGTGTGTGTTTGTGTGATTGAGTGTGTCCAGCAATAGACTGGCATTCTGCCCTGGGTGTGCTGCCCAAATTTTCTCCCCTGGATGGGCATGGGGGAACCCCCGTGGCCCTAGTACAAGGTTAAGTGGAAGATAATGAATGAATAAATGAATTATACATTGAGGGTGGAACGGTGACTTAATGATTTGCCTCTCAGCGCTGGGAATCCAGGTTCGAATCAAAGAGTTTCAATGTTCTCCCCATGTCCATCATATAGGTTTCTTCCGAGTTCACAGGTTTCTTCCCATGGCCCAAGAACATAGATTCTCTCTCTTTCTCTCTCTCTCTCTCTCTCTCTCTTTATATATATATATATATATATATATATATATATATATATATATATATATATATATATATATATATATATATATATATAAATAAAGTGTGTTTGTGTGTGTGTCAAGTGCTAGATTGGCACCCTATCCTGTGTGTATCTGTCCAGCATCTGAAACCCCGTGCAACCCTAATATAGGATTAAGTGGAAGATAATGAATGAATGAATGAATGAATAATACATTAAATGTCAAATGAGGGTAAATAATCCCTAGTTTAAAGATGAAGATGATGATGAAGAAGATCTAAACAACTTGGAGAAGAAAGAGATTCCAACCTGTTTGCAGAGCAGGCATGTATACTGGTGAGCGGCCCCCCCCACCCCCTCCCCTCCCTTCATAGAGACTGCAGGGAAGCTCCCTCTGTCCCGGTTCCACTCTATACAGGAATCCAGCGCACCTGCAACCAGATAACACATAACACATGTTAATAACATATACAAAACCATCAGAGAGCATCAGTTCAACTACTCGCTAACATTTCTCAATGGTAGCAAGAAAAATCTAAACACGGACGCCAGATCAGCAAATTATCAGGATTATTAATATGGTTATTAACTTAATTCATAACTTACTCATGTAATTTAATTAACTGAAAGGCACTTTGGATAAAATCCTTTGTTGGATAACTAAATGTAAATCTAATGTAAATGTTCTGAAATGAGTAAATTCATTTACTGCTACTTTAATTATGACAATGCCTTATTACCATCCACAGTAAATATCATTCATTCATTCATTCAGAACAACAGCGGCTTATCCCAGCACTTTAGCTGCTTAAATGTGGACACATCCCAGAAAAATCAACAGTCTCTTACAAAGCAGACACGCGTTCACAGTACATTCGCATCCGGAGAGAGTTTTGTATTTTCAAATCATCTGATAGCATGGTTTTGGACTATATGAGTGTACACTGCAACAGCTTAAGAAAACCCACTCAGATAAGGGGAGAACATACTAACATTTAACAAAAAGAGCCTTGTCTCTCTCCTTTATAAGAATACAACTCTATAGAGAGACAACGTCACTGTGTTGCCTCCACAGTGAATATTCATTATTAAATATATCACTTATAAATATATCACTTATATAATCACATATAAAAAATGAGCTCGATCTTTATAAAAAAGGTTTCAACCTGACAAAACCATCATTCTAAGTGAAACTCATTTGAAAACATACTATTGTGTTTTTATGCACACAATATAGAGAAACGTATTAGGACACTCCTATTATTTTTAAGGATTCAAGGAGCGTTTATTGCCATTTGGATCGCATGTGGTACATGAAATGAAAAAGAAATTGTGGTTCATGGACCCCCATTTTACCCTAAGCAATTTTCATTAGTGTATAATATGTAGTTCTATGTAAATAATATTTAATAAATATTTATTAAATATAAATATTACTAAAAGGGTACTAATTCAAATACATGGACATGGATTTTTGACAATGTTAGGCTTCCATCTTTGTGGAAACAGTTTGGAGAAAATGCTTTACTGTTGCAGCATGGCTGTACATCTGTGCACAACACAAAGAAGAAATTAATATAAAGAAACAGTTGAGATGAACTAGAATTGAGATTGTCAGTCAGACCCTCTAAACCAACATAAATATCCAAACCAAATAAAGTCTCTTATAGGTACAAAGAGGGGTTCTGCCTGAATGGGATGTCCTTAGTTATGTTATATGTTGGTGTTCTAATACTTTTTTGGTCATTGAACAGACGCTTTAATCCAAATATTCCAACTTGTTTGGGGTCAGAGAACAGGGTTGGTACAGCACCCCTGGAGCAATGAGGGTTAAGGGCCTTGCTGAAGTACCCACATTTGTAACTTTAGTTTAGGAATTTGAACCCACAACCTTCAGATTGATGGTCTTCACACCCTTAGCACTGAGCTACCACACCTTTGTCCATATAGTATATTTTGTGTGAGATGAAATGACTCAACTTAATTGTCAAACACCAAGGTCTTGTGTATGACCATGTGAAGTATGGTATGTTCTATTGTTTACTCATGGGTTTTCTCCTGGTACCTTCAATTAAGTAAGGTCAACTGGAGAAACTACATTGTCCTTTAGTGTGACTGTGTAATACATGTGTCTGTCTGTTCATCTGTCCAACAACATTCAATATGTTGCCTTAGCACTCAGGATAAGTGGCTTGGAAGACAAATGACTGAATACATTTATGTCTTTGGTTCAAATCCAATTCTTCCGCCAAACCCCCACTTCTTCCTCATGACCCCATTACCCTCCCCTGACATAAACCTTAGGGGGTGGGGATCCCCTTTTTGAACATGAATTTCAGACACAGTACATGTCTATATACACCTCACTTAGAATAGAGGGGCAAAAATAGCTAAAAAGAAAAGATAGTCGTTGGGTAACATACTTGGTAATGCCAAAGTATAAAGTATAATGATTATTTCACATAAAAAGACAAAGACAAATTATAAAGCAATAATCTTTTTCTATATTCAAACCAGCTCTCTTACACAAAGCCAAGCCACCACCCAGTTCCATTCAAGCCTCATCAATTTCATCAAAATCCTACTTGGACCTCCATTCGCGGTCCGGTCTTTGTATTTGTCAGTGCTTGTTTGTGTAAATTTATCTATAAGTCTTTTGTTAATTATTTTCAGCTGTGTTTTCAGTCATCTTTGCTCCCGCTGTATATTTAAGGCCGCCTCCTACCTCTCATCAATGTTTGTTTGTCATTTAAGAGTCATGTCTGGTTCTCTGGTTTCCTCCCACACTACAATAACATGGATTCAAGGTATATTAAATGCTCTAAATTGTCACATATAGTGTGTTTGTAAGTGTGTTTGTGTGACTGAGTGTGGCCAGCAATAGATTGGCACCCTTTCCTGAGAGTATCTGCCCAGCACTCGAAACTTTCTCCCATGGATATGGGGAACCACCCCACGACCCTAGTAGAGGATTAAGTGGAAGATAATGAATGAATTAATTAATTAATTAATTAATTTAATATTAAAGCATTTTCCAAGTAAATAAATAGGCAAGTACATTTTGTAGGAAAATAAAATCTTTTACATTATGTTTATGCAGATGGACAAATCTTAAGCAAGCACCCTCGTATATGCAAACTTTTGGGCTAATATGCCATCAAATACAAGTCTTGAACTGGAAGCAGCTGACAAGGCATGGTATGTGCCCATAAGGCTCCCTCTCTCACATGGTGTCCTTCCAAAAAGGTTATCATAGAGCCGCTTTGTCACTCTTAATCCAAAATTCATTACATATAGCAGTTACTGCACTTTAATGCGATAGGGTTCCTGGATGCCTGGCTAAGCTCCTTCACAGTTCATTGGAAAGTGCGGTTAGCACGTGCGAGAGAATTAGATACTTTATATAACAAATGGAGGTGCCATAAACATGTATGGTGGTGCATGTCATCATGAAATCTAATTTACTAAACTCACAACTCAAGGCAAATTGACAGAATAAGCCTATTTAGTCAAGTGATGGCATCTGGGACTTTAGAATTTGACATGAGTGTACAGTGCCAGGACAGAGCAACATACGAAGGTCAAGCAGTGCCATGTAAGAAAAACTGGCAGGCGATAATGACTATCCCTTCAATCCGAGCTAGGCTCAGATAGCTGTTAACTGCATTGAATGGCTTACTGCCTCAGCTTACAGCACACATGTGCTAAAGAAGAAACTTTATAGATTCGTGTTCAAGTCAGCGAAAGATAATGTTAAAAATAAAATAAAATTGTAACCATACAGTCTCACAGTCACCATTTGGGGATAGAAACCTATAGTGATGAGGTGACAGCACAACCTACACCATAACACAGCCTCAAACTTACCAAATTAACATACAATGGGGCCGTTACAAAATTTGATATAAATGAAGTAAAATGATAAATAACACTCAAAAATAATGCCATTTATCTTTGAAAGAGGGTGAAAGTCTGTATGTGTTTGTGTGTGTTTCCTATACAAATCCACATTGTTGCTTTGATTAACATGGCAACTGAAACACAGTCGTAGGCTTGTGATTGAGGAACCAGCCTTGCGACCTGAAGGTCCCCAGTTCGGTTCCTGGTCCCACCAAGTACCATGGATGAAGTGCCGTTAAGAAAGGCACCTAACCCCAATCGTTTCCCGGGTGCCATATATGAGACTGCCCACCGCTCTGGGCAAGTGTGCTCACTTCACCAGTGTGTGTATATGTGTGTGTTTCACTACACGGATGGGTTATATATAGAGGACAAATTCCTTTGATTCTAAGCACAGTAGGCAAAACAGATCACTTTACTTCACTGTACTCTTAGGAAAGCTGCAGAGGTTTATGTACTCTTTACAACCACCAAGATCCGACCAATTATGTGTAAAGTAACATTTCCACCATTTGCAGGAAACATCATCACAAAGAACTATTTTCTAGTAAAGTAGTTTCAGCTCATATTAAATTCATATAAATAGCATAGCATTCAACAAGAAGTCAAACATTTGCATATAAATGCAAAATCATCCAAATTTCTTGGTATTTGTGGTTGTAATAAAAAAGCATGCACTCAAACTCAATCAACTCCACACGTCTGATATTCAGAATCAGAATCAAAACACTTTATTGATCCCCGAAGGGAAATTGCAGAATGATTTCAATATTCCATAAGATATCTTGTGATGATTTGCTTTCTGTAATTAAGTGAACTTATAGATGCGTGATGGGTTTGGAAAGTTCATGAAAAGTTCATGAAAGTTTTTAGCTAACAATGTCTTGTATGAAAATATTTATTTAGTTAAAATTACTACTAAACACTAACTATCTTTACTAATAGTGCATACAGAGAACATTCTTAACTATGATATTCATCTCATCTCATTATTTTAGCATATAATCCTATACTAGGGACTGGGAGGGGGGTGTCCTCATGCCCATCGGGGGAGAACGTTTTGGAGACATGAGGAGAACCCGTGCGGATATGGGGAGAACATGAACACTCCATCCTGATCGGAATTTGAACCGAGAACCCCAGCGTTGAGAAGCGAACATGCTAATCACCACACCATCATGCTGCCTCTACTGTCATATTCATTGTGCAAATAAAACAAATCAGCATTACTGAAATGAACACGTCCTTCTCTGCAGGGGAGACAGAATGTTATTCAGGCATTATTGGCTCTAATGGAAAGCAACTGCTGATCTATACATTTGGTTAAATGAGTGTAGCGGGATATTCAGGACACTTCCACAATCAAATTCCATGTGAAAAGCACAAGGTCACACTGCAGCGTCTCATTCTACTGCCACCAATGTTAACTATTTAAACTTGAAAAGCATCAGAATCAGACAGCCGATTTGATGGATTGAACAAGAATAGGTGTTTGTTAAAGTACATGCTGGCTTTGCTTTTCTCGTGGTGTGTGAAGAATGGTGTTTAACATTCACATGTACCTTCATGCTTTTATAAGAGCCTGTTTCGAATACTGACTGCGATTAAGAAACGGGCGACAGCCAACCCAGCTCTTATTTCTTAAGTCAGTCTCAGCACTATAAAAACATGAATGACAAACATGTGTGTTCAGAGTTCAATGCTAAAGCAACAAATTGAGTCCTAGCTGCCACAACCTTGAATTGTTAGAACAACAGAAGCCTCTTTTACCTAAAACTACATCGGCTGTTTCACTCAGTGCAAATTGAGCCACTTAAGGGAAAACTTTTACCTTTTCAACCGGCAGCATTTGTGAAATGAACTACACAAAAACTTGAATATGACATGTTTTTCGTTATTGCTAAATAAAGATTGACTAACAAGTAGTTGAGAAGTTCAACACAGCTTCGTATTTTGTGTTATAACGATCTTGACATCAGTTGAGTTTAAACCATGTTTACTTTTGATGAATTTTTAGAAAGTAAGCCTAACAGTTACGACCTAAACGGAACAACTTCTAAACTGTAATCATGAATTATTTAATTTTTTTTTTTTATAGTGACGTAGTGGTTAGTCTCTCCGTGCTAAAAGTTTCTGTATACTGTCTGAGACGGAACATTCAGTCATATTTTTGCCTTTCGCTTCAATTAAAGCTAAAGCTTAGCAGGTGGCATGATGGCATAGTGGTTTGCATGTCCAACTTTCAGCGCTGGGCATCCAGGTTCGAATCCCGATCTGGGTGGAGTTTCCATGTTCTCCCTTTGTCCACCTGGGTTTTTGTCGAGTCCTCTCACAGTCCAAAACAATGGATTAAAGGTAATTGGCTCCTCTTAATTACCCTCTATCAAAATTGTCCCTATATAGTGTTTGGTGTGTGTCTGTGTGAGTGTGTGTGCCCAGTGATGGACTGGTGCCTTTTCCTGGGTGTATCTGCCCACTGTGCCCATTCCCAAAAGGTTCTTCCCTTTGGATGGAAACCCCCTGCGACTGTAGTATAAAATTAGGCTGTCAAGAAGGTAATGATATAAGATGAGATTTATATATAATGTATTATGTTCTATCCCAGTAGAAGACAGTACATTAACACATTCGTTCATTCATTCAGTATCTTCTGCTTAATTCTCTACTAGGGTTGCCCAGCAAGGTGAAAATGTTTTAGTCGCTGGGCAGATACACCCAGAACAGGATGCCAATCTGTCACTGAGCACACACTTACTCACACAGACACACATAAACACACTCTCTATATGGGGCAATTTAGAGCATTTCATTTTCCTTGGTTCCATGTTTTTGGACTGTGGAAGGAAACCGAAGAACCCAAAGAAAACCCCCACGGACATGGGGAGAACATGAAAGATTGGGATCCGAACCTGAGAAGAGAACGTACTAACTACTAAGCCACCGTGCCAACCTCCATTAACACAAACGCTGTAATATTAACTGTAGATTCTTGACTGAAAATAAATAAATCAGTATCCATGACACTATTAAATTTAATGTTATTATTGTAAGTGCTTCACCTTCACATTCTTTAAAGGAGATCAGTGACATTTAAATTTCTATGTGAGCCCCGTCCTGTCAGTATGTTCAGTGATTTAACATTCTCACATGGTCTGTAAAATGAGGACACTAAACACTAGCGGTAGAATTTGATTAGGAAGTGAAGTGTGTGCACTTGTGCCAGAATAACCAAAGTGCTAGGTCATTATTAGTTTACTTAACCTCGCTTAATGTGCTTAACAAAAATATACAGCTGAGCTCAAAGTGACCTGCATTTTTAACTTCTGCACAATGCAGATTTACAAAACGCTCACGGACGAATCTACAATACAAAACTTATGTTCGCAATAAAAGCAACATTAGGGTGAGCTGCTACCCACGCTACCAAAAGTCACAATGATTCATTATAAATGAGCCAGTGTGGTTTGGCTGATTACTTTTAACAGCCGTAGTAGCAAAGTGAGGTCACAATGATGTTTTTTTATGTGATTAAAATTGTAGAGTACACTTAAATGTGTTTTTGATCTGTCACCTGACACATAACTGTACATCAAAACAAAAACAATTCATTTTTATAAAAAAAAGTTAATTTAGAGTAATTTGGCCGCTTCTTGGTGTTTGTAAAGTAAAATATGTAAACACTTCTTGGTGTTTGTAAAGTATAAACTTTCGCATGTTCCCGAAGAGTATGTCTAATATCATGGTAATCAAAGCAACCGTCTGGATTTGTATAGGGAACACACACACACACACACACACAAACTTTCACCCTTATTTATAAGATTTGACATTTTATGGGTTGTAAATGGCTCTACTGTTTCAAATCATGCTGAGGCTTGTAAAGCTGATGCTGACATGAGGACCTCACTCAACGTCACAACGGAAAAAATGTTAACACTCTAACCAGACGTAGGAGGTCCAACTCTCTTACTGCCCTGCCCCTGAGAGAACAACTTAAAAAACACGGTCATTTTCAAATAAATGCTAATATACACACTACATATTAGACATTCTATTTAAACAGAAATTGAGTTACAGGTTGTGGACAAAAATGCAATGAAGAGATTGGGTATACTAATTTTGATGTGGAGTATAATAAAAACGCAGAAAACTAGTGCACATCTTGCGTTGATGTTTATTGATGCCAAAATACATTTTTTTGCAGGTTTATTTGACAATAGAGCTTCTTAAACTGATATAATATATGACAGAGCAGTGGCTATCAAACTTTTCACCACTTCCAGACCATGTGACACATATCAAACCAAAGCTTCCAAGTACCATCTATGTTTTTCGTCATGGAACAACATATGACAAACATCAATTAGGTTTGAGTGTATGTTAAAGCAAAGATACGAGAGGGCGTGGCATTTTTGTGAATAAATCACGTGAACAAGGTGTTGTTAGGCACGAAGCGGAGTGCCATCACACATCTGTCTCTTGATTTTTTTTTCACAAAAAAACACGACCTCGAGTGTCCTATTGCTTTTATAAAATAGTCACCAACACACACAAAAAAAGGTTTGCTTCATAAATGCATTAAATAAAAGTGAAATACACTAATACACTAGACTTCTGTAACAAAATCTATTTAAGGTGAAAACTGACCCTGAGTAACAGAATTCCGGTTCAAATCAAATACTGCCATTCAGTGGCCAAATTACAGATCACAGTTTATAAAATGTGTTGTATATTCATACCATTATTTGGCGTACTACCTCGTGCTACTTTGCATATCACTAGTGGTAGGCATACCACAATTTGAGAATCACATTTTTGCAATGCAAGTAATAATGCAAATAAACTCGTTGCTAGGTAACAGCAGCTTTCATTAAGCATCAGTATGATAAAGTGTTAAATTCGAGTTACTGATCAAAAAATAAAATTCCATTTATAATTGTACTATAGACAATGGTTTGAACTTGTGCTTTCAACTGCTTTGGAACGGCATCTCAATGACTGCACCACATCTGTGTACATTTGCGAGTCGCATTTTGCACAAGAATGCCACAGTAACTATATGGAGGTCCAGATATTGTAACGTAATATCCCTGGTTAGAGGGTTTTTCCATTTAACCACAAAAATTGCAATGAGCTCCAGATGCGGCTGCACCTGAAGCTAATTAGTTCCCGGCTCTGAGTGTATTTAAGTGCTCAGCGTATTGCAGGGGACATTTTAATACATATGAACTCTTGAAGGGCACATTTATATTTTGTATATTTGTTGTCTCTTTCACAATTAACAGTGCACGGCCCAAGCTTGGTTTTACAGCAGTTTACCAAATATAGAGGGATTTCCCTGACCACTGTATGCTTAGCTTAAGGGGCTGGATCAGGGTGCAACATGTCCACACTCTGGGTACCCACTCTGAACTGTAATGGTAACTGTAGGTCACTCCTTTCCCAGCTGAAAGGAGAAGCAGGTGAAAGTGCAGTAAGGCGCTCACCTATGCTTAAGCGGCTGACATCCCCTGGAAGGTGACACTTGTTTTTCGTAGCTATTGTGGACTCGAGATGAGACAATTAATATTTTTTTTTATTTATCACGATTAAAAATGTTAAAATTATTTTTATCCTAAGAGTGCCTCAACATTGTCATGACAACATTTATAACATGAGTATGTACTTTAAGGGGCCCCAATATTTTTAACATTGATTTTTCATGAAGGAATTTATTGTTTTGTGTTATAAAGAATATTTTGAGTTAATATTCAGTAAAAGCGCTGTGCTGTCCTTTTTCATAACAAAATGTTATTTCGAGTTTACACTGACAATAACAAACAAGAAAAACCATGCATTTTCCCGTGTATTTTTTTTGGTAAAATAATCGTGCAATCGTGATTATTTCTTAGACAATAATTGTATTATCAAAAACTGTAATCGTCTCAGGAACTCCCACTAGTGTCTCAGCAAGGTCGATGCAGATGCACAAAGACCTGGGCTCACTCACTTACACTTTTACCAGCAACACCATGCGCATTACCGATATGTGTCACCCTGCCAGCTTTCCCTCACGCCTCCAGAGGTTTCATACTCTGCAAATTCTAAAAGTCTAAATAACACAAAGAGAGATCTGAGCTCATTTCCTGTGGCTCCAGCTGATAACAATGAATTTTACTCTCTAGTGAGGGTTAAGGAAGCAATCACCAATATAACATTAGCTACCATTAAGATCATAACACCTGCAAAATGTGATTAGTGTGCCAATTTTATTAACTATTCAAAAAAGTTTCCTTTGTGTCATGCTCCTCATCAAAATGGCATGAGCTGTGCAGCTAATGGTTACAAAGGAACTAAGGCATTAGAGACATTGATTGTAAGTTTTGGCAGCTATAAATCACCTTATGTTAAACCTAGCATTAAAATGCCATGTCCCTCATCACTATGTATTAATCTAGTTCCCGGGTGTCAAACTCAAACGCACCGGGGCAAACTCAAAGCACACTTTGGGTTGCGGTTTGAACAGGAGAAACATTTACTGAACAAACTAAAAGTAATGTTTTCTAAACACGAATAGGAATAAAAACAAACAGAAATATTATTCCACAACAAATAAACATAAACTTTATATAACTTAAAATAAACGTTACAACTATGAACATGCTGAAAATTATGAAAATGAAATAAAAATGATGCTTTCTTGCAAAAGTAAAAATAACGCATCAAAACATTCAGTTTTATTTGTTTTTGAACTCTGAATATATTTAAATATTTATGTTCTCCATAAAAATATTCCTGTTAAAATCATACAAATTTAAAATATGGGAATGGTCCAAAAAAACATATCACCGGGACATTAATAACAATAATAATAGGTCAATGTAAAATGATGTTGCGGGCCAGATAGAATTGCATTACGGGAAATATATGGCCCGTGGGCCTATAATCTAGTGACGATATGCCCTTAGCAATCTCAAATGACATTAAAATCCTAACATGAAAGAATTAGAGACATTATGCTTTAGTTAATTCTAAGGCCACTTTACATCATTCTACCTGCAACAAAAGCAAACGCGTGCAGGACGCACTTTCAAATCCTGTGCAGGTAATTGGAGACTGTGTCAGGCTTGTGTTTGTCTGTAATGTGATTACCGTAGTCATGTAAACAGATAGACATGTTATTAAGCCTTTCCTTAATCAGTTTACTCTATGCCAATGGAGCCATATTATGATTGTCGTCATTCAAATATTAACAGGTTGTTATGTTAATGTAGCACATGATACACACTGATGCTGCCTTACATGGTACCATTATAAGAGACTCTAACTAGGTTATATAAAGAGACACTAAGTTTAGAAGCACTTTCTGTCGTCTGCTTGATTACAAGATTAATGATAAATGTGCTTATTATTTTTGGGACATGTGGAATAATAAAGCACACTGTCTAGATGACTAAAAATAGAAGCTGTACTCCCGTTAATATTCTTATATATAGCTCACCCTCAAACACCAGTTTGCATCATGGCGTTCATTCGAACAGTTCGGTTCGAATTGCAAATGCTTTTGTCAAAATGCAGGAGCTACCCCAGCTTCGATCTACTAGTTTGAGACATCCTGGAATTGAGAAACTATAGCTTTTCTCCTCATAACACACTCTCAATTAAAAAACCCAACCAGCCTAAGTGCAGAGACATGCAGAAAAAAAATCAATGTAGCCAGCAGAGCAAACGATTGGTAATTGCAGCTGGAGAGGGGAGTACTAAAGTGATTTGTTAAGGTGAAATAACACAGCTCCCTCCTAACAGCACTCGTTCATTGGAGACAGAAGTATGGTGGCGGAGGCCTGCCAAAAGCAGTAATTGATAATTTACATGCAAATAGAAAAGCCAAAAAATGGGCACGGTTTCGAAAAGGCAGCAAGCTCTTTCAGATACTGTGTGACTTCCTGCAAAATCAATTCACACTCTGAAGAAAGCATTTTCTTCAGCTGGAGATAAAGTGGCTGACTATGAGCCGTCAGATACCTATCAATGGGAAATTAGCAAAAGAACAGCATTTCCTCAAACAAACAGGTCAAGTGTTCCACCTAACGCTGTTGCCTCAGATTTAAATAAACAGTGTCATCATGTTACTTTCACGAACGCTCTACGAAAAACGTCAAGAGCAAACAGATCTACCATTCTAATTTCTAAATCTCTAAGTTTCAGGATATTGCACCATATGAATTTCACATTTTGCAAACACAGATGCTGCTGGCAGTGGAACATTAAATGGTACCTGTAACTAGGGATGCGACGATTAAAGATTTTGATGGTATGGTTATTGTCTAAGAAACTATTACGATAATGCAAATATTACAATTATAATGCAATAATTAACTTTACCAGCAAATCATCAGAGATCATAGAATTAATTTAATTCACAATTAATGCAAGGATAAATAACATTTATGTATTTTTCTTATGAATGTCATCATGAGGATGTTAAGGCGTTCATACAATAAATTAATTGTAACGCTTTTCAATCACAGTTAATTACAAAAACAATGAATTGCCTCATCCCTAACTGTGATTACAGTTCAATATCAGTAAAGATCAGAGAAGGTATGGCATGATGACTTGAATTAGAGTCCCAGTTGTGTATTGATAACTATTACATGTTGAATCTTATCATCGGATTTGTGTAATTCCTGTTTCTCATCATCTGGATCTATTTATTTAAACTTACAATATACTCATTAACTATCTTACCCTATATATTCCTAACATCGTTACAGCAATATTTTTTAGTTAGTTTCTCTTCCTGAGGATTTATGGATATCTTTTTTCCAAGGTAGCTCCCTAAGTTTCCACAGTGGGCTATTCTTCCAGGCATCTGAATTCCATGTCTGTCTTTCCCTCAGGCAATTGTGTTTCATTTCACTATTACCTGTAACATTATCAGTCACTGTACACCAATTTCACAAAAGTAGGCTTTTATAAAGTAGTAGTTCCGGTCCTTAAATTGATTGGCTGAGCTTCTGGTCCACCCGTGACATTATTGACAACAATGCACACCTCTGACTGCTTTAAATTTGTATCAATGCATAAAATACAACACATTATTTTAAATCATGTATCATTATTGGAAATACAGATTAATATAAACTACAAGATGATTCACCATAAAAACTAAAACTGTATTATGTTATTCAGCAATTAATTAAGATGAAAATATTTACAGTTAAAATAACTGTATTCTTTACTAATCATACACATAGAGACTTAACTGTGATACTCATCTTATCTCATTATCTTCCATTTAATCCTATACTAGGGACTAGGGTCATGGGGGGTTGCCCATGCACATCCAGGGGAGAATGTTTTGGGTGCTTGGCAGATACACATAGGACAGGGTGCCAATATATCACTGGACACACTCACTCACGCCCTCACACACTTTATAGAGGCAATTTAGAAAGGAGCAGTCAATTCAGTTTCAATCCATTTTTGGACAGTCCATGCAGATCGAGATTCAAACCTGGAAAGAGCTGTTTGGCTGACATGATGTCCACTATGCCACAATGCCACCCGCCAACATATTCTTTAATTGTAACTTAAAGCAGAAATATGACGGTGTGTTGTGTTCTGGGTCGGACAGCATACAGAACCTCCTGTTTTTTTTATTTTAGAACTGCACACTGTACTCACCTGGTGGGATCCTTGCAAGAGCCCATTGTTATAAAGAGCAGCAGCACTGAATTTCCTCCATTTCAATGCAGTTTATCTTATTGTAGATTAATGAACACCCACACTGTTAGAAATGCTGCTGTACCCTTTCAAATATTCATATACTTTGAGCTTTTGTTCTTTGAAAGATTCTGTACAATTTGTTCGGATCTTGACATGGTTCATTAAAGCTTTTTTTTTGTATAAGACCAACTGGATACTTAGAAATACAGACGTCTGGAGAAATCATTAGCCCAAAGGTTTTCATGCTGTTCCCAACTTAGACTGTCAATGATTAATCAGTGTGCGCAACGAAGGCATAAGTACAATTGTTGGTCTGTTAAAAGTATGAACTGAATATGTCTGTTACAATGATCCAGATAAAGACTTTTTGATAATTAATAGTGAGATCCAGGTGAAGCCAAACACTGTGGTTCATTGATTAAAATGGTTCCCCTATGTGATGTTGGATTTGCTGCATTGTTATTGCTGTATAATAAAATGTGATAGACATTAATCAGTGCAATGTGGTTGTGTCATGCAGTCATTATAAAGGCTATAAGCTGGACATTTCAGCTGGTTATACATCTTACATTTTAAAACATACAAAACACTCATCTTAATGAATGCATGATTTATACGAAAAAGATTCAGGCTTGTGCACCACCATCTAAAAGTCAAAATGCAATCATTTTAATCATTTTAACTGTAAACTGTAAACTACAGTTACCGGCCATTTTATTAGGTACAGCTCATTGTTTCTCCACTGATCATATAGATGGACTTTGCAGTTCTACAATTTCATTCTGTAGTCCATCTGTATCTCAACATACTCTGTTAGTCCCCTTTATCAGAACCTACACTCTCTGGTGATTTGATTAGGTACAGCTCATTGTTTCCTCACTTACCATATAGATGGTCACTGCTGTGTCTGAATAACTCATAGCAGCACAACACACAGTAACACACCTGCACCACCATTTCAGTATCACTACTGAATCATCCACTATCCCAATACATACTCTATGGAGGATATAGCCATCAGAAAACATAGTAAAATAGACTTAAAAAGTATGTAATTAACAGAGTAACAGTGTAGGTTCTGACTGGTGTTGTTCTCCTGCAGCACTGCTGTGATGGATCCACCCGTACCAGCACAACAAACACTAATACACCACCACCATGTCCGTATTATTTCACTGCAGTACTGAGAGTCCTACACCACTCTAATGCCTACTCTTTGGGGGACCCGACCATCAGAAAAACATAATAAATTGGCCTTATAAAGTATATATAGAAACAGATGGACTACAGTCTGTAATCTGAATCTAGCTGATCAGTGGAACTAAAAAAAACTGACAGTGAGTGCAGAACTGTGGAGATGTACCTAATAAAATGGCCGGCGAGTGTATATAACTGTCTGCTCTCTGTCTCATTAAACAGTACTTACATTGTAGGTGTACAGTATCAGTCTTTCCCTGAAAGGCACTTCCCAAGGACACATTTCTCAAATCAGATGCTGAGGGAACAAACTAAATTATCTGCCAGCATCCCGAGTCCCTGAGATGCAAAGAGCAATAGGAAAACAAACATGACAAAACTATAAAATGAAAATGACTCCATTTTCTCTGCATCATTCTCTCAGTTCCATTTACCCCCTTCACACTGACTGGCTGTTTACAACAGCGGTAATTAACAGACCCTTCTCTACCGGAGGATGCGCCAAGCAGTAAAGCTAAATTATGCAGTCTTGCTATGCTAATCCAGGTAATTTGCTTCATGCTGAGCAAACTTCCCCAGTCTTGATTAACGATTCATTTTACTGCATTAGTCATCTCATCATAATATGACATATTGCAATACACATGCCACACAGAACTTCTGAAAGATGCTGATTTGGTTGCAGACTGTTAGGGATGTCAGTAAATTAGATATGAAACATTGGACTATCAAAAGGCCATCTTGTGAGTGTGAATCTCATTTTAAGCTAATAAATGTCTGCTAAATGAGTCTGAAGACGTTTCTCGTTCAACAGATAAGACACGTTTAAGCACCTGGCAGGTGACTCACTAATGAAAATGTACGTCAGATGTGTATGAAGACTGACAAAACACAACAGTGAGTGAATAGGTGAGATGATTTTTAAAAGCATGGACCATGTTCATGTCATAATTAATTATAATACCAATTATTATTAAACAACATTAATAAAGAAAACTGAAGATGCAATCAAAAAAAAGACTGACATGGTGATAGAGATGATGTTAACTGCCAAGTCTTTGAGAAGATCATGTATGAATATGATATATTTTTTATTATGATTTGCCTGAAACAAATGGATATTAAAGAGGAACTGTAAAGATTTTAAGATTAAAGATTAAAGGGGAACTGTTCAGAAATTTCAAAATGATAACATCTTATATTATTTCATCACATTATTTTGACTGCTTAATCCTCTACTAGGGTCATGGGGCACTTTCCATGCCCGTCCAGGGGAGAATGTTCCAGGCACTGGGCAGAACCCAGGACAGGACTCACTAAATCACTCACTCACATTATAGAGACAATTTAGAAAGGGGCAATTTAGAAATTTAGAGCAACCAATTCACCTTGAATCCATGTTTTTGGACCGGGGGAAACCAGAGAACCCGTAAAAAACTCGGGGAGAACATGGAAACTCCACACAGACTTTTTTTACAGCCTGATTATTATAGTAACGATGTACAATTCAACTTCTGTATCGTTCCTATTTATAAACTGCATTTAGAACATACACATTTCCACCAAGACTGCTGCCAATGCAAAGAGCTACTCAAAACTGCTGTTCATGAAGTTAAAATCACTGATGCTACAAACCTACCAAAGTTGCCACTTTAAGCCCTTAATTAAGTAAGGCCCTTAACACTCAGTGCTCCAGGGGGGTTGTATCATAACCGACCCTGTACTCTGACCCCAACAATTAGGTGATGATCCTTGTAAGTTGCTTTGGATAAAAGCATCTGCTCAGTGACCTAATATAATGTAAAAATAATTAATAAAATAAAATAAAAATAAAAATAATTCATCAGCCTGCTCGGCCTGCCTGTGCTATAAGCAAAGTTTATGTAAAGCAAATCAAGTGCTATGCCCTTATAAAGCACAAGTTACATTTTATTGTTTCTTGTGTTTTGTTAACCCACAAAAACTTTCACTTTTGTATCATTTGGTTCTGAAACCTGTCTAAATGCAGATCGGTTATTAAAAGCCACCATGGCAGGACTGGCTTTGTACCTGCACCATCAGCACCACCCTGGTGAACAACAGAGAGTACTTAATCACAGAACTAAGTAAACATTTGGAAACAAACACTGAAACTCCTCCCAAGTTACACTAAGTGATTGGGTTGTATTATTAGGTTTATTAGAACAATAAAGAAGGCATTCACTGCACGCATTTACTTATTAGTCATCGACTCGTAGCTTAGAACTGTGACTAAAAAATATAAAGTATTGTATGTAGCTGGACCGGCACGGTGGCTTAGTGGTTAGCACGTTTACCTCTCAGCACTCGGGATTCTCGGTTCGCATCCCCATCTGGGTGGAGTTTTCATGTACTCCCCATGTCTGCATGGGTTTCCTCGGGGTTTTCTGGTTTCACAGTCCAAAAACATGGATCAAGTCAATTGAGTTCTCCAAATTGCCCCATATAGAGTGTGTTTGTGTGCGTGTCTGTGTGAGTGAGTGTGTGCCCAGCGATAGATTGGCGCCCTGTCCTGGGTGTATCTGCCCAGTGCCCGAAACATTCTCCTCGGATGGGTATGGGGAACCCCCCAGCGACCCTAAAATAGGATAAAGCGGAAGATAATGGATGGATGTATGTAGCTGTATGAGTTTAATCAACGCCATTGCTAATAAACTTAGTTCTATGGCAGAATTAGTGATGTCAACTCATCTCCTTATTTTGACCGCTAAATCCTCTACTTGAACTGCAGAAGGTTCCCAGTGCTCATTAAGGGGAGAACAGGGAGGACAGGACACCAATCCATCACTGGGATTATACACACACACACACACAGTATAAGAGCAATTTTGATGAGGGCAATTTAGAGCAGCCAATTCACCTTGAATCCATATTTTTTGACTGTTGGAGGAAACCGGAGAAACCGTAGAAAACCCAAGCGTATACGATGTGCTGCCCAATTGAAAATAATCAGAAATCTTTTATTTTTGTTTGCCTCCCCATGTGACACACCATTGGCTTGGTAAATGTTGCGTGTGCAGAATATACTGATACAGACCCAAAATGGTGTTGATCACTGAAACATTGTGTGTTACAGGATTCTATGCCAAGTGCAAATGCGTGCAAATATGCACATGATAATTTAAATTTCAGTGTTTGCTGAAAGCATTCTATCTTTGAACAACCCCAAGACAGAGCCTTTGTGTTTGCTCAGGTAGTCCTACTCATGAATAACACTTTAGGTAGATGTCAGGGTCTTATCAAGGGCACAATGAGCGATGGTGACGGCAGGAGCTCCTTATTTTATGGGTTAAGGCCATAAAGAGCACCCAGCTGTTATATGAAGTGTAAATCATACAATTGCCATTGTCGTGCTCTTTCTCCACTGACATAACTGACTTATAACAACAAGCAGTGAGGGAGCATGAAAACAAAAAAAACATTTCTGTTCTAAAGCCGCTTGGAAACATTCTACCATGTTCTTCATAAGCATTGATGACAGCTTGCTCCTAATATAGAAAGCTCAGCTCTCTGGAGACTAGGACTATTTGGTGCGTTCATTTCTACGCCTGCCACTGAGGGCGGTGGAAACATCTCATTTTTCCCTGAACCAATACCTCATCAGTCAACGGTAACAAAAGGTCAGAAACATTACATCGGTCCCAGTCCGCACATCGAAAGCAAGCATGAATTGTTGAAGCTGAACTATAGTGAAACCTAAAAGGGTAAGTACATGGTAGTTCAAAGCCTATGACATTATTCTAAACCTTTCAAACAAACACACAGTCAATTTTTTTTTACAAAGTCATAATTATTCACTAAAGCATCAAATTCTGAAATACCATACTAAATAAAATGCTAATACATCAGAAAATTAATATGTTTTAAGGCTGTTGCGCAGGTTGCCATATAGAACCGAATGCTCTAAAGAAAAACAGTGAGCTCTCGATGGCTGAGCATATACAGATTATGACTAGGAATAAGATGTTTTTTTAAATTAATCGCGATTAAAAAGGTTACAAATTAATTATTCAAAGAGCAACATCATCATGATGACATCAATGAAAAAAATGTGTAAAAAGCGGCACGCCTCGCATGAACCAAAAATAAAGTCACACTTGCAACACACATGTCTGTTTACTTTGTCTAAACATTAAACCCTAGTTTTATTTCAAATGCACTTTATTGTACAGAGATGTTTACATTTACTTTGATTTACACAAATGAATTTAATATTTTGTGTTATAAACAATATTTTGTGTTAATATTTGGCAAAAGCGCTGCGTTGTCTTTTTTCGATAACAAAATTTTATTTTGTCTTTACATTGAATAGATAACAAACATAAAAAACATCCATAGTTCCTGTTTGTGGTTTCTGGCTCTTTTTTGTTAACGTTCATTCATTCATTTATTATCTTGCACTTAATCCCCCCATCTAGGGGAGAATGTTTCAGGTGCTGGGCAGATACACCCAGGACAGGGTGCCAATCTATCTCTAGGCACATTCACTCACACAGACACACACAAACACACACTATACAGGGCAATTTGGAGAATTATGTACTGTTGTAAAAAGCGCTATATAAATAAATTACTTGAACTAGAATTCAATTGATCTTGATACATGTTTTTAAACTGTGGGAGGAAACTGGAGAACCTGGAGGAAACCCACGCGAACACGAGGAGAACACTGAAACTCCACCCAGATTGGGATTTAAACCTAGATCCTCAGCACTGAGAGGAGTCAACCACTAAGCCACCGTGCCACCTTTGGTGAAGTTGATTATTGCATAATAATTGATATATTATTTCTCAGCCAATGATCATATCATCAAAATCGGTAATCGACTCATGCGTAATCGTGACGATGATGATGATGATGATGATGATGCAAGTCCAGACCTCAGGCTCGGCTGCAGTGAGTCACAGAGGCGAGCGGGCTGTTTGGAACGCACAACAGGGTCTATTATTACATTTCACATGTGACAGCTCCTAGCTCCACACATGGCCGTGTCACACACCGACACGGAGGCAGGCTCTGCAAAACAAACATGTCATCGACAGGACAATTTAAACGTTACAAGCTAAATATAGGCTGATTAGGGTTGAATGAAAAGGTGTTGCTTCATAGAGCAGGATGCTTTCCAATTTGTGGCCTTTCATTTGACATAATATAGCTGAAATGGCCTTCGGTGATTTAAAAAAAAATCTAGGCGAATGGCATCAGGTAGGGGCTGGACAATAACCCTGATTAAATGAAAGGAAAAACATACTTTATGTGACTTGCACAATTCAGGGAAATGAATCTTTTCATGAACACAGCTGTGAATAGGACCTGAAAAAGTGATGTTGATGGGCCAGTGCAGGATGAGCAGCTCAGGCTGAGAAATGAATGCGGCAAACGGACGGCACTTCAGGGCCTCTTTCCACAAGTAAAGACCAACAGGATCAATTACCAACAGTGTGCGGCACCTTAATGAGAGAGGTTTCCATTACCTCCATAAAAGGCCTAAGTGAGACCCGCTGATGAAGCGGCCCTGTAATAGCCTTCCTCTCTCTCCCTCCCTAATGACACTGCAAGTAGATTATGCCGCCAATCTCAGCATCCATTGTGTTTATCATTTATGTAAATACCATAAGGAGCGGTGACAGAACATTGTGAGAAGGCTTCAGGATAAAGAGGTTAAAGCTGATGGAATAGCAGGATAGACAAAAGTTTTATCCCACAAGCAGTTTAAATGCAGGCAAAGAAAAAAGCTAAATAGGTGTATTTCTGTATTAAATTCAAATCTTCTGTTCTGTAAAATATTGTATTAACGGGAACATTTGTACAGAATGTGTGTGTGTCTGGGGACATCCATGCACTACTTTTTAGATGTAGGAGAGCAAGCCTCTCTCCTCTGCATCAGCCAAGCTATTCTAAATGCACCACCTGACAGAAAGGGATAAAAAAAATGCATCAGCAGAAATATACACAAGTGGCAATAATCCTCTGCCCCCAACATTCGGGCTGTGCAATAAGCAAACTGAGCTTATCAGTTCCAACCACCGCTCCTTTTAATAGCCACCATGATGGCAGTCATTTCAAGCAGGTTTCAGTTCCTGCTTTTAAAAAGCCTTGTGCACGCTCGCTTGTGTACACAGCATATACTTATGTGCACATAACAGGCGACTGTTTTCTCCTACAGGGAAAAACTGAATAAAAAGGTGTCTGAACCCGGTCATTATCTATGAGCGAGCAGTAAAAAGCAGCACAAAGCCCATTAGTGCTTTACCTCCTGCTCACAAGTTAAATAAATTAGAGTTTTGCAGTGGTTCAATATTGGAGGCTGTTTATCATGTGAAGCACAGTGTGCTCCGTGTACTTTGCCAGCGCTTCATGCGGCGAAAAGGACCCGTGTTATGAATTAAGAACTAATAAACTTCACCACTGTCTTGCTGCAGTTTCCCAAAGGCTGTCACGCACTTGTTTCCGAAATTCAGACGAGTGGTACATCTCAAGCGCCAAAAGCAAACAGTAAATTGCCATTGGGTCACAGCTAAGGCATTGTGTCAAAACAGTCCAAGGGGGGAGATCCAGATCGAGCAATTAACACATTCCTATTCCTGCTACACTGTGACGCAGTGCTACACAATACCTAAACGCAAGATGCACTCATTCGCACAGATTGTCTGGCCGATGCATTACGTGTGTTCAAAAGGTCAGCCTCATTTGAAGATCTTCATGAGTCATGCTTCAGTGTGATACTCTGTGTTAAAATTAAACGCCATCTCTAAATCCAGCGGCACGCACATGGCAGGGCATGTTACCAAAGGTGTGTGAGAGGTAAAGGATTATATAAATATTAGCTGTTGACATAAGTGCACGGCCATATTTCAGCATACTGACAGGGCAAGCTGATCACAGTCCACGATAATAAAGTCTGCAATGGCCACTAACGTCAAATGATGTAAATTACCCTCATCCTCTTTCCTGCCAACAGCTGTAGCTCACTTCCTTTAAACACACTATTCACAAAACGTCTACCCTGCCCACACATCAAGCTAGTTTGTACAGTAGGTCATGAACCAGGAAAGGTGAGATAGAAAAGGTTATGCCATTTGAATTCCCTTACTTACTGAAGGATTGTTTTTACATTTTTCATATTTTTTTCTGACACTCAGCAGTTAGTAAAGTTCAACCTGGAAGCTGTTTGTCTGATCAGCTATTTCATTACGTAAGTTCAACCAGTGAAATACAGTTCATCACATGAAGACAAGTCGAAAAACACTCTAATGTTGCTTCCTAAACAGCATCATCATAACTCCCAACCAAACCATTAAGAGCTCGTGATTTGAGAGACCAAAACTGGGTTACACATAGGGATGGGACAATTCATAATTTTTTTTTAATTAATCATGATTAAAAACGGCGGCACGGTGGCTTAGTGGTTAGCACGTTCGCCTCTCAGCGCTAGGGATTCCCGGTTCGAATCCCCATCTGGGTGGAGTTTCCATGTTCTCCCCGTGTCCGCGTGGGTTTCCTCCGGGTTCTCCGGTTTCCTCCCACAGTCCAAAAACATGGATCAAGTTAATTGAGTTCTCTAAAAATTGCCCCATATAGAGTGTGTTTGAGTGAGTGAGTGTGTACCCAGCGATGGATTGGCGCCCTGTCCTGGGTCTATCTGCCCAGCGCCCGAGACGTTCTCCCCTGGATGGGCATGGGGAACCCCACCGCGACCCTAATAGAGGAAAAAGCGGGTGATAATGAATGAATGAATGATTAAAAACATCATAATTAATTATTTATAAGAGCAACTCAACAAAAAAATGTTCATTAGGAGACATTTTAACGTTCTTTGAATCATGTTAAAACTAGCTGAGTAGAACAGATCAACTGTAACACTTAGTTAGCAGTCGGGCAAATCCTTAATTATATTAATCATAATAATTAACTAAGAAATGTTGAAAACCTTCATTCACCAGTAAAACTGTGCTGATTAAAAAAATAATTGTTTTTGCAATTATTAATTTATTAATTCATTCATTTATTATCTTCCACTTAATCCTCTACTAGGGCTGTGGCGAGGTTCCCCATGCCCATCCAGGGAAGAGAATTTTGGGTGCTGGGCAGATACACCCAGGATAGGGTGCCAATCTATCAGTGGGTACACTCCCTTACACAGACACACACAAACACATATTATATGGTGCAATTTAGAGCATTCAATTTACCTTGAATCTGTGGGAAGAAGCCGGAGAACACGGAAGAAACCCATGCGGAGATGGGGCAACTAACTCCACCCAACTTGGGATTCGAACCTGGAACCTCAACGCTGAGAGGCAAACGTACTAACCACAAAGCCATCATTTTTGCAATTAATCACAATTAAAAATGTTAAGATAAATTAATCCTAAGAGCGCCTCAACATGTCAACATGGTCATGACGACATTCAAAAGAAAAATATGTATTATCCTGGTAGACAGAACATTAGACGCAACTCACATGGAACAAAAACAAACCTACACTTGCAGCAAACTGATTTCTGTGTCCTTCAAAGAATTATCTAGCTTTATTTCAAATAGATATAAAATTTGTACTTTACTTCCATTTTCACAGAATTTTTTATTTTGTCTTATAAAAATATTAATGTTAATATTTAACAAAATGTTAACAAAATGTTGTTTTGTGCTTACATTAAATAAATAATAAACATAAGAATATGTGCAGTGTTCCTGTGATATCTGGCACAAATTAATTATGGCATAAAAATGTATATAATTCTGTTTTGTAAAGAATATCATATAATTGTGATGATTTCTTAGACAATATATGTAATCGTCTCATGTCTAGTTACACAATTCAGACATGGAATTTATGGGTGATATAAATGCAGTACTCAGTGGTTTCATTCAGTGCGGCTGCCACAAGTTATAAAATGAAGCTCATGGTCATGAATTTTGGAAAACTATGCTTCCATCTGTGGGAACAGTTTGGGAAAGGCCCTGTACTGTTCCAGCATGACTGACAGAGTAAGGTCAATAAGGGCATGGTTGGGTGACTGGCCCACACAGAGCCAGAAACTTGACCACACCCAACAGCAGATTCTATTCCCTATTCTATTCTATATATGACTTTAAATCGCTCCAAAATCTTGTATAACACTTCTCAGATTGGTGGAAGCTGTTATAGCTGCTCATAAGGAACAGACTTAAAACAGAATGTCATGAAGGCTTCTGTAGGTCTAATGTATACTGTGTTCCTACAGTAGAACAGGAGAACCTGGTGTTGTACTACTAGCAAGTAGGGCTGGGGCAAATCATCAGCTACGTTGAGGTAATCGATTACAAAATTACGTTGATTTGCATAACTTGAATAGACAAGTGAACAAAATGGCGCCACCCTACTGAAAAGAAGGATTTAGCTGGAAAAAAATTAAATCACCCGCGTGCATCTAAAATGTGGGAGCACTTCACACAGAAACACAACAGTGTGGTGCTCTGTCAGATTTACAAAAAGGAGATGACTTTTTACCACAATACAACTACTATACACGAGCGTTAAAATCCGTGCCGGGATGTCTGTGCAGCAAAACAGTGACGTAGGTTCAGTTTAATTGTTTTTTCTGATCTTAGCACATTATTTTAAGAAATATCACTTTTAATGTGTTTCTGTTATTAGATGAGCATTACTACCAATTTCATCCTGTCATCCTGTGTAGATACATGCAGCTTTTCTTAATACTATAATAATATCATATCAGATTCAGATTTCATATCAGATTCAGATCACTTTGAATGTCGGCGCTTGTGTATAGTCAACAAAAAATATATAGTCAACATATATAGTCCATATAATGTGGGATTTTATTGTCCACAATGTTTGTACAGTATAGTCAGTGCAGTTTTTTTTCCACCAAGAAGTAAACTATTTGAGAAAAAAAAAATATTAATTTTATTTCCTGTATTTTTGATGACATTTCAGTAAAAGACTCCTTTTAAAATATTCCACCATCATTCTAATGTGCTTTATATTATACTTGAATGATTGAATCTCTTGTGGCTGAGATTTGATAAAGCTGTTATTGCTAAAGCATTTTTATGTTTCAACCGAGCCCTTAAGAGCACTGTGTTTGATTAAAGAAAATATTTCAACATTAAAGGTTTTTTTTTTCTTATTATTTAAATTCCAATCAGAATCACATTGCAGTAATAGTTTTTAGATTAATCGACTAATCGAAAAAATTAAAATCGGAAGATTAATTGATTGATAAATGAACCGTTAGGTGCAGCCCTGCTAGCAAGATATGATAGCTTAGCCATTGTTTATTTTGCTTTTACATTCTGTCTTTATAATAAAAATACTGAACACAAAATGTGAATGTTTAGACAAGGCATCAAACTTTTAGACAAGGCATCAAACTTGTATAGGATAATCTCATATGTACACAGTACAGTAAATTGTAATGTAGTGTTACCATCTATCCATAACCAAATTCCTTCTGTGTGTGTAACCTACTTGGCCAAATAAATTTGATCTGAAAAATAAATCGGATCCCCGCGACCCTAATATAAAATAAAGCGGAAGATAATGAATGAATGAATGAATGAACAGTTTAAGCCCTGGTTGATCCTCCATTTGGACAGTGAACACATATGCCTGTTAAACTTACACCACTTTGTCAGGACCCTTAAATGATTAGGATCATTACGTTTTGGGTTTGGTACATCGTTTGCCTTCTTCTGTTTCCAAATGAAACACATTAATTACAGGCATCTATAAGCTCATGCACAGGGGATAGAGATGTAAATGTGTTTCCTTAGTGTTTGCTCAGTGATTTATCACAAGACAGCAAAAGATGTCTCGATGGGTTTTGTAGAAATGCAAATGTGGTGGGTTGGTCAGAAGTTACTGGAATATAGTATCACAATTCTTCTGTTTGTGGACTACAGTACAGAGCCATTGTTGATGGACTTTGATTACAGTTTTTTAATGCACCTGACACGGTTCCGCCTAATGAGTGTGCGCCCTTTAAAACCAGGAACATCAGAAGCCTTGGGGAGAGAGACCGACCACGAGATGGTGGCACGGTGGACACGGCACGGGTGCGGGACAATAATGCTGTAAAAGCCCCGTGTTTTTGAATGTACGCATGTTTTGTCCACATAAAAGCCTGTTTGATGGGGTCGAATCCTGTCTCCGGTCCTCATTCCTTCCACACCCAAATACAAGTACATACTGTGTTAGTCCCATTATTATAATAATAATAATAATACATTTTATTTCATAGGCGCCTTTCTGACACTCAAGGACACCTTACAGTTTACAATTGGATATAAAAAAAAATAATGATAATAATAATAATAAATAAAATAATAAATTATGACAACATTGGTTGATGTTGGTTGATTTCAGAACACAGGTTTGATAAAGCACCCCAGCAGGGTCTTGCTCAAGGACCAACGATACTAATGCCATTGAACTTGGGATTTGAACCCACAACCCACTGTCTCTGAGGTGTTTAAATAGTACTACAGCTCACTGCTACACTAAAAAAATCACCACATCTGAGGTATCACCGCATCAGTGTCACTGCAGAACTGACAATGAACAATACACCAACCAAATTAGAGAATCCAATAAAGAACAGAGAACCAACAGGGGACTAACAAAAAACAAAGAAAACAGATGGACTACAGTCTGTAATTGTAAAACTATATTTAAAAAATGGTATGTAAAGAAAATAGACAATGGAGAAAGATGGTGTGTCCACATGTTTGATTGGTGCTGTACAGGATGAGTACTATGGAGGTCACAGGATGTATAACCAATCAGAGATAAACTATGCTGCTTAAACCGCACACTTAACCACTATTAGTTAATTAGCGCACAAGACCAGACATGTGCATCCCACTGTGCTGTGAATTTAAGTGTAGATCCTGTGAGTGCTGGAATGCTCCATTGCTCACCCCACTGCGTCATCCGGACTACAGCACCGAGAAAAGTGGGGGTTGTTCTCGAAGCCTTTCTTTTGCGTCTGCAGATTGTGCACATCCCTCAGGCTCTCCCAAAGCAGCATGAAATGTATGTCCGTGCCACAATCTCTCTTCCTCACTCAGGATCAGGCTGAAATGTGCACACATCCACATGAAAGCCACACACATCCCAGCCGTCTGACATCGGCTTCCAGGATGTAAGGATACGTCAGCCAGGCCTGGCTTTCTTAGTGACTTAATATGCCCCTCCACGTGCACATGTCTCACTGCCATTTGAATCTAAAGGCCAGGCAGACATTAGCGTGCTCTTCACTGGAATGTACTAGAGTCTGCCCCAAGGCCGCTAAGGACATTATCACGAGAACTCAGAGGAAAGGCCATTGTGTTTACAACAGGCAACTTCCTCTCTCTGATTCCTTTGTGTTGCCACTCGAATGCAAATAGAGGGGACGCAACACATACGCACGACTGGCCAAGAGGAAAGTGGATCCAAAAGATTACGAGAAAAGAGTCTTTGCTATAAGAACTTTGCTATTCGTGTAGTCATGTTGGATTAAGCTCATAATCAGTAGGCAAAGTACTGAGACAAAAGTGCTTCTGTTTGACAAGTTAAGAGCTCTTTTTAGCCGCCGCACGGTGACTCCTCGTAGAGACAAGACAAAACAAACACAAATATCAGCATGGAGCTGTGCACACACGTCTCCAGTTCCTTGCGAGGTAAAGGTCAAACTGTCAGTGTACTGCTAAAGGTGAAAGGAAGTACACTGAACTGATGATTATGACTCTGAGTAAATCATATAAGAGTTAGGAGTGCTTAACAACATGGTGTGATATGACATGGAATTTTTATCATACTTCATTAAGACCCCAATTAAGTAATGTCTGGCTGTAATAGCAAAACTTTTAAAAGTTTCTAAAGTCTACATCTTTTCTAAAGTCTACTCCACTGAGAGGAAAAATAGTTTGAACCACGTTTGAAATGGTAATTTTTAAGAGGCAACAATAAGCAGTTCAGTCAGCGTTAGATTTTGTCAAATTGAGATTTCCAACTAGTGACTGATATTTTATGTGCCACCAAAAAAAGTGCTTTGAATTATTGATAAGTTGGGAGCAGGACGATCTTAAGCATCTCTGCTCCTTTTATCAATCATTCATGTGGTTTCCATCGAAAACATTTCAATCTCTCAAGTTTAAGATCTCACTTAAAGGTAGAAGGCATGAACACTGAGATCGACCTTAATTTCAATGACTAAACACACGGGAAACATATAACGCATAAAAGCGTTACACAAAACAAGATACGGTGTACAAAAATAAAAAATCAGAAATAATACTAAGATAAGAACAAAAATACAACCACAAACTTCTTATCTCATCTCATTATCTTCCGCTTAATCCTTTACTAGGGATTAAAGTCAAAGGTGGGGTTTCCCCATGTCCATCCAGGGAAGAACGATTCCGGGGCTGGGCAGATACACTCAGGACAGGATACCAATCAATTTCTGGGCACACTCATTCACAGAGACACACACACACACTATATAGGGGCAATTTAAAGCAGCCAATTCAACTTAAATCCATATTTTTGGACTTTGGTAGGAACCCACACAGAAACTGGAAAATGGAAACTCTACCTAGATTGGGATTCGAACCGCCGAGAAGCGGATGTGCTAACCACTAAGCCACCGTGCCATATTTATTAGAAACAATTTAAATGTTTCATTCAAATGGCAGCTGGTGCTAAAATTAAATATTACACACCTTTAAGAGTCTTAGACATTGAGTTTAGTGTTACTTAGCCACCATAACGCAAGAACTGGTTTTGGAAATATCTCTAGTGAAATATATATGACATGCACACCAAATCTGTCAACTCTCTGTTGTTATAATGACAGTTCTCTATGTCAGAACAGACTAAACAACATTTTTCTCTTTTACTGATGTAATTATTTTTAAGAGTAATTTGTCACATTACCAGTAGAGACTTTAAGAGCAAAATACAACTGTAGAGTGCAAAAGATAAACTTATCATGTCACTTAATCCTACATAGAAGGTTATAAAGTGTTTTATATTTAGTGGTTCAAGGTGAAATTGGACTGAATACACATTGTTTAAAGCCCTGTTACTGAGCAAGAGACGCATTACTTTGTGTGATATAACGAATACTCATAGTCTCCTGTACTTTACATTTTCCTAAACAGATACAGAAAACCTTTAACTAACGTGATAAAATAAGTAGTTCGGGTCCTTAGATCTGATTGGCTGAGCCTCTGAGCACTTTAGAATCGTATAAATGCGTGATATACAATATACTATTTTAAATCATGTACCATAAATGGAAATACAGAATGATATAAACAGCGAGCTGATTCCCGATGAGCACTGAGCCGGTTTCCCTTTACTTAGCAATCAATGTTTACTTTAAAAACCGGACTAGATTACATCACCAAAGACCATCCATCCATTGATCCATTATATTCCACTTTATCCTGTATTAGGGTCGCGTTCTCCCCATGACCATTCAGGGGCAGGGAATGTTTCGGGGGCTTGGCAGATAAACCCAGGACAGGGCGCCAATCTATCACTGGGCACACACTCACACAGACACTATATGGGGCAATTTGGAGAATTCAATTGACCTTGATCCATGTTTTTAGACTGTGGGAGGAAACCAGAGAACCAGGAGGAAACCCACGCGGATACGGAGAGAACTCCACCCTGGAACTCCATGCAGATGGGATTCGAACCGGGAATCCCCAGCGCTGAGAGGCGAATGTGCTAACCAAACCCTCACCAAAGACCAGTTTATTAATAATTTTGCTTTAAATTAACACATTTATTAATTAAACCTTATAAAGATTTTTTCAATATAGTTTGTTTGTAACTACCATACTGTGGTTTATAAAAGCAATAAGGCACTTGAGGTGTTTATTATTGTGAATAAATCACGGCAAAAATGTGTAACAACACTTCATGCCTAACAACACCTTTTTCCTGTTTATTTACAAAAATGCATATCCTCTTATGCTTCACTTCTTTAGTCAACCACATTATATACAGCCTTTCATAATAAAGAAAGTATAAGTATTATGTTTTAATTATGGAATTTGGGTTTTTTACCAAATGTGTAGATTTAACCATCTAGCTTTGAATTTTGCTCAACTATATCCTTCCGACTCTGTGGGAACTGTTTGGGGAAGGTCCTTTTCTGTTCCAGTGAATGTACCTACTGTAGAAAATAAGAGTCATAAAGGCCTGTGTGGATGAGTTGGGAATGGAAAACCTTGATAGACCCACAGAGAGGCCCAATCCTAACTCTAACACTTTTGAGATTAATTTAAACAGAGATTAAACAGAGTCAGTTCATCATCGGTGTCTGGCCTCAGAAATGCTCTTCTAAATAAATATGCAAAAAGTTAAACACCAAAATATTGTAAAAAGCCTTTAAAGGATCTATGGAAGCTATTCTTGCTGCAAGGGAAGGATCCGAGAAAGTTTTTCAAAAACGTTCACAATAAGGTGCAATAGTGGTCCCTGACAAACAACGTACTTTAAATTCCATGAGCACACTTTATAAATAGATTCAACTTCCCCATAAATGAATGGATGATTAAATGGAAGAAAGATGTTTTGATTAGGTCAAATAAACATACATGAACGTAATTAAAATGCCTGGTCTCTGTCGCTGCTGTTTGCTGTAATGGAACACAGGGGCTTAGTGCAAAGTCCTATGGTGCCTTTCAGCCAATTAGGGCTCATATGTGAGTGCTTTCTGCACAGGCGTCACAAGATCAAAAAGAAACCTGGGAGCAATGAAACCGAACCCTCCCCATCAGCCCACCATGAGAAGGCATCGAAGCATATATACAACAATGGCGCCGCTTTGTAGAAAACTAAAACATGAGATAATAAGACATATCTTCTGAGAATGTACAGCTACTCAGTCTGACACAAAGAAGGTTTGATTTATCCTTCTTTTAATCTTCTTGGATATTTCAAAAATATAAACAATAGATAAGAAAACATGACTCAAGTCATAGGATGGGTGGTTGATTGGTTAAGAGAGTGGACTATTGACCAAAATGGTAATGGTTTTGACCAAGAGCTTTCAAGTTATCCATGTTCGGCCACTGAGGCTCTTACTTTTGGGTTTTATCTGTTTACGTTTGGTCATTAACCAGATGCATTTATCCAAAGTGACTTGATGGTTGGGGTCAGAACACAGCGTTGAACAAAGAGTTGATACAGCCTCCCTGGAGCAATGAGGGTTGAGGACCTTGCTCAAAAACCCTCATTGGTAACTTTAGTGGACCTGAAAGCCCAACTTTCAGATTGATCGGCCAACACTCTAGCCACTAAGCTACCACACATGCCATGTTACAGTAAGTATTGTATGCCTAGTGTTTGGTGAAATAGTTTAGGAACCCTACAATTGATCTATGTTCTACTATACTAATACTACATGTTTCCTAAGGATGTAGCAATCTTTTATAAGAGAGAATTGAACTTTTGTCCATTTTAAACCAATTGTTAATGTTCACTTAATCGAATATACCAGGGTATAAATTCTGTGTCTAAACAGATTGAAATTCAGACTCAAGATGTGATCATAGTCTCTGACAATCTCTGACAATGGTTAACCATATTACCAGCATTTCGGTAGTCCTGGTTATGACTGGAATACGAAATGATGGGGAATCCCTTCACCATTGAGGCTTTCTTTAAATATCTGGGTATTCCTTAATCCCAGCACTTTGACTGAGTTGCGCCCGCCAGACCACATTCTTCTCCTCCAAACCATTAACTTGGCCTGCAGTTTAAAATGACATCTAAACCAGATTTTATTGCTGCTTATTTGTTCTCTCCAAACACCAAATGACCTTTCATTCAGGATAATGGGTAAGAGCACTTTTGTACAGCTTCGGTGTCAACTTTGTAGAGATCCTATCAGCACATACCTAACATTTCACAGTCCATCTAAGATTACAAGTGATTCAGTAACATTTTTCGGCCAGTGTGATTTAAAGGTCAGCTTGGTTAATAAGGCAATCGCATCTGAACAGCAGGGATGAAAAATGATGCTGAGAATGATCAAACACAACACATATGTCTATAAAGTGCTCAGAGATATGATTTTCAAAACCCATGCCCAGTTCCTGAAACAGCAGTAGCTCAGGCGGGGTTTTGACACCCACACATTTAATCAGACCTTTCTTCTAAATTTAAAGACATCATGCTTGCATTAGTGTGGAAAAAAGCATACACCCAGCTTCTGAATCACTGGGATTAAATTAAGTACAGTATCTAAAATACAGGGTTATGACATTAAAGCAATGCCTTGAAATGTGTCTTTAAGATACAAAAGCAGCAATGATAGACTACTACTAATTATCCTCCAAAATGTTTCTGACAGCAATCCCTCTGCCAGTAATCTCTGCCTTGGCTCTCTGCCAGTCATGCTTATTTATTTGATTTCACTCATAGTAAATGCAGGGTATAATGGAAGTAGCAGTTACTGCAGAAGCGGGCGAAGAAAAAAAAAACAAGAAACCTTTCCCCATTTCATGCTCTGACCTTGTTTATCTTGTATACAGAAATTTCATTTCAGTGACGGGAACAAATCAGGAAAAAACACACCAATTACACAGACTGGTACTTTTAAAGAGCTGCTTATTTCAGATCACACAAAAGAAAAAACTATGTAATCATCCCCATTTAGAATAACACCCAATTATCACCCAAAAAAGCAGCAGAAATCGAAACAAAAATTTACGAAACAGTCTACAACAAACGCTATTTATGTATAGTCTGAATTTTGGATAATCCAACAAATGACTGCTGAGCTGGGAACCTCCTTGGCTCTGCATTATGCAGTAGACATGACTTTCTACATTTTGGTGATTAGTTAAGAGCTTATGCAAACATACAATATTGATCTTCCAGCCCCTCTATTCTGAGCGGCGCCTATAATTATTTCATAATCCTTCGGGACATGAGCCTGTAGCCAAACAAATGTCATAATTTAATTAGTTATCAAAAGAGGTAACACTGCACCTGTGATTGACAGGCCTAAGTGTAATCTGTCTACACTCTATTTTGTTTTGCAATGCCTCATAAGGAACTAAACAAACAATGAAATAATTTTATAGAGAGAGTCATGTCATCTAATCTCTTGCTAGATCCCCTACTGTGATGAAAGGCACATCCACTCAGAAGCCAGAGAGAAACAGCAATGAGCATGTCCTGTGTTTATCCTGTCTGGTCTGTAGTGGGGGCTGTTTATTGTGAACTATTAGAGCCATAATGCTACACACAAGACATGTTTTGGTTCATGCCACTGTTTGGACATCACAGTTCGGACAACGGGGGAAAATGGTTAAAAACAAAAGGCTGGTTTCTTTTCGTTGAACTTGAACAGGGTGTAATGTGGGGTTGTTTATTTCTCCTGGTGTTAATCCTCTATTAAAGTCGTGTTACGGACACTGGGCAGATACACCCAGGACAGGGTGCCAGTATATCGCTGGGCACAACATCAACTATATGGGGCAATTTAGAGCATTCTGTTTACATTGAATCCATGTTTTTGGACTGTGGGAGGAAACCGGAAAACCCGGAGGAAACCCACATGGACACGGGGAGAACATTGAAACTCCACCCAGATTAGGATTTAAACCTGGATCTCCAGCACTGACTGGCAAACATGCTAACCACCAAGCCAGCGTGCCACCCTGGTTCAAAAACATGTTTATTTAAAATAAAATTTAAATAAACTGGTCTTTAACTAGATTAATAATCTAGTCCGGGATCTTAAAGAGATCAGTGACCAGCTCGCTGTTTATATTAATCTGCATATAGTAAAATAGTACATGATTTAAAATAATGTATTGTCTATAACACAATTATACGAATGAGAAGCAATGAGAGGCTAAACAAACAGCTTAGCCAATCAGATTTAAGCATCGCAACTAACAATTATTGAAAAATGTGCAGTAAAATGTAATAATTTTCCACATATCTGGAGATGCCATTAAATATGCATTGACGTACAGTGCCTTAAAAAGTATTCATACCCCTTGAACTATTCTATGTTTCAAGATACACTTCAAGATAGACAAACTTAAATATACAGTACAAGTCAAACGTTTAGACACACCTTCTTTTTGCTCCTTTTATTGTCCATTTTCTCAGTTCCACTTACTGTAAAGATATACTTTGTTGTTCAAAAATTCCAGACTGCAGGCTATCTTTTTGTACATACTGTACATACACATACTACATTACATACTGTGTTAGTCCCCTTTACTCTGTTCTCTAATGATCAGGACCCCAATAATAGCACCACAGAGCAGGTATTTTTTGGTTGGTGCATTATTCCTATCCCAGCAGAGTCACTGAGGGGTTTAAATAAAACAGCAGCACTGCTGCACTAAAACCCCCTCACTGCACCAGTGTCACTGCAGAACTGACTATAAACAATCCAAATTATACCTGTTCTGTGATGCTCCTGACAAATTGGGAACAGAGAACCAACCAGATACTAACAAAACAAAGAAAACAGATGGACTACTGTGTAATTATAAAACTACAAAGTCTATCTATATGGTAATTGGAGAATATAGACAATGGAGCAAGAAGAGGGTGTATCCAAACTTTTAACTTGTACTGCATTTTATTGGGGGGTGATCTACAAAAAAAGTAGCACATAATGTTAAAGTGAAAAGAAAATGATAGAATGTTTCTTTTTTTTTTTTTACAAATATAAATCTGGAAGTGTGATGTGCATTCATATTCAGCCCTCCTGAGTCAATACATTGCAGGACCACCTTTCACTGCAATTATAGCAGCAATTCTTTTGGGATATGTCTCTGCCAGCTTTGTACATCTAGAGGCTGAAATTTTTGTTCATTCATTTTTTTTAATAGCTCAGCTCAGACAGATTGGATAGCAAGAACCTGTGAACAGCAATTTTCAAGTTTTGCTGCAGATTTTCAATGGGATTAAATCTGGACTGACTGTTTTTTGAAAACACCATTTATTTTCATTAAAACATGAGTTTGGGAATGTTGTATGTTGGCATAACAAGGACTACAGAATGACACACACAGCCTCATTGGTTTATTCTCTTTCTCAGAATGACTTAATGAAACTTAACATCTATAACACGATCATTTATGTAGAACACACAGCCGGCATCATTACATCAATGACCCATTGACTAGTTTGGATCAGATGACATTCTTTTTAAAAGCAGAATTATTTCTGTATTCTGTCAGAGTTTGCAAAAAAATACTAAACTATCAGAAGTCAAAACATGATGAGTTACTAAACCCTGTTTTTAAGAGAGCCTTGAATCTTGAATGATGACTTCTCGTTTAGTGACTCTTACTTATTGATTCCAAAGCTAACATTTGTCAGAAGTGTTTTTCACTTTGGCTCACTACAAACTGAACTTGATGAGACATGAAGATTTGAGACATTTCAGTATTCTGCACGTTCTAAATCACTTACAATAAACCATTATGCTTCTGTATAAAGTTTCTCCAGATGTCTAATAGTTCATTTCTTTCCAATAGACATAACAAGGTTACTAATTCAATCATCAAATAAACTTTTTGTAATTTTAGACACATGTTCATCCTCTGCCCAGCGATAGTTTGGCGCCCTGTCCTGGGTGTATCTGCCCAGCGCCCGAAACGTTCTCCCCTGGATCCCCGCAACCCTAATATAGGATAAAGAGGAAGATAATGAATGAATGAATGAATGAATGTTCATTCTCCTTTTACTCACATGGTATCTTAAAGTCCATCATGATAAAACATGATTTAACAACTAAATGTAACCTCTCTGATTAAACGAATTTTGCAACAAGTGAAAAAAACAAGGCAGCACAGTGATGTAGAGGCTTGTGCTGTTGAGTTTGAGTTTCTGTCCGGCTGGATAAGGATTGTTCTATGTGGAGTTTGCATGTTTTCTCTATGTCTGTGTGGGTTTCATGATACAGTTTCAAAACATGCTACTAAGTCAGATATGATGAGACAAACTAGTCGGCACTGTTAAACACTGATTCACACTACAGGCAATGTACATTATCTCACAAAAAAACTATTATTATGAACTAAGAAACAGTGAATTAGTAAAAAACCTCCATTCACTAGTAAAACTGTACAGAGCCCCTAAAGTGACATGGAAGAAAAAAATATATAATGCGAGATCTCGCAAAACTTTTGCAAGATCTCGCAATAACTTTGTGAGATCTCACAATAATTGTATTTATATTTATTGCGAGATCTCGCAAAACTAACGCGGTCGCTTCAGGTGTCTCTCGTGTTGGAATTTATTAAACATAGAAAGACATGAATTGCATTATTTGTAAGGTTTTTTTTAATACTTCGTAATGCTCTTTATTTCTGTAATGACATTTACTATTTCACATAGTTCAAACAACTGCTGAATTACTGCAGGCAACAGAGGGAATGCTCATGTATAATTGTAAGAATGTCCAGTTGCGGGATGAGCATGGCAAAGGGTAGGGGTGTCCGAACACAGGGTGAGCTGTAGACTTTGGGAGCAGGTAACATTTTTTTAATGTAATGGTGAGACTGGGGCTCAGGAAGTCCCCACCATATATGGAAGGTCCATTCACACTCATCCACACACAGAAGGACAGCCCACCTAAGGATTAAATACCGAAGCAGTATCTTTGAGAATTCAGAGCTCTCTCATCAATCGCAATCGTCTGCCATTGATGATTTTTCCTGAACACTTGTTTGTCTATTCAGTAAAACACATTAAGTTCTTTTGGAACAAAGCCGCCGACTTATGACCGTTTTATTGGAACATAACACTCACTTACACGAAAACCGTGTTCACGGGCAAGCACGGATTTGATGTCTTGAAGCCAATCACAAAATAAAACTCAATTAAACTTTTCCACGGATGAACGTTCTCCATTGTGATCGTTTATTGTTGTTGACCCGGAAACTAACCTGAAATAAATATAAATATAACTATTGCGAGATCTCGCAAAACTTTTTCTCCGTCACTTTAGGGGCTCCGTAAAACTGTGATGCCCAACTAGGTTCTTATTAATATAATTTCCAAATTAGGAAAGAAATTCATAAGTTGTGAAATTTGAAATTAATAACAATGAAGTGGTGCGATTCACACAGAACAAGAAATAAAGTTACACTTGCAGCACTTGTCTGTTTAAACCTAGTTTTCTATCAAATAGATATGAAAATGTGTACTTTAAGGGACACCATTTTACTTACTTTAATTTTCACAAAATAATAAAATATTTTGTATTTATATTTAGCCCTGTACACGGCACCCAGGGAGCAATTTAGGTTAGATGCCTTGCCTAAGGGCAACGGGAATCAAACCCGGTCACAAAGCTGAACTACAAGCCTACGACTGCCCCTAAAAATCGCATAATTGTGATTATTTCTTAGACAAAAATCGTCCCTTTGAGATCCGAGTTCGAATCACAATCTGGATTGAGTTTCCATGTTTTCCTCGTGTCCAAGTTCAAGGTAAATTGAATGCTTTTAATTGTCTCATAAAGTGTGTGTTTGTGTGTGTGTTAGTGTGCCCAGTGATAGATTGGTGCCTTGTCCTGGAATAATAAATGAGTGAAAAGTGAAAGATAATGAATGAGTGAATAAATAATTGTCTTATCAGAATCTGTAATCGGCTCATCCCTATACTAAACCCAGTGCTTTATCCTTTATACCTTATTTGTTGACATGTGTCAATCCTAACATATACGTTTACACATAAGAGCCTAAATACTGACTTAATACAGAAAATGGGTTAAATGAGGTAATTCCACCAACGTTAACAATTAGAGTTCTATTATTTAGACACTTAGAATATTCATCAATCTGCTTTTTTCAATCAATTTACTCTAAACGCCAAATGAGAAGTTGTACTTGTAAAATAATATAATGGATATTAACTCTGGAGGAAACTACAGGAAGCAGCACCAGAAACCTACTTTATCATCTACTATTTAAACTATCCAAATAAAACTAGCGTTAATCAGTTATATTAAAGTTCTCTGAAGTGCCTGACGTGAGTAACTGAATAAATATAGTGATACACAGAATGCCACCAGGTGTGAGTGGCGTGAAAGATGAGCGGGATCCTCGAAGTTTATCAGTCAACAAACCTACTTGATCTTTAGGACATGATGTACTCTGTCATGTTTCTGTCAGCTGCAAACCAGTTTGGCTGGAAAGCACTCTGACAGTTAGCCTGAAGCAGGAACAAATTACCCGCGTGTGATTTGATGCTGAAGTGCGTTTGGCCCGAACCTTTATCTCATGGCTAAATCAATATTCCGTAAATATCTTATTCCATCATTGTAGCTGTCTGGTCGTATTGCAATACATGTAGAAATGTGGAAACCGTAGGCCACCATTCAGTGACATTGGAAAATAGTGCTGCTCATTGTTAGGACCATGAGAAACAATCGCTAATCATATCTTTAGCCATGGCAGTGAGGACCAACCAAAAATATAATTGCTCAGGAAAGCAACAACACCCCCTCCCTTAAATGAAATAAAAAGGCTTTTAGCCATCGTAATGATTTACAAAGTGACGAGTCAAACAGATTTACGGCGACAGCCTGAAAGGAACCCAACACAAATACAATTACTGCTCACGTGACTGCCGCTGCCAACCCCCTCCATGCACCGGGGCAGAAGAATAGGGACGGCACTAAATGCTCAAGCGCGATTTCGGCCCCAAAAAAATGTAAATGAAATGTAAAACAGAAAAAGTCTACACTCGCATGTTGATTTCGACAACAGACTCACTGCATACAGCCGCACTGAGGACATGTTGAAGGTTTATGAAAATCCAGTTACTCTCTCGACTGCTCAATAAGAGTAAAACCAGTGGAGTGTGGCCAGAAGGCAGTCACGTGTGCTAATTTTTCAGACACCAGCTGCAGCTAACAGCATAGGCTATGCTGCCTCATTATAAGGGTCAATACACAACAAAACAGTTATTCCTTTAACTGAATCATTTCTATCTGCCCTGATGAAGAGACAAAAGCAAATCAACTGACCTTGTGAGGGATAAAGAAACACACAGGATCTACTTTGCATGAACTGTTGCATTTGTTGCTGATTTGTTGTGGATTTATTTTAAGCCACAGATTTCAAAAGCAAGATCAGTCGGGTGGAGGTAAAAAAAATAACAGCCAAAACTGGCAATTAAATTCTTAAAACCAGCAAGTCCTAACAGATGCTCCTTTTGTGATATATTTTTTTTCCTTTTTTTCTCTCAAATAACAAATAGGTCAAATATATATTTTTATTTCCTTAATATTAATGACTAAAGGACGGCTCAGTGGTTAGCACGTTTGCCCCTCAACACTGGGATCAAGGTTTGAATCACAATCTGGTTGGAGCCACAGTCCAAGAACATGGGTATAGGATAAATTGAATTATGTAAAATGCCCCATATAGTGTGTGTGTGTGTGTGTGTGTGTGTGTGTGTGTGTGTGTGTGTGTGTGTGTGTGTGTGTGTGTGTGTGTGTGTGTGTGTGTGTGTGTGTGTGTGTGTGTTTGTGTCTGTGTCTGTGTGAGTAAGTGTGTATTGCACCCTGTCCTGGGAGTATCTGCCCGGTGCCCGAAACTTTTTTCCCTGAGCATGGAGACCTCCACCATGACCCTAGTCTCTAGTATAGGAATAAGCAGAGGATAATAAGATAAGAATGAGATAAATATCAGCATTATTATTAATAATAATAATAATAAGTGATGGGCAAATATACACCTAAACCATGTTGCATGTAGAGAACATGCAAATGAAGTTTGTCAGCACACCCAGGAATTGAAACCAATACTTTGCCTGCAGGTGAAAGGATTTTGCTTTGCAAAAATCATATAATTACCTAAACGAGAACTCTTACTGAGAACGACTTCCATGCTAATTAGTGATGCAGGCTCATGAGGAACGGCCCATATATGCCTCCACCGTTATTCATCCTGTTTCAACGCTAATCGATAAGCAGGGTTTCCTGCTGGGACTGTCAAAGGCAATGGCACGATGCAGGCTTAGGGCTTATCCCCCTTGCTTGAAAGCAGACCTACATAAATGTTTGCATGGGTGTGAGCAGCTATTTGGGTGGGAAATCTCAAGCAGAACAAGCCCTCTGGGCACTCTGCATTGAGTTTCCTCTATTTTGGAGTTCCAAATTCAAAAGAGTTCCAGCGAAAATCGGAGAGACAAGCGTGCAGTGAAAGATAAGGCTTATAAGCCAAGACAGGCTGGGCTGAGCGAGCTGGCTTGAATAACATTCAATTACATTAAACAGATGCTCAAGATGATCTGAAAAAGCCACTTTGCTTTCCCATAATCAGGAACACAGTGAGCAAAAAGAGGATCTGGCTGTTAGTTCTGATCAGGCTGCCGCTCATCCGCCAGCCACGGCATAAATTCGAGCTGGCATGTTCCATCCGTCCCTGGTGACCACTTATTGCAGATGCAGAGTCAGGAGCTTTGGCCTCTCTCTCTCCTTCTCTCTCTCTGTCTCTGTCTGTGTACTGTATGTGCATCACACCAGCATCTCCCTCACGCCAACACAAGGACATTGTTAACTAAAGTCCTCAAGCCCTCTGAATTCACCCTAAAGCACAGTGTGAGCCAACAGTGACATGTGACTGAAGCACTAGTCTCTGACAAACTCAAATCTCTGATGTCTGATTAATAGAAAAAAGTTTCCCACAGAGGAAAAATAGAGTAAAGAGAACGTACTCTCCTTAGAAACTAGCTCTTCATCAAAATTGAAAAATCTCGTTAATATTATGAATTCCTGCTAATTAAAAGGAGGGAAAATATCACTCTGTCTGGTTAATTTGCAATTAATTCCCTACTATTACAACACTCTTGTTTTCAATTAAATGCACTTGTATGTAACACTATGGCTTAATGATATTTAATATGGCTTACATTAAATTAGGTGCTGCCTCGAGTTGTTAAGTAATCAAACACGGCTTCTATAAAACAATTGTCTTTATTAAATGTAGCGACAGCCACAAACAGATTATGAGTACAAACCAGAGATCTATGAAACGCCAAATAAAAGGCTATTTGAGTTTAATTGGGTTCATAATCAGAATCAGAATTAGGATACTTTATTAATCCCCGGGGGGTAATTGCAGTTTTAAGTTACTGTAGACTGTAGACTTAACATTTGATCTCACATAACCTGCTTAGTCTTTAAATGTTAAACGTTATAGAACCTGCTTTCTAAACATTTTACTCAGTACACAAATACTATTCACTATTCTCATTGGATTTTGCTTCTCAACACATCTGGCAACACAATCCAAATTTAATGCTTAGAGTTTCAATTTGGCAGGATTTATTTATTTATTTATTTATTTATTTATTTATGTATTTATTTCTTGCCTACCAACCACTACATTTACATTTAAATTAGATCATTTTGCAGACAAAAGCCTTATCGAAACTTTTATCAACTTACAAGCTGGGCAGCATGGTGGCTTAGTGGTTAGCACATCTGCCTCTCAGCACAGGGGATCCATGGAATTTCCATGTTCTCCCCGTGTACTTGTGGGTTTTCTCCAGGTTCTCCAGTTTCCTCCCACAGTCTCTATGAATGCTTTAAATTGCCACATATAGAGTATGTGTTTGTGTGTGTCTGTATGAGTGAGTGTGCCCAGTGATGGATTGGCGACCTGTCCTGGGTTTATATGCCCAGCTTTCTCACCTGGATGAGCATGGGGAACCTCACCCCCCACGACTTTATTAGAGGATATAACAGAGGATAATGAATGAATCAATGAACTTACAAGCTTCCCAACTTGATGGTTTGGGCCAGAACACAGGGTCAGTAGTTATGATACAAAGCAATGAGGGTTAAGGGCCTTACCCAAGGACCCATACAGGTAACTTCAGTGGATTCAAGATTCAAAACCTCCTAGCTTTAGATTGATAGCCCAACACCATAACCACTGCACTCCCACACCTTACCGCATTAGATTATGGCACATTACACTGTTGCTGGATTTTCCTACTCACTCACGTCTAACAGCTTGAGATTCCACTATACCATATTTATATTCATCAAACACATCCACAATTATATACTGTAAATTTATTAAAGCACTTTGGATTTCTGATCTCATTATTGTGAAAGCTTAATCCTATACTCGATTCGTGGGTGGAAGGGGGGTTCCCCATGCCCAACCAGGTGAGAATGTTTCAGACTCTGAGCAGATACACCCAGGACATGCACCAATCCATCACTTGGCACACACACAAACACACTCACTCAGACACACACACACACACACTATATAGGGCAATTTAGGGCAATTAATCCACCTTGAGTCCATGTTTTTAGACTGTGGGAGGAAAGCAGAGAACCCCGAGAAAACCCTTGCAGTCAGAGAGAACTCAAACCGTCTTTAAACGGTAAAAACCACATTTACCTTGAATTATGGCAAATGTGGTTCTTACCGTTTAAAGACGGTTTGAGTTTAATTCAATTAACAAACTAAACTAATATTTTTTTAGATCTCCTTTCCATAAAATAACAATAAACACTAAACTAATAGTATTATAGAATATAATAAAATTTTTAAGTTTATTGTTTTAAAGGTAATTAAGCAGAATATTTTTTGTTTTATCTGCAATCTAACGGAGATAACCATTTATCATCCATAATTTAATATCTGTAACGGGCTCCACTTATTTAATAAGTTGTTTCAAAAACATTGAATTAATCTATAAGTCTACAAACCACTTATTGGTATGGTCAGGATTGATGTCCAGGGAAAGGGTGATATATATATATATATACTGGGAGTCAGGTCTAACATTGGCATTATTGATTCTTATGATATAGAATTTTCTAAATCATTAACATTATGCTAAACTGAAAACCACAAACAACATAAGCCTTGTTTATTAGGGTTCCATTTAAGTATTCCTGAGAATTTTAATAAAACATGAAGCAGTTTTGGCTTGTAAGGAGGATTAGCAAAATGTGTTATTTTTGAAAGAAAACTCATTTTAAAATGCTGATGCTTGCAGCAGAAATCACTACATAAAATGCACAAGCAAAATTATCATGGATTATCCGATTGCAAACTTTGTTTTCTTTTAGGTCTTAAATTACTTATACTATATCATCATTAAAGCTTACAAGTCTGTTTATATCATACTTTTTAAAAAGTAATTAAACTGATTGTTGTGCAATATGAGTTGCGGGAATATTTAATACTCTCAAAAAAGACCTTATGAAAAGGAAAAAAGTATTATAGTCCATGACATTGAGTTTACAGGGCTCATTGATTTGCACAACACAAGGCCCTTATTGCCACAGAAACTTCACCATAGTTCATAAAAATGTTGAAAATACTACCTTACTTTTGATATATCTGGACCACAAGTACTGGGGACAATAACAGTTCTTAGAAATCCAATATATGAGTTTTTATTCCGGGGTATGTGTTTTCTAACAGGAATAATTATGACAGAGAAAACACTAAGCAATTATTTATGATTTATTTAAGGAAATATACTGATGCCATTTATTGTTTACCCTGCTACACCCAACACACTTTGGAGAAAGATGCTAAAATAGAATTGGAGAAAAATCTAAATGATGATAGAGATCAACAACTTGAGTAATACACGTATAGTTTAACATTTAACAATTTGAGTGAACTGTTGTGCCTGCCAGCTTTGTAATAGCTAACTTAATGATATGAGACATTTATTTTGCTTTAATAGTATATTAGAAATAACATGTTTTTTTGACCTGCTGGATCAAACTTTAGATTAAGGCAAAATTTCTAAAAAATAAAAATAAATAAATAAATAAATAAATAAATAAATAAATAAATAAAAATAATAATAATAATAATAATAATAATAATAATAATAATAATAATAATAATAATTTAAAAAACATAATTTTTTAAAATTATTATTTCCAACATTTTATTTTTGTAGGTTAGGGTATTAAATTATGTAGTAAACAAGTAAACTGAACATAAGGAACACAATATGGGTATCAAAATTATACATCATACCTCGTTGTTACATTTACATTACATTTGGTCATTTGACACACTTTTATACAAAGCTACTTACAAATATCTCAACTTGATTGTAGTCAGAACACAGAGCTGGCAACACAGCATCCTTAGAGCAATGAGGGTTAAGGGCCTTGCTTATGGACCTATATTCATAACTTCAGTGGACCTGGGTTCTGAACCTACAACCCGCAGATTAATAGCCCAACTTTCGTACCAGTAAACATGATAACCAATGAACCACCGTGCCAACTTGTCTTGTTACAAAAAACTTATTTAGTTTTTATAATATAATGTTAAATCTATTTCAACTAAAATGTTAGAAAAATGTAGCTGGTCTGAAAAAAACTGTCTTTATAAAATTGGTCTGTGGGGCAAAATAAAATGTGGACAGCAGATTTAAATGCTCACCCTGTAAAGATATATGTGACTTTAAAATGCTTCGGTAAAAGGTTCAAGTTATATATAAAAATTGAGCCAAATCTTAAAAATAAAAGAGCTAAAGCATGAGCTAAAGTATTTGAGTCAATAAATGTTAAACTCAGTACTTTATTAGAATTTTGAACAGCTTAATAACTTATAATACCTACAGTGTATGCACTCCCATTTCACCCTTTCACTCTTTAAGCAGATTTAATTCTTTTATAACTGCCAACAAATCTGTATATGATTTGTGATGCCGTGCCAAAATCTCTCAATAAATGTAATAAATGTGTTTAAGGTTTATAATCCCTATAGAACACTTAAATCCAGTTGCAGCCAAATATAGGATGTGTCTTTAGCCAAGAACTATACCTAAATCTCTTGAGTGTTGCAGTATATGTTATACACAAGGAAGCATTTGCAAAAACAACTGCCAGTGGCTGAGGCTGATCATTAACAGGTAGTGTAAATTAGACAAATACAACTGCGAAACACTTCAGTCTTATTTGGATCTGGCATTGTTGGTGAATCGGCATGCATTTTCCTTTAAAATCATTACCTCCACACCGCAAATTCTAAGCTCAGACTGTCACACATATCTATGCACATATTTGGAATAATTGGATGATGGGTCTGTTATTAGTCAGACTGCTAAACTGACCAATCTCCTGATTTATTAGACAAAAACCTATTTGCCATTATAAGCCAGATTTAGTGACACTGTTTGATTGAGAAAACCAAATGTGATCACATTTAAACTAAAGTCTTTGGCAAACACTTTTATCCAAAGAAACTTACAAGTATATTAACTTGGTTGGCGCCAGAATACACAGATGGCCATACAGCATTCCTGGAGAAATGAGGGTTAAGGTACTTGGTCACAGACCCACATTGGTAACTTCGGTGGATCTAGAATTTAAACCTACAACCTTCAGAATAATAGCCTACCCACACACCTTCAGAATAATTAAGAGCTACCCACACACCTTGTTACATTCATGCATTCAATATAAATCTTCCGCTAAATCCTATAATAAGGAACTAGTCATGATGGGGTTCCCCATGCCCATTTAGGAGAGAACATATTGAGCACTGGGCAGATACACCGAGGACAGACACCAATCCATCACTGGGCACACTTCCTCACAAAGTAGGGATGGGGCAACACGTAATCGATTATGGTCAACGGTTTACTTCTTTTTTTTTTCTTATCTTATTATTTTAAGACTTTTAACATATCTAGGGTGTTTTCATTATTAGAAGTGCATTAATAACTGTTTCATCATCGTCCTGTGAAGATACATGCAGCTTTTTTTAATACCGCTCATGTACCATGTTTTCATATCGCATTCAGATCAATTAGAATGTCCGCACTTGTGTATAATCAACATATCTAGTCCATAAAATTACTCCAAATTATTTTGCTAAAGTTATTTTAATTCCAAACACAATCACATTAGAGTAATAGTTTTTTGATTAGATTAATTGATAGAAAATTATTGGTTAGGTGCAGCCCTATCACATAGACACATCTAAACTATATGGGGACAATTTAGAGCATCCAATTCACCTTGAATCCAAGTTTTTGGACTGTGTGAAAAATCAGAGAACACGGCGGAAACCCACGTGGACACGAGGAGAACATGGAACCTCCACTGAGATTAGGATTCAAACCTTAATCCCCAGCGCTGAAAGGCAGACATGCTAAGCACTATGCCACTGACCTTCCCCACCTTCTTAAAAAAATTATTAATTTTGTTTTTATAAAATAATGTTGAATCTTTTGAAAATAAATTGTTTGAAAAGATTTGCCGGTCTGAAGAATATTGTCGACATAAAATTTAAATAAGATGAGGACCAATGCCGTTTGACTAAGAAAACCAAAAGTGATCAGATTTAAACTAAAGTCTGTGGGAAGGTTTTGGTAACAGTGCAGGCCTTGCATACCTGATGTCTGCAAGAAGATAATGGGCAGCATTTCTCAAAGACTAGTTGCATTCAGCTCAGGGACAGCATAGGGACAGCACGGTCCTTCTCTTGTCTGTCACCAAGTTACAATCAGGTATCTGTTTGCAGTGTGAAAAGCCATACAGTCTGCATGCACTAAAGCAAGATCTGTTCATATGAGCAGCCCAGTTATCAGCCAGCACATCAATACATACATTTGGTTTCTAAAATAAACAAAAACAGATGACACTCCGTGACATCTGCATGAATACAATTTGGAAACAGGATGATCAAAACCTCCGCACAGCATCAGATCAGTCCGTGGCTCCACTTCAGCTCAGCAAAAAAATGCTTCACCAGGCATTTCATTTTATAATATTTTCACACTGAGCTTTCAAATGTGCCTCTTTATCTTAAATGCCCAGGCAGAAAAATGAAAAGACATGAGCTCATAAGAGTGTGAAGTAGTCTGGCTGCACTGACAGCGTGAAGGAGAAGAGCAGACACCAAGCGGGCACCGGCAGCCAGCTATATAGAGCACTCATTAAGAACTATGCTGTTTTTGCACTACCCTGGAAAGCAGTGTTTGCAATCATATATCAGTTTGGACATACATGAGATATTCTTCCTTTTCTCAGGATATGTTACGCTCTGTCGTCTTATAAGCTTCAGACAGAGGCGGTGTTGCATGAAATGCATTAGCGGAGCAAGAGGTGTGTTCTCGGACAGGCCTTTTTGCTTTCCTTTTTGGGAGTTAATAAGCTCTAATGTAATAGCAGAAATGATTTCGCATTAAATGTGGTCTCAATTTCATTTACCAGAAACCATTTGTCATGTTTACGTGACACCCTGTGGCTGCTTATCCTTTCAGCTTTGATTATGGCTCACCTTTTTCAAACTATGTTCTATTTCTTTAAAAATTAAAGGCATCTGAATGGATGAAAAATAACAAGTAATTCCAAAATACTAGTTAAGTTGCTTAATCTGAATGAATAAAAACATATTTCTCTCAAGGCTAATCAATTGTATAAACCTCCTATTGTGTCAGCCATCGCATTTAGTGATTTTGAATAATATCTTCCTCTTGCATGCAAAGGCCATGGACATTATGCATCATATTCATGGCACTATTAAAATCTTTCTTATTAATGGAGATGTACACTTACAGTCCGGTTATCGGGTACATTTGTTTTAGACAGATTTTCTTACCAAATGAATGGAATTTGCAGCTCTAAAATTACAGAAAGTGTTCTGATACAAATGGATCAGATGCAGCAGTGCTGCTAAAGTTTTAATCAGTGTCCACTCACTGTGTACTCTATTAAACACATCTACCTTATTGATCCACCTTGTATACAGTTTGTGTTAGCGATCCTCTAATCTTCCATCAGTGCTCACAGGATCAGTGCTACCTATGCCTCAGAATGCTGATGCCTGGACATTGGTAATGTCATTGTTTTATTTTTATTTTCCATATTAATTGAATTTAAATAACCTAAAAGCTTAAACTTTCTTTGTTGCTAACATTCTGTTTTTTTATCTTTGTTACTTATTTCCCCTTAAAAGGATTTTTTATATATTGTCTAATAGGACTATATTTAGTAAAAGCAAGCAAAGCTTGTGCTAACCACTAATCTACTAAACACTAACCTGTTTTACTGTATAAATTATTAAATGAAATTATTTTACTGTATACACTGTAGAACATAAGTCTAAGCTTCAAATTTGCACGAAGTACCTCAAGAAAACTCTTTTTCACCTACATTCCCAAATCGTATGCCCCACATCATTATGTTGAATTTCTTCATGAACCACTTTACTTTAAATATAAGTTTTATAGCACAAGTATCAGTCAATAGTTTGGACATATTGCATCCAAACTTTAATTAAATTAAATATTTCCTCCTACAAAATCATAAAGATTTTGTAAGTACAGTTACAGACTGTAGTACATCTGTTTTCTTAGTGTTTTTTGTCCTCTTGTTGGTTCTCTGTTCTCTATTGGTCAGGGCATTACAGAACAGGTATAATTTGGGTGGTGGATTGTTTATTGTTTTTGTGGTGAAGTGGTTTTATTTTCATTCACTGCTCTATTTTCATTTAAACACCTCTGTGACACTGCTGGGATAGGAATAAAGCACCAACCAAATAATATCTGCTCTGTGGTGCTACTATTGGGGTCCTGATCATTAGAGAACAGAGTAAAGGAGACTAACACAGTATGTACTGTAGTCCACAAACAGATGGACTACAGTCTGTAGTTTTAGAACTACAAAGTCCATCTTTAAGTGGAACTGAGAACATGGACAATAAGTGGAGCAAAAACTGGTACTGTTAAGTGATAAGTTCATTGTGATTATACAACAGAAAATAGATTATTGAAAATCAAATTTGAATTTGTGCATTTGGGTGAATCTGTTGTTTTTATGACAGTCATCACACAAAGCCATGTACTTAAACACTGACAGTCCTAAAATATTTGAATAAGTTGCATGTCTGAGGAGTTATGTAACGTGTAGTTTGCTGGAATCTGATTATGTTTACAGAGAAAAACTGCAAGAAAAGTGTGAAAATTGGTGTAGCGGCAATCTTGCACTACTTTTATCCCTGGTTTAGGGGTCACAACAGATGTGGCAGCACGCTGTTGATTTAACATCGTAATGTCTGCCAGACATCGAACACACACTGGCACCATCAATCAAACCATTCCTGATTCTCACCTTTACATGCTCTGAAACATTTAATTAATACAAATTGTAATGTAACAGCTAGGTGATTTTATAGCTTTGATAATGAGCTCACGTAGCTTTCCCTGTTAAAAGTAACTTAATAAACTTCGGTGGTTTAGTTCAGAGTCTAGAACACTAGAAACTGACTTTATGTCTTTTCTCACCATGTGCTTGTGCACAGTGGTTAGTGCTGCTGTGGTATGTCATCGAAACTTTGCATACTGTACAAACCACCTTTTTTGTTTTATGATAATTTGACATGTTCCCATACATTTAAAGTATTTGTGTTTTTAAAAACTTAAAAACAGAAACTGAACCTCTTTACCAGCTGAGTTGGACTCATTTACATATTTACTGCGGCAGACAATGCCTCTCATCAAATCATTCTTCTGCATAATCCTATACTATTATATTATTCCACCATCTGCCACACAGTGCACTATATTTTCAATTTTTGATTTTTTTTAATTAACAGATATTACACTTGCCACTTTACTTTCACTTAGTTTTAGTACTTTTAGATTAATTTTACTGTGCTTATTTTTTTATTTCCCCTTTTGTATGCAGTATGGGGCACAGTGGCTTAGTGGTTAGCACGTTCGCCTCTCAGCATTAGGGATTCCCGGTTCGAATCCCCATCTGGGTGAAGTTTCCATGTTCTCTCCATGTCCGCATGGGTTTCCTCCGGGATCTCCGGTTTCCTCCCACAGTCCAAAAACATGGATCAAGTCAATTGAGTTCTCCAAATTGCCCCATATAGAGTGTGTATGTGTGCGTGTCTGTGTGAGTGAGTGTGTGCCCAGCGATAGATTGGCGCCCTGTCCTGGGTGTATCTGCCCAGCGCCCGAAACGTTCTCCCCTGGATGGGCATGGGGAACCCCACCGCGACCCTGCTATAGGATAAAGTGGAAGATAATGAATGAATGAATGAATGAATGAATGAATGAATGTATGCAGTATATAAACACAACTAAAGGAGCACCTGTAAAAACTGCAATTTCCCCCAAGGATTAATAAAATATTCTGATTCTGATTAGGAACTAGGGTCGTTGGAGGGGGGGTCCCCATGCCCATCCCGTGGAGAGTGTTTTGAGCACATTCACGCAGCACAGGGCACCAATCCATCACTAGGCATGCAGACAATTTTTGAAACCAAAACATGTCGCAGGAATAAAAAAAACAAAACCTTATACGATAACCTAACAGAAGCAGTATTATTGTTTTTAGCACATTTCACCGTGACACACCTGATTCCTCAATAACAGTAAGTTATCTATATTGTGAGGTGTCGTAATTTTAGAACAATTTAATAAAAATTGCACTATTAGATGCACAAACATTTGTTCATTTTCTAAAGCCACCTATCAAAAATAGTGCTACAGCCTATCCAAGCACACACTGATTCACATCTAGAAAGAGAAAGAGAAATAAACAGGAGAAAGCATTTGTAGACATGTGGAGAACATGCAAACTTCACACAGAAAAGAGTGTCGGAAAATCTAACCCGAGACCATCTTGCCGACGGCTGAGAGCACTAACAACTATAATTTAAACTGAACATTTTAAACAAAAAAGAAAAATACATAAAGTTGGACATTTGTTTAATCAGATGAATTGATCATTTCTAATTCAACCTGTTTAAGCGCAACACTATATAAATTGGCAGCGACTGCATAATTATTCATCTGTTCACAGAGACAAACAGTGCTTAAACTCAGGTAATTAAATTACAGCTCAAGTAAAGCGCACAAGCAAACACACATCAGCTCCTTCGGTTATAATACACACACTAGAAGAAAATGATTTGTGAACTTACATTTTTCCCAATGTCTCTGCTAAATAAGAAATGACTGTGAAAACAAGAGCGTTCAGCTCGCCATGTTACACTATCACTAGCAGCTCAGTGTCTCCTCGAATTAAGAGCTGATCTAAATCAATCCTCCCAGTAGACAGGACATGCCTGAGTTACAACATTTGATTTTCCTCCGCCTGATCTCAAACTCTGAGCTGTCTGCTGGCTATGAATAAGTCTGGAGCAGCAGGGCAAACATTTTAAACCCAAAGCGCATGGCTCAATGAATCTGCCATAGTCAAAAGAAAACAGTTTGAGGAAAATATGTTTGTTTTACTCAAGGTGGATTTGCAAGACACGCGGCAGGCCAACTTCAAAGCACCAGGAGCTTTTATCTGTCCAAAAAAGTGAAGGTAATTGCTTGTGATCGGGCGAAATCTTGAGTGCGGCAGAACATTTTGCCCTCCATTGCCAAGTTTCAAGCGCAAGTAATGTGCCAGAGTGGCTGAGTGTCTTTGGTGGGATTCAGGGTTACTCTTTTGCGGGTCGAAATGGGATACAGTCGCCGTGACATCTTCCACATTCATTTTTTAGAGAACGTCAAATCAAACATGCATGAGTCTATGACGGCGTGGGTTTGGAATTCCCGACTCAAGGGTGAAGCACTTAGAGTGGCACAAACTAGATAATGCTTCGCCCATCACGTCCAAAAGTCCTGGTCACATTGTTAGACTGACAGATGCAAGCAGTCTAGAACACACTTTAGTGAGGAAATGAACTTTATTTAAAGGTCATTTTTAATTGCAAAAATGTAACTGGCCACTTTCTTTGACCCATGAACTCATTGCAAAGTCTGTTGTTGGCACAAAGCACTCAGAAGCTGGACAGAATACTCAAAAGTACAGGTGTGACTAAGAATTGAGCTCTATCATTTCCAACTGGAGCTTTTTTTTTTTTTTGAAAACAATGTTTCTGTATCACATTTGATATTAACACGTTTCTGTATTAACACATTTGCATCAAAATGATTTACTTAACTGCACATTATTCACAGCATCGATTCCAGTGTCTTAATATATGTTGACACTAAACTAAGCTGCTTCACAGAAATTATGTAAAACTTATTTTCTGTCCTGTTGGTCAATGAGTAGACATCACCATGTTTTTCCTTAACAATATTTTGTATTTCTAATAATTAATAAAGTTAAATGTTCTTATTCATATGTGATACGCTTCAAGCATATTGCCTTAAACTTGCTTTTCCCTTCTGTTTGTATAAAGTTATTAACTAAATACAACAGTATTTCAATATCTCATCTCATTACCTTCTGCTTAATCCAATGCTAGGGACTAGTAGGGTCTTGGGGAGAGGGGTGTCCATTTCGGGGAGAACATTTAAGGCACTGAGCAGATATACCCAAGACAGGGCATCAATCCACTCACACAAACACACACACTATATAAGGGCAATTTAGAATTCTTGTTTTTGTACTGTGGTAAGAAACTGGAAAACCCAGAGAAATCCCATGTAGGCAATGTAGAGAATGTGAAAACTCCACCCAGATTGGGATTTGAACTTGGATCTCAGTGCTAAGAGGCGAATGTGTTAATCACTAAGCCACCTGCCCTATAATTATATGCTTGTCACTGGAGCAGTTCCCTTTATTGTTTATAGTTTGGGTACATAAATATATATATATATAAATCTCTAAAAACAGAGAGTTACCCTGAGGTCCAATAATTAACCCTAACTGTACCTTGGGGGACAGAATTTTTTGACAATGTAGCGCCCAGTAAAAACAAATCATACAGACATCTAGGATCTTATTGAGAGAGTTCCTGTTTTGACAGCGTTAATTGGATACTTAGTTTTCCAGGACCACCTCAACCGTGATAAGAATCAGAGTATTGCACGAGAGAAACAGTCACTAAGATAATAAGCGTAGCTGATTTTACTCTTCAAAAGAAACGAACACTGCTGTGCAAAACCCCAGCGGAGCACGTGCACACACAAAGTCTGACTTATGTTCGGGAGTGGGTGTGTGCAGCTGGTGACGAGTAGGCTGTTCCACTCAGCAATGAATAAACACGGGCCAAGTATTTCACAACCTTCCTCAATAGTACACTAACAGTTAAATGTCAACCTGTCAAAACATTGATTAGTGTTCAGCCGCTTTAAAGGCATAACAGGTCTCTTACTGCGACTAGAGGCAATGAGGTGAAAGGCATTAATATAATACTTAACAAAAGATGAAAAACATGTTCAGCTTTGCTTTACACAATAAATCTGAACCAGACACAGTCTCAAGTCATTCCTCAGATCAAAGCAGCGAAGCTTTGTGTCTCATTTCTGTCATATGTTCTCTTAGTGTATGGAAACACAAAGACTTCTCAATTGGCTGTTTTCTGCTACAGGTTTGTCAGGCAATTTCTACTGTTAGTCAAAATGTCTATCATATAGTATGAATCCCACAAAATCACAGTTTCTTATTACTTAAACTACAAAAGCAACTCCTCATTTAAATAAGCAATAAAACTCCAGTGAAGGGAGCAGCCAACTGCAGTGACACTTACTATAGTGCACCTGGCAGTTCCTTTCTTGTCTATTCCTGTGCTGTAATCAGAAACAGAACCGGCAATCTAAACTTCGCTTTTTCACCTCAAGTCCAAATCTGTTCTCGTAAATGGCATTTTTATGTGTATAAAGATAGCATTATGCCTTCAGATGGCATGATCCCGGAGGTGGTGAAACAAGTGGTGGTTAAAGCTGATCCTTAACCAGGGGGCCCTGTCTGGAGTTGTGAATGTAAACGCTGCTCCTTCACAAATTCTCCATTACTGACTCCCAGACGTGGGGACATGTCAGCACGCTCGGTCCAGACCGACAAACACATTCTAAATTGTATACTTCCAACTTTGTGGAAACAATCTGAGAAAGACCTTTTTCAGTTTCGGCATGACGCGTCCAAGTGCAAGCAAAGTTCATAAAGACATGGCTGAGTGAGTTTGGTGTCATGCAACTTGACCAACCTACACAAACAGACAGCCCTGACCTTAACCCCTTCAAAACCTTTTGGGATGAACAAGCACTGAGATAGTTAACGCATTAATTCAACATCAGTGTATGAACTCACAAAAACTTCTCAGACTGAATGGAGGAACATTCCAACTGATATACTGCAAAATCTTATAGAAAGACTTCACTAAAGTATGAAAGCTGCTAATGGGATGTCATTAAAGCTCCAATATGTTTAATGTGTCCTAATACATTTGTTTATATTGTGTATATTATAGATACACCGGAACTGATAACAGATATGTGTTCTGTACTGTGTGCTTGTACTCATTTTACTATTCTGTTACGACTGTATGATACCACTTGTTTTTATTTCATTTCTTCTCCAAAAGCTCAAAGTTAAGTGCTACTCAAATCTACCACAGAAGTTATTGATATGTCATTTAATAAAAACAACATTCACTGGCATTACCCTTTTATATGTGACAGAATAACACGTTCAAGGCAGACTAATATGTTTAGGGGAATGGGTGTTTGTACCTCCTCCTCACATGTAAACACTAACTAAGTCATATTTATATAGAAACAGACCGCAAACGACCTCAATTCTTGTTTTACACATGTATGAGTCTGTTTCACACAGCTGATATCTGCAAGTCCAACTTTTCTGCATGAAAGTACCAACTTTCCCAACTGTCAAAATAGTTGTAAATGCTCAATAAATACAATTCAAACAGCAGCTGACAAGATCTGTTGGAAAAGGTCTAGCAAAACAATTCTATTCAGCTCATTTATAGATATAGATATACAGATCTGGCTTAATGCTGTGTGCCGATTAATGTTTACAGAAATATACACATAAAACTGTAATCTTAAAATACAAGGCAGGTATTAATACGAACCCGACGATGCTCAGAAACGGATCTCAAGTGCTGGAATATCAGGAGGGCAGTATTAGGATTATTTGATCAGCATTAGCCGCCAAATCAAGAGCCACTACTGTTGGTTGTTATAAGGCACATGGGAATTTAAATGTCGGGCTTTACTCTATTCCGCGGGGATCGTGTAAATGGAAATAAATGCAAATTGATTCGGGTCTGTCAGGACTTCTGATCGCTGAAAAAAAAATGTTTTTTTTGAACAGGGCTTGTTTTCACTAACAATAGAGCGACTAAGTCAACCTCAAGGAAAAGTCGGTTTTCCTAAATTCCCCCAGAAGCGCAGCAGCGAGGGAGGAAGGGGCCGCTGGCTCGCTCGCTCTCTCCCCCGCACGCACACCGGGGTTCAGCCGGGGGCTCGGACCTGTGCGTGCGGACACAGCCGACCCGAACACGGTCCCCCACCCGCTCCCCGAACCCGCTCCGATCAGACGGATCGCTGCGGCGCACAGCACGCAACTCGTCCGACAATGTGTTGCTCCGGCGCGTAGTTGTTATTATTAGCGGGTTCGGTGATGCTGCGATCCGAGCGCGTCTAACGTTACGGCACATGGTTTAAAGCTTTGTTCCAGCTCAGGTATCAAGTTGTGGAGCCGCGGCAGAATGAAATCAGCTGCTGCGTGAAAAGTAGCCCGCGAGAACCTTCGACCACGATCTGCCTCGTAAAGTCACTCGTTTCGATCAACGGCCCCACAAATGAATAAAGGCAGCCCGCATGACAGTGTGGGAAGCCTGATCGGAACAATGCAACAAATCGGGGGAGAGAGCGGAATATCAGAACATCAGAGCGCACCGATCTCCAGAGCAGCATCGCTCCGCGTCTCTTAAACGCCAGCCTAAAAGCTCCGAGCGGCTTGCTTTTACCTCGGTGCGTCCTGCGCGTCCGATCCGAATCCAGGCGCCTTTCTCGAGGCCGAATAACAAACGCCGCGCTCGCCTCTCCGCGCGATTTAAGCGCTACGGCACTTCAGCGATCCTTCAAGCCTGCGCTCCATTGTTAGCTGAGATCTGCGCTTAGCTTTGCAGGCTACACACTCACACATTCAAATGCAAGGCACAGGAGGGGGGGGGGGCAAGAAAAGAGCTCCGCGGACACGGACGAGAGGTGCGAAATCGGCTCGGAACTTACTTTCTGATGTGATCCGGGCGCCGCTCCGAGTAACCAAAAAATCCTGCTCCGGCCTGCTCCGCGGCTTAGTAATTTCTCCTCCGGACTTTGCAAACAGCGGCGGAAAAGGCGCACAAGGATTTCGCCGGAGTGCGAGTGCCTGAATCAACTAGCGTAGAGCACGGCAAGTTGAAGTGTCAAATTACACGGGCTATTCTATTACCACGGCCGCGCTGCGCGGCTGCTAACAAAACATGTCCCAGAGTGCGAGCGCCACAAGAACCTGCGCACACGCCGAGGGGAGCGCATCGATCCCCCGATCAGGCGCAGCCACACGCTGCCCTGTCCATTCAGCCAGCTCCGTGTTTGCTTTGGATGCCAACTAATATTTTATTGTGCGAAAACAAAGCCGATCGGAAGTCCACACACCGCAAAGAAGCCTCGACGCAAAAGCCGTCAACTCACTTTAAATCGCGCGTGAGCTTCATAATTGGGGGGTTTTAAAAGCACTTCATTACAAGCACAAATCAAATTTGCTTTACATACATGTAACGGAGGGCGTGTATTAATCGGGTTATATTCGTGTTCTGTATAAATAGCCCGATGAATACAATTAGTATCAGTATGATTCTTTGACATGTATCGTGGATATAGATAGCTCGAAGTTATTAGGCTGCGGAGTGCGTTTGCTGGGATGTGGGAATGAAGCGGGAATGAAGGAGGAATGAAGGAGGAGGAGGAGTGGTCGCTCCGGATTTTGCGAGTCGCCGGCGCTGTGCTGTGATAGAAAGCCCTGAATAACAAAGACGTGTTTGAGAGCAGCGCGCAGCGGCAGCGGCGGCGGCGGCGGCGGCAGCGGCTCCTGCTCAGCGGTGACGTCAAGGAACAATGAGTCTCTTCCGACGCTGGAAACGACGCGAGGAGCGCGAACCCGCCGCCGCTGCAGCAGCGCACTGCGTCCGGCCTTTCCCCCGCGTCCTCGGCTTCCTCACCGCCGACGACTCCGCGACACCCCCGGGAGTCAGGGATAGGGGGAGCAATTGCAAACCTCGAGCAGTGCACCATCACACGCGCTCCGTCCCCCCGACGCGCCGCGATGGAGCCCGTTTAAAAAAAAAGCCTCCACTCCCGAAATTTCCATTTCTCCTTTAGTGGAAATGGAGAAAAGGCTCCTTTCGGACGCGATATGCAAATGCCGACACGAATGCGCAAATGACTCCTAATGGCCTGTTTGGTCTATTTGCAAGCAATGTGCTCTCCCAAACCGAGTGACAAGAGCAAATGAGCTGGTGCGTTTGTGTGATTTATTGAAATTTTTGATACGTTGACACTGGATAGCACCGGCTCTCTGGCCCTATGTCCTCGGTATGGTATCCTATCGTATGGTCCTTAGCATTTGCCTCTACGCCTCTTGACACTAATGCACAGACCTTATTCTCAGGCCTTATTCCACGAGCACTCTGTCTCAAGGACAAGCTCATGTGCAGTTATCTGAGTTGGCAGGGATAAATCTGGCAGATGACATCACTGGTCGCAGGCACTCATTTTTATTTCTGTCCTCTTAGAAGATGGTGGCGGTCAAAGTGACATAAGAGAGGGCCTGGTGAATATCAGAGCACATCTTGATCAGATCGCCCCCCCCCCCCCCCCCATTTTTAAACCGCTACACAATTCTAATTCCATTAAAACAAACTTAATAGAATGGCAAAGCTCTCGTTTCCATCGGAACATGGTCCTCGAACAGAGGCGGCAAGAGTGCTTTAACAGACACCTAAATGTAGACACAGACATCTGGCTTTTCGCCGATGGAGTCTGTTTCAGTGGTTTTTGTCAGACATCCCCAACCATGTAATGTCAGGGACTTTAGCCATAGCTGGTGACACAGCTTCCATTGTGATCTAGGTTTCAAGCTGCTCATAATATCCATGTTATGGACCATTAATCATGTTTTTGTGATGTCACTCAACGTCGCCAGGGTTCATCATGTTCGGGCGAGGACGAAAGAAAACACATGAGCAGTCAATGAACAGCATACCAGTTCAAAGCCAGTTGTTGTACGAACCCCTGGTGTTTGTGGGGAGACCCTCAGTTTTTGCATTTCGAAACAATGTGGCCAGATGGCTGCCAAGAAGACGGATGGACTTGGTGGAGTGACTTCAGCTTGACTGAGCTTCTATATAATTTTACACATATATGCAGCTGTGAACCAGCATCATCCATCGAGCGTTTGTTTTAGCAAATAGGTCATAAAGGGTTAAGGTCAATTAAGGGTGCGTGGCAAGCCTCTTTTTTGTCATCTAGTCCAGGATGGAGGTTTGGAAATTTACTTCTACATTCAGGTAGTCAGATTTCACCATGTTGACATGGCTTTCAGCCTGAGGTGAGGGGAACTGAACTGCCATGGTGTGCCTCGGTTCAGCTAATTCCCTGACAATCACAGGGGAAATGATTGATGCTGCTGGGCCTTCAATGCTACATGATGGAAGGAGAGTTTCAGTTCTGCTGACATTAGCTTTCACACACAGACCGAGCTTTCACAGATTATTTACAGCTCCTATTTGCCTTGCGCAGTACACTATTGCTCTCACAGACCTCCTCAAAGGAAATATAGGCTATCCTGATGACCCACTATTAGCTTGACATTATTAAAATGCATAGCGCACAACCCAAAAATAATAAAGGATAAAGTAGCAGAGGGTGAAATGTCAAGATTACCCAGATTAGACACCTTGGAAAGGCAAATGTGCACCATGTATTTGACAACAGGACACAGGAGAAATCTGTTTAAGTATATTATTGATCCTTTTGGAGCATAGACACTGGAGAGAGAGAGAGAAAGAGAGAGAGAGAGGTTCATTTAAACAACTATTTGCCAGAGTGGAATAGGAACTCTCTCTGAGACTCTCTCTCCCTCTCCCCCTCTTTTATTTCACTGAAAAATGTGAGTGGTGTTAGATAAAGCAGACAGCCTATACCCCATGCTGACTGGCTGGGCTGGCTTTGGAGAGGGTAGAGGCAATCAATGTGTGCTCACAATAGAGCAAGAGCATTGAGAGAGCTAACTGCTCCCTCAGGCCATGCACGAAGGAGGGCTAAGTGGGAGGGGTTGCAGAAGGGGTTGGGAAGACCCAGAGTAAAGGTTCATTTTTAACTTCTTAATGAAAAAGCAAAGCGTGGAAATGCTTATATGAAACTCACTGATCCTAATTATGATTAAGGATTCTTTACTCTAACTGGTAGGTTTGTGCAACTGCTGCCAACCAGTAGGAGGAGGTAGAGATGTACACCATCAGATTTGATTCAACTTTATTGTCATTGTACAGAGTACAGATCAATGTACATATAGACAAAAGCACTAAGACATATTGGTTTGTCAGTAAATTTAGGTGTTTCCTCCATCCTGTTGGAACATCAGTATATTTCTAACATTGTGGGAACAGTTCTTTGTCGTTTTCAGCATGACTGCCTCATGTCAGTGCAGTGCATAAATCAAGGTCAATTGAAACCTGATTGGATGAGCATGTTGTGGAAGACCTTGGCTGGACTACACAGAGCCCAGTCCAACACCTTTAGGATTAACTGGAATAAATATTGTGAGCCAGACTCCTTCATCCAACACCGGTGTCTGACCTCACACGTGTTTTTCTGAATGAACAAAAATCCCACAGACATACTTCAGAATGATGGAGAAATCCTCAGGGGATTGGAAGCTGCAGATGGAGGACCAGCTTAGAATGGGAATTTTCCCAAAACTTTTGCCCATATAGTATCTCTGGATGAGCCAGATCTGGTAACTGGTTTCCAAAACAATGTCTCAGATTAATTGCTTTATTAGCTTCACTTGTGAAAATCCAGTAAATACAGTTGTTTTCAGGTCAATCAGAAAAAAAAAAAAAAAAAAAAAAAAACGAAAAGTTAAACAAAAATTGCATGAAGTCTTAAGATCTCCTCTTTACTCTCTTTTCTATATATTGATATCTGAACTTTTTGCACTACTGGACTGGTACACAATGTTAAGGTCTACACCACACTATATAATTTAACTACTCTATCACTACTACACACTGCCATATTCTGTATCTTTTCTTAAATCTATATTTCTACTTACATTTTTTTAATCATGTATACATATTTAGTTTTTTTTTATTTCTACATTAGTGTGTGTTTAACATAATTTGCAAAATATTGAAAAGCCCCTTTGGACAGATGGATGGTAGGTTGGTTGGATTGTTGGGTGGTTGGTTGGATAATGGGATGGATTAATGAAAGGAAGGAATGATCTAACTAACTAATCTATCCATCTATCTATCACTGGATAGTGTTATCATCCCTTCTGTACTTTCTTACTTTGGCCTTCTCTTTCCTATCTTAAGTGGTACCTGTATCAGTGCTGTAGTAGGTAGCTCAGTGGTAGCTACACAAACCAGGACAGTGGACAGCACTGGCTCTACTACATAGAAGACCAATATGAAATAGACTCTGTTGGGTTTGCACACTTAATTTTGAAATGTTTTGTGCATTTCCACCAATATAGCATTTAATTATCAGTTGAAACCATTAAAGGTGGCTTTTTCAGCAGGAACTGTCACACAGTACCATGGTTGCTGATGGCATACACTAACAGTAGTTGGTGAGTTTCTTTAGTAAAACAGAGCCAAGATGATGACAGATGTAGTTAAAGGACCCCCCAGGACACCTGAAAGCTGCTCATAAACTGCTCATTATTAAAGTCAGGAACAATAACAACTCACCTTAGCTGCACTTATGAATGAGTCCATACAATACCATCAGATACCTCTGAATGGTTTAGTTTAAAATAAACTTATTCTTTTATATGCATATAAGATATATCAAACAGATTAACTGGCTGCAATATTATTTTTACTTAATATTTGCAAATGAAAATGATAGTCTAATCGCATTTATCTATGTGGCTCATCTCACTAGTTGTTTCATACATTTATTCATTCATTATCTTCCACTTAATCCTTTACTAAGGTCGCGGGGGGGTCCCCATGACAATGTTTCGGGCACTGGGCAGCTACACTCAGGACAGGGCACAAATCTATCGCTGGGCACACACTTACTCACAGAGACCATATAGGCGCAATATCCATCCATCCATTATCTTCTACTTTATCCTATATTAGGGTCGCGGGGGGGTTCCCCATGCCAGAACGTTTCGGGTGCTGTGCAGATACACCCAGGACAGGGCGCCAATCTATCGCTGGGCACACACTCACACAGACATACACACTCTATATGGGGCAATTTGGAGAGCTCAATTGACTTGATCCATGTTTTTGGACTGTGGGAGGAAACCGGAGAACCTGGAGGAAACCCACGTGGACACAGGGAGAACATGGAAACTCCACCCAGATGGGGATTCGAACCGGGAATCCCTAGCGCTGAGAGGCAAACGTGCTAACCACTAAGCCACCGTGCTGTATAGGGGCAATATAGAACTCTTAATTTACCTTGAATCCATGTTTTTTTTGGACTGTGGGAGGAAACAGGAGAACCTGGAGGAAACCCACGTGGACACAGGGAGAACATGGAAACTCCACCCAGATTGGGGTTCAAACATGAATCCCCAGCATTGAAAGGTGCAAGTGCTAACCATTAAGCCACCGTGCCAACTGACCTATACTTAAAAGACCAAATATTTGTCATAACAGGACCAACAATTTCAAATAATCTATGCATGCCTCCATATTTTCATTTATGTCACTTATTGTTGTGCAGTGCCATTGACTGATGATGTATCCTTTGTTGCAGTAAAACTGGTGCAAATGCATGCTCATTCACGAAATCACACCTAATCTGTAAATGGTGTCCTGCACTGTTGATGCTGCCTGGTCGCTTAAGGAGGAAGAGTCCCCCACTGAGACACTGTCCTTCCAAGGATTCTTTTTTAAAACCAACAACACCAGGAGGTTTTTTTTCCTTCCACTGTCACTTTGGCTTGTTCTTTAAGGGTTCATGCTCAAAACAATATAAAGCTGCTTTAAGACATTTACATTACATTAGGTCATTAGCAGACACTTTTATCCAAAGCAACTTAAAAGTGTTTCTCCCAGCTTGGGTTGTAAGCACAGGATCAACCACACAACACCCCTGGAGCAATGAGGGTTAAGGGCCTTGCTCAAGGACCCACCTTGGTAACTTCAGAGGACATAGGGTGTTGGGCTAATAATCAGAAGATTGTAGGTGCAAATCCGAACACCCTTTATGATCAGGTAGCCTAACTCCTTAATCGCAAACCATTTCAGAAATGTGTTAATGTTAATGATGTTGGAAAAAAGTGGATAAGCTAGAGGAACTCTATACATCTACATGGAAAGTACATCTAACACAGGGACAACAAAATTTAAAAACTAAACCATATATTCTGAAGCCTTACACCACAACACTGTATAGTGCACACATTGTACCACTCTGTAGACATCTGCACAGAACTATTCATTCATTTTCTCGGGAAGGCAAAAGTCTACCCTAGGGTAAGCTGAGAAGGCAGCCACGCACAGATACACAATCACTTTCACATTCTCACCTGGGGCAAATTTAAAAATCTGATTATTCTATAAGCATGTTTTAGGTCTATGGGAGGAAAGCGAAGTTCCTATAGGAGAACCATGCAGACACAAGGGGAACATTCAAAAAACTCAACTTCCTGTCTGGGAATCAAATCTAAGACTTTTAGATCTTCCAAGGTTTGAGGGTTTAGCATTATACCACAGTTCCACCTTTTCACAAAACAGATTACATTGTAAAAGTCAACAGTAAAAGTGACATATGACATAATTCTTATCTAAACTGGAAATTCTAAATATTATAAATGGAAAAAAAAGTTGCCCTCAGTGTTAATTTTTTTTTTAATTCTTTCAATAATCACTTGTTAAGTTTGTTTTTCTGAAGTAATAACTGTGATTAGTTGCTATTTGTAGATCTTTACATGTCCAGCTCTCAGTGCTGGGATCCAGATTGGAATCCGGATGTGGGTGAAGTTTCCATGTTTTCCCTGTGTCTGTGTGGGGTTTCTCCGGATTCTCCGGTTTCCTCGCACAGTTCAAAAACATGGCTTCAAGATGAATTGGCTGCTATAAATTGCCCCTATATAGAATGTGTGCATGTGTCTCTGTGTAAGTGAGTGTGTGCCCAGCGATGAGTTGGCATCCTGTTCTGGATGTATCTGCCCAGCGTACGAAACATTCTCCTCTGAATGGGCATGGGGATTAAGGGATTAAGCAGGAAGATAATGAGACGAGAAGTTCCTGAAAGGATCCTTAAAAAAGGCTTTATGAAATTAAACATTTAGGATGTGATGTCATTGTCTGATTGTGATTATACCAAATTAATACCTTCTATAGGTATTGAAACCTATAGGATGTGTTTATTTATACAGAGATGGCTTGCTGTTCAAATCCTAAATGATCAAAATGCTGAAGATGATCATTTAACCAGAATCCCCTACAACCATGAAAAATAATGACATATCTGTAAACTGCATTTCTGTAAATGGCCTTTAGATTCAGTTAAAATTGCTGTTGTGGATGTAAACTGTAGGAATAAATCATGTTGAGTGGTATTTTTTTTTTCAACCACACACATTTTCTCAGTGGTTTTGCAGTTGTTATACCATTTCCTGTAAAACTGAAATATTATTTAAATGTGTATATCTGGATGTGTATTAAACCGATACAACAAAATACAACACTTAAATACTATTAAAAAATGCTTTTGAGCTTCATTTTTCCTTCTTAACCAACTTTCACATACAGGCCTGAATACTCTCATTTGTAACTGATGTAACTCTGAACTAGCTGCAGTGCTGAGGCATTAAATCTCCTTCCTATGAAATAAATAAAGCCCTTGTCTGGAAATGACCAGCATTTTCTGAGAGACTTTGGCTGTGGATCATGTTACTGGAGAACTGGCATGAGCAAACAGGTTAAGAGTGAGGGATACCTTTCCATGCATGACATAATGTGGTTAGCATAAATCTCGCAGACAATCAAGCCTTAGTCTGTGCACTCATTCTGTGTTGCTATATAAATATATTGATTTGATTTTATGACATTTAATTTGGCATTTTTCTCTGCACACTGGGGTCATGGAGGAATGAATGGAATTGCCACGTCTTTTATTAGCTCATGATAACCTTACACTAAAGTAGAAATAAATATTGTCTATCCTCAACGCAATGCAAAAAGTCCAGAACTTTACTGTATATAGCACCTACATTCAACAATTTACTTATTCGGAGCATGAAGGTTGTTTCATAAGACAAGGTGAAGTTTCAGCTATGAACGCTCATACATGTTTCACAACAAGTGGTTGCTTCAACTGGGCAATTAGTAGACAAGTGGCATGAAAACATGCTAATGAAGTTAATCCTTCAAAGGAGTGATGGCTCTCAGGCTGTGATGATTCAATGACAGCGATGCTAATGCTTCTCGCCAACACAAGCTGTGAGAGAGGAGGCACACAATAGACTCAGAGATTGTGTCATTGTGTGGGATGAAATTAACTCGCTCTCCAGTTAGGGTGGTCTCCCCTACTTTGCTTAGTGCTTGTATGAGAAGAAAGAGGCAAACATACAAGGTCCTGTAGCATCTTAAAGATGTGCACAGTGTAAGTAAATAGTTAAATCCCCAAGATAGCAGAATTCTGATCTAATTACCCAAAGAACACAGAATATTCATAGGGTTCCAAAGCCACTCTTAAGCTACTGGAATTTTACCATTTAATGCATCTTGGTATTATTTATTCACAATGCAAATCTGTCTAACAATTCTTCTATATCACAAACCAATAGCTAATGTGCCGGCTAACAATAAGTTATTGTCAAATCACAGTAAAATGGCTAGAAGTACTGCAGAGATGAGTGCCTCTGCTTCAACCTATTGAGTATCAGTCTCTTAAACTGGAGTATTATGGAGTGTGCCACAAGTGTAATATGTGCTTAATAACATTGTCATGGACATTTGTGTTTACAGCTGGGTCCAATTCAGGTTATAAGGTCACTTAAGAGACTTTAAGCTTACACTTAACTAATCTCCTGGCATCATGTATTTAGCCTTGGTTTTCTTTATAGTCCTCCAGGGTACTTACAACTGGGAACATGCAACGAAAGGACAGAGAAGCCTGACATCTGCTGGCAGAATATCACGCAGTCTCCTCCTTACTATAGGCTAAAGTTCAGGGGTGATAAGCTTTTCATGTCTTTTTATTGCAAGAGCTATTTTTAAACATATTTAATACTATACATATACATGCAATAATTGGGAGAATGATTCCAATACATTTTTCAATAAAACATATTTTGTTTCAATATATCCTTCTGGGAACCAACCCATAGACTTGTGTCCTCTGTAATGGACATTTGTTTCACATATATAACTATTTATTGGTTGGGTGATGAAAACCTCTTATTTCTTTTTCTCCAATATGGCTGTCATACAAACAAGCACATTTTATGCAAGGAGGAAAGGTTTGTCATATATTGTCTATTAATTGTATTTTACTTTGCGAGCAAATGGCATTCCAGTTCATTTTAAGTTTTGTTTGCCTTTCATAATAAACTGGATTGTTAGTTTGAGTAAACTTGTTGTCACTCTAAAAGCAAAATTGGTTAATTTAAGTATTTTAAGCGTGGCTCGCTTTTAATATAAAAAATGTATTGTTGTCATAATGGACATGCTGTAAAATTAAAATAAAACTGAATTTAAAATATATAAATTGTAAGTTGTTTATTTTGCCCTCAATAGTAAGGAAATCCCAACAAAAATAAATTGGATTAGACTTTTATTTCTCGGTTCACAGGAGAATATTACAAAATGTAAAAAATTCTCTGTGCTTTTAAAAGAGGACCAGTTCACTTTGGTACACTTGGCGTCCCTGGGTAGCAGGTGGTTTCTGGTCTCCTGAGTTTTTTCCCCAAAAAATGTTTGTCTCCCACATCTGGCTCTTTAATTTCAGACTGACTCAATGAAATTAAAATCATTCCCTGTTCTGTGTAGGCCTTTGTAGAAGTACCTTTCACCAGGGTTCACTTACAACCCAAATCCACCCACCACATAATAAGATGTGCATGATCTGCCTCACAAAATCATTCTATTCACTTAAGGGCAGTAAACAGAGGGATCATGTAAGGCAGATCAGTGATAGGTTTAAAGGGTAACTAGAATTTTAACCTTGGACTTATCGTTATGACTTTTTTCAAAATAATGTCTGAATATTTAACAGCATTTTGGAAATAGACTTCATTTTGAATATCTCTTGAATGACCTGTTATATGGATTATCAAAGTGTTCAGTCAATACTCTACTTTGGGGATTGAATGAGCTGATTATATTCTAGGTTGTCAGAAACATCTTTTAACTTTATGATCATGCAAGTGGCAAAACCAAAAAGGTCATTGGATACATTGAACTAAAATAAATTACCTCAACTGGTTAAGTACCATTTTTCAAAGAATACTAAAAACAGTATTGGCCCTCAGCCCCAATGTGGGTGAAGTTTCCATGTTTCCAGGTTCCTCCCAGTACAGTACAAAAACTCAAAAGCTCTAAATTGAGCCTAAATTGTGTGCCCAGTGATAAATTGGCAACCTGTCTTGGGTATATCTGCCCAGCGCCCGAAACATTCTCTTGTGGAGATGAGAAAAGTTGAGTATTAAGTGGAAGATATTAGATGTGATGAAATATCTACAACTCCACTTCTTATGAATCCATTTCTTATATTGACGAATTGCTACACAATTTCCATTAAGCTCCTGGCAGTGTTAAAAAGTTATTAAATATATAGCAAATCAATTTAATTGTACATTGTAACAATAAATACACAATTATGAATATCATACCATCACACAAGTTGATTGTGCTGTACTTTTGTTTTTGATTACTTATATGTCCATGAACTTGAATGTGATTACATTACCGATTATAATTGCTCTGTATTACTGAGTTTGACCCATCTACCCTATGGTGAAGCTCAAACAAAACATACTTATGCATGTACAATGCTCTCCTACATGTTACAACAGGCAGCCAGAAGGCAACTCTGAACATTTTTGATTGTGTTAGCAAGCGAATGACTACTTGTAGGAGGTGAAGTAAGGTGAGGTAAAATGATTAGTAACCTTATCAAGCCATCTCTTAAGACCTGTAGGGGCAAATGCATGTGTTTGATGCGTGACTGAAAATCGCAATGAATGCATTTGCACTTGTTACATCCTGCCTCAAACAAACTCGCAGACACAGCTGTCCCGTGGAAGTCATCCATTTTTCAGCACTGAAAACTGACCAGGCTTTATGTCAGAATAGACTGTGATTCCTTATGACATTAATGTATTGTGTGAGAGCTAAAAACTTTTTCTTTCATTCATTCAGTGTGTGTGTGTGGGGGGGGGGGTCCCCATGCCAATCCAGGGGAGAATATCAAGCGCTGGGCAGATACACCCAGGACAAATTGCCAATATATCGTTAAGCACACTCACTCACACACACACACTCTGTATGGGGCAATTTAGAGCATTCAATTTGTCTAGAATCCATGTTTTTGGACTGTGGAAGGGAACCGGAGAACCCGGAGGAAACCCACTCGTACACAAGGAGAACATGGAAACTCCACCCAGATTGGGATTCGACTCTGGAATCCCCAGTTCTAACCCCTAAACTACCGTGCCGCCTGAGCTAACTACTTCTTTTATATATTCTTTGAATAGTATCAAATGAATGATTCCAAATGAATACCGAGCAATTTATAGCAGAGCATCTTCGCACATCCTAATTCATGAAATCATTTTAATCAGCTTATCGTGTATGGTGGCAGGGCGGCTTAGTGGTTAGCATGTCCACACCCCAGCGCAGCAGTTTCAGGTTTGAATCCTGATCTGGGTGGTTCTTCCCATACCTGCATGGGTTTTCTCTGGGTTCTCCTACAGTTCAAGGTGAATTGGCTGCTCTAAATTTCCCCTTTATAATGTGTATAATGTTTTAAAACGCTCTCCCCTGGATGGGCATAGGGAACCCCCCTCCCGCGATCCTGATCCTGAGTATTAAGAGGAAGATCATGAGAAGATGAGCTAATTGTGTGACAGAAGCACAATGTATAACATCTAGTACAAACAATACATTTTCACATCCTCCATCAGAATAATAAATGTAACGTTATCTAGAAATATGGCGGCACGGAGGCTTGGTGGTTCGAATCCCAATCTGGGTTTCCATGTTCTCCCCGTGGGTTTCCTCTGGGGTCTTTGGTTTCATCCCACAGTCGAAAAACATGGATGGATATTGCCCTGTATATTGTCTCTTGCACTGTTCCCTCCCATTACTTGAATGTCTTGTATATTGTCTTGTATTTGTTGTGATTCTTGGTTTGCACATGCTCTTTGCACAAGTGCACTTTGTGTTGGTTGTGTAGTGGCTGTTCTGTGTAGTATCTTATTCCTTGAGAACGCTGTTTTGCACCACTGTATACTGTACACGATTTTATATTGTTTGAATGACAAACAAAATACTTGAATAATAAATTGATTACACAAAAATGCCCCATATATTGTGTGTTCTGCCCAGTGCCAGAAATATTTTCCTCTGGATTGGCATGGGAAAAAGAAAAAAAATGTACAGTGAGTGGCAGTTCACACTTGAGCTGATAATGTAGTAACAGAAACTCAGATTATCACTCTGTACAATAGTTGTAAGCAGGAATGTAAAAAAATGCCAAACCTTAAGGCTGTTTAACTACACAGAGGAACTACATAGCACTACAATAAGAATTTCTAATAAAGCACCCTGTGAGAAGAAAGAAAACTGTCCTCAGTAGTAAAATAAATATAAACCCCATGAAGAATTTTCTATTGGCCACTGATATTTAGCCGTATCTGTCACATATGGTCTGTGCTTTATGCTTCCTGCTTGAGCTGCATACACAACACATGCCACATTTGGTTTCGGTTCATTTTGTCACAGCCTATAACAAGACAGATTTAAGCTCTGACCCCAAACATTAATCTAAGAGGCCCTTTTATAAAACACAGCTATAGAGTTATTGCAGAGCTGATGTGCTAGATGTGTCTGTCCCATGTTTAGTGAGCACACTGGAACTGTCATTTTGTAAAGATTAGCAAGTAAAATGGCAGCAATGCCATGTTGACATCTACGAGTGGAAAATAGCAAACCCTGTCTGCTTTTCTGCGAGAGGAGTCTGTACTCCTTCAGCAATCAATATGATTCTCCACAAGACTCCAGTGACGCAATTAATTAAAACCCTTCTAGTCATGGAAGTGCATGTTGTGGAGCAAGCAGCAGCAGTCAAACAGCACATACTGAATTGAATCAAGGAATTACTTGTTTCGGTTTGCAGATATTTCTTGTTAAACAATGCAAAGCAGAAAATTAGCATTATAGTTGGTGCAATCCAAGTACTGTGAATAAACAGCTGCCAGCACAAGGCTGTATACAGAGCAAAAGTCTTTATATTTATTTTACATTTGGTCATTTTAGCAGATGCTTTTATCCAACGAGACCTACAAGTATTCCAAATTGATCGCTAGATTTAGAACACAATGACAGTACCCCTGAAGCAATAAGTATTAAGGGCCATGCTTAAGGGCCCACATTGGTAACTTCAGTGATCATGGGATTTAAAACCTCAACCTTCAGATTGATAGACCAACACCCTAACAACTGAGCTAACATGCCCCTTTAAATTGACTTTTTTATGAAGTGTTCTGCCCTTTAGTAAATTTTTACAGTGTATCACCTTGTAGAACACAAACAGGTGGTCTATAAGTGTCAAACAAAAGATTGCAAAAACAATGTCAAAATAAAGTGGGATTATTTCACTACAGAAGATAAGCAGGTCTATTGCCTCTTTTTCACCTGGTAATGGGTTCCAGCAGTAGTACTTCAGGTTTTCACCTTAATGCTCCCTCTTTATGGTTTTACTTATAATCACTGGCTTATATTAGGCCTATTATAGCCTCAGAAGAAAGCAAGCTTCTATTTATGCTGTCAGCTTCTATAAAAAGCTATACCTGCATATGTTTCAGACGCTGAGACACCGCTACTCATGTCATTCATAGTAGACATTTAGCTCAGATTTGATGGATCATAAACTCATATGACTTATTATCATTGCACACAGATGATGTACGTAAATAACTGAATATGCTTTGAAATCAAGTTTTTGGCTGACCTTTAACCCTGTCTAATGAAGATTAGAATACTTTAGTATTAGAATTAATAGAATGAAAGAGATTAGAATACTTTATTAATCCCTGGTTGGAAATTGCAGTTTTCACAGCTTACATTTGCATTTAGTCATTTAGAAGATGACATCTAGAAGATGCTTTTATGCAAAGACATTTTATCTTTTGTATCGCATGTGGTACATGATTCAAAAATGAAATTATGGCTAACGGACCCCTTTTACCCTGTTTTATTAAAGTTAGAACTCAATTTAAAAAAAGAAAATAAAATGGAATCTTTTATATACATTTTTATCCAAAATGACTTGTAAATGAGAGAATACCACAAGTCAGAATTTAAGGAGAAACTTACTTCGCTGTAATGTAACCAAACCTGATCATTATCTGGCAGATGCCTAATAAAAATGACTAAAGAATAAAAGAGAAAGTTTAAAAAAGTTGAATCAACATTAGAAAAAAGGGAAAACTCGATCGGGAGCGACTGAAAAAGGCTACACGTGGACTGATCCGAATTGATAAAGTATGAAAGTATTCTCACAGTAAGAACACAAAGAGGCTTAAGTTCATTTTAAAAATCTCTAGCACAAGCTTTAATTTCAGCTTGCACTTCCCTCATATGAGTCATATGAATGCCACAAACCAAAATGTGACTTTCAGCCCCTCAAGTTCACATTTTGTTAATCTATGAATGTTAGCAAATTTAGATTAAAATAAATAATAATAAAATAAAAATAAATTAAGTAAAAGTAAGTACATAAATACAAATATATAAAAATAACACACACGCACACACACACACACACACACACACACACACACACACACACACACACACACACACACACACACACACACACACACACACACACACACACACACACACACACACACACACACACGTATAGTAAACACAATGACACAGCCAAAACCCTGAGTATATGTGGAATCCCAGATTATTATATTTTCTTCTAGCATTACTTGCATTTAAGTTAGCTTTTAATCTATAGCGATGACACTGATACTACAGCAATTGGTTTGGATAGTCAGTGGTTTTGGCAGAAATGTTTTGTACGAGTCCAGACTGATTGCACAGTTATTGTCAGTTGTACACACAACTGCACTGACAGAAATACAATTAATATAATAACAGATATACCATCTAGATGTATGAGACAGTGGCTGTATAATTCATAGTGGCAGCACAGTGGTGTAGTGTTTAGTATGTCTGTCCCTCAACACGGGGGATCTAGGTTCGAATTCAGATCTTGCTGGAGTTTTCATGGTTGCTTTGTGGGTTTTCGCCAGGTCCTATTTTCCTCCCACAGTCCAAAAGCATGGGTTCAAGGCAAACTGACTGCTCTAAATTGCCACTATATAGTGTGTCTATGTGTCTGGATGAGTGTGTGTGTGTGTGTGTGTGTGTGTGCCCAGTGATGTATTGGCACCCTAACCTGGGTTTATCCACCCAAAACGTTCTCCCCTGAATGGGCATAGGGAACCCCCCCCCCCCCAGTAGCTAAGAAAGGGGTTCAAGGTGAATTGTCTACTGTAAATTGCCTCTATATAGTGTGAGTTAGTGTGTGGTAAGTAATGGCTTTGTACTATTTCCTGGTTGTATCTACCCAGCACCTCAAAAATCTCACCCGCATAGGCATGGAGAACCCCCCACAAACCTAATAGAGGATTAAGTAAAAGATAATGCTATGAGAGATAAATCATAGACTAAATAAGAATGTTTCAGGTCTATGGACAAAATTATAGTGCTGTTTTCTAGGACTGATTTTTTCCCCTAGAATTGTGAATTGTGCAACATTAAGGAATGAGACTCAACGTCTTATTTGCCAGCTCTCATTTTCCACATTATCCTGGAATTTGACTTAGTTAAATATTGTGGAGAGGAGGAAAATAGATTAATTTGCACACATTTTGCTTTTAAGATGTAACATTTCCATTATACTTTTGCATTGTACTTCATAAAACACATGACATGAAATCTATCAAGTTTTTAAGAGTAAGTTAAATAAACTTTTCTGTTCTTCAGTAAAACGGAAATTTGCACAAGCACTTCACATTATTTATGTGCAGTAAACAAATAACATTTGTACAATGAGGGTTAAAGGGTCTGTTTACAGTTGTAACAATACTAAATATGTGAAGTAAGTCTGTAGATTGTTCCTTATTCCATCTACTCATGACTCTGTTAGGAATGTGTTGCGTGGTAACAGCCACAGCAAATAGCACACCTGGCAGTCCCAGAGTTCCAACAGGAAACCACAACAGTCAAAAAGCCCAGCCCACAGGACACACATGCTTTTGCAACTCGAGAATTCAAGAGGAAACGTCTGCTTTTCTGCTGCAGACATACAGTATTTATATATATATATACTCCATCAAAATATTGCAGCTCTGACCTTAATATCCTTAACTCTTTATTTGTACCATATTGTTTAATTCATTCTACCTATTAGGCAGAATGTGTATAGAACAGTACAGGTCCAACATGTAGTGACAGGTAAATCTCAGGTACAGTTTGTAGACAGAAAATCACAGCAACAACTCAGAAAAAATGGCATTTACTTTAAAGTAAGCAATTAGAGTTGAAATTACACAGAGATTACTTTGAAGTAAAGCAATTACTATATAAATAACACATTCATATGAACAGTCTGATTTAAACCAATATGTTTATTTGGAAATTGAGTAAATGTTTTGAAATCATAGCAGCATATTTCTTAATTAATTAATTTATTAATTCATTATCTTCCACTTAGGGCGGCACGGTGGCTTAGTGGTTAGCATGTTCGCCTCTCAGCACTAGGGATTCCCGGTTTGAATCCCCATCTGGGTGGAGTTTCCACGTTCTCCCCGTGTCTGTGTGGGTTTCCTCTGGGTTCTCCGGTTTCCTCCCACAGTCCAAAAACATGGATCAAGTCAATTGAGATCTCCAAATCGCCCCATATAGAGTGTGTGAGTCTGTGTAAGTGAGTGTGTGCCCAGTGATAGATTGGCGCCCTGTCCTGGAGTATCTACCCAGCGCCCGAAACGTCCTCCCCTGGATGGGCATGGGGAACCACCCCGCGACCCTAATATAGGATAAAGCGGAAGATAATGAATGAATGAATGAATGAATGAATGAATATCTTCCACTTAATTACTAGTAATAACTTACTAGTGTTGCAGGGAGGTTCCCCATGACCATCCAGGGGAAAACGTGTTGGGTGCTGGGGAGATCTAATCACTGGGTACACACAAACACAGACTATATAGGTGCAATTCAGTGCAGTCAATTTACCTTGAATCCATGTTTTTGGACTGTGGACCTGAAGAACCCTGAGAAAACCCATGCGGACACGAAAAGAACATCCATCAGGATTTGAACCTGGATTCCCTGCACTGAAAGGCGAACATACTGACCACTAAGCCACTGTGCCTCCCTAGATAAAATTCAATTAAAAAAAGGACAGTCACAGAAGAGTTATTCATTCATTCATTCATTATCTCCCGCTTTATCCTCTATTAGGGTCGCGGTGGGGTTCCCCATGCCCATCCAGGGGAGAACGTCTCGGGCGCTGGGCAGATAGACCCAGGACAGGGCGCCAATCCATCGCTGGGCACACACTCACTCACACAGACACTCTATATGGGGCAATTTTGAGAATTCAATTGACTTGATCCATGTTTTTGGACTGTGGGAGGAAACCGGAGAACCCGGAGGAAACCCACGCAGACACGGGGAGAACATGGAAACTCCACCCAGATGGGGATTTGAACCGGGAATCCCTAGCGCTGAGAGGCGAACGTGCTAACCACTAAGCCACCGTGCCGCCCTTTACAGAAGAGTTACAACATGGTAAACGTTTTTCTGCACTCTATTGGGTGCATGGTTGCTCAATGGATAGAATATTGGGCTAGCAATTTGAAGGTTGTAAAATGACAGCACCCAGTCCAATGAAGTTACCACAATGGGCCCCTGAGCAAGACCCCTAACTCTCATTGCAGGAGGTGAGAGTTCAAACTGGGATATTTGTAACCATCCATCAAACTGGGATATTTGTTAATCACTTTGGATAAAAACATCTACAAAAAGACCATGTCTATTAAAATGACAAATGTCTATACATAAATGTCATAAGAAATGAATTATTATGAATTATTATAATTTTAATATGCCCAGCGATAGATTGACGCCCTGTCCTGGGTGTATCTGCCCAGCGCCCAAAACGTTCTCCCCTGGATGGGCATGGGGAACCCCCCCCCCCCCACGACCTTAATAGAGGATAAAGCGGAAGATAATGCATAAATGAATAATTTTAATATCAAACTTAAGTCTTTAAAAACTCAAAGCTTTTTGGTTTTGCTTGGCTGCAAACAAAGATTATATTTTAAATATCTAACAATGCTACTTGCCTGAGTGCTCAACCTCTTCAGATAAGTGCTTACAAACACTTTTGGATATAATAACAATAGCAAGTCTGGCAGAGTAAGTACTTATCTGCTTTGTATGTGATTTTTGACCATGTTTTTCTACGTTGCTCAGATTGTTAGAATAAGCTTGTGGTCTATAATTCTGATTTAGTCTCAAATCAGTTTGTAATATTCATACTTGTATGTGTGAGTTTTTTTTAATAGCTTTCTAAACAAAAAAGAAAATCTACCAGGATTTGAAAAATGTTTTGTGAAATGATGGTTTACGAAATTTATTAATTAATTGCCAAAGAAAAATCTAGTTAAGATGCCATAACCTCTGCACAGCTAAATGTTCTGCATAAAGAAGCTACCTTGTGGTTAAGATCCTTGGTTCGATTCTCGGTCCGCCCAATTGCTATGGCTAATGTGTACAAGGCACCTAACATCAGCACTGGGGATCTAAGTTCGAATCCCAATCTGGATGGGGATTCCATTCTCCCCATGTCCATGTGGGTTTCCTCCCAGAGTCCAAAAACATTGATTTAAGGTAAGTTCAATGCTCTAAATTGTCCTATAAAGTGTGTGTGCCTGTGTGAGGGAGTTTGACCAGCGATACCCCCTCCTGCAAATATACTTTAGACTTTTTAGGACTTCTTAGAAATTTCTTAAACTCTGAACAGATTTTCATAAAAGTGATTAAAGCTGAAAGAGAAATAGATTAAATCATAAGACAAAATATTCAGGTAATTAAACCATTAGTTAGTGTTCTCCAGGTGGTGGACTCATAAATATTAACATGAAGCAATGTGAGGAAGCTTCAGTAGATACACTGGGTTCCCTTGTGACCTCACAGACATGCTTTGCTCTTCATATGATTTTTATTGGTTGACATCTCTTGGGGAGGGTAATAATAGCCTTCTACTTGTACACAATCTGGCCCATTGTGAATCAGAGGAGTACAAATTCTTCTGGAGACCATAAAAATCTTATTTTCATGGCATGATAAACTTCTACAATCAAGTGTTCTGGAGATCAGCCCTTGATAGATCCCTGTTCTTTACACAAAACTGGGAGCTCACTCACACTTGCCATAGCATTGATAAAAAAAAAACACCTGACTCGAATTTCACCTTCAAATGATCTGCTAATCCTAAAGGTTTTCCACTTACAGATGAAATATTAGTTCATTTAATAGTAAATAAATGATCATAGCAACAGTTGCCTACTTTTAGGACTTATTTAAAAATCCTGTTTTACAGCAAAAACCAAAAGTAATGAAGCAGAAGGGTTTACAACATTACCACCACAATACATTCACACCCTCATAAACTGCAAGAAACCTTAATGTAGTATAGATGATTTAAATCTACATTTCTCTGTTCACATTATTAATGTTACAGAGTCGTGTAGACTTCTTTACAACATCAAGCACCTTTTTTCTCTGAGGCAACTTAGCTGCTTATTGAAACTCATGAGATACCTAATCTAAACTTCTGTAACTCTCTTCTTGCAGATCCTTTTATGAAGTTCATAACCAAAAAAAGAATATTTTATGAAAAAAAAAAAACTAAATTCATAAATTATACATATATATTCATTCATTCATTATCTTCCGCTTTATCCTATATTAGGGTCGCGGTGGGGTTCCCCATGCCCATCCAGGGGAGTACGTTTCAGGCGCTGGGCAGATACACCCAGGACAGGGCGGCAATCTATCGCTGGGCACACATGCATACACACCCTATATGGGGCAATTTTGGAGAACTCAATTGACTTGTTCCATGTTTTTGGACTGTGGGAGGAAACCGGAGAACCCAGAGGAAACCCACACAGACACGGGGAGAACACCCAGGACAGTGTGCAAACTCTTCACTGGGTACACTCACTCACCCACACACACACACACACACAAAAACTATATAGGGGCAATTTAGAGCATCCAATTCACCTTAAATCTATGATTTTCGTCTGTTGGAAGAAACCGGTACAACTCGGACAAAACCAACACAGACGCAGAGAGAACATGCTAACTTCATCCAGATTGGGATTCAAACCTAGATCACCAGAAATGAGAGGTGGACATGCTAACCACTACACCATGATGTTGCCACATCTCCATACTTTAAATATATATATTTTATTTTATTTTCTATATTTATTGAATTTAAATAATCTATAAAACATTGTCTTTGTCATTCTGTTTTTTTATTGTTATTTATTAACTCTAAACAGGATTTTTTAAATATTTTGGTCTAATATGAATATATTTACCAAAAGCAAGCAAAGTACCTTTCGAGTTGATTTAAATGAGAGTGTGTACTGAATGCAAATGATTTAAACCATGCCTGTGGCAATCACATATTGTTCCTTTGAAATTTTCAGTCTGGAGAGATACTGAAACAAAATAATGTGCAGACTGGAATGTACATAGCATTGAATTTATATTGATAAAAATGTTATGCTAATGTTCGTGGATTGACCAAAAAGTATGAGTAACTGATAATGTTCAGTAGGTCTTGCCTATCATTAATTTTTAAAGCAGCTAATTTTAAGATTTAGAACACTGCATTCACAATTACTGCACCTGAATTTATGGCCATGTCCAATGAGGTGTGCAACATAGTGTCCTTTATGGCAGCTTCCCCGACTACCTAACTCTCACTCCACCATCAATTTACTGTTATTGTTGGCGGTCCGACTGAAGCTCCTGTATTGATTTCTCACCCTCAGTGAAGATAAGGTGGAGAATCTAGATGGATTCCATATCTATTATCTAATGGGATTTCTCCTCTTAGAAAAGCTATGGATTTTCTGCCATTGAACCTCTGCAAAAGAGAGTGGGGGACAGAATAGCTCCTACAGCCCACAAGAACTCCCTGTTCGATGGATTAATGTGCACAGTACAATGCAACTGAGAAAGCCTGGGAGGCTACACCATACTGAGAATCTAAAATAACATTTTGTTAAAGAAGATTGCACTAACAATAAGTGTTTATTGACCCCCAGTGTTCCACCAAGTGCATATACAAATAATTTGTATGTCCCCAGAAATAAATGACACCACAACAAGCCATCTTCATACGGACCAGGGTCACAATGTTATCTGAATGTCATTCAATTAAAAAAATCCAAAATTAAAGGACCTGTGCTGACCTTGCAAGGAAAGTTGGTTGACAACAAACCAGTTACAGTTTACAATTTACATTAGGTCCTATTGTTGTTGGTGTGTATGCAAAGTAATACATCATGGTGTGGTGGCTCAGTGGTTAGAATGATGGGCTATGAATCCGAAGGTAGAGGGTTCAACTCCCTTGTGGTTCCTTGAGCAAGGCCCTTAACCCTCATTGCTCCAGGGGTGCCGTCCTTGTGTTCTGACCCCAAACATGTAAGTCGCTTTGGATAAAAGCATCTCTAAATGAATGTAAATGTAATGTAAATGTATTTATCTATCAGGCGACCATTGGAAAAACAAGACTAACAAATACACAATAACACTTATATATACACACAGGTGAGTTTCAAAATCAAGTTTCATTCATTCATTCATTATTCTTCTGTTTAATCATCTGCTAGTGTTGAGGCCATGCCCATCCAGCGGAGGTTTCAGGTGCTGGGCAGATACACCTAGGACAGGACAGACAGACAGACACACACACACACACACACACACACACACTATATGGGGCAATTCCGAGCATTCAATTTATCTTGAATATATGTTTTTGGACTGTGTGAAGAATCCAGAGAACCTGGAGGAAACCCAATTTAACACGGGGAGAACATGGACACTTCATCTTGATTAGGATTTGAATCTGGATCCTCAGCACTGAGAACGAACATGCTAACCACGAAGCCATCATGCTCCCCACTCAAGTTTCATGTTTCTTTCTTTATTTAATTGTACATTGTCTAAAAGTAGCTCTACCGCGTTCCGAGCCTGAACCCCCAAAAAGCAGGCCAAAGCAACAGTGGCAAGCAAAAAACTCCCTCCAAAGTTAGCATTAAGGGTCAGTTGGAAGGTAAAGACCAGCATGGTACGACGTGAAACCATAGCTCTCCTTAGATATTTCATGCAGCCAATGAGGTTTGTATTCTGTTAATATACCAATTATTTTTATTACCTTTTCTAGCATTAGAGTGAATTGAGATGTAACTACGGTTCTAAATCAAGATGTAAATTCGTGTGATAAAACCAACAAAGGATCAGTCTTAAGATTAATAGTCTACAATATGTAAATTGCTCATTGTATATTTGTTTATTTGATTTATGTTACAGTTCTTACGGTTGGGTGTAAGATTATGTACAAAGTTAAGGTGCAAACTCAAGAATAAACCTAATCAGTATTGGCAAGAATATTTGTGGTGTCGACTTTGAATCTGAGGAAGCTACATGTAGTAATGGGTGACTAAAAAGGCACTATATATATTTTTTTCTTTTAACATATATTTAAATATATCTGTATGTTTAAATGAAAGGAAGAAGTATTTTGTCATCTTTGAAAAAAGCAACTGGTGCCTTGAAACTATACATTATTACAACTAATGTATTTCAGAGTTTGGTTAGCATTTTTATTAATACATTTAATTTCCTCTACACATCAGTTACACAGATAAATCTGCATTACTGAGTTTATTATTGCAGTTATTGAGAAGTTCTTAGGATAAAGATCTATTAGACAATGATACTCAGACTGTAGAACCACATGCAAATCTGTATAGATAAAGAAAAGTACATGATCAAATGGCTAGAATTATTATATTCATTGTTTAAAAGCATTTTAACTGTCGGTATGTGGAGAACAAACCAATATAATTTATTGAGGATGCAGAAGGTTCCTGTTACATATCTGTTTACGTAGACTTCATTTTGAGAGAAAAAACACAGTTTCCATTTTCATGAATTATTTTTACTGTATTACATATACTGCTGGGCGGCACGGTGGCTTAGTGGTTAGCACGTTCGCCTCTCAGCACTAGGGATTCCCGGTTTGAATCCCATCTGGGTGGAGTTTCCATGTTCTCCCCGTGTCTGCGTGGGATTCCTCTGGGTTCTCCGGTTTCCTCCCACAGTCCAAAAACATGGATCAAGTCAATTAAGTTCTCCAAATTGCCCCATATAGAGTGTGTATGTGTGTCTGTGTGAGTGAGTGAGTGTGTGCCCAGCGATAGATTGGTGCCCTGTCCTGGGTGTATCTGCCCAGCGCCCGAAACGTTCTCCCCTGGGTGGGCATGGGGAACCCCCCCCCGCGACCCTATTATAGGATAAAGCGGAAGATAATGGATGGATGAACATATACTGCTGCTAATAGTCGTCCCTTTACTTGAAAATTCTTTGAGTTTAGAATATGAAAATCATTTTTTTTTACCCCTGAGCTTTGATTAAAGGTTCTTGCACAGTTTCACAGGAAATCACATGCACTTTAATAATACAATTCTATATTATGCATGAAATGAAGTCGCTAATACAATATATTTTAAATCTGTTTATATTAATTATCTATTTAATTTCCCTTGTGGAATAAAGCAGATGCTGTAAAACAACGTTCCTAGCTTATTAGAGTTGCTTGATTGTGCATACATGTGCAAATGTAATCAAGTCTTTGTTAGCTTATAAAAAATGCAAAGAGAAAAGAGAACATGTGTGTGGTGTTTGAATTAAATAACATTATTAGTTATAAAGTGTCAAAATGTAAAACATTCACATTCGCATGTACTTACCTTTACTACGGTGACCTTTACCTTCCATGTGCTTCAGTATGACGTGCATATGCTTCCTAATTCTGCAAATGTGAGCACACATTAACTGCAACTCAAACATAAATAGTTGGATTTTATTATCCTTAAACTAGTCTTTAATGATACCCGATGAAAACAATATCTATACCAGAATAAAATAATCTATAGATTGTACTTACTGAGTATTGCTAAATATGACATCACAATCACCGAAAACAGTACAAGCTAGGCCTATTTACAGGTGAGTTAGTGTGTGAGGGAGGATGAGAAAGATTTATGACAGTGTCACTACAGCTGCTCACCTCGTCCCATGACGTGTGTCTGATAAGAGCAACTTATGTCCTTTGTTAGGTGCCACCTACAGTGACAAATGAAATAATAAAGGCAGATCCCCCCTTGTGTTTGGCCAAATCCCTACTCTCATGATAGACTTCTCTAATAGGGAACACAGTGGCTGCAGTTGTTTAGTATGTCAGGAGCAATTAAAGGTGCCCAGTAAAGATAGACAGATAGATAGACAGAAAGACAGTCAGTCAGACAGATAGATCAATAGATTTCCTATTAAAACTATGATAAGTTCCACTCCTTACAAGGTTTAGGAATGTGCCTGTGTTCAAACTTCCTACTTTATTCTCTTCTTTAATAGTAAGGACTCTCACAGGTTCACAACATGAATAACAGGTATTATTCAGGCAGTTCATGACCATTAATATTGCAGTGAGATTGACAAGAAGGTGGTTTGTAAGTTTCCGTTGTGCTGATATGAGCAGTGCTGTCTAAAATTTTAAACACCTTGGTTACACTGCTGGACAGTGGAGGATAATCCCGCAACCAAAATTTTCCAGCTTCCTACATCCTGTAGGCAGCATCCTGTGAGTACTGATGCAAAATTAGAGGATGAATAACTATTGTCTCTGCTATTGGCTCTGATTTTAAATTCAGAAAGAAGAATAATGGAGTAGATGTGTCTGACCGCATGCATAAGAAGAATACACATTGTTTAAACACTACCATCGCATTTCTGTATCCAACTATACGAGTGTAGCTTACACTAACACAACACCAGCATATCAGTGTTATTGCAGTGTTAAGATTCATATTACCTTCAAATAATACTTGCTCTGTGGTGGCCCTTCAGGGGTCCTGATTATTAGAGAACAGAGTCAAGAAAGCAAACAAAGTATGCAGAGAAACAGATGGACTACAGTCTATAACTATAAAACTACAAAATCTACTAAAAAAACTTTAAAGCATGCAAACACATTTCCCTATATTTCGGCATAAATTTGACCCAGAACCCAAATCATTTAAAAATGTTTTTAAGCTTTTAAACAACATGTATTTTGTTGTACATGTGTTTTACGAATTGTTTATATGATCTGTGTTATCCATGTTTTATGTTTATGTATATTATCTGTTTTTTTTAAATTATTTTAATACATTTTTATATTAAAATTAACATACATACATACATGTATATGTAAGAAAGTTTTGGATGCTGTGCAGATACATGCAGGACAAATCTATCGCTGGGCACACACACTCACACAGAGTTTACCTTGAGCCATGTTTTTGGACCATGGGAGGAAACCAGAAAACCCAGTGGAAACCCATGCAGATACGGGGAGAATGTGGAAACTCCACCCAGATTGGGATTCAAACCTGGAATCCACAGCGCTGAGAGAAGAAAGTACTAACCACTAAGCCACCCTCTGTGCTGCCGTAAACATTAATATCTAGGTGCACGAGGCAAATTTTCAATCTTAGTTTTTTTAAATTTGTATATCAGAGATATATTTAACTGTATCATCTCTAGATGTATATATTACATAAAAAAATTTATTTACATTTTCAACATCTGTTTGATATGATTGTAACGTTGTATATCAACGTAAAGAACTATTATAATTTAAGTTCACTAATTATAATGTCACCGATACATATTATTAATATATTTGAAGGTCATTTATGCTAAGGCTACATTATTATTTCAAAACATAGACAGTAACAGATTAAATGTCTCATCAGTAACAATTATATTTGATAGAGCTTAAACTGTGCAAGTATGTGATGAAGTGTCTTTAAAATTTGCTCAGTCAGTGCAGGCAAATGCTTTGCACCCAAAGTCATAGATTTTTGCATAAGTCACAAACTTTTAAAAACCTCTGCCAAAATGAAAATCTCATATTATGTAACATATGCTACCATAACAAACTCTTTCACGTTCAAAATAAAACTGCAGCGCATGTAAAGGAAGTAATAGTTTAATATATCAATGTTTGCCATTTAATACCACATTTGCTACTTCCTGTCCCAGAGGAGAACATGACAGCACATGGTTTGTTTGGAAATATTGCAGGGTATATGAACTACCTGATCGACTGACAGCAAGATCGCTCATTTTCACAACTCTCAACACTAGCAACCCTGAACCACTGAGAAAATGCTTCATTTCTTCCAAAACATTGTTTTAATTATTAATACTTTAATAATCACTGGCTAGTTTCTTTAGTTTGCATCACAACATCACAAAAATCTGACTCCACAGTGAAATCAAGAAATGAACAGGACAAACTCATTGGCATTCTCAACTTAATAGTTGTAATCCCTTTGGAAGCATCGACTGAAACCGACGGTGACTTTTAATGAGCTTTTTACTGGTATGTTGAAACACTATTATTTTGACAACTGCTCTGCATCTCTTAAATTTGAGTGGCATCTCCACCACCTGCTCTTCTGAGATCATCTCACACGTGTTCTATAAGATTCAAATCTAGACTCATTCCTGGCCTGCTTTCTGCGGAACTATGTTATACGTAACTTTGAAACGCTATCCGACAGAAACCTAGCTTTCTGACAATGGGTCCAATATTTTGCATCAAAATTTCTGCTAACCTTCAGAGTTCTTGAGGCCACATATATGATCAAAGCATTTAATGCCAAATGCATTGAAAATAACCCCAAAGCATATGAATCTGTGCATGGTTTGGCTTTACAGAATGTGTTGCTTTAATGTAAATAGTAAAATGATGTGATTTACCAAAAAGTTATATTTTAGTCTCATCTGTCCTCGGCATATTTTACCAGAAAGTGGGTTTTTTACTTCTCTGTCAACAGTGCGGTCAATCTGGGTCTCCTGCCAGATCGTATCATAGCCATAAATGACAATGGGTAGTGGGAGCAAAGCATTTTTCATGTTTTCACAGAGGTGGAAGAACTTTCTGAAAGAAGTGCATGGGTGCCAGTGTTTTAACAGATGACTGTATAATATTATATAATAATATTAAAATAAATGAATAAAATGAACAGTGTTTATGTGAATAAAATTTTTTTTCTGAGACTCATTGACTAAACCTCCATTTATTTCTTTCACTGATTCTTTCATTTTGCATTTAGAATACCTACTGCTTTACTGGCATTCCTTAATGTTTACCACTAACAAATACCATTCGCTCATGGTTTAGAGACAGGACCGAAGCCATTTATGTAAATAAGAATAGGGGTTAGATTCAGTCAGTACAGATGTTTTCGTAATGCCAAAATAAATGAGTACATAAGTACATGGCAAAAAGAATTAAATAAATTAAAATAAATAAAAAATAATACAAATACACAAACACACAGGGCACGGTGGTTTAGTAGTTAGCACGTCCGACTCTCATTGCTAGGGATTCCCGGTTCGAATCCCAATCTGGGTGGAGTTTCCATGTTCTCCCCGTGTTCACGTGGGTTTCCTCCGGGTTCTCTGGTTTCATCTCACAGTCCAAAAACATGGATCAAGGTCAATTGAATTCTCCAAATTGCCCCATATAGAGTGTGTCTGTGTGAGTGAGTGAGTGTGTGTCCAGCAATAGATTGGCACACTGTCCTGGGTGTATCTGCCCTGCGCCCGAAATGTTCTCCTCTGGATGGGGAGAACCCCCCCCCCCCCCGCAACCCTAGTAGAGGATAAAGCGGAAGATAATGGATGGATGGATGGATGGATGGACACAAACACACACACAAACACACATATGCTGGGTACCCACTTAGGCAATTTAGGGCAGCCAATTCGCTTCAAATTCATGTTTTGGACTGTGGGAGAAAACCCACACCGACAAGGGGAGAACATAGAAATTCCACCCAGATCGGGATTTGTACCTGAATCCCCAGCGCTGAGAGGTGGACATGCTAAGCCATCGTGTCTCCCTGTGTTAATTATCCAGAATTACCCAGCTAATCAGTAATCACAAGATATCAAATAGTAAATAGGCTGTAATTATGTACTTCATCTAAGTGATCTAGTTTCAGAGTAGAGATGCATTTACTGGCCATTTTATTGGGTACACTCCCCTTTAGCAAAAAGGCTATAGCCACTATACTGCATTGCTACAAATTATCCGGCACAAAATCAATACCTGCTCATGTTGGGGTTCTTAACCATAAGTTTGGTAGGTCGAACTGACAAAATCGACAGTGAACAAGTGTATCTAGTAGCCAATAAGTGACTATCTACACAAATAATTTGTATTTACAGTATATGAAGATTATTGCATAGTGTATATAGCGTTCGCAATAAAGAATGAGATTTTTCACACATCACATATGCTGGCTGAATCACTGAGGAACAACATTAAGCATGACCTTAAAAAAGATAGGCACGCTGCTTCTTTTGACAAAATAATTTGTTACTTCTTACAAAATAAAGTAAAATAAACTATGAAAATTTAGGTATTTAAGAACAATTCAATTATTATTATTTATGTACATCCTATGGATTTTTTTTGGATAAACAAATATTCTATTTTCTGTAATTGTAGCATTACAAGATTTGTCCAATATAGCAAGGAGAATTAGAAAGGCATAGCATAGGTTGTAGAAACAAACAATTGTATCTAAAAAAAGTGGCCAGTAAGCATGAATATTATTTGTTATTGATTCTTAAACTGTAATTTAAATAAAAGTACCATCACCCTGGCTTGCTAAGACCAATGTATTTAGGCTTTTAGCACTATGTAGTAAGCACTTTTAATTGTATAAAACATTCCCTTTCAGTGTCTTTCCATGTTAATGACTTGAAGCACCAGGGTTCCAGGTGCTATAAATCTGCAGTGCTCTAATCAAATTCAGCAGAGTCTTAAATTAGTCGTAAAGAGGGCAGACACACTGCTGTGTACGCTTGCACTTTGTCATTTGTAACTCCTCTATTTCTGCATACCAGAAGGAGAAGAAGGCTAGGACTAATTGGAGGGCATCTTTAAGAGGACACTAAAGAATAAAAGAGCTTTGAGTACAAGAATGTGCAAGCAACCTAACCCTTATGTACAAATCCCCTAAATTAAATTCATGGGTGCTGCATGCATATTACTAACTGACAATCAGGAGGTTTGTATTTAGATAGGCTGAATCAAATTCTTAGGTCCTCTAAAGGCCCCATAAACCCGATAAAACCCTGGAAATGTGAGTATATTTTAAGCTTGTGGCTGGAATAAGGTGTCTGTGTTTTACTCTGTCCCTTGTTTGTTTCTTGGAGAAAGAGAAGGCTGCACTGGCACGTATTGAACGGTTTGATTCAGGCATAGGTCTCCTGGGTTCACCTTTGATCCATTACCCACTCCACTGCAGTATAGGTAAGGACAGTTGGCTGAAAGTGAATTGCTGCTTTCTAAAAATCTCCAGCCTGGTTTCCTTAACAACTAAACAGCCCTTAGGCACTCAGTGGTCTTTTATAAATCTCACTACTCTAATACTTCAAGACAGGAAAATAAAAATAGGGCAACTTATATACATTGTAAAAGCTGCTATATATTGCTCTTTACTAATGTTGTATGTATTGAAAATAAACATAAGGGTATTGATAATATAAATGAATTGAAATGTAATTTACAACAAAATAATACTGGAAGATATGAAATGGCAAATTAGAGTTTTAATGATTTACATTCTTACGTTCATTCTATACATTCTTACAAATGGAATAAATATCTGTATTTGCATAGATTTGGTTATTTCATAATGACTGAAGTCGTTTGGTAGGACATCTGCATAAAACTATAATAATAATAATAATGATAATAATAATAATAATGGGGCAGCACGGTGGCTTAGTGGTTAGCACGTTCGCCTCTCAGTGCTGGGGATTCCAGGTTCAAATCCCAATCTGTGTGAAGTTTCCATGTTCTCTGGGTTCTTGGGTTTTCTCCGGGTTCTCCAGTTTTCTCCCACAGTTCAAAAACATAGATTCAGGGTAAATTGGCAGCTCTAAATTGCCCAATCTGAATGCCCCCATATAGTGTGTGTGTGTGTGTCTGAGTAAGTGAGTATATGTAGATAGGGTGTATCTCCAGTGCTTGTAACATTCTCCCCTGGATGGGCATGGGGAACCAACCTGTGGGATCCTAGTCCCTAGTATAAGATTAAGTGGATGATAATGAAATAATAATACTAAGGAGAAGAAGAAAAATAAGCTATAAATAAAGCAATAAATAAATTCAGGCAGCATGGTGGCTTAGTGGTTAGCACATTCGCCTCTCAGCACTAGGGATTCCCGGTTTGAATCCCCATCTGGGTGGAGTTTCCATGTTCTCCCCGTGTCCGTGTGGGTTTCCTCCGGGTTCTCCGGTTTCCTCCCACAATCCAAAAACATGGATCAAGTCAATTGAGTTCTCCAAATTGCCCCCTATAGTTTGTGTGAGTGAGTGTGTGCCCAGCGATAGATTGGCGCCCTGACTGGGTGTATCTGCCCAGCGCCCGAGACGCTCTCCCCTGGATGGGCATGGGGAACCCCACAGCGACCCTAATATAGGATAAAGCTGAAGTTATAAATTCAGATTTATATATTAGAACAGATTTATTAGAACAGTACATGTCTAACCAATATATTGCATAGCCCTAGTTACTATTTATTTATTCTTCAATTTACCAATTTTCATGTTATTCACCATGTGACACAATAAAAGAATGAGACATAATATTCAAACAGTGCTCTTTCTTATTAATACCTCAGCTTATTTGATTAAATGCTGCAATTCTTTATTCCAGTTTGAACATCACGGTCATCCATAAAATTAAATTTATTCACTGTGACATTGACATTAATAAAACTTAATCTTTCCAATGTAAATCTGTATAAATGGCATTGTGGTGATCCAAAATTAAACACTGAAATATTAGTGTGCCATTGCCAAGTGTTGCAGTTCTTCAGAAGACCTGCTTAAATTACATGAACTTCAATTGCAAAAAAGCAGTCTTGTAAAACAGTGCATCATTTGAGTTCTTGGGCAATTTTTAAAATATACAGATATAAATTTGCTTTGTGTTTTGTGACATTCAAATTGTAATTAGGATTAACACAACAATGCACAAACAAGCAGCAGATAAAACAAGCAAGAGATTATATCAGCATTAACAAATCATAATTACATTACATATTCAACATTGGAGAAAAGTCAACAATAAATATAAAGTTATGCTGGTCATTCCTTGTGATTGGAGTGTGTGCTACCATTACACAAAGAAAAAATGCTGGAGAGAACTTTTGTCCAACATTTGTTAAGTCTTTCCACTTAATGGAAACTCATCATCTACAAGTAGAAAATACTTTAAACTAAACAAAAGACCTGTCAGAAATACAGAACCAGTCAACAGTTTGAACAAACTTTTTTTCTCTATTTATTTTCCATGTTTTCAGGTCCACTTACCATAAAGATGGACTTTGTAGTTCTGCAATTCCAGAGTGTAGTCCATCTGTTTGTGTTCTATAGTTCATACTGTGTTAGTCTCCTTTACTCGGTTAATGGTCAAGACCCTTAATAGTGGAACCACAGATCAGGTATTATTTGGTTGGTGCATTATTCCTATCCCAGCAGTGTCACTGAGGTGTTAAAATGAAACTACAGCAGCACTGCTGCACTAAAACCCCTCACTGCATCAGCATCACTGCAGAACTGACTATAAATCGGCAAGGCACGTGAGAGCGAGTGATATTGTGAATAAATCACAGGAAATGTGTGTTATTAGGCACGACTTGTGGTTACATCTCTTTTCCGTGATTTATTAAGAATTATACACAACCTGGAGAGGCTTATTGGTTTTATAAAATGGTTACAAATATACTGTGTTATAAAAAACAATGTTTGATTTATAAATGCGTTTATTGAAAAGCAAAATAGTTAATAATTTAGTCTTCCGCGACATAATCTAGTCCGGTTTTTACAGTGAACCCAGGAAAGGTTTCCGGTTTTACTGACAATCAAACACTGCCATCTAGTGTCCGAATTACAGAACGCACTTCATAAAAACATCGGGACGTTAAAGAATTTATATATTTTTATATTAAAATATTGCATATCACGCGCTGATACGATTGTGAAGCGTTCAGAGGTGTGTGTTACTGTCAATAATGTCACGGCTGGACAAACGGCTCAGCCAATCAGATTTAAGGACCAGACCTACCCGTTTTATAATAAACAATTGGCCCATATGATACCTGTTCTGTGATGGTCCTGACCAATATAGAACAGAAAACCAACAGAGGACTAACAAAAACAGATGGACTGTAGTCTGTAATAAAACGACAAAGTCAATCTATATAGTAAGTGGAAGAAATAAACAATGGAGCAAGAAGGCAGTGTGTCCAGCCTTTTTACACTAAGTGAAAAGTGGTCCAGTAAAGAAACAAGTCTAAAATGAATGTTTATACAACGTCCATTGTAAACACTTTTATCACTTAGACACATAGGACAGATATTGTTTTGTAAGTATTTATTCTTGCTGATACTTCCACGAAACACACTGGGGCGCCCACAGGAGCCAGTGTATAGTTTAACCCAATAAATCACTGGGATTGGCCCTTGTACAACAAAGCTCTAAATTTGCTCCATAACCAAGCTGCATGCCTCACATTGTCGTGTATTAGAGAGTGTTTGGTGTGCAGTCTGTTCAGGCTCAGAGGAAGTTGACACCTAATCGCTGCCCGCCTGAGCCAGTAAGAAATATTACAAAGAGGCACCCTCTCTGTGTAAACAGTTACACTACTCTTTTTTGGCTTGATCACAGGCAAACATCTGCTTTTCTTATTAGGTTTTAAAAGGCTCCAGTTGTTAGAGACTATGCTGGCTGACTAACTCACGCACCCCAGACCACATTCAGCTTCTGGGTTATGAAAATGATGTACCTGCTTCATTTTTTCCTTCTGCTTTCTTTTACCGCATAAAAAAATTAAGTGGATATTTATTGCAGCATCTGGTCTCCAGCGATTTCAAAAAGCCTTTAGCATGTGAACTATGTAATAATAAAGCAAATATTCTGAATATTTTAGGAACTATGTTATGAATAACTGAATAATGTAAAAAACATAGACAAATCAATAAGTTGGTTTTTGAATGAAAGAGAGCAAATATACCTTTTTTGTTTAGATTAGAAGCATTCTTTTGAAATGTAGGGTGTGGTAGCTTAGTGTTTAGGGTGTTGGGCTAAGTTGATAGCCATCAAGCTGAAGGTTGTGGTTTCAAATCCCTGCTCCATTAAAGTTACCAATGTGGGTCCTTGAGCAAGACAACTAAATCTTACTGCTCCTCGGTGCTGTATCAAACCCATGTTCTGACCCCAGCCAAAATGTTGGGCTACTTGAAAAAAAAATCTGCTAAAAAAAAGCATCTGCTAAATAATCTAATGTAATGTAAATAAAAAAAAAAGCAAAAAACAATCATGGAATCTGTGAAACATGGTGGTGATAGTATCATGATTTGACATGATTTAGGTAATTGAATAACTCTTTGTGTCATAACACACTTCCAAAAACATGCATTTGTGAAGATCAGTCTTTTATAGACCAGAAGTTTTACATCTTTAGATCTTTTATACAGTTTAATCCTAAACAAAACAAGAATACAAATAAATCACATGAAATCTTTTTTGCATAAATAACTAAATTAATTAAAATATATATATTTGGAAATTCTAAATTAAAACATTTACCGGTGCCAAAAATAAATAATAAAATTAAAATAAAATAACCTGGCTGAATATACTGAAGTGCCACCTAAATTTTTGGTAAAGCTCTTATGAATAATAATGTTGTATGTCTTATAAACTACACACGCTTATACAGAAGAAATTGGTGGTGAGTCTTTAACGATAGCATGCAAAAACAAATTTCAGAAAAGTAGATTCATAATCAGCCCTGTATCCGCAACCACAGCCCTCCCACGTACCCCCACCCCATAATACAAAAACCCAAGGTTACATAAACATAAGACATTTTATTAGAAAATACCTCCATTTATTTGTTTACACACACACACACACACACACACTTTATTTATTTATTAAGCTTTGTTAATAAATAAATGAACCCTGTTAAACTCAGCTCAACATTTATTTTATAGTTATTTAACCCACCATATGGCACAGAAAAGCTACTGTGCAATGAGCAAGACTGTCATAATTTTTCACACCTGTTAAGCACAACCACAGTGTGGCTATTACAAATTCATACTGAAAACACGTACTGCTTTACTGTTGAAACATTATTACTGAATCCAACCTACTACTTTTTAAGTATGCCCTTTTGGATGCAACATGTTTATTTTTGTTTCACACTTGTTAGTGCTATCTATCTTCCCTTTCATTTCTTAGACTCACTCACTATTATTTAAGAATTTTAAATAATGCTTATACAGTATCTTGTATACCAATATACCAGGGGAGATGTGTGATATGTCTGGTAAATTTAGTACCTAAAATTATTAAAAACTTATGTTAGTGGAGAGAATGTTTGTACACGGCTCTACACATTTGGAATAGCATTTCTGTCACTGTTCCTTATTACACCAGTAGCAATCTTTAAAGTTGATTAAAACATATATAAGCTACCGTGTTGCCCACATTTCAAAATCATTCATTCATTCATTCATTCATTCATTATTTTTTGCTTAATCCTCTACTAGGGTCATAGAGGTGTTCCCATGCCTATCCAGGGTAAACGTTTCGGGCGCTGGGCAGATACACTCAGGACAGGGCACACATTCACTTACACAATTTAGAGCATTCAATTTACCTTCCCCAGTAGAACCCCATACGGACAGAAGGAGAACATGGAAACTCCACCCAGATGGGGTGCTTAGAAGCGAACATGCAAACCACTAAGCCACCGTGCTGCCCCATTTAAGAACAATTATTATTATTTATGATAATAAATGTCAAGCACATTATAGCAGAACATCTTCGCACATCCTAATTTCACACATTTGAAATTCTTTAACAAATCAATTACTTTTTCGAATTTTACTTCTTATGTTTTATCCTATATTTTAATGTTTTTACAATCTGGAAGATTTTTACTACTTTTTTTGTAAACAATCATTATTAAATAGTCACTACCACAGAAGTAATATGTAACCAAAACACAAATCATAACACAGAGTGACCAAACTCTAACATTTAAAGATAAGTATTTTGTATAGCAACTAATAATACAGGGCGGCACATTCGCCTCTCAGTGCTGGGGATCCAGGTTTGAATCCCAGTCTGGGTGGAGTTTCCATGTTCTTCACGTGTCTGCTCTGGCTTGTTTCCGCAGCCTAAAAAACATGGATTCAAGTTAAATTAATTTGCCCCTTTTTTGGCTGTGTGTGTGTATGTGAGTGAGTGTGTCCAGTGATAGATTGGTGCCCTGTCCTGGGTGTATCTGCCCAGTGCCTAAAACATTCTCCCCTGGAGAACCCACACACGACCCTAGTAGAGGATTAAGTGAAAGATAAAGTATAAATGAACTAATAATTCGCTCTTAATCATTTCATGGCAACATGGAACCAACATAGCTGTAAAAAACATTGTGTGCTGAGGGGCAATGATGGCAGTGTTCAGAGAGATAAAAGTACTATGCAGTTTTAATTTTCCTGCATGGTGCAGCAGACTATTTTTGAGAACTCAACTGTATTATTTTCACAACTAGTTTTCCTTATGTCCCCACCCCTACTGCCTGCTGAGGAAAAAAATCTTTTTTCTGCAAATTACCTGTAGTAGGCAACACCCATGAGTACCACATTGAATGAATCATCATACATGAAGAGAATTGCTAAAGAAACCCTGGCTTGTGTGAGTATGTTTTTGTGTCTCTCAGTCTGTGTGCGACTGCTTCACTGTTTAAGACAAGTGTGAGAGTGCAAATGGATCCCATGTAGTCCCAGTCCACTGATCAATCCTGGTAGGTATAGCTCCCACAACCTAATGTATTCAGACTAATTAAAATGTGCCAGTGGGAAACTCCAGAATCCTGCTATTAAAACTGATTCTTCTAAATGCAGTGCAATTAGATTTCCTACTGGCACACATGGCCCAGAGACCATCTGCACCAGTACTAACATGCTCACACTTACCAACTCATTTATGTTGTTTTTACTGAACAGAGGGTAGACACTGCATCGTGCTACTTCATTGTCACAATACTGTTAAGAAATGAGCTACATGAGGTCTGCTGATCGCTTTTGAGAGTTTTATGTAAAATTGGATGAGAATTGTTTTAAGTATAGACATTTCTTGTAAACACAATACATTAAGAAATAGCTACTGTTAATTACTGAAATGTGCCTATGATAAAAAATGTTTAATATCTACAATGACTCCACATGTTTTTGTTTAAGCTAGTGATCTAAAATGAAGTCTACATAAGCTATGCTGCACTCTGAAGATAAGAATGGCTTGAAGCAGCTCTGATGTACACAGAAACGCATTCCCTTTTCAGCAAAGTCCACTTGTTCATTTCAAATACTGTTTGTAATCAGAGAATTTACTGTTTTTGGCACATATATCAAATATTACTTAATCATTTTAATACATAAATATAACTGGATCACATACAATGCTAAAAAACTCAATCACTATGACAACTGCATTTCTGCTCATGTTTATCTCCCCTTGAAATGAATTATTAAAAAAGAAATCCATACTTTAACATCAATGATATAGTATTTTTAGAGCCTTTAAACAGGAGGTGATGTGCTGGGTAAAGTATAACAATGTTGTACACTTTTATCAGCTTTGAGTGACAACAGAGTCTGTATTGCAATACATTCTTCTCATCTTCTCATACAAACCTGTACTAAAACTTTTACATTTTATAAAGTTGTACATGTATGTAAAGTTACTTGTGCTGATTTAAAGTTTTTATTTTTTCAATTCACATCTCAGCTCAGTATTTATCTCTTAATATATATAGAAGAGAACATTTCGGGTGCTGGGCAGATACACCCAGGACATTGCGCCAATCCATTCATGGGCACACACTAACTTACACAGACAAACACACATTATAAAGGGGCAATTTAGATAGGGAAAATTCACCTAGCAAGCAGCTATTTCACCTTCAATCCATGTTTTCGGACTGTGGGAGGAAACCTGAGAACCTGAAGAAAATGCGTGCAGATATGAATTGGGATTCAAACCTGGATCCCCAGCACTGAGAGGTGAACATGCTAACCACTAAGCCACCATGCTTGTCAATTCAAAACATTAATTTATTCATCCATTGTCTTACATCTTAATCCTCTACTAGGGTCATGGGGGACCCACATGGACATGGAGTTTACGGAGCTCATGGAGCTCTCTTTCCCCTCCCTTTCTTTCCTGCCATCCCCATCACCACCTTTCTCTATAATCTTGTACTTATCCTAGCTTGGTACCATGAAAATAGTGGCTAATTCTCTCAAAATTTGAGTCACATGATTAGTCCCTCATGTGCATAGAAATGGGTGAAACCAAATCTACAAATGTAGGGATAAAGCATGGGTATGCAGTAAATTGCTGTTAGTCCCAGCCCTTATGGTGGGGCATTTCCCTTTGTGGTTGATATTTACAGGTAAAGCAGCAAGGTGGATGGGATTTCCCCAGCACAGAGACACACAACATTTCACAGATTTTGCTGCTTTGCTATTTTCTATATTTTTTTTCTATTTTCTATAACTCTTTTTGTGGTATACTCATGTAAAATAAAACGAATTCCTTAAAAAAACATTTATTCAAGTTAAAGTTTATTTATATAGCACTTTGAACAATAGTACATTGTCATAAAGCAGCTTTACAGTGTTATAAGCCTAAAATGGCATGAAATAACTCCCTGTTATGTTGTTTTTTCAAGAAGAAACCTTGGACTAAGGCTCAGTGGGGGACTCATCCTACTTGAGCAGCCGGGCAGCATTAACAGTGCAGGACAGCCATGTACAGATTGTATAGTGATCAGGTGTCCATATTTAACAACTGGAAAAACTATATAATTTCATTGAGGGCATCCCAAAGGACTGCCTGTCCAATATAAATCCAGATTCCATCCAGTAACTGTTGTAGCCGCAATTTATTTGACAAAAACATCATGTTTAGGCAAAGTGTTGAACATTCTTTTTTGAAAATGGCAATTCACCCAGGCATACTGCATATCATATTCTGGGCCAAATCCTGTTTATGACAATTTCTTTGTTTGTAACAGTCTACCTGCGTTCTGAAGATTTGGAGAGTTTTACTGCCATGGACTCAGAATTGTAATGCTTTGTTTGTTTTATTTTGATGAATAAAAAAGCATCACCAGATTGCTCCTGAATTATTGGTAGCAGTTACTATCATTTAATAATGATAGTTTTCTTAGACAAAATTGTAAATGAGCCCAATTTTTCATATAAGAAACAAATGGTCATAGAATGCTTAACTGTTGGCAGTGCACCGCTTTTCTTTTCTGGACATCCATTTTCCAAAATAAATCAAACAATTAAAAGCTCCAAATAAGCTCTCTTACAAAAATAATAAAATTCAAAGAGAATTTATTGTCATATGCACAGTGAGAAAACAGGTTTCCATGTACAATGAAATTTTTATTTTGCTCCTCACCAATAATGCCTTATATAATAATAATAACAACAACAACAACAACAACAACAACAACAACAACAACAACAATAATAATAATAATAACAAATTACAATAAAGCAAAATATTAATATTGCCCAGCTAACATAAAAAGTGCAGTGTTCAGCTGGGCAAAGAAAAGATAGAAAATTATGAGAAATGAGTGGATAAAATGGCATGAATTCTCTCACTGGGCTGGAGACCGTCTGGCATAGTGGAAGTGATAGCTGTTTAAAAGTATTGGCAAGGTAAGAGGTATGAGCAATGATCAAGTGGCCTAAAATATTGGCCATGGCTATTAAAGCATCCAGGTCAAGCTCCCAATCCTGGCAAGTCAGCTCATGTTGAATTTTTGGCTTTCGGGCTGCAAGATAAAGAGAAGCTAAAGCTGACTCATTTCAGCCACTACATGCCTTCAGTGTTCCAAATCTGCAGCTGTACAGCACCCCTGTCCAAAGTTGTATAAAGAGCTTACTGCAAGAATGCTCCTGGTAGGGATGGCAAATGTCCTGTCAGTTTGTTCATGTCCTCAGGGCTTCTTTGCTGCCCTTCATGACCCATGCCCATCTCACAAAAGCCTTTACCACACTTTTCATGCAGATACACTCACACCTGCCCGCTGTTGTTTCTGAACACTTCACTGGTAGTAATCCAATACCATAACTAAATACTCCTTAGGAGAATGTTCTGGCACCTGCTGAACTTTCTTTGGCACCTCAAAGCTTTTTTTACAGGAACCAAACCTCACTCCTTGAAGTTATTAATGATACTATAAACATTTAATCCAGCTGATATCCTTCAAAAAGGTATGTCCATGCCTGTGGCACCTTTACTGATGATGATTACTTCACATTTTTCTTTAGAAGAAGACATTGATTTCAAACACCACCACACTTTTTACTACTTTTCTTTTCTTATTTGATCAGCATGATCGTGTCTTAGTTAACACCTATTTCTCATGTTAGCATGTCATTTTGTGATGGGGCTGAAATGCTGTATGAAATACTGTGAAGTTGCAATTAATTTCAATAAAATTTTAATTAATCTGATGTATCTAGAGTTAATGTAAATTGCCACAGTAAGAGCTGAAGCAACAATTTTGTAAAAAAAAAAAAAAGTAACTCTGCCTGCACTGTAGAGGGATGGGATGTCTCATCTCATCTTAATTCTCTGTTAGGGTTGGGTGTTATCTCATGCCCATCCAGGGGAGATATATTCAGGACCGGGTGCCAATCCATCACTGGGCACATACTCACACAGACTCACCATGAATCAAAAAATGAAAAAACATTTTTTTGAGCTATTGGAAGAAAATGGGAACCCTGAGAAAACCCACACAGACACAGGTTGAACATACTAAATTCCACCCAGATTGTTTTGAACCTGGATTCCCAGCTCTGAGTTCTCTGAGAGAAATTTAATGTCATACAATAAAGTATAACTTCAAATTAGTGAGACTTAATGCGTGTCTGCATCTTAGTTTTCCATATAAGGCTTGGCTTTAATTGTCTTTAATTTGTGCAGTAATGTAAATTTGCATTTCTTATATTAAGTCCTTCCAATGACCAAACGTTCCAATTATGTCCTAATTATCAAAATCATAGATTTCAAGAAGAGAGTACTTTCTTTTTTATATGATGCCTTAACCACCATGTCACTGTGCCAGCTGGACTGGGATATGTCCTAAACTAATGATGCATTGGTTTTATTATGTAATATTATTCTTTTATTTAATATCCTGTAGTTATCTGTCATTTGGCCCAACCATCCATGATTCTCAGCAGACTTCCACCATATCAACATATTCCAATTAAAGGATTCCATCCATCCATTATCTTTTGCTTTATGCTCTATTAGGGTCGCGGGGGGTTCCCCATGCCCATCCAGGGGAGAACGTCGCGGGCGCTGGGCAGATGCACCCAGGACAGGGTGCCAATCTATCGCTGAATTAAAGCATTGTTTAAAATTATTGCTATAAATACAAATTTATTTCTGAACTGAATTTTCAATGTTTGACTAGCAACTAACCAACATTTTTAAATATCTTGCAGCAAGTAATAGTAATGACTGTATAGAATTTGACATCCATGTTAATATAACTCTTGTTAAACAAGGAAGAAACATAAAAAAGGAACAATTTAACTTCTGTCATTTCCCTTATCTGCAGTTCCATCACACACAAAATCAATTGGATACAAAGTGTTTAGTGGTTTATGTCAACTTTGGCTGAATTGCCATCAAAAATAAAAAGTCATCGATTTAGATTGTTTGTCCTCTGAGGCTGTAGTGCCAACAGCAAGCACATCAAAGCGAGAGCACAAATATTTTGGGTGAAGCAATTTCAATAGGGCAGATACTTCTAATCAATGTCTATTGTGATGTATGAAGGGACATAAAATTAGGTGTGGTTCAATCAGACAACAGTTTGTGAATGGGAGGCGGAGCTGAGGAAATGAGGGAGGAAATCTGTTCAGTGGGATATAGGAGCTATTAGAGAAAGAGAGGGAAAGAAAGAGCTTGAGAGTGGACCAGAACTGACACATGAGAAGTGTGTCCTCAATGAAACTTGTTGTGAGAACACTGCAAAGTGATTTATGTTAGGTATGTCAACACAGTTGTAGGCTTGTGGTTAAGGAACCAGCCTTGCGACCTTAAGGTCCTTGGTTCGATCTTGGCTCCTGATCCCACCAAGCACTATGGTTGAAGTACCCTTGAGCAGGGCACCTAACCCCAATTGCTCCCCAGGTGACTTATACAAGGCTGCCCACCACTCTGGGCACGTGTGCTCACTTCACCGGTGTGTGTGTGTGTGTGTGTGTGTGTCACTGCATGGAAGGGTAAATGTGAATGACAAATTCCTCTGTGTGCAAGCACAGTTGGCAAAATAGGTCATTTACTTATCATAAAACAGTTTTTCTGAACACCGCAAGCATATCTCCAGCACTGTCATTGCCTGTACCATCAAGTTTGTTACAGATGAATATTGTTAATAAATTCTTACCCTAACTGATAATCAACTGAACATTAACTATTGAAATGTTCAATTGAAAATCAATTGATTTGTTCAATTTGTTCTTTATTGTCATACAATAAATAATAACTTGTGGCATGGTGGCTTAGTGGTTAGCACATTTGTGGTAGCACTGGGGATCCGGGTTCAAATCGAAAAAAGGAGGTGGAGTTTCCATGTTCTTTCAGTGTCCGCGTGGGTTTCCTCCGGGTTCTCCAGTTTCCTCCCACAGTCCAAAAATATGGATTCAAGGTAAATTGGATGCTCTAAATTGCCCCATATAATGTGTGAAGCGTTCTCCCCTGGATGGGCACCCCCCCCAGGGAATCTAGTAGAGGATTAACCAGAAGATAATGAATGAATGAATAATGAATGAATGAATGAAAAATAAATAAAAATAACTTCAATTAGCAAGGCTCAATGTATTTCTGCAAATCCAAGTCATGGATTAAACTTAGTTTTTTTTTTTTTTTAGAAATAAGGCTTTGCTTGGCTTTTTTTTTGCTTTAATTTGTACAGTAATGTGCATTTGTATTTATCACATAATAAGTCCTTCCAATGACCAGCTGTTCTAATTATGTCCTAATAAGCAAATTTATAGATTTTAACAAGGGTGTACTTTCTTTTTCACATGACTGTATATATGTAAGATAGAATATAAGATGACAAGTCTTGGGTGAAAACATGTTGTATTATTATCTTTTAAGCACAAGAGATTTAATAAGGGAAGTAGTGGTGTTGATTTAAAAGCTTTGAACCATGGCTGAAAGGTAAGGAAGAAATTTTCAATACACCCTGTCTCGAGAATGGAGATGTGACCCAGTGAAGTGAGGGTCATATTTCCCTCAGCCAATTTAATTGGTATTTTAAAGATATCTCACCCCTACACCATCTCTCCTGTCGGACTCTTTGAAGTGGAACATTGCAATTACACACAGGAGAAGATTTTACCCAGCTAATAGAGATCTGAGGCGTTTGCTTCGAGTCGCACTTGCCTGGTGTAATATGATGACTAATATGGTGACAGCCATTGTCTGTGTTCCTAAGGGAACACTTCAGAAGATTGGATTCAGAAAAAGACAAAGCATTTTTAAGAAATGCACTCTTGATATAAACAAATGGATTTTAAATGACTGGAAATGTTTTATATTGTGTCAAAAGTTGAATGCACTGTGAGTGTTCTGTAAGTGTGGCTACAACACATGGCTTAATTCTTACAAACGCAAATCATCTGTTTAACATAATAATAACATACTCATGTAAGAAATGTATAACAAGCATATCACTCTGTTCTCATAAAAAGCATTTTCACATCTATTTTCATGTTAACTTCAAAATAATGAAAATGGTAATTGCCTTTAAGAGGATTTGGCACTAACTCGACAGCTCACTGATTATACATAATATATTTTTAATTAATATGAATTATTTGAGGGCTGCACTGTGACTTAGTGGTTAACACGTTCACCTCTCAGCACGCTGGGGATCCAGGTCTGAATCCTGATCTGGGTAGAGTTTTCATGTTCTCCCTGTGTCCATATGGGTTTTCTCCCACAGTCCAATAACATGGATTCAAGGTAAATGCTCTAAATTGTGTCATGTAGTGTGTGTATGTGTGTGTTTGAGTAGGTGTGTGCCCTGTGATAGATTGGCGCCCTGTCCTGGGTGAATCTGCACAATGCCCAAAAACGTTCTCCCCTGGTTGGGCATAGGGAACGCCCCACCCACAACACTAGTCCCCTAGTAGAGGATTAATGGGAAGGATAATGAATGAAATTCAAAACTCTGCAGCCCGACTCGTGTTTAACCAGCCCAAGCGAACTCACGTCACTCCATTACTCACTTCCCTCCATTGGCTTCCTGTAGCTGCTCGCATTCAGTACAAGTCGCTGACTCTGGCATACAGAACCATTTCTGGATCTTCCCCCTCTTACCTTCACTCTATCTTTTCAAAATACACTCCGACTCGTTCACTTCGCTCCAGTGATGATTGTCGCCTGGCGATTCCACCTCACCGAGGAGCTAATTCTCATTCTGTGGCGTTCACCACTGCAAAATGGTGGAACGATCTTCCCAACTCTGTCCGTAAGGCAGAATCTCTAAACAGTTTTAAGAAACTACTTAAGACGCATCTATTTACCAAATACCTGTTATAAAAAAAAAAAATAATAAAATAAAAAAAAAAGGGGGGGGGGGGGGGCGCAGCTTCGAATAACAATCAGGTTGATGAACTTACAGTATAGTTGGTTTTCCCCATGGCTCCTGACTTGTGGTGTTCTCATTTGTAAGTCGCTTTGGATAAAAGCGTCTGCTAAATGACTAAATGTAAATGTAATGTAAATAACTCAATTATTTAAGGGGGGCACGGTAACATAGTGGTTAGCAAGTCCACCTCTCAGCGCTGGGGATCCAGGTCTTAATCCTGATCTGGGTGGAGTCTTTATGTTCTCCTTGTGTCTATAAGGGTTTTCTCCAGGTTCCAGGTTCTCTGGGTTTTCTCATGGATTCCAGATGAATTGGCTGCTAAATTACCTCTTTCTAAATTGCCCCTATATAGCGTGTGTCTGTCTGAGTGAGTATGGGCTTAGCGATAGATTGTCCTGGAAGTCAGATACACCTAGGACAGGGCAGTAATCTATTGCTGGGCGCACACTCACTCAGACACAGACACACACACACAAAACATAGATGGAATTTTGATATGGGACAATTTAGAGCAGCCAATTTACTTTGAAGCAACCTTGAACTAAAACATTCTCTCCTGGATGGGCGGGGAAACCCCTGCGACCCTAGTATAGGATTAAGCAGTCAGGATAATGAGATGAGATTAATTATTTGAATATAAATGTTGTGTTTTTTAATAATTTACATTCACATTAGCTTAAAATGCCGAATGTTGAAGTCGAAAAAATTTGACAGCAAAAGTTCAGAGTGGCATAAAGAAGTCATAAAATAAAAGGTTTTCATAAGAATATATATAGGGCACGGTAGCTCTGTGGTTATGGCATTGGGCTATCAATCTGAAGGTTGGCAGGTCCCAGGTCCACTGAAGTTACCAGTGTGGGTCCTTGAGCAAGGCTCTTAACCCTCATTGCTCCAAGGATGTTGTGATTAACCCTGTGTTCACCTTGTAAGTCGCTTTGGATAAATGTATCTGCTAAATGACCAAATGCAAATGTAGAATATACATTAATTATATTACATGCACTATAATCCACACAATTTTCAGTCACTATAGCAGTTGTGATACATTTCCGCAAGTGTATAATTCACCTCAATCGTTGGTGTTAATCCCATATACCGTATTTGTCGGACCATAAGGCGCACCGTACTATAAGGCACAGTCTCAATTAAGGACTCTATTTCTGTACGGTACTTATTCTGTACGGCACCGTATTATAAGGCACTTGCTAAAACATATGATCTACAAGAAAAGTAAAGGATGCAAAATGGTGATTTATAATTGAAGTTTATTTTACTACTTGACAAAACACAAGACATTTTTAATCATTCTTCTCCCACAAATCCGTCAAAGTCCTCATCTTCTGTGTCTGAATTAATAAGCTGCGCAATTTCACTATCGAGCACTTCGGGTTCCCTCTCATCAATGTCTGAGTCAGTCTCGTCGCCAGGCGGCTGTTCAGCAACGATGCTGGCTTTTGTGAAAGCTCGGACAACAGTTATAGCAGAAACCTTAGCCCAGGCATCCACAATCCATTCACCGACGGTGGCGTAACTCACCCGCCGCTGCCTCCCGAGTTTTAGTAAACGTGTGTTCGCCGTCTATCATCTATCGCTCCAATGCCGCCTGCAACTTTACTTTAAACGCCCTGTTTACGCCAATGTCCTGCGGTTGGAGTTCTTTATTTAATCCTCCCGGAATGACCGGAATAATTTTCTTCACTCTGCTTTTCACGTTTTCTGTGAGATGAGCGCGCATGGGGTCACAGATCAGCAGGGATCAGCAGGATGTGTGGAAAAAACCACCCGGTCGCACAACAATACTTTTATAGAATTTGGAACTCAGTAAACATATAAGGCGCACTGGGTTATAAGGCGCACGTCCGATTTCTGGGAAAATTTTAGGCTTTTAGGTGTGCCTTATAGTCCGGAAAATACGTTAAGTTTTAAAAAGTAGTAGTATAGCAGTATAGTGTATAAGGATCGACAATCAATGTTCAAAGACAAAAGTGAGAAACCATTGCAAAGAAATACTTTAAACAGCATTCTATATACAGCATACATCAACCAGAATGTGCCTCATGTCCGAGGATGAAGAAGAAACCGCTGTCCTTTTATCATCAAGACAGCACCAGGGCACCCTGTTGAGTTCAATGCCCAGTGTTGGCGGTGTACTAAAAAATGGCACGAAGCATAACAATGTTGTAAGCTGCTGGTAATCAATGAAAGGGTTGGACAATGAGCACCGTCCTCTCACAAAAGTGCAAACTAGCTGCTATTTGGCTGAGTCTGACTAGATTTTGAGGTGATATGACCGCATAAGTTGACACAAACAAATTTTTCTATAGTACAGATACATAACCGAGATACTAAAGGTACTCCTTGTTTGCTTTTTAAAAAGAAAACACTGGAGATGAATGTGGAAAGCTATACATACAGCAAACGTGCTGGTAGACATTAAATAGGTGTGCATCTTGGGGCTAGGCTGGCTGACAGCACTGAAAGCATGCATCTGCACAAGGAACTGGATGGAAAGCAATGAGTTTTCTTTCTGATGTCATCACACATCAATGCATTGCTGGTGGCAGTGGACCTCTTGGACCTCCAAAGTAGCTGTACATGCAATATCGATAGGCAAAATGAATCAATACCGAGCTGAGTAGTACCTCAAAGAAATTTAACGTGCAATGCTGTGAGGGTTAAGACGAACCTTAGCACCTGAGGGTGAAACACCCCAATTCATCACCAACAAGGGTTGCAAGGAATCGAGACCGGATGCAGTGTGCATGCTGTGCGAATGTAGGTCTTAGGTCAATGTGCAACAAGGAGTGTACAACTGCACTCATCTGGGACAAAGTTGGAAGTCTTGCTTGTTTGCATTCTCCTCTCCACTATGTCCATATTGGTCCATAATTAGGCTGAACTACATGGTACTTTATAGTCTCTGTCTCTATGCTGGCTTGATGTACGGACCACGAAGGGCTTTGGAAGGTAATTTTAATGGACAGGTGCTAGCCTAAATAGAAAGGATTGCAGCCAAGGACTGTCAACCTCCCTTACAATACCAGTGGTAAATTAAAGATGAGCTGGTCAACTTAACTGGAAAAGAAAGCAGTGATTCATAGAGACTCTTGTGTATGTGTTTTCAGGTGCAGTTAAGCAGTATGTACATGGGTGGAGCAATGTTCCCGTCTTCAGAATGACTCTATAACTACAATATGAATAAATGACCGACTAACAAGCAGGACACTGGAAATCTTAAAAATAAGTCTGTATGTGTGTGTGGGTGTGTTTCTTATACAAATACATACTGTTGCTTTGATTACCACATGTGGCATACTTACTCGTCGTGACCCTGCAAATGTTTATGTATGTTTATGTCTCACCACCTCTACATTGTTCAAGCTGCAATATCAGTGATTGATGGCCAAATGTGGTTAGAGCTATTGTGTGCAAGGGAAACTTATATTTAGGTGATGTAGAAGGTGTTTTGGTTATGTTTTATTGTCAATTTTTTTTAAAGAAAAGATCTTTTCCAGGTTGAGAAGGAACTAGTATGCAATAAAAAATAACACAGGAATATAAGTACAACTGGTTAAGTAAAAGAGTAAAAGGTAATAATCTGAATGAAGTAATAATCTGAATAAGTAGCACTAAAGGGAATAACAGATGTGTTATTGCTAGCAGTAAACATGTATATACTTTACAGCTCAAACCATATAAAATACAGAATAAGAGCACTATGAAATGAATACTAGTAAAGAAATCTAGAGAAAGTCTAGAAAGGAGTGACGGCTCACTTGTCCAGGCAGAACAGAACTCTACATGCTCAACTTTGATGGCTGTGGTCAGAGCACACGGACAGTACCCCGGAAGCAATAAGGGTTAAGGGCCTAGCTCAAGGGCCCACATTAAACATGGGATTTAAACCCATAACCTTAGGATTGATTGCCCAACCCCTAACCATGGAGACACAATTAGAAACCTAATTAAGGGATCCTCAGTTTACTGGAGGAAAAAACCAATAGAAAGAGAGATTAAAAGTGAGCATGGGGCAGGAGAATGAAGCAATAAACAGAAAATTCTGAAGAAACATCTTTAGATAAACAGGAAACATGACTAAAATTAAAACGAAAACATGTGTCTCACTCAAGAAATATCAAAACACATTTTCAAATGGTTAAAACAGGTAAAAAATTACATCCAAGGTTGTATCATTTAATGAATACTTTTTTTTTTTTTTTTTTTACAATTTGCTTGTGGGAGGAAACCAGAGAACCCAGAGTAAACCCACACGGACACAGGGAGAACATGGAAACTCCACCCAGATTGGGATTCAAACATGAATCCCCAGCACTGAGAGGCAAACATGTTAACCACTAAGCCAATGTGCTGCTCATAAGATTATTAATAGTAGTTAGTTATTATTTATTCATTCATTATCTTCTGCTTGATCCTCTACTATGGTTGTGGGGGGTTCCCCATGCCCATCCAGAGAACAATTTGGGCGCTGGGCATATACACCCGAGACAAGGCACCAAGCTATCTCTGGGAACGATAGAGGATCGATTGTTATTTGTTACTTTGTTATTAAAATTTGTCTCAAATTAAGTTTGTCTTAAAATAAACATATTGTAAGTGTAGAATTTGTTTGATATTTGAGGGTTTAATAAAACAATAAAAACTTGTACATGTAAATCCTGCAGTGCATATTATAGTGACACGTCTAAATTTAACATGGGGGCAGGATTACTGCTGTCCTGACCTGTTTTATTGCACCCATTAAGACTGGAAGTCACATGGCATTACTAAATATTTACAAATATTAAAACAAACCACATATTTTAAATCGGTGCAGTTAACAGGATTTACAACTATTATACTAAAGAAGCAAGAGGGCAGGAATTAAAGTAAAATAAAGAATAAGCAAGGTCACTGAGAATACTCCTCTGCACGGGAATAAACTGAAGCTGAAAAACTCATCTATTTAATTAGGCTTTGACAGGCTTTTTCCATTTTTTGTTTTCTGTTTTGCATTTATTTTATTCATGTTTGTTGTAATGAACATATGTTTTGTTGGTTCTGTATTTATGTAAGTACAGTAACATTTAAAAGTTTGGACACACTATCTTCTTGCTCCATTGTCTGTTTTCTCCACTTACCATATAGATGGACTTTGTAAGTTTTACAATTACAGACTGTAGTCCATCTGTTTTCTTTTTTTTTGGTAATCTCCTGTTGGTTCTCTGTTCTCTCTTGGTCAGGACCATAATAGAACAGGTATAATTTAGGTGGTGGATAGTTTATAGTCAGTTCTTCAGTGACACGGATGCAGTGAGGGGGTTTTAGTGCAGCAGTGCTGCTGTAGTTTCATTTAAACACCTCAGTGACACTGCTGGGAAAGGAATAATTCACCAACCAAAGAATACCGGCTTTGTGGTGCTACTATTGGGTTCCTGACCATTAGATAATACAGTAAAGGAGACCAACACAGTATGTACTGTAGACCACAAACAGATGAACTACAAAGTCAATCTTTAGAGTAGGTGGAACTGATAAAATTGACAATAAGTGTGTCCAAACATCAACTGGTAGAGTATGTAAGGAGTCATTCATTCATTTATTTATCTCATTATCTTCCGCTTAATCCTCTACTAGAGTCATGGGGAGTTTCCTTATGCCCATCCAGGGGAGAACAACATGCAAACAGGCACCAATCTATTGCCGGGCACACACTCATTCACACACACATACACAGACTATAAATGAGCAGTTAGAAGCATTCAATTTACCCTGAATTCATGATTTTGGACTGTGGGAGGAAACTGGAGAACACGGAGGAAACCCACACGGACAACATGGAGATTCCATCCTGATTGGGATTCAAACCTGGATCCCCAGCACAGAAAGGCGAATGTGCTAACCACTAATCCACTGTGCCGCCTGTATGTAAGTAGTCGTTTGTGAATATATGTTTTTTAAAATTTTGTTTAAATTGGAAATTAATATTTCATATTTATGTAATTTTAATTTAATGATATTTTGACCTCAAAGTAACACCAGTTTTAACCACACAAAACATTTCTTAATGAGAAAAACTTACAAGTTCACTGTAATGTAGCTTGTTACGTCTATCCACGCAGGTCACGTTTGGTGGTGTGTGCATGGTGCTGACACAATATGGTGCAGGTGCACCTGTTATTCGCTCCACCTGCAGGTGCATCTGAAGCCAATTATGTCACAGGCCTTGGCCAGACCCAAATAATTATTTAATTAATAAGGTCTTCCTTATTCCCCGTCACCTTCACTGCCGCTTACAATTTTGCTGCGGATGAGTCATACCCTGTTTTTAATTCTGCGCACAGACAATTAACACACACAAACTACAGGTGAAATTCATTACCTCAGCTGCTTTACTTACGCACGTCTTATTTACAAAATTGCATATAATCACGTCTCTCCCTTGACAGTATTGAAATAGTTTCTTGTTATTAATGGGAAGTGAATCACATCCACATAGTGTTGTCACCTTGTCCTTTACTGACACCACCACATGGCTGTTCTTTTGTGTGCTGCTCACCCAGCCATATGCGATTATGTAATACTGCCTGTGTTTATGTAAGGGAGCCACTGGACAAACAAGAACCAGGCACTAAATGCAGGGCACTTTCAGTATAGCTTTATTTTATTACAAACCACAAACAAGCATGGAGAATTTGGCAATGACATATGAGTAATTGATTTATTTACTGCATCAGACATTTAACCAGAAGATATTGTTTAAAAATATGTAAAGCTTTAACAAATATATCAATGGAGCTTGCTAACCAATCTGTTTCAGGTGGAATCATTTAGTTGTGGTCGAACAGTTTCATGGTTCAAAAATACATCAGTTTTTTTTCCACACCCAGCTCTCACGCATCAGTAGTTTTGTGAAAAACATGGAATCTGAGACAATATTAGAAGCTTTCCCTGCAGGCTCTTCTTTGAAACTGAATGCTAGAGCAGGCCCACTGATAGCATGCAGCTTTCTCTCCTGGCACAGATGACAGTTAAGGCACCCGTATTCTAAACAAAGGCAGATTTTTGGCATTATAAATCTACCATTTTACACCATGCTAGGTTCTTCCGCCATATTTGGTTGTTTAATTTGGAAAATTTTGAGGTCATTTGGAAAGAAATTAGTCCAGTTAAAGGTTCTGTGCTTTTACAATAGTGTTTCATCCAATGCATGATTTGTAAGAGTGTATAGACCTACAATGGAGCTTCATGTACTAAACAGGTTTTCATTTAGCCTGCCAGAAAAAAGAGTGTCATCAAAGGTTTTTAGCATAATAAGTATGAAAGAAATGGGATGTGGGATCCTTTTAACTGGAGCCCTCAGGGAAGAGCACTAGTATGCAGTGACAGGGAAAACAGCCTCAGTTAACCCTATGAAACCTCTCAGTCACTCAGCATTGTGGTCCTGCTGTCTGGGAGACCATGGCAGTCTGATAAATATATCATTTTCTTGGCTGATAGGTCTACAAATGGAATCAGTTTTGTACCAGGAGTCTGCCTATGCACTGCATTTTGTCATCCACTGCACTGGCTGATAAAGGGAGCCTCAGGGGAAGCGACCTGCCAATTCATATTCACACTACAGATTTTCCCTCACTACTGGAGGCTGGGTGCTTTCTGGGGAAAAATGCCATTGCAACTTTAAAAATGTCCTTCCTGCACAGTACAGAAGTATCATTAACCTTCCGTTTTTGTTCCCAACATTTACTTGCACCCTGCTTATTGCTTTAAAACACAAATGTTGCATTATCAGAGGTGTTATTTCACAAGGAGTGTGAACTTGGCACCCCCATGTGAAAAGAATTTGAATGGTTGTATTTCCTTTCATTTGCACTGCCTATGATTTCAATGATATCTTATTGCATTTGTGTAAAATTTAAATGGTCTAATTTATTATCATGCAACACAATGTATTGAATATTAACCCGATACAATGTTTAAATGTATGTGTAACAAAAAAGAATAAAACCACAATCTATTAAGAAGTAAATTTCATGTTTTCATATTCACATTTATAAGCAAGCATGAATACTTTGAGAACAGTTTGAGAAAGTCCCTCTCATCCTCTGCCATGGCTGTATGCCATTGTGCAGGAAAATGTTCAGTGCTTTAAAAAGAGCAGTGACCTTTACCCTAATGTTGACATTTTTTTGCAGACTGCATTATTGATTGTGAGTCTGTTTTTCTTACTCAAGATCAGTGCCTGACCTGACAAATTCTCTTTTGACTAAATAAGTACAAATGTTCACAGAAACACTCACAAACAACTTGTCCAAACAGACAATGTATAACTTAAACAGAAAGAACATATAAACTGCAATTTCCCCTCAGGGATCAATAAAGTATTTCGATTCCGATTCAGATAAACAGAACCTTAACTTGTTACTATCTAATAAACAGTGAGAGCATGCACATTGTTTGTACATTACAGTAATTTTAATTATTATTTACAATAATTGCTTTACTGCATATTGTTACATTTCTTTCGGAATCAGTAAAATATTCTATCCATCTATCAAAATTCTACTTTTTCCCCCCATAATTCTTCCAGGTTTGAAAAGATAAACAACAGAGGAATAAATGCTAGCCAAATGCAGCAAATTTAATCATTCATTCATTATCTTCCGCTTAATCCCCTACTAGGGTCGTTTTTTTGTCGTTTTTTTATGTTGAATCCAAGTTCTTGGACTGTGGGAGAAAAACAGAGAACCTGGACACATGGAACATGAAAACTTCACCCAGATTGTGATGCAACCAGGATCACCAGCGCTGAAAGTAGAACGTGCTAGGCAATAAGCCACCGTGCCCAGTTACCCCAATTAAAATGTAAAAAATAAAATGTGACTGTGCATTAGTCTTTTTCATAATATTAAAAACAGGTTTTGATTGAGTCATTAATAAGTAAAGAAGAGCATGTTTGGTATAATTTTCTAAAAAATAACAACCTTAATGAAATGATTCTAAAAAATGATGCTGTCTTTTGTAATATGTTTCTAACCTTCTGTTAACAATATTAAAATGTCATGCATTTGAAGACTTATTTTTACTATGAAATCAATCAAACACCGATAAGGGGTGCAAAACCTTTGCCTGAGACTGTATTATTATGTTCAAAAGATGTTTTATATAATTATGTGACGGCTTTAATTATCTGAAAAAAAGTATGTCCTTTTTTATTATTAGCGAGAAGCTTGTTGTCTGCAGAACTCTAAACATAAAAGGCGGTATAATAAAAAGCAGTTTTCAATTGAGTCATTAATAAGTAAAGAAGAGCATGTTTTGTTAAAGAATAACAACCTTTTAAAATGATTCAATTGCATTATGCCATTTTTAATGTTTTACCTCTTCTGTTTTTTCCTATATGACCTAGTCTAGCCCCAGCCCAGCACAGCACAGTACAGCACCGCACAGCCACTGTGACACAGTGTGACATTATGTGCAGCATGGATGTCACTGTTTTAGATTTTCCTGCCTGGACACCCTTTGGAGCTGAGACATAACAAGAACAAGGCTATGCAGAAGAATGAACGGGTCCTGTCTGCTCTCTTGTCACATGAAGTTGGGTTTTTAGAACCACTCATGGGTAAGACAGTGGGAAAAAGGCTTTGCTGCAGTTGTGCAAAGAGGCCAAGGAGAGGTTAAGCACAAGCTGACAGGGTGAGTTCCAGAGTGGAGTGTGTGCTGCATTAAGCTGAGCCAGACTGCTTCTGCTTTTAGACTGTGATGTACTGCTCTTAAACCTCATGTTCTGTTAACTACAAAGCAATGTATGTCGCTCTGTCTTTGGCTGTCACCCAATTCTGTAGCTTCACTGCAGACAGTCTAGCCAAAGTTAAAGCCTCATTGTCAGCACCACATGGCAAAAGACCCTGCTGGATTGTTATAATTTCTGTGCAAGTTATTAATAATATGTACAATTTGAGTGTCCAGAAAGGCGCCATCAAATAAAATGTATTATTATTATTATTATTATTTAAAGAATTTAGCTCTCTAATATGGTAGTGGTTCTAAATAAAAACACAGTAGAAAAGTAAGGCAAAATGTTAAGCCTATAAAAATAATTATACACATCAAATTACCCATTCATCCAGTTATTATCTTCCTCTTCAGAAGATATTGTGGTATTACAGAGGACAGATGTTTGTATTAAATGCCAATCCTGTTAAAACTGTAAAATAAATAAATAAATGAATGAAACAATATTAATATTGTTATATTCCGGAACTGTTGTGATGGTGAGTTAGGTTGTTGGCTTGGATGATAGACTGGGAGCAGATTTGGCTGTATGATTCACTGTTGAATTTTGTGGAAATAGTAAAGTGTGATTTACACTGACACAATATAGAGATATTGCACCAGCAGTAGAGACAAGAAGTGACAATGTAGTCGGATGTCTTACATTTCTAAGAGAATTGTCGGTGCTGTATAGCAAAGAATAGACTTGTAGTGACCAGTGGCAATTTGAGGTGAGTTTAACTGAGTGTGTAAAGTAATCTCTTCAGATCGGAAAAATACACTGTGATATACACTGTGATACATACAAAGGAACTGATAATGATTCCAACACTAAATGCATGTGTTTAATTTAGAAAGAGAATTCATCAAACATTTTTTCAATAATGTTCTCCTCTCAGCACTGAGGATGCAGGTTCGAATCCCAATCTGGGTGGAGTTTACATGTTCTCCCTGTGCCCACGTGGGTTTCCAGTCCAAAAACATGGGTTCAAGGTAAATTGAATGTGCTAAATTGCCTCATATAGTGTGTTTGTCTGTGCGTCTGTGTAAGTGACTGTGCCCAGCAATGGATCGGCACCCTTCCTTGGGTGTATCTGTCTAGCGACCGAAATGTTCTCCCCTGGATGGGCACAGGGAACCCCCCGTGACCCTAGAGGATTAAGCCGAAGATAATGAATGAATGAATGTTTTCAAAAAAACTTGTTTGAGTGCATTCACAATTTTGCCACATTGTACCATATTGCACTTTTTAAATTTGGAATTGCAGACCTGAGAAGCAGCTCTCTGAGCCACCCAGTGCAGACAAAAATAACAATAGAGAAAAAAATAACATTAACATTAGATTTTCTTTTTCCACCATTCCGTTTCATTTAGACACCAAGTCCATCATTTCAACAAGTATTGCAAAATGTGGATAAACAACAGCTCAAACTAAAAAATACTGTGTGTATGTCTGAGGATGTCTGTGGAATTTGATGCGTGCTAATAGATTTATCTGTTCTAGTTGTAAAGTGAAGTTTGAGTTGATATATTTACTGAAGAATGGGTTGCAGTGTGCTATGTACTCTGTAGTATCTGTACTAAATGGTTCTGGTTTAAGATCTAGCACAGGCAAGTAGTCAGAAAGCTAAGTAGAAGAGGACAACAGTAGAAAACTAGTTAAAAAAATGTATAGGTAGTGTACAATGCATTATCATTAAAGATGAGAATGCGAAGATAATTAGAAATATTTTAAACACATTTTATTTATACTTTGATAAGATTATACCTACTTGTCATTCCATATGTAACATTTACACGGCAATGAAATGCAAAGTGCATTTAATGTTTTCATTAGGGCACTTAAGTGTTACAAGCTTACCCAAGGGTCAAACAGAGGATGCATGCTGGGACTCAAACCTGCAACCTAATAGTCAATAATCAGAGGCTATTGAAGGAAGATAGTTATTTTTTCTATTCAAATTGCCAAGATAAGATATCTCCATCATATGGAACAAATGACTCATTCTAAAATTTGCTTATAAAATATACAGATATTTATATAAAATATAGCTATATTTCACTACTACAAAATATTTTTCTTTGAATAGCATAGAGATAAGTGGAGCACTTCTGATTGAGATGGCACTGCTGGATCACTGCTGGCACTGGCAAAGTGAATTGGCCCTCATATATAAACATTAAGATGGTCAACATTTAGAATATGGCTCTGCTACCTGCCTACTACCTATAAGTGAGCCACAAGTGGTCTATATACAAAAACTAAACTCAAGCGGTCCATGTTCCAAAACACCTCTGATTCACATCTGGTGAAAAATTTGGCAGTGGTACCCACATGTTATTTATTTTTGGCTGATGTACGCCCCTGATCTGGTGCATGTGTGGCTCACCTCCTCCAACTGCCCCGTTATTTGAATTGGGTTTTTAACAATAATACTAATAATTATAACAAAATTACATAAAGCCTTTAAAGGTCCATATTTAAAGCAAGATCACCTAATGAGTGTAGATTTGCTGTTTACTATCGGTCTTTAACCTCGGAGCAGATGCTTGCAGATTACAGACTGGATTATTCTATTTTGCATTTACATTGCTTAGACATAAGGACCAGATCAGTAAAATATGTTAGCAATAATAATAATTAATTTTTTCCCTAAAATTCAAAATGTATTCTACTAAGCAATAAAACTGTTTGCTTTATAATAATTGTAATTACTATAATTGCATTTACATGCTATTTAAAAGCCATATTATCATAAAGCAAACATTTAGACTTATGTAATTTATTTCAGTTTAATAGATAATGCTCAGGTTTATATGCATAACATTTACTAATCGAATTTACTTATCAAATAATAATAAACCAAACAAAGTGAATAATAACTGACTTGAGTCCTCCAACCCCTGCATGCATAAAAACTCTGTCCATCTTCTTCTCCTACCCCCCATCCCCCTCTCTGCTATCTGTCTGTGCAGAGCATCTGCTGCCCAGAGAAGAGGGGGAACATGGGAGCACATTAGTCACCAGATGTCACCTTTCGCTGCCAGCCCTATCGAACAGGCAAGCAGACAATGCCGCATGCATAGCGAACATCTGACTGAAGTACTCCTCTGTGGCTGAACAGCACACATTTGCTGGAATGACTGGCTCTGCAGAACCAAGTGGCACCTACTGTTCCCCTTGCATGGCCGCTGTCACAGCATTTCACTACCTGTCACACAGTGTATGGCTGCTGATCACTCTAATTCCTGCACTCATATTACTGTACTACTTATGAGATCACAGTTGTGTTATTATATGCCTTATCGCTGGTATTTTTAGACGGACTGCGACACAGGACAAGAGGACAGCTTTCTGTAGGGAATCAAAGCATCAGTTGTCGTGCCTGAAATAGCAATGCCTGTAGGCATTAAATCATGCATACATTTCCAATCTATTACCAGAGCACAAGGTGTATTCAGTGTAATGTTGTAAATGGACAGGCTGAAGAGTCACCCTGAAACGTTCTGTTAACACATGGCAAAAGACTCTTAATAAAGGAAAGGCACAATCTTTATGGGTGCCACATAATTAATGTAATGTGACCCCTACATCATGGTGACCGGTTGTTCGTCAGGTACTCAGTCAGATAAATGAGGGATGTTTTGTTAACAAGCTGTTATATTTATATTCAGCTAATGGGACAGTGCTTGAGGGGATGAAAGGCTTGCTGTGCAGTGTTTAGGCTCATGTAGTGAAGACCCTGTGTTACACTGATGTTGCTGTTGCAACATGGTGACCTGAAGAGTCACCATCTCATAAATCAGAACCTCATAAATGATGAATATGGCTTTGCTTATGGCAGAGAAGTATGATACAAGAGTACCCAGCTCAAATCCCAAAAGTGTTTGCTCCATTTTGTGTGCAGCTGATGTATTATCAGGGGTTTGGTACTAATTTACTTAGCCGTGTGTATATGCAGTTAGAGAGATAGACTATGACATTTTTTCCATGAATAATTGAATGGCAAGTAAAATGTTTGACCTCTGATCCATTTGTATAATTTTTTGTCATTGACCATATATATATATATATATATATATATATATATATATATATATATATATATATATATATATATATATATATATATATATATATATATATATATATATATATATATACAGTATATATATATATATATATATATATATATATATATATATATATATATATATATATATATATATATATATATACACAAAGCAGTGTTGTAAATACAGACTAAAGGTGATTGCTGTTTGTATATAAACAATGATATTTCACTGTAAAATGTATTGTTTAATGGTCGGTCAGTCATGATAGCAGGAAGGCAGCAGTAAGGTCAATGGCCATTGATTTTCTTGCAGCATAATGTCGAATCTGCTTCAGAGGGTTTTAACCACCCCCTCCAACCCAGCTTATGTGCTGCATCTGTGCTTGAAAAAAGGCATTAGTGCTATCTGCAGAACATCAGTATGATCATGATTTCAAATAAAGAAACATGACAGATGAAACAGCCATGTGGTTGTCTCACTACGTTGCTAAACCCACCATATGATGACCCATGATAGAGAAGCTAGTCTAAAGCTGGAATTTTTAAAATAGTAATCCTCTAAATTATGCATGTCTTTTACATGTAAACATAAAATATCGTTTAATAAATAAAGAAACATTTATTTCTTCTTTACTTGTTAATAAATGTCTACATCTAACAGAGAAATTATTCTCTGTCTTGCAATCAATAGTAAAATTCCAGACTCTTTGCTTCAGTAAGTAAATGGAATTGAAAGTGGGGCAGAGGGTATTAATGCAGAAGGAGGAATATCCATTTAATCATGTCCTCCCTGCAGGCTGTGTTGATAAAAATGACAGCGGTCGCACATTACTAATTCCACCACTGTCACTACCCATAGTCACTTAACTTGCAAATGAACCACATTAATGACACCTGCCTGACAGGCCAAGCATATACACATAATCTAAAAAAAAAAAAAAAAAAGATGTTTTGTGTAACACCTTAATGTAAAAATGATGACACTATAAACTGATGTGGCCTTTCACAGTTTGTAATTAAGTTGACATTTGTAGAAAAAAATAATTAACTGGCAATAGCAAGTAAGTCATGTACCTCCAGCTTTTAAGTATTTATTTACATACTACCTTCTAATTGAGTTGCTTCCAATTGTTTTTTATCAAATGGGGCCCTCCTTTAAAAAACTAAGAAAAGCTATGTCCCAACACCACCTCCCCCAGTTTGCACATACTCAGACCAAAAGAACAAAGTGGTTCTAATATCAAAAGTGGCCACCAATTGTAGCTTACGTTTACAATTTTTTAAGACAGCTGATTTGATTTAAAAATCAAATAGAAGTTTCATTTTTCCAACAACCAAAAACCATCCTCACATCAGGGAAAGTCTTACACACTCCCGCTAATGTTTGAACCCACGGTTAGGGAACCATGGTTCCAAATACAGCTGCACATACAATAATAAACATTTTTTAAATCTGAATGCAAAGTAATAGTTTATATTAAAAAATCACATTATGTAATATATAACAAAGTAATAACATTAACCAAAGAACGGCTTCTCTCTCACTAAAAGAAAGCACTAGGATAAATGTTTTTTGGCTCCCCCTGCTGTTGATGAACTTGGCTGGCATAAAAATTAAGAACATGGTACTTTTGACAGGTTATGACTGGTAGGCATTACAATCGGCAACACAGCACTAACATTTACTATTTAGCTCTCAGCTAGCCACATACAAAAGTCAAGTAGCATAAGTTTCCAGTTTATTGTTTTAGCCTTTCACGTGTTGAAATCCTTACAAAAACTTGTTTTTTGTTTTTCTGGGCAAAGAGGTTATCTGCTAAGGAAGTATCCATTAAAAATTTCAGTCTTTAAGACACTGGTACAATTCCGCATTTAGGATCGCTGCTAGTAGCATTGTAATTACATATAATCAGCCTTAGAGGCATTTCTTTCATTTTAATCAGGTTTATCGGTACTTATTAATTGCTTGGAGCTGAAAAATCCCTTTTCATCATTGACCAGCCTTGAAGGCATCTAATAGAAAGTCTATTTTGTGGTTTATCAGCCTTAAAGGCATGTGCAATTAATCAAACTGGGAGTTTTTTTTAATTCTACTTAGCACACTATGTATTATATTTTATAACAAGCCTGGAGTTTTCAGCTTACTGTATTTAATCTCATACTATTTGCTTGTTATTATCAGCCCGAGAGACCTATGTATTTTAATATCTTGGCAGGATTTTGCACAAGACTAACAATTTAGTTATCAACTTTTCCAATATTACCATCAACGCTTTCATTAATAATAGTATAGTTTAAGTAGCCCTTCTTACCAGTGATCAGACCAGGGTCTCAAACAAAATCAAACTGAACCTACAGAGACCAGGACAGGCTAACTTAACTTACGACCTCTAGAGTGAGAGAGGTCCTGGGCAGGGTATATATAACCAAGAAAGGAACAAATGACAACTTAAGATAAACAAGCTGATAACAAAAATAAAGAAAACAAGGAATGCAAACTCAGGAATTAGTTACATAACACAAACAAGGCATGGTGGCCATGGGAAACTGAACTCTAACTCAAAAACAATACAGTCCCTGAAAGAGTGGTAAGTGCACCTGTGAGCCTTTAAGGTTTTTAACTTATTGTCTTCAGTCTCCAGTGGCATGGTGGCTTAGTATTTAACACGTTTGCCTCTCAGGGCTATTTTAGATTCCATGTTTCTGTTTCTATGTCCCATGTCTGTGTGGGTTTCCAGCAGGTTCTCCGGTTTTCTCCCATGGTCCAAAAAGCATTAAATGCTCTAAATTGCTCTATATAGAGTTTGTTTGTGTCTTTCTGTGTGATCTGCCCAGCACCCCAAAACGTTCTCCACTGGATGGGCATGGGGAACCCCCCTACGACCCTAGTAGAGGATTAAGCAGAAGATAATGAATGAATTAATGAATTTCTTAAGTGTTATAATCATTTGTCAGTTGCTGTCAATCTTAGTTTTATTAATCAGCCTTTCAGAAGACTATAAAAAGTATTCATTGTGATGCCTTCTGAGGCATCCTGCTTGGTATCCTGATTTGTCCATGTATTTTACATGCTAACATTCAATGCTTTTAGATATTTTAGGACTCAAACTTTAGAAAAATCAAACTTTAGCAATGCCCAGCGATGGATTGGCGCCCTGTCCTGGGTCTATCTGCCCAGCGCCCAGGACTTTCTCCCCTGGATGGGCATGGGGAACCTCACCGCGACCCTAATAGAGGATAAAGCAGAAGATAATGAATGAATGAAAAACTTTAGCAAAGCCTGACAATTAACACATTCAAACACACTTAATTTGTCTAAACAGCTAGCTTTCAATTGTCGATACTGCTTTCAAAAACCCAAAAGTTATGCTAATTGGCAAAAAAATTAATTAGAGCAATGTCGTGGGCCTTTCCAGAAGTACTGCCTTCTAGTCGTCACTAAGGAACTAACAGTCCCTTGTGCACAGTGAAAGTGGTTGTATTAGACATTCCTAGTTTGCAGCGCATCATGCACTTGCGCAATAAATCATTCATGAGACAATGATTTATGACACACTGGAAATAATGACACCCATTACAGTTGAATTGCAGCTGCTAATACAATATTAGAGGAGGAAAGCATCCATTACGGAATCCAGAGTAGCATGTATATATCATACACAAAATAAATGCTCCTCGGGCCTCTGCCATGTAAAATGAGTTTTTCCTGAAACAAAAAGTTGGCCATAAAACAACGAACCACCCCCATATGTAAATTAAATAATGCAGAAAAGAATAGAGATTTAATTGGATCTGAAAAAGACAGATCTTGTTGAAAAATATTGCTTTTTACAGATAATCTCATCTGATATGTTTGAAGGTTAGTTCATTTTGTATTCTCTTCTTTCACATACATAAAATTAACAAAAAAGATACATCAACTTAGAATGGCTTTTAACGCAGTAATAGGATCCCATGAGTTTATGCTAAGTCCAGCATCAGATTTGTACTTGAATATGACTGAAACATTTAGATTCAACCTTAATGCATTATGGATATTAAAAGAGCATAGAAGAGCAGTTCATAATTGTGAACACACATAAATGTACAAAAACAAGTACAAAGCAAGTAGCACACAATATTTAAACATAATATATCCATTATTCTTTGTCTGGGAATTTAAAATATATATATTGATAAATGTCATGAGAACTCATTATCTACAATGTGCCATATGGTAATATCATAAAAAGTCAGATAAGCCAGTTTATTTTTCCTAAACAACAATTTTGAGAGTACAGTGCTGCAGAAGTTAGCACTCACCTCACAAAATGTACTGAGTTTGATTTTTGAGTATATACAGTAGAGAGTGCATGATTTCCTCATATCTGTGTGGGTGTCCTCCCACGGTCCAAAAGAATGCTAGTAAATGGGGGATACTAAATTAGCCTTTAGGTATGAATGTGTCTGTACAGTGATTGAATAATAATCTGTCCATCTTTCTCCCTATGAGCACTGGCTACCCATTTATAATTATTATTATGTAATAAATAATAATGAGACATTATTACTAAAAAAAACTTTTTTATATATTTAAAATATTGTTTATTTTTTAAACTTTGTTTGTTGCCTTTTAAACTTTTGTTTGTTGCCTATTATTGCCAACAAATAATAGCTTTTGCGGTTCCTAATGCATTGCTTTTTGTAGCTAGGGCTCACTTGTAAAAACTTAATGCAATAACCATTGTTGAGTAATTAAACTAATTTTAAAAGCAAAATATATATATAAAGCAATAAAAAGTAAATAAAGCAGATAGTACTTAGTGAGAATTGTGAGAGCAAGTGGTGGAGACTTAGCTTGTTTTTATTATGCACTGTGCAGTTTTTGTCTGGGCAAATCACAGCCGGTGCCAGGCCCAGGATACAGTGTGCATGATTAGAATTCTACCAGACCTGCATGGCCTCTGCAAATTACTTACCAGATCCTGGGGGCTTTTAAAAGCCAGCACATTTTACATATTAGCACCTAGCAACCAGCACAAGCACAATAGCAGAACCAGTGCCAACTATTGGAAATATTTAATACAAAAATGTCTAAAAACAGTGTGAGATATACATTTCCCTTGTACAACATCGCTTTATATTTACAAACCCTCTCATTTGTAATTAATAGTTTTTTTAGGACTAATATTAACGTACACAAATAATAAGTATTAAATAAATGTAATTTGCTTAAAAACCAGCTTGATTCTTTCTGAGATTCTGAAATCCAAGTCATGACTAATTTTAAAGCGCTGTTGATTATTTTGGTGAATATTAACATTTTAATTAAGTGCATGCTGTGTGAATATCCTACAATAACATGTTTATATATTTTTGTTTTTTAAATTACTTCTCTTAATAGATATATCTATAACATTGATAAGATGTATCTTTTTAACTTTCTCAATTACTGTCACTTTTGCTATTGATAATGTGAATTACCCTATTGTGGGACCAATAAAGGATTATCTTATAATGAAGAATATTTAGAGACTTTGTACTGGCAATATGGGGTTAACTTGATTTTTGTTTTTGGCTATAACTAGAGGTTACATATCAAATTTGTTTAGTTGGTGCAAACATAAATTAGACAACAAAGTCCTTTTCTCACCCAAAATAACATTTAAGGGTAAGAAATTCTGGTGGGTAAAGTGGGAATTCCAGTAAAGGTAAAAGTAAGAGTAATTGAAGTGACAGCAGAAACTCTCTAATGTTGATTCATGTTTTATGCACAAGAAAGTACTCAGTATGGTGTTTACATATGCTTAATGACTTCACTGCAGCTATTGAGGAAAGTGATCAAACTTGCGCAAAGAAAATAAAGATAAATTCTTTACATGTGGTTAAAATGTATTTAGAGGCAGAAAATAACAATGTCTTTTATTTATGATCAATTCAGACAGAACAATCATTCTTTTTGGCAACTTTATATTTAAGCCTATACACAAACAACAAAAAAATTATTTTAAAAAATAATAATAAAAAAAAAAGATTTACCTTTATTCTATTGACTGATTATTTTTCCAATAAACAATGTTTGCATTGGACTTCATTGGGCTCCAGGCACTACAGGTAACTCATTTATAGGGCGCTGTTTGTTTTGGTATGAGGTAGTAGCACTTGTTAGGTGCCACACTGGGAAAAGTAAAGACAAGGTCATTCTTGTGTTCACAATTTGGACATGCTCTGCTTCAAGGAGTAGCGCAGCAGTGCTGTATTAAGGATGGAATCTCAGTGCTTTGTATGGACAAATACCAACACGCAGTTTGAACTACTTCAGCTCACTGGGGCACACTGACATTGACATACTCCTTGGCTCAGTGCTGCGTTCACTCTATAAGAAAGATCAGGGCAAACTCTGCTCTCCCTTTCTCTTTTATCCGCAGCTGCCCCTGGAGGAGAGCTGAAGCGGCCCTGCCATCTGCTTACTCCGTCTGGAAGAGCCAGAACAGCCGCCCAGGCCCAGATGACGGTGCTGGCCAGCCGAACCTCCACAGTCTTGAATAATAAACGTCCACCCCATCCCTCTAACTGTTCCATCTTTCCTTGTTTTTCCTCTTCCCTCCCTGGGCAGTGATGCAGCAACTTAATGTGGCAGTGGTTCGGTGAGCTCACTTGCTGTTCTTCCATGCATTTTTAAGTGAGTAAAAAGGAGGAGGAGAGTAAGAGAGAAAGAGATAGAGGCTGAGGGAAAGAGAAAGCACCCCTGAGAGCGGGCGTCAATGCTGCTGAGAAGAGCCTCATTTTCCGATGCCATCTGTTACCAGTCCCTGAGTTGAAAGCCCCATTTATGTCATCTTTTCTAATGCCACACAGGCAAAGCAAAGCAAGTACTGTGCTCAATCACTCCACTGTTGCTCATTCTACAAGTCTTCAACCACCTGACTCAAGTGTTTCACCAGTCATTATATTCACTGAGCAACATTTATCACCAGCAGTCAAATTCAACTGATTAACAGCAATTTACAAATCTGCCACAGACACTCGGCTTATGATCTGAGCTTTGCCTTAAGCCTTCATCAGTTTGACATGATGCTAACACCACCATGCTTCAGTGTCAGGTAGGTGATGTCAATGTAAATTGAGTAATGGGTTTCTACAAAATATCAGAATCAAAGACCAAAGTTACTTATCTGTCTCATCTGTCAAAAGGTAAGTCATTTGGTAAACTGACCTGAATTTCGTCTTAATTACGACAGTTTCCTTCTTACTTTGTAGATTTTTACTCATTGCCTTAATTATATGATGTGTTTCACTCATTTAAGTGGCTCTTTTAAACTTTGGCTGTTATTAAACATGGATAAATATAGGAATTATTTAGTTAACGTCTGGGCATTCATAGACATGACACAATTTACTCTATCTGGACCTCATTTTACAACTTGTGCCATGTTTTAAAGCAAAAACAAAATGAAATTTAAGTGTGCCCAAAAGATATGTACATGACAGAACTGTCTAAGCAGGGGTATCACAGCTTTAAATAAAATGAAAGATCATTGAAGAAGGTTAAATAATAACATCACAGAGCAGGTATTATTTAGATGGTGGACCCTTCTTAGCAATGTAGTGACACTGACTGGTGGTGGTGTGTTAGTGTTGTGCTGCAAAAGAGTAGCATTGTTGTTAACAACTCTATACATCTACCATCAGATTTCACATTTATGTAAACAAGGTTTTTAATCCTCTAAAAGTGATAGAAGTCTCAGTAAAGTATTTTGCAACATGTCATCGTTTTACACATTGTATGCCACTGCAAACAAATTCAAATGGATTGTATAGATTTTCCAGCAAAACCAAGTTTGTGCCATGGTATTCTAATCTGAACCCTAAAGAAAACCCATGGGGTGCACATGTGAACTTACAATGCTGTTCACTGTTGACATTGTTGAGAAAGTTAAACTTAAATTCCCTGTTCTGTAGTCTAGCATGTCATCATCAGAAGTATTATTGTAGAGGTGCTAATAATTTTGGCATATGCTAATATGTTAAAAGTGACTTCTATTTTTTCTTAGCTTATTCGTTAAAATAGTCACAGCTGACCAGACAGACACACGGACAAACATCTTTACACCTAGGAGAATTCTGAATTTCCAGTTCACCTAATAGCACGTCTTTGGACTGGACTGTGGGGGAAAAAAACAAAGTTCATTGTGGAAAGTCATACAGACGCTGAGAAAACATGCAATTTCCATACAGAAAGAACCTTGACCGCCCTACCTGAGAACCAAAGCCAGGACATTTCTGCTGCGAGGCAAGAGTAAAACCAATCTCTGGCAATTAGTTACATAATACAGTTTATTAACAGGAAAAACACATCATGTAATCAAATTGCCTGAAGTCCTCATTCTTAAGAAAAATGCAAGATGACAGCAAATTACAGGCAAATCTGTTTTTCTATTTATAATTACTTCCAAGAAAAAGAAATCTATTGTCAATGTTTTTTAAAAACTACTTCAAAAAGCATTCAGTGATGTGGTAATTAGTAACAGACCAGGGGTTATCAGTTAGCTCTCTAAGATCACCAAATCGCCAGTGTGAAACCATATCATGGTTGAACTTGCACTCTTACCACAACATTAAAAACAGATGTGCAACATAAAGAAAGAATGTTGTGCTGTACAAATGTGTAAATGTATAATGTATAAGGAGCATCATTTAATCGAAGTAGAATCTAATCCTTTGCTAAAACTGCAGTTGAAGGTTAAACTCATTGTTTAAAAGCATATGTTTTGAAGATCCCAGTGTTTTAAAAACTAAACCTCAAAAACCACAACTACGAAGTTATGATTTCATTCTAAGACTAATAACAGGATTATAACAGTCATTAATGCAGATTACCACCTGTCTGCATTTTGGGATTATGTTTGGTGCTGTGCATAGCAATGAAACCACATGAATGAAAAACTCTCCTGCTGTAGGCACATACAGAAATGACAAGCAGCAGGGGAAGACATGATATGCAAATTAACACCATGCAAAATGTCTTAATGTGATACTTAGTGAACACATCGTTGAGCCATTAGGCTTATTTGAATGAGTGCCATTTGCCGAAACCAGGTTAGAGACAGGGAACAGTCCATGTTTTGACATGTCAAATGACTGCAGCAAGTGGTGTGTGTTCTGCATTCAGTCTGTGTTTCCAGAAAATTCCGCAAGAGCTCCTCTGGCTTTGTGCGAGCCCATTGGCATCCCTCCTCGCATCAAATTCAACATGCCGCTGTTCAATATTTTATTGACACCAGCCTCAAAGACTGCTGCTACAGTGACACCAGAGATAATTATTTCTTACCACAGTCTTTTTGTTTCAAGACGTTTCCCCCCCCCTCGACATTCAGGCTCTAACCATTCCTGTAGAGAATTGTTCTGCATAAATCAGTCAGTGGAATACTGAATCAGCTCCGCCACAGGGAATGTAGTTTTGTGTGCAGTGTGTGCGTGTGACTGATTATTGCTACAAGTTGTGCCACAAATTCAGGCCAAAGGAGCCCCCAAGTGGCAGTTCTTGTAACTGAAGATATAAAAAAAAACTTTCACACGTTGGCTTTGTTTCAGTACTGTGTTAATATGGCCTTACTGACCTCCCTTACATTCCACATTGCAGGAAAGCCTACACCTCTCACTAAAGCTGGACAGGGTTTACATCTTCAACATAGATCAAAATAACTGAGCAATTAACACAGCATATAATTTTTGAAATATTACTTTCACATTTGGCTTGAATCATGAGTCTTTTACTTCACCTATAAATAGCAGAAGAATACTGATTATGAAGGTGACACACCACACATCATAGAAAATGTTATTAAAATCTTATAAAATGACCGATTAGCAACATTTAATAGCTACACGTGTTATAGGTCTTATTCCCAGGATCAAGTTGCAGTCCTTAGGGATAAGAACATCTCATCTCATTATCTTTTACTTGATCCCTTACTAAGATGGTGGTGGTGGTGGGCGGGAGTTCACCGTACTCATCCAGGGGAAAATGTTTCGGGCACTGGGTAGATACACCCAGGACAATTGCTTGGCGCACACACACACACAAACACTCACACACTATATGGGGTAATTTATAGCAGCCAATTTACCTTGAATCCATGTTTTTTGGACTGTGGGAGTAATCTGGTAAACCTGGAGAAAACCCACACAGACACGGGGAGAAAATGGGAACTCCACTCAGAACGGGATCCAAACTTGGATCCCCAGAGCTGAGAGGAGATGCTAACCACTACCATGACTCTCAAATTAAAACATGTAAACAATAAAAGTGTTGCAATATTCTATTAAGACCAAAATATGCTGCTGTCCCTTGTTAATTAGAAAACAGTAGGTGTTGTTGAGTGGAAAGGTAGAAACATTTACATACATTACACTTGGTCATTTAGCAGACATGTTTATCCAAAGTGACTTACAAAGCAAGCATAGGGTTACATACAGCATCCCTGGAGCAATTAGAGTTAAGGGCCTTGATCAAGGACCCACATTGGTAACTTCAGTGGACCTTAGATTCGAACCCACAACCTTCAGATTGACAGCCCAACACCCTGGCCATGGAGCTACCACAACCCTACAGAAACAGACATTTGAAGATCATTTAGACTGAACCAATATTATTAATGGATTCTTTAATTTTTTTTTATTTTTGTATCAGTGTTGAAGTAACCTTACATGCTATTAGAAGCATCAGTAGGTACAAGGAAGCAGTACCATCTGCGAACATGTTTTCTTTCCATCACAAATATTCAAACAACATAGCATTGCATTACATATTTTTGTCTGTTATGAATTTCAAATTTGATCCTGGTTGATGTGGAATCTAGATAAGATGCGTGGTGGCTTGATGGTTAGCACGTTTGCCTCTCAGCACTAGGGATTCCTGGTTCGAATCCCAATCTGGGTGGAGTTTCCTTGTTCTCCCTGTGTCCACATGGGTTTCCTTTGGGTTCTCCGGTTTCCTCCCACAGTCCAAAGGGAGGAACTGAATTCTCCAAATTGCCTCATGTAAAGTGTGTGTGTGCCCAGCAATAGATTGACACCCTGTCCCCTGTTGTATCTGCCCAGTGCCCGAAATATTCTCCTCTGTATGGGCATGGGGAACACCCCCGCGACCCTAGTAGAGGATGGATGGATGGAAGGATGGATATCGCGAGGCAAAAGCCTAAGAAACATTGCAAACCTGCTCTCATTTGCAGTTGTTCATTATTTCAAAAGCTAAAGAACATTTAATAACATGACCACGTGTAAAATTAGCTAAATGCCATAAGACTAATTTTGTTTCAAAAAGGTAACTTTAGTATTAACATTCATATTTAGAACATTAGTATTTTGGGCACTTAAAATGTCTTGTAATACAACCTACCCTCTCCGTATTACAATAAATCATTTTTATTACACTGTATTAATGAACCTAACTAAACATTGTGTGCTAAAATAATTACTTGATCTATTATCTGCAAACGCAGCTACATTTCTTACAGCAGAAATCTTTAAATAATCATTCTTTTGTTTTAAATTAGTGTTCTTTAATATGACAGTAGTATGAATGGTCTGATGTCACCATATTAACAGATAAGACAAATTTTTAATTGGATGAAACAGTAGCAAACCGACCTGGATGCAAGTTAAGAAAAAAAATCTTAAGGATTGTTGTTGGTAAGTTACAAAAAATTCTGGGTTACTGAGTCTATAAATCAAATAGCACATCTATGCAAGCATGGTTGTTAATCTTTGAAAACCCACGGGAGGCTCATTAGAGTACATGGCATCATGGACTTCATGAAATAACGAAACATTTTATTTCAAACTCTGTCTGCCTCAGCAAAGTAATTTAAAATGAATTGTGTGTGGATTTTTCAGCAAAACCAGAAATGGTTTTCTGAACACAAACTCAAGCTGAGTCCATTTCTTTTTATTTAAACCCTATAGAAAACCCAAATGGTAAAAATGTGTTTGAGTTTATTATGAAAGAACTTGCGTTGCATAAATTGGAATACAACATGCTTACAGATAACTGAATAACTGAATCTATTGCATTTTACATTACATTTACATTACATTTGGTCATTTAGCAGATGCTTTTATCCAAAGCAACTTACAAGGTGAGCACAGGGTTAATCACAACATCCCTGGAGCAATGAGGGTTAAGGGCCTTGCTCAAGGACCCACATTGGTAACTTCAGTGGACCTGGGATTTGAACCCCCGACCTTCAGATTGATAACCCAACACCCAGAGCTACCGTGCCCTATTATATTTAGTTATAAAAACAAAAAGTTCTTGACAGATCAAAGAATCAAAACAAATAATTGGTTTTGTGAATTCTGGTAAAGTATTAACCATGGTTTTTGACCATTTAAAGTCAAAAGATTTGCTATCAGCAAGTTGTTTCCTTACTGTCATTTAACTTTTTCCCTAAAACAATTCATAGGAACAGGTGGCAATGGAAGCTAAACTCTTGCCTCACTGCAAAATAAGTATGAAGGCTTGGTTGCAAGAAGGGCATGATAGTGTTGGGCTATTAATCTGAGGGACAAGGTTTTATATTCTACGTTTACTGAAATTGCCAAAGTGGACCCTTGAAAAAAGCCCGTAATTCTTTTTTTTTGCTCCAAGGGGGTTTTCATGGCTGACCCTAACCATCGAGTTAGGGTATTTGTAAGTCACTTTGGATAAAGGCATATGCAAAATGATGTAATATAAGAAGGTCATATGTTCCTGGTTGGCGGCACGATGGCTTAGTGGTTAGCACGTTCGCCTCTCAGCGCTAGGGATTCCCGGTTGAATCCTCCCACAGTCCAAAAACATGGATCAAGTCAATTGAATTCTCAAAAATTGCCCCATATAGAGTGTGTCTGTGTCAGTGAGTGTGTGCCCAGCAATGGATTGGCGCCCTGTCCTGGGTCTATCTGCCCAGCGCCCGAGATGTTCTCCCCTGGATGGGCATGGGGAACCCCACCGCGACCCTAATAGAGGATAAAACGGGAGATAATGAATGAATGAATGTTCCTGGTTGGGGCAAACACGGTTTGCAAATAAGTTTCTTGTGTCTGTACAAGTTTTCTCTGAAATTTTTGGTTTACTTTCATTGACAAAACATATGCTAAATGGTAAACTTGTAATATGAAATTACTCAAAGAGTGATGAGTATTTGCACTGTGACTGATAACCTGTCCAGAGTGTCCTGCCTTTTGTCCTATAAGCAGTGGAATAGGTTATAGCGCTTCTCAACAACCTCATAAGCATAAACAAATCAGGAAACGAATGAATAAATAGAAAGCAAATGTTGATTTACCTAGGATTTATCAAATAAACTTGAGCTTGAGGATGTGAGAATGTCATTAATAAAGCCTCCTTGTGCTTGATGTAGCATGCAGACATTTTCAAGCCTGGCCCTGGAGGCCTGCTATACAAGTGCTGTTCTTTCTTCAAACCCACCTGATTTAAATAGCAAGCCAGTAAATGAACCATCCTAGAGTTAAGGACATTGAGGCTGGAAAACACTTCAGTGTTTTCAGATTTACAAATCTCAAGGAGCAAAGTTAAGCACTTCTCATGTTCAGATTTACCTTTGGCAGGTCGATATGAGCATTGTTTCAGTGTAGGCTATTCACTTCATGTTAGTGTAGGTTTACGCACAGCCTTGAAAAAGAAATAGCCATTACCAGCGCAAGAAATATAATTACTGAGAGTTGCCCCAGGTAAGGACATCTGCCAAGCAAATAAATAATATAATATAATGCAAACCTTACCTCAGGGATCCTAAGGGAAACATGCTTGTTATCCACTCTGATGTGCATATTTAATCATTTTTTACAGGAGGGCTAATAGAATACACTTTGCAGTATTGCATCCTGTCTGAGTCTTTAACACACATTGTGTAAGCTAGATAACTATAATGCAACACACTGGACCATCGATCAATTTCTAGCAACCTGCCATCTGAGCATTATCTGACCTCATGCAACTGTGATTAGAGATTTTATCATAATCACTTAAAATAATGTGAACATGCACACTAACAATGATTACTTATTTGGGTAGCAAGAGCTTATTTGTTTGTATAAAAACAGGCTGCCCATTTTACCATCCTGCATTTTGAATAGCAAATCAGATTATGGTATTGTACTCACAACAGGATTTTGGACTTCAGTTGACAATATTCTAGCAAGACACGCAGTGCCGCAAGGCAGAAACACAGAGGTGTGAAATCTTTCCATTTCTCCATGCTGCCAGGATTTTGTGACTCATACATCATTGGGTTATAACTGAGGTCTAATGCACACAGGGTGCTCTGGGTTTCTGTGGTTACAAGGGAACCCTAAAGACACCGTTTGAACAAGCTGTGACACGGTGGCATTTTCTATCACTAGATCCATAAAAAGCCTGCCAGGTTTTAAGCCATCAATAAATTGCCACACCAGCAGGAATCTGTTTTTGTATCTTGTAATAACTATTGAAGCACTGAAAGTAGATACTGGAGACCTGTCAATCTATCTTTTTCAGAAAACAGTGCTAATAAAAATAAGACCACCTGCTATAAACCTGCTGCACAACTGCATGTTATAAAGGATGAAATCAATTAAATAATGATTAGATGATGTTACCCCTTTGTGGTTTACTCTCAAAAACACATGACAAAACATCCATTATCACAGGGATCAGTCCCAAAGTGGTCATTAGTATCTTCTAACACGTTAAAACATCTAAAGTGAATGTGATCGCTTATATCCTTGGTGGCAGGGTGGCTTAGTGGTTAGCACGTTTGCCCCTTAGAGCTGGGGATCCAGGTTCAAATCCCAGTCTGTGTGGAGTTTCTTCGGGTTCCACTCAAAGTCCAAAAACCTTTAAAGGTAAAGGCTCTAATTTGCCCATAAAAAAAATTACCCCTATATAGTGTGTGTGTGTGTGTGAGTGTGTGTCCAATAAGGGATTGGTGCCCTGTCCTGGGTATACCCCCCTCATCACCCCATTCCCAAGCATAAGATTCAGCAGAAAATAATGACTTAAAATTAAATTCTATGCATTGCTAGAGGTTGAAACTTGAATATTTTAGGAATCAATTTTATTTTCAATATAACGAGGTAACAAGACTTAAGATGTCCTTAATGGAAAAAAGATTATTAAATCTTTGATGGGCTTTTACTCAAAGAAAGCGCGTCAAGAAATAAGATTCAAGAGGAATGCCAAGCTGGAATTCTTGCTGTTAGACTGGTAATAACTTTTGAACTTGGCTGTGTTAGCAAAATCGTGGACACTGTAGTTTTTAATCGTAAGCCAAGTCAGCTCGTTTTGACAGTTAAGAGATTCATAACCTTTCGAAAAATCACCTTATTGCCCCTAAGCCTGAAATCAAAGGTTTAAATTTTAGAACCATTTCATGTTACCTCACTTGTGTAATTATGTTATAAAGCAAACTGAATATAAATGAAGCTTTAGAGATTTTGGCTGCAAGTCTTAAGCAACTATTTTAAATGTTTATGAGGACATTATGCAGTGTAGCATTATTTTAACACTACTAAGTTTTGTGATGGGCACAAGAACTGTTTGTGGCCAGCACATAGGGGAATTCAAAACATGATTAATTATTTTGTGTGGAAAAGTATATTAAACCTTATGTGAGAGCAGGTCCACTGAAGCTACCAATGTGGGTCCTTGAGCAAGGCCCTTAACACTCATTGTTCCAGGGGTGTTGTATGGGGGCCAATCCTGTGTTCCTAGCCCAACCAAGTCAGGACACTTCTAAGTCTTCTCACAAGTTTAAGAAAAAAGCTTCTGCTAAAAGACCAAATAGCAAAAATCTAGTACTAAGTACGAAGCTTCAAATAATGTTTACAAATTTTATGTTTATACCATGTTTTTTTTTTTTATAAGACTGGTGTGTTTAATGCCTATTCCTTTGCTTATAGGGTTAAAGGAGGTACAGGCTTAATATATCGTTCATAATGGAGCGAACACAAATTCATATCTAGGGTGAACACCATTTCACCCATTAGTAATTTTCAACATGTGGAAGATGCATGGTAATCCTAGAAAGAACCTACAGAACCTTACACTGTTGCATTGTTAAGTGAGAGCATAAGAAGTGTCACAATATACAGTAAGTGTTTCTATAACCATTCTGGCCATTGTCTTCTAGGACCCCTGATTTATTAAACAAAGTTGATTACCAACAAATGCAAGACAGTGTTTCTCCTGAATCAGGTATTTAAACCACTGGAACAGCATATCTACGCAAGTTTACTGATATGCCATCTCATTCATTCACATTCCGCACTGATTGAGAATATCATGATTAGTCATTTAATCTTTTGGGCTCAGTGATCAGATAGATTAAGGACTGTCTTACCATCCTCCTTGGATCTAGGCAATTCATAGCTCATATAGAAATGAACCAATGTAGAGAGTTGTATAGTAATTTCCATATGAGTGACAAAAACTTTTTGTAATTTGTTTTTCTACAGCACATAGAACTCTAATATCGTACATAGAACTTAATATCTTAGTATTGGCTCCTTCTGCATTTACTCTTCAGGGAATAACCTGAACAAAGATGAGAAGTGTTTCTCTTCAACATCGATTAACAAATTGAGACCTTGTTGACAATCATAATACCAGACTTATTGGAAAATCATATTACAGCCTGTCCATTATAGAGCTACAAATGGTGCAAAAGCTAAACCCTTAAAAACGACAAGGCTAGCCCTGCAGACATAAGTGGACTGTGCACTTTGGCAATATAAAATTTAGTTCCAAGTTGAGGAAATCTTTCATTCTACTGCATTACCACATTTATAATTCAGCAATATCCAGTGTTAATCTCATGGCACCTACTGCATTTTTTACTCATCTGGCTTTACGACTATTCAATCAGCTTTGCCAAAAGTTTCACTGAAATGGAAGAATATTTCAAGTCATCAACATCACAGTACTTGGTTGGCATGGTGATGCAGTGGGAAATCTTATCACCCAATTGCAAGTTTTTCCAGGGTTCAATTCCTGGGCATGGCAGGAAGGAAGTGGTCTCCAGCTACAGATACTTGGGTGTGCACCTGAGTAACAACTTCACCTGGAGCACCACCACTTCCAGCTTGGTCAGGAAAGCACATCAGCAGCTCTACATCCTTAGATGGCTGAAGAGAGTCGGACTCAGGAGCTCAGACCTCACCTCCTTTTACAGATGTGTGGTGGAGAGCGTCTTGTGCTCCAAAATCAATGTGTGGCATGGAAGCTGCTCTATTATAAATACATATCTCTAATGTATATCACAAATTACATATATTAATACATCTATAGTTATAACTGTATATTCTACATATGTATTTATAGTCGTATATTCTACATTTCATTTAGTTCTACGTGGTGCATTCTATATTATACATTCATAGTTGTATATTCTATTTGACATATTTACATCTCATTTTCTTCTTTAAAATTTAAGTTTTTTAACTTTAAAAGAACAGGGTAAATGGGGTCTGTGAGCCATAATTTCGTTTGTCTCATGTACCACATCTGACAAATGATACAATTTTTTTAAATAGGTTAATTGTGTGGAGTATATTCCCCTAATTCGACAGAAAGTTCTCCAAAGAACTCAAAAAATATGAAAATAAGGTAATTAATTTTAAATGGCATTTAAGTACAAATGTGCATGTACTTGTCAGCACAAGTAGTTAAAGCATAATGATCCTAAATAAAAGTACATTTGATTTGTTTGGGTCTTGATAGCTAAGTCTTCATTTAAAAAGTGCAACATCAGTTCTTTAAAGGCCATATTCTGTTCTAATTGAGGACCGCCATAAGGTACAGAGTAAAACAGTTATAATTATTGCTTCACATTTACAGCTGCAGGTGATGTTATCTAAAACACAATCATCTATATTTCAGCCATCACCCTCAGTATAAGCAGCAACTCAATTTATCCTAATAAACCACAGGTTAAGGAAACTGAAATTAAAACTCAATAAAAATTAATTCTCATTTCTTGCTCAGACCAGTTAACTAGCTTACACATGTCATTTATTTAAATGGAACTTATGATTTTTACAAGCAAATAAGTAATTTAGATCCAGTAAGAAAAGTAATCCATTTGCCCCGGGTAATAAAAGGGATGCATATATAAAATCCATGGTTGTACTAGAACAAGCTGAATTCAAACCAGTAATACTGTTTAAAATGACATTGTTTATGCCACATTTAAGGAGACTGATCCAATTACTTGTAAATCTAAATAAATAAAATAAATCTTAGCACCATTAAAAGCAGTGATGTGTCAGATGTTTTGTTGACAGGTGGCAGCCTGGCATCATTTTACAAAAGGAAAGTTTTGTGCATCTTGGTTACGTAGTCTTTTCATCTTCGTGATTGAGTCTCCTCTGGTAGTAAGGAGAAGGTACCACTACTGAAACAGTTTTTTTTTTTTTTTTGCAGAACTCCAGTGTGACAAGACAAGCTAAATTAGAGGTGGACAGCATTTAAATATTACTGAGCTTAAATTGGATATTGTCGGCATATAAAAACCAAATGCATAACTGATTACAAAGTACATATGGCTTTATTACCTTAATGCAGAGTGTGACGTGTTTATGAGAACTGCCTAAAGTCTCATTGCATGCATTGGCCACATCAGAGCTTTTTGGGTTTTTTTCAGTTTATAAGTTACAAACAATACAAGATTGGGAGTATGGTTTACCCGTTCACATTTCTTTGCAAAGTGGGTGGAAACCAGAGTAGCTGGAATAAACTCACGAATGCACAGGGAGAACATGCAGACTTTACACAGAAAGCAACTTTGTTCACCCCAAATAGGAATCAACCTAAATCTCTTTGGGATAAATGAAGTACATATCTATTAAACTGTGAAAGGCTTTTGTTCCCCTAAAAAAAAAATAATAATAATAAAAATAAAAAATACTCAAGGCCAATGCTCCTTTTTTTTCCAAATTTATTTCAAGACTACATATAAGAACATTCAGGATGATGGTCTTCCCTGACGGTCTCACTGTTGGAAAAAAGAAAAAAAAAATGATTCAAAATAAAATATCGAAGTAGCAGGTTTTTAAAAGGTTTCCTGCTTATTCGTTTTGCTCTTCTCCATGAGCTCAATTATAAACACTCTAGGTTCAAGTGAGGTTTCAGATTATAATAAAAAGAACTACACGTGAGCAAACATGCAGTTTCTCTGCTCAACATTACAGCAAACAAACAGGCTGCTCATCATTAGTTCATTTCACATTTTCAGTTTCATCATCAAAAATCACTTCGTATAGAGGTCACAGCACTCTTGACATAGCAGTCCTCCATTTATGTGAGTAACATGCAAAGCACTTCAGGCTAAATAAGAAAATGTGAAACTCAATAATCACACCATGCTGATTTGCAGTCTACCTTTTCCTGACACCTCATTTCTGAAAACATCCAGGGAAAGCAAAGTAAAGACATAAAATGTAGAAAATGAGATGTTTGTTCTCAAAAAAGAAAAGTGTTTTCTAAAAAACATGTCAATAAAATAACGTTGCTCTTACGGAACCCAAAATCACATAGCTACATCTACAGAACACTACTACTATACTAGATGTAATTCTTTATTAGTTTAAAAAAATAAATAACAGACTGCTTTACAGGAAAAAGGAACAGTTAGAAATCTAATTGTTTACAAATTAGGGTTTTAAACAAAATTTTACTTGTAACTAAAGACATGTTTTCCAGCTGTACAACCCTCCAGCAGAGGGTTATGTAGCTAACAGACAATGGAGTCTTATGGCACTTAGTCCAACAGTACTGAACTAAAGGAATGAGTTTGTTTACATGGTTAATGTAAAATGAACAATTTTATTCATCTAAATTACTTCACCTTTAACTTTCTTTAACCAAGGTACTGGCTATTAGGTTTTTAGTCACATCAAGGCTCACGTTGACAAATTTAAGCTTTGTGTCATAAAACTTGTGTAACAAAATGTTGGAGGAGTGATTCTGATAACATCCTGGTAATTACTGTATAAAAATGTTCCTAACATCATTTTCAAATCTTTTTGATAAATTTAAGGGCCAAAGAGGTGCACAAATTACTGAGTGCAACAAATTGTGAAAATTAAATATATTGTTTCCATTCATAAAATCAATTAACTTAAGTGATTCTAAAGCCTTTATTTAATCCATAGATTTACAAAAAAAATATTATTTTTAAACCAATGACCATGTTTAACCTCACACTAGTTTTTAATACTTTTGAAAGACACACATGAAGTACAAATGTATTGTGCCACCTAAAAATTTCATTCTGAACTGCTTCACATTTTGGCAGCCATAACTATACTCACTTTTCTAGGATGGGTTACTGCAAGATTTTCACATTAGCTTTTAACCTAGTATTTAAGATAATGACTGATGTTGTACAAGAAAGTCTCTGTCTTGAATTCTAAAAGGTGTTCATTGGGATAGATCAGTGCCATATGGCAAGAACAAGAAATGGACTTCATGTAACGTTTCTATAAAGTTGAAGCATCCATAATGTATGACTTGTGGTATGATTTAAAACCCTTCTGAAAATAAGACTGAAAAACCTCTGAATGCAGTAATTATACTTTTCACCACATAGTGCAAAGAGATTTAGGGTCAAGTTTAGTCTAATTCTTAAGTTCATGGGCACAAGATTATAAAGTTTTACAGGTTTACAGCAGGATAGTGTGTTCAGGCAAGACCTGAGTGGTTTATGTTGAAAAGCCAAAGTATACGTTGGATTTAGTGCAAATGAGCAGTTTACCACACTTAATGCATTTTCACATTAAGCATAGAATCTAAGTGCTTTATTGTAGTTACACATGAGTTTGTCTGTAGTGCCATTACTCAGATAACACTTTATATTTCTTAAGACCACCAGACAACAGAAGTGATTTAGCTTAAAAAAAAAAAAAGCTTTAAGTACATCACATCTATGTAAATCAATGTACCAAGTACATGTCATTACTGTGAAAATAATCTAATAGACATATTCCCGTGCATATTTGATCTGCATCATGTTCTATAAACTACTGCTCCTTTATTTGTTAGCTACATTAAAGTTACAGACCAAACATGTCTTTTGGAAAAATCAGCAGATAAGTTGCAAGCCTTAACCAACAGTTAGGAATTGTAGTTTAAAGGGTGTGTTTACCATTCACCACAATTAACACTTTGTATGCTATTTTAGAGTTTAGTCCATGTCTGATGCCAAAAAAAAAACCTTAGTGTATTACTAACATTTACCTTCTGGAGTCCAGAGGTATAGAGAAAAAAAAAGATGACATTAAAGACGACAACGTGACTAAAATTAAATTGGAGTTTGAACATAATTGTGAAGAAAAATATTGACAACTGAACATTACCTTTTTGCCAGCAGCACCAACAGAAGCTTTCTTGGTACCTCGTACTTTCTTCATTCTGTTCTTCCTCTCCTTGCGCTGTTTTCTGGATGTCTTTTTCTTCTCATATAGACCATGCTGAAGAAAATAACGTAGGAACATTACACCTCAAACTCAACTACCTTTTATACACTTATAATTTTTATTGTTGAGTAGTTCAATTATTTTGGCCATTCTCAAAAGATTTGGTTTACCTTAGAAAGAAGATGGTTAAATTCAATTAATTAAAACAGGCAAACAGCTGAACATTAATTAAATCGGTACCAACATATAATTGTTGTAATTTTGTTTATATAAATACTTAGGCCAAGTTGCGAAATAAATGGAAAGGAAAAAAAAATTCTATGGAGCTTACTCGGGCCAGTCTGTATTTCGGCTCATTCTTCTTGGCGTAGTCTAAAGAATCATAGATCATGGCAAAGCCTGTTGTCTTGCCACCGCCAAACTGAGTCTTGAAACCAAAGACGAAGACAACATCAGGAGTTGTCTTGTACATTTTGGCAAGCTTTTCCCTGATTTCAGTCTTGGGGACTGTTGCTTTGCCTGGATGCAGAACATCAAGAACCTAATGACAAAAGCAAAAATGCTTATGTGAATATAAGTATGCCACAGTAACACATAAAATGCATTACACTCCCACCTCACTTACCATCTGCTTCCTCTGAAGCAAGCGGTTTGTCATGAACTTGCGAGTCCTCAGTGTAACTGTGTCATTCTGTAAATTGAAAAATCATGTTACCACGTTTTAAATGCTGGAACATCTTAATTTGCAACACGAATCAGACCAGTATCACCCAACTAAATTTCCGGTCAAAACAGATCATAACCTGTACACCGGTACAAAGATTTTTTTTTTGTGTGTGCAGGAGAGCAAAACTAAAAGAAAAAAAGTAAGGAAAATCAGAACTTCAAATGCATTTTTTTTCCCCACTGTAACTGTACTGGGTGGAATATCAGTCATCAAAAATGTTGACAGGTTCCACAATTTCCCATAAATTCACCATTTTCTATGCAAGTATACTTAAACATTAGATTTTTACTGATCAGTAACAAACAAATTGCAACATCGCTCAAACCATAACGGTGAGCACAGTTACATTTGAACTGAGACATATTCTGACCCCCTCCTATCAAGTGCAAAAAATAGTCTAACAATTGTATCAGAACATTCTCTTTAACTATTATCTGTGAAAAAGTGATTTGTGGATTGTGCCACCAATTGTGTAGTGACCAAAAACTGATATATTCTGTTAGAAATCTATAAAATCAAAAATATGTTTAGCCCAAATTCACCTATTCATCACAGTAAAACTCATCTATAGTCCTTCCACATTTCACAAACTTTAACAGTCCAACTATTCGGTAAATTATATATTTTATTACGTTTAATATGGTTCCTTTTAAAAATATAATCACACAAATAAAGTAAAGAAAATTCTTCCTATCTAGGTAAAGCTTTATACTGGACCTTGATTATAAGTCTAAATTAACAACAAAAAGAGAATTAACAGTTGGGTGTGAGTGAGTAGGTCAGTGGTTAGCATGTTGAGCTCTCAAGCTGAAGAATACTTTAATAATCCATCCATAGGAAAACCACAGTCCAAAAACATGGATCAAGGTAAATTGAATTCTCCAAATTAGCCCATATAGTGTTTGTGTGAGTGTACCAATAGATTGGCACCCTGTCCACCCAGATTGGGATTTGAACAAGGAATCCCTAGCACTGAGCACCCTACAACCTACCTAGTCAATTGATTGCTTCTTCCCCTCCATACAGAAAGAACCATAGGTTCAGATGGATCAGAAGTTTGTGGGTTCAAATCCCAGGATTACATTTTTGGTCACTTAGCAGACATTTTTTTATCCAAAGCGAGCGGGTCAGAGCATAGGGCTGACAACAGCATCCCTGGAGCAATGGGGGGGGGGTTGTTCAATCACCCACATCGGTAACTTCTGTGGACTTGGGATTTAAATCCACAAAAGCCCAACACCCTAACCAAACCACCAAACTAGCACACCCAACAGGTTTACTGAAGTTACCACTGTGGCTGCTTGAGCCCTTAAACCTCATTTGTTCCAGGAGTGCTGGATCAACCTTGTGTTCTGACCACAACCATCTATTTGTGAGGTATATGTAAATACCAGAGGCACGTTCACCTCTCAGCGCTGGGGATTCCTGGTTCGAATCTGGGTGGGTTTCCTCCCACAGTCCAAAAACATGGACCAAGGTAAATTGAACGCTCCAAGTTGACGTATAGTGCGTGTGCTCAGCGATAGATTGCCGCCGTCCTGAGGGCATCTGCCCAGCACCAGAAACGTTGTCCCCTGGATGGGCATGGGAAACCGTGACGTGAAGTGATCGTTAATGAGTAGATGTAAATATCAAACCAGGAATGTCCCTTAAAACAGGTTTCGCATCTAAAAACTCTGTCATCAAGCACGGGACACTGTGCAGTGAGATGTGGAAATCACGTGGCGGGGATTTGGGAAATTTAAGACATAGTTCTGCTTTAAACAGCTGACTTATAACGCGAGTTCAGCCATCGTTTAGCATCATGCTAACAGTTCGGCTGTTCAGTTCCGCACGTCAAAACACTTCGGTATTTTTTTCCCCAAAATGAACAATGTGTTACTTAAAACAGGTGCTGAGTTTTATCTGAGTGCGTTCCTGTGAGACCCGCAGCGCTGAGCAGCAGTTTCAAAGCTAAAGGAGCTGAAGCGCAGGCGGCTCGCTCTCCGCGTCCCACACTTCTGTAAATAAATCAAGACGCAGCATCTCCTTCCATATCCCTCAAACCCGAGCGCGGACTGAACGCTGAACCGAGTTCAGGCGCCGCTGACGTCGCGCTGTGCAGGATGCTGGAGATTTCGACAGATTTGCATCGGCTTTCAAAGCACGATAACTCACCATCTTGGCGTCGGCTCGCTCAGGGACGAGAAAAAGGAAGGAGGACCCGCAGGCGGCCGCCAATATGCCTGAGTGCAGCGCATGCTGAGATAGTGCGTCTCTCTCACTGCCTGACTACAAACACCGTCACAAAACATTGCTACACAAAAGCTTTTCTTTATTAAACTTTGTTTATTAATTATAAATTATTAGTACATTATGTTTATTTTATATATATATATATATATATATATATATATATATATATATATATATATATATATATATATATATATATATATATATATATATATATATATATATATATATATATATATATTTAATTCGGCGGCACGGTGGCTTAGTGGTTAGCACGTTCGCCTCTCAGTGCTAGGGATTCCCGGCTCGAATCCCCATCTGGGTGGAGTTTCCATGTTGTCTGCGTGGGTTTCCTCCGGGTTCTCCATTTTCCTCCCACAGTCCAAAAACATGGATCAAGTCAATCGAATTCTCAAAAATTGCCCCATATAGAGTGTGTCTGTGTGAGTGAGTGTGTGCCCAGCGATGGATTGGCGCCCTGTCCTGGGTCTATCTGCCCAGCGCCTGAGACGCTCTCCCCTGGATGGGCATGGGGAACCCCACCGCGACCCTAATAGAGGATAAAGCAGGAGATAATGAATGAATGAATGAATGAATCTTTAATTCTTCAGGGGTTATTTTCTATGTCTTCAAAGATTAGCCTGTTTTCCTTTAGGTGTAAGATATAGAAGATAATATAGAAGATAATATAGTCAAAAGGCACAAGAGTATGCACATTATTGTGAATAAATCATGGGAAAGAGGTGTTAACGGAGTGCAGTTAATTTATCAACATATAATTTATTAACATTGATCAACATTTATCAAAATGCACAACCTCAAGTGAGTGTGTGCCCAGCGATAGAATGGCGCCCTGTCCTGGGTGTATCTGCCCAGCGCCCGAGATGTTCTCCCCTGGATAGGCATGGGGAACCCCACCGCGACCCTAATAGAGGATAAAGCGGGAGATAATGAATGAATGAATCTAGTCCGGTTTCAGTGAACACTGATCGCTGAGTAGCAGGATTCTGGTTTCTCTAATGATCGAATACTGCCAAATAGAGGCCATATTACAGAAAACATTCTGTATTTTATTATTTCAAAACAATGTATTTCATGCATTAATACGAATGTGAAGTGGTCAGAGATGTGTATTATTCTCAATAATGTCACAGCAGAACAAAAGGCTCAGCCAATCAGATTTAAAGACTGAAACTACCCATTTTATAGTATAGAGTAGAGTGACTTAAAGCAGCAATTATTAATTTAATTATTTTATTATCAACATCATTTGTCCTAATTAGGGTGGTGAGGAGTGCTGGATCCAGAGGGCACAGAGCAAAGGGCAGCAAAACATCCTGGACATATCATTAGTTTGTTAAAGGGTGGACACATGACAGACACGTAAGTATACACATTCACACCTAGGCACAATTTAGTATCACCAATTCAGCCAACATGCCTTGGTGTAGTTTCTAGAAGAAACCCAGACATGGAGGAAGCATATAACCTCTGTACAAAAAGGGTTTAGTCAGCGCAAAATGGGAATTAAACCCTTCTTGTTTTGAGCTATCAGAGCTAACAGTCTGCTGTGAACTAGAATAATGAATGATCAACCTCTGAGCCCATGTCCTCCCGATGGCCAAATTGGTTTTCTCCAATGCTTCCAAAAACATTGATTAAAGCTGAAACCCCTCCTCCCATCGACCTAGATAATTGAAAGTGGAAGATATTTAGATGAGATAATAATAATAATGGTAAAATAATTATAATTTATTCATTTTATTTCTAAAATGTGTGTTATTTATTCAGTTCACATTTAAGCAAAAAAAAGCCAATATTTGTTATATAATATAACAACAGGAAAATTTTATAGTCTTTTGTATTTTTGTACTGCACAGTCATTTTTGGTATAACACCCAACCCAATAGATCAGAATCAACACCTCGGATCGGATCACGGATCACACACACACACACGCGCACACACACACACACACACACACACACACACACACACACACACACACACACACACACACACACACACACACAAAGTCAGTTCACTATTCTGCTATATACAAAACCATATTGTCACAAATCATTATTGCACTATGCATATTATGCATAAATTGTATACTGCCGACTTTACACTTGATATATGTGCTTTTGTGCAACTGGAGCAACTGAGCTACAATGTTTACCCACTATACACTCACTGTCAGATATCGACTAACCAAGATGTAACCAAATTGTATTAAACTGTATTAAACTATAAAACTAATAAATATAAAAACTAATAAAACTAATATCTTGTATTTTAGGTAAGACAAAGTACACTATTAACACACATTCACTTTAGAAAGCATAGTCAAGCATAGTCAGTGCAGACCTAACAAATTGACAGTCATGTCACTCTACCTTGTTTGTCACCTTATCTCAGATTCATGAGTCACATGATGATAAGATGTTATTACAATAAATAAATTGCTACTGTTATTTTGACAGCTTATGAAAGTATTAAGTTTTGATTGTAGACATCGGGACCATACCCTTGTGCACTAAATTAGGGTTTAATTAGCATAGCTACAAAGGAATAAATGTTTTTATTCCTCCCAAGAGTTCTTTTGGTATCATCGTAAAAATGCAAATAAAGGTAGCTTCACATTTAATACACTCATCATTATCTCATATTCTGTAAATGTAAGATCATTTCAAGATTGTACAAAGTTTTTATAGCTTTTTATATTTACTGGGTGTTACAATGTGGAAGATTAAGCACCATATTGGGAGTCCCTGCCTGAAAGCTACTCTGTTTGTGAATTGCATCATCCACATTTTTCATTTGAAGTGGGTTTCTGTTGACAGTGTTCAGTGTCAAACTGACTTTGTGTACCTGTCAGTATAACTCAGCTTGGAAGCATGAAGATAACGCTCTATCCGACACTGTGTCTCTTTCTCCTGCTCCAAGTTTGGAACAATGGGATAGGTAAAAAAATATATATTATTTTTTTAAAATAATATCCTACACACTTTAAGCTACTATAAATAAAATACAATACTCTCTTGAGTCTTGTGGCAATAGTTTTACCAAAATTATGCTTTAAGGCAATACAAAATAAAGATGAATAAATAATATCAGGTAAAGTAAAAGCAGTACTATAATGTACTACTTCAGACATTTAGCAACGTTTTTAAGTGCTTAAGTCCTTCAAACCTTTTAAAATGTTCTGAGAAGTTAAAATGAAGGTTACTCAAAACACTTAATTAGGTTTCTAACAGTTTAAAATGAAGCACCTTTGTTTTAATCTTAACATTTTAGCAATGTAAAGTATAAACTGTTTTGTTGTTTTTGGTAGTTTTGTGTTTGGGACTCCACTTTGATTCTGGGGTTCTTTACGAGTATGAATACAGCACATCTGTATCAGTGGCTCCAGTCTCAGTGGACCTTAAAGATGTCCCAGATATCACAACAGAAGCAATAATTTATGTTCATTCATTATGGAGAAATCCTACCAGGCAATTGGAGCAACTTCTGCACATAAGAGTATGTTTTTATATTTGCAAGAAAACAAACCTATAATAATGATCTTTTTATAATATACTTTGGTTAATAAAGGTTTATTCGTAGATCCAAGATATAAAGTTTACGACCAATTCAACCGACTCCACCAACAAACCACTGGTCTTGGATAAGCACATAAAAGAACCATTTCTTGTTCATATCCAATCAGGAAAGGTATGGTAAAATACAACATTATATTACAAATATTAAAGAAATAAGGCACAAGAGCATTATAGTAAATAAATAATGGGTTAATTATAGAAAATAATGAATGAGGTAATTAGGCACAACACGTAGCACGTAGTATAGAGTTATACCTCTTTTTTGTTAAAAGATGTTTTAGGCCTTTATTAAACTGTAACACAAAGCTGATTGAATGTAAATCTATAAAATGACATAACATTATAACAACTGTGTGTCCTGATTGCCTGTTCTAGCACTATTGATGTGTAACTTGATATGTAACAGTTATGATGAAAGAAGAAGTGAGCAATGCTTTATTGATCTGTAATATGCACATCCACATTCAGAGTTATAGTTATGTAATACCCTGCAATAATAATTTGTCACTAGTCCTTTCCGCTTTCATATTTTTAACTCGTTAAAGAAATGCCAAAGTACATCTATCCATGAGAAGATTGCTAGTTATAATGGTAATTTAATGGGGAACACACATCTTAACATGTAGGTGGATTCTAAATGTGATAAATCATTTATAACGTTGCTTAAACTTAAATAATTATTAAAGGTGTTCGATTCTGATCATAAATTGTATTTGTTTGAAAGCTTTTTTCCTGGAACTCGTTGAATTGATATACCTATGTTTGACATAAAATATCAAACAGACATTAGTTTTGCTTAAATTGAATTACATGTTCCAAAATATCTCTGGAATCCATTTAGATTCAAGGAGTATTTGACATTTCTTTGGAGAACACAGCCAGCCTGAATTTTAAAAAAGGATTAGCATCCCTGCTTCAAATTCAAACCTCCTCTGGGGTCATGATGGAGGTAAAAAAAAAAATCCCGTTTCTCAGTGTTTTTATTATTTTTTGCATAATTATTCCCCTTAAATCCAATATTCATTGGACCCTACTTTTCAGTATATATAAAGACAAAGGAAAATACGTATGTAGATACTGTAGATGATTAGTTTTGTAAAGATGTAAAAAACAGTAAAATTCTGTGTATTATATAATGCATCATGACTTATGACTTTTATAAATTTATCTTAGAATGATACAACCGGAATATGTAAAGTTACATATTCTACAATAAAGGATGGCATCTGTAAAGTCAAAAACTTAATGAACTGTAAAAAGAAGATAAATAATGACTCATGGTTTTCTAAACAGGTATGAACTCAATATGATATGTGATTACTTCTAAATGTGTAGTATGTTTATAATGATACTAAATATTTAGACCAATGACTAGACCTTGTTCTATTCACAATCACGCTCCCTTATTAATTAATATATTATTGTTTATTTATTATCACTGCACTGGCATGCACTACAGTCAGCATTTGCTATAAAACTTTTTGTTTATTGGAAAAGCAAACATTTAAACACTGCATCGATAGCTATTTAACTAATGATATTATCATGTACTGTATTATTTCCTATTAGTTATTTGGTATGAGCTCAAACGGCAGTTCCGAAACTGTTTTTACCATGGATGATGGGCGCATCAAAACAGTCAAATCTAAAGAATTCCATTTATTGGTCCTAGAAGAACAGCCAAATATTGGAATTCAAGTGTCTTCAAGGTATTTCATTAAACATATTTATATACTGTGATTTATGCCTTCTATATGGTACACCGTTTCTAATTGTTTTAAAAACATCAATGTGAGATACGGCTGAATTAATTGTGTAATACAGTTTTGCGCAGTGATCTTGAGAGATTTTAAACAGCATTTATTTAACAATAGCCAGAAAACCAACTTAATGTTAATGTTTAGCAAGAAATCTTGAAATTATATATATATAATCCTCCCACAGTCCAAAAACATGGATGAAGGTAAATTTAATTCTCCAAATTACTCAATATAGAATGTGTTTGTGTGTGTGTCTGTGTGAGTGAGCGTGTGCCCAGAAATGTTCTCCCCTGGATGGGCAGGGGGATCCCCCCCCCTAGTAGAGGATAAAGTGAAATATAATGTATATATATATATATATTTAACAGTGTAGCAAGCACCAAGTCTCCTCTAATATCATTAGAAATATAAGCTGATTTATATAATATTTTAATCACTGGTTTCAGGCAGGTCTTAAAGCTTTTATCCTCTCTTCCTGGAACTGATAATGAGGCATATGGAGAAGTGCAGGAAGTGCTCAGTTCTCTAAAGTCAAGCTACGTGAATCATACCATTCATGCTGTTCCAATAGTCAGCAAGGATCACAATCACTATTCTGTAAGTCCAATAAAATTTTTGAAAATTTGTAAGAGTTCATTCATGTATTATCATTAGTATAATGAGTATAAAAACATGTAGTCCATATTGTTTGGTAAAATTTTCATTAAGCTGAGTGTGTTCTGGGTTCTGTTTCATAAATGCAAGAAGTTGATGGTCTCTCATAACCATATCAATATTTCAAAATAATATGACGTATTATAAGGGCGGCACGGTGGCTTAGTGATTAGCACGTTTGCCTTTCAGCGTAGGGATTCCCAGTTCGAATCCCCATCTGGGTGGAGTTTCCATGTTCTCCCCGTGTCCGCGTGGGTTTCCTCCGGGTTCTCCGGTTTCCTCCCACAGTCCAAAAACATGGATCAAGTCAGTTGAGTCCTCCAAATTGCCCCCTATAGAGTGTGTTTGTGTGAGTGAGTGTGTGCCCAGTGATAGATTGTCGCCCTGTCCTGGGTGTATCTGCCCAGTGCCCAAAACGTTCTCCCCTGGATGGGAATGGGGAACCCCCCCGCGACCCTAATAGAGGATAAAGCAGATGATAATGAATGAATGAATGAATGAATGACGTATTATAATTACATAAGATTGTGCACTCAGTTGCAGTATACATAAGGACTAAGGGAACTTAGATTCTCTAGCTTTTAATGTCTTAACTTGGTTATTATTTTAATGATAAACATGTGTTATGAACTTGTGTTTGTTTGTAATCAGCTAATCGTCTTACAGGTTTCTAAACTCCTTAATATTCTGAATGCACCTGAAACACACATGTCCCATTCCAGAGCAACAAAAGTGTTTCTTCATTTATCAGAATTTCTACAAAATTTAAACATGACCGAAATAAGGAGTATTTTGAAGAATAATGGCAAGTTTGTGTAAGTGTTCAGTACATAATTTGAAATATGTCTTTTTTTCTGTTAGCACAGCTAATTCTTTCATGTTTAGGCCCATTCTTACAGATGCTATAGCTGCAGCTTCTACACCTGAATCATTTAATGCCTTCATTTCATCTATTAACATCAAGAACCCTAAAATGTCAACACTGCTGGAAAAGTTTCTCTATGCCTGTGCATTCTCCTCTCAGCCATCCACTCACTTAATAAATGCTATCTCTGTGAGTGAGAGTCTCTAGTGCTTAATTCATAAATGATAGTGATAAAAGAACAATGACTGACTACACAGCTTACACTTACTGTTTTAGCATATCCTTTCAAAAACAGCCACACAATGGGAGACCCATGAAGTGGCTCTCATTGTACTTGGGACAGCAATTAAAAAAATGTGTGCTGCAAACAAGTGCCATTTGCAGGTAAATTTAACACTTTATATATAGAATATATTCCAACCAATGTTATGTTTAGAGTCTAAACTGTATATTATTTCTGTTTAAGGAGGTTGAAAATGCTAAAAAACTTATTATCAAAGGGTTAAGTGCATCCTCTGAAGAAATACAGATAAAGTCATACCTGCTGGCCCTAAAAAGTGCCTGTCTTCCAGAGACACTACCCACCCTTCTGCAGTATATTAATCAAACAAAATCACTTACAAACATTGTACTTTCAGCCCTTAGGGATATTCCTTCTGAATATATTACAGAAAAGGTATATATATATATACACACACACACACACACACACACACACACACACACACAACACAAACAATATATATATATATATATATATATATATATATATATATATATATATATATATCTTAATCGATCCACATATTTTATGGCTTTAAAAACATCTTATATGCAGAAATGCAGTATTAAGGGTCATTCCATTGCAGATAGACAACTCGTGCTGGCAGATAATAAAAATGTTAATTTAGGAATTTAAGAACAATAACCATTGATTAATTTGATTATTTGTTCACAAAATTTAGATGCCATTTTATCCCCAAAAAGATTTCAATTAGTTTCATTAAGAAGTTATTTTGCGATTGACCAAAGTCAAGTCATAAGTTTTAATTAGATGAAGGACTCTCCGACTATCCAATCAAAGGTCATGAACACACTGACCTTACATACGCCCAGTAGAGGGCCTTGGTGTACATCCATCTATCCATCCATTATCTTCCGCTTTATCCTCCTTCCTGTGGGAGGAAAGCGGAGAACCCGGAGGAAACCCGCGCGGACAGGGGGAGAACATGGAAACTCTGAGAGGTGAACGTGCTAACCACTAAGCCAAGCCTTGGTGTCACCAACTCAAAATCTGATTGATTAAAGCAACAGGTTGATTGACACTTATTCAATGCCACCATGCATGCAAAACAGATTGTGAAGGCCTTAGGCAAATTATTTAACTCTGGTAACAAATGATGCTAAAAGATTATTGGTTAAAGGCTTCAATAAGAAAATACAAGTCTGAAAGTGGCATAACTGGGGGAAACGCTATGAAAGGAAGCACTCAGACCATTAAGAATTATTTAATTAGTATTGATAAATGAAATATGAATACATAACATCAGTCTGTGATCCAGCAGAGAAGACCTTGAAGGCCCTGATGGCCTGCCACTGATATATTCATATATTCATATATATATATATATATATATATATATATATATATATCACTGACCCCTTCCTGCACTTTAATATGCATAGCATAAACAAAAATATGACATACTGTATGTTCTCTTGTCAGATTAAGGAACACCTCAGAGATATTTTTACCCAAAAACACAGGGTTTATTCTGCTTCTGTGCGACTGGATGCTGCTCAGCTTCTGCTCATGCATGATCCTTCGCATACAGACGTTAGAGAGATGATCCTCAAAACAGCAGAAGAGAAACCTGAAGTCTCCAAGTTTCTTATGAACAAAATTATAAATATATTGAACTCAGATTACCCTGCCAGGTAAAACTTTTTTTTTTAATCTTTGAGAACCTAGTGCAAAAGAAATGTCTTACTCATGTTTTAAACCACTTAGAAAGAGATTTTTCCAGCTCTGTGTGCCAAGTCAGAGAGAATTTGTATATAATAAGCTCCCCGTGTAAATCATAGACTCATGATTCATTTTATTTCTCACCCAAACCTCAGACATGTCAGGTAATGATCACACTATTGTCCTGGAAATGTCATTGTTCACGTTTCTATTAGCCAGCTGTGCACTTGTGGGTGTCTGTTGCTGGATCTCACTGCTTGTCCACTATTTCTTGTTGTGAGAAGAAAGCACTAACCACTACATCCATAGACATTCAGCATTGTGAGAAGATTTAATAATAATAAAAAAACAATAAAATAGTAGTAGCCTCATTTTCTACTCTGACTTTCTACTTGACTGGACTTACTTTTTTTACTCTATTTATATCAAAGTTTGAGATCTCTATCAAATTAGATGCTTTTCTATGAATACACTTTATGGATTTCACAGTTTATCATAAATTGTCATGGTTCATGTTATCGAATGTATTAACCAACACTGACTACAACCATCACTTTAGTAATTTAACTAATACAATTAAAACATTTTTTATTATAGGAAAGTGATTCTTGATGTCTTGAAAGATTTAAAGTTAAATAATTACTTCCATCTGGCACGAGTTGGTTATTCTTCATCATATGCAGGACTCATGACAGGTAGTAAACTTTTAGTTTTTACCCTAACCCTTTAGAGTTACAGTATTGCATAATCTATAATCCAAAAGTTTATTTTCATAAAAAATATTCTGCTCAGTGCTTAGGATATCATTTGTTTGTGCTTTACAGAAAAGCAAAATGTGGTTCCGTCATATGACTTCGATTTTCTCTTCTCTGAATCGGGAACTCTAAAGCAAAGTAACAGCCATATCTACACACAAGCCAAAGGGAGACGACTGCATTTGCTGCAGGTATAAAATTCATAATAATGTTAATTTAAAATGTAGCTCACAATTCTGCCCTCAACATTCCTCTGTCTTGCACAGCTGATACTCTGGACAACAATGCAAAAAGCAACATTCAGATCAACAAAATGCTAATCCTAAGTAACTGTTAATCATTACAACTAATTTCATTTTTTTATTTTAATTAAATGCTGTTTATTAAAAGCATAAGTAAACAATATATTTAGCTGTAGATGCAAGTTATCCACATTAAAACCTAAATTTGCACTAATATGTTGTAGCTGATTTGATTTGAATTCTTCTGTTTCACATTCAAACACTGAGATTATATTAGTTATGAATGTATATGATAGGTCATATGTATTTGTTTAAAGTACTAATAAAGTAACAATCTTTGACATGGATTTTTTTGGAAATACAGAATACAAAAATTCTATTGATGCCATTTTGTGCAGGTTTCGTTACGAACCTCTGGTCTTGATTTATTAACTGGAAGTGAGCCAGCTGAAGGAGAGGAAGAAGAGGAGTTGATGGCAGGAATGTCAGCTATGTTTCTTGGTGTGCACATCCAGCCCATTGTTTTCTTTCAGGGTTATGCTGATTTAATGAGCAAGTACTTTTCCTCGGATGAAGGGCCAATGAAGATTCTTTCAGGAAATATTCTTGTACTTGATCACAGACAGGCAAGCTGTTCCATGTCTTTAATATAATTGGCATAAGTGTGTCTTAAACTTGCATAATGAATTTACAAGTCTGTTTTTAAAAACAAAAAAAAATGAAACTTTGTAACCTTCATTTTTGTTTTTTGACCTTTTAATAGACAATAATTCTTCAGTCTGGCTTACAAATCCAAGGAATTTTCTATGGAGGACTTTCTCTAGATGTGTCTGCAGATGTGGCTTTCAGCTTATTCAGTCAAGAGTCAAAAACTGCTGTCAATAACAAGTATATAATAATTCACCTCATTCACCTCAATTCACATTTTTGTCTTTCACACTCTGGCTCTGTGTCAATTATATGAAGGTAGCACTGCAGAGTCATAGCAAAAGGAGCTTTTGCATCAATGTTCCTTTAAGTGCGAAGTTTCAAAGTTTTCATAAAATTTCCTAACTTCAAGTCAGGTGAAATGGAATTACTTATTAGGCCCTAAGTGTGTTTGTGGGTGTGTGTATGCTCTGTGATGAAAAAGGGTGTTTTTTTACATTTCACCTTCAGGACCACCAGTAATCCTAATTAGGTTAAGATGCTTTTTTTAAAAAAGATTAATAAATTCATTAACAATTGATAGGATTATAATCAGATTTTTAAATAAAAAATGTGCCTTTCACAGGTTTTCACTTGTTGTCAGTTCCAGAGCAGAAATAGATTCTCCACTGATAAATATCAAAGCTGAAACTCTGGCTGAGGTAGACTCTTTGATTAGAGTTGACACCACTGTTAACTTTTCTGAAATGCCTGTGCAATACTGTCTGCAACTCATCAGAGATCCACTTCTGTACAGGTAAAATGGCATATAACACACAAATGTAAAATTACCAAGAAATCTTATGTTCATGATTTGAATAATAATAATAATAATAATAATAATAATAATAATAATAATAATAATAATAATAATAATAATATGTAACCAATAAAAATAATGTATATAATTACAATGGTGCTTCACAGCTGAACACTTTCTAGAAATATGCTCTGAAGCCATACTAGATTTCAGTACAATTCCAAAAGCAGATAAAGAGGAGCAAATAAAACAAAATGAGAAAAAATATGTATATACATATTTATTGAGAAAAAGTAAGCTAGTGGTTTATATATGTGAGTGGTAAGTGTATGTTAACCTCTAGCTTGAGCAGTTATTTTAAATTAAAAAAAAAATCAGTATATTTTAGTTAATGTGATGCAATGTACCAACACATGTGTGTGGGCTGCCTATTATGTTTAAAAAGTATGCTCATCAGTTATAAAACCACAGTTTAAGGTTTCACCAATTTATGATCAGATTGTATATAATTAAAAGGAAGTACAAAATGTACTGCAATTGTTAATGAGTCTACAAATGAGTCTAAATACATGATCAAATATACAACTAAATATCTCATTTATATATCTCTTTATATACTTTTTTTTGTTTTGAAAAATTGATGGTGATTTATATTATATTTATACATTGCAAAGAAAAACCTTTTAGGCACCATTAATATAGGGATTTAATATAGTGTGTTTAATATACAGCTAGCTTAAAGTTATAATTATGTAAAACAGTAACCTTTCTACCTTTACAGAGTGTCAACAACCACAAAAGTATCTGATCAGAATAAATGGAAAACTGTTCAACACAAGACACAAAAATGGATTCTTCCTGGAGAAGAAACAGCTCTCCACAAGGATAATTCAAATATGTGTAAAAATCTACTTAAATAAAACTTTAATTAACAGCAATAAAAAAGTTTAAAGTCCTTATTTTCACCATGGTACTGTGGCTCAGGATTTCTTGTTCATTGAAATTAATTAGTAAACAGAACTGGTTCAGATATTGAGATGTCATTATGGTATGATAATGAGTTAATAATATGTTGAGGGTTTGACTTTTTATAACCTATTGTATTTCAATCCCCCTTTCTGAATCGTAGGTAGTTGTAGGTAATTACTGTAAGGCAGTGTGGTAGGGACCCTGTGTGGGTTGGTCTATGCAAGCAATACTTATACTTATATACTAAATGTTTTTAAGTTCCTCTCAAGCTTCTAATAATATAATCCAGAAACACACTATTATACAAATGTTTTATTGATTTTCAATGTGAAAATAAGTCAACACATTCTCAATGGATAACAGCTATACACATTTTGATGCACATTATTTAATACCAAATACTTAATACTTACTAACCTGAACTTTTGAAAATAAATACAAAAATGTAGTTTTATTTTTTCCCAATTAGTTACATATTAAAATGTTTTGCAGTAAAAAGTCATTATTAAATATGTTTCCTATAGAGTATGTGTTAACTTACTGATAAAATCAGAAAGTGGGCATACATTTTCATCACTTATCATCATTATATTTACAAAATGTAACTTGTTTAGGTGTTATGTATTTCTTAGGCACATTTGTGAACAGTATGAAACACATAAAGGAAATGTATTTGTAAAACCAATTACAAAATATTCTACCTGCCCCTTTCCCCCCTAAAGCTAAACATTTCATTAGATGAATTCTCCATGGATGGGCACTGAATAGGTATTGTGTTGTTGCCAGCGGTAGCGCAAACTGGCCAGCAGAGAATTCTGAGGGGCCTCAAACTCAGGGAAGCCAAGCTGGTTAAGAATCTCATAGATACCAGCTCTGGCTGCCACCTGCAATAGCAGAAATGGATATTTAGAGTAAGCTATCTATTTCAGACTCACCAAAACCAGACAAATCAGGAATAAACAATCCTAGGGTTCAGAATGATTTTTATGGAACCAATACTTATCATAGCATAGCATGCCATGTAAGAAGTATGTTTTTTTTTTAAAGGTATGCCTTCACCTGGTGCATCCACAAACTAAACGTTCGTCTCCAGGAGTCTTTCTTTTCCAGGTGAAGATAGGTGTTGAAAAGGATTAGGTAAATATAGCGCTCCAGGTACTGCAGGCTTTTCAGGCGTAACTGATGTAATTCAGCCTCTGATTTAGCAGTTTTGATCTGTAAAAGAAGCGGATTCTGGTTACTTCTTTAAAATTTTGTTATCTTTATAGACAGTCATGACATTGAGAATGATATAATTTATTTTTAAAGTCTACATTCTGGTGCCAATACATGGCATCAACTCAATGCAATATGGCATGTACACATGGCCAAAACCACCAAATATTAGTATGAAGAAAGGTTGTTTTTATGACTTTGAAATTACTTGTTTGCTGATGCTAAATAGGCTGGTCTGAGGAATGAGTATTACAGTCCCAAACATCCAGAAACAAACATACACATGAATTCACCTGTTTATATGAGCAGATAATAATCTCCCGTGAATGGTAATGCATGGGAGTCATTGTCTCACTGATAATGTCTAGGGCCATATCCACTTCCTTTTTCATATGGTAGCCATTTGGTAGAAGTCTGACCACCTGCATCACCACCTGAACATGCACACACAGAATGATTAGCTTTAAGTGTTATGATAGGCCGTTATAACCATTTATAATTTCCACAAAAGGGCGGCACGGTGGCTTAGTGGTTAGCACGTTCGCCTCTCAGCGCTAGGGATTCCTGGTTCGAATCCCCATCTGGGTGGAGTTTCCATGTTCTCCCCGTGTCCGCGTGGGTTTTCTCCGGGTTCTCCGGTTTCCTCCCACAGTCCAAAAACATGGATTAAGTTAATTGAGTTCTCTAAATTGCCCCATATAGAGTGTGCTTGAGTGTGTGAGTGTGTGCCCAGCGATGGATTGGCGCCCTGTCCTGGGTGTATCTGCCCAGCGCCCGAGACGTTCTCCCCTGGATGGGCATGGGGAACCCCACCGCGACCCTAATAGAGGATAAAGCGGGAGATAATGAATCAATGAATGAATGAATTTCCACAAAAACTGCAATCAATAAAATGAGTGAACTTGCCTCAAATTCGCCCTTGGTGTACTTTGCATCTGGTACACTTACAAATTCTTCATCCACAAACTCTGGAAAACCCTACATAATATAATTAATGTGTTTGTAAATACACAAATTAATCATTGGAAAACATTTATTTTATGTGTCTATGACTGAAAAAAGCATTATGCTGTTTATACTGTGTAGGCTTCCTCAGAGAAACAAACTATGTGTTCTTTAGCATCTAACATGAAACTTGTCATTTAATTTTTGCAACTTTTTTTTATATTGTAAAATATATTTTTTCATAGGGCGTCACAGTGGCATAGTGGTTAGTACATCTGCCTCACAGTGTCATGGATACAGGTTCAAATACTGATCTGGGTAAAGTTTCTGTGTTCTCCCCATGTCCACATGGGTTTTATTCAGGTTTTATTTTATTTTATCTCTGGTTTCCTCCCACAGTACAAAAACATGGATTCAAGATGAATTGGCTGCTCTAAATTGCCCCTATCTAAATTTTGCGAGTGAGTGTGTGCCCGGTGATGGATTGGCACCCTCTCCTGGGTATCTGTCAAGCGCCCAAAATGTACTCCCCTGGATAAGCATGGGAAACCTCGCTATGACCCTAATACAGAATTAGGCAGAAAAAAATGTGATGTTTTTTTTATACAATGGTTCTATACAATTAAGCATTTTTGTTAACAATATAAGATACTAATAATCATGCCATTTAGGTCACAATAATTTCATAATACACTAACTATATATAGAAACACTCCAAATGTATAATATTACTGTCTGAGAGTCAAAAAAGGGTATTGTTGCACATTTCATTTACAAAGTGACCTACATTGAAATGCCAGAGAGTAAGTGTGGCAACAAACATGGCAGTGGTTGTTCGATCTTTGCCATCACAGCAGTTAAAGATGAATGCTGATCCTGGGTCCTTGGCAAAACTACCCTTCATGGCCTCCAACAGCTGGTCAAAAAACTACAGAATAGCATTTGAATTGTGACCTTTTTCTTATGAATTTTTTGACATGGCATTAATAAGATTTGTGATATCTTCTTACAGTAAATAGAGTGCTAAGATACCTCTTCATTTGGAGCACAATATTCAGACAGAGGAATGCGTTGATAGGTAAGTTTGGGGTATAGGCTTTTTTGCTGGGCAAAGATCTCTTGAACTGTATGACAGCTTTTTAGCATTCGCATCTGCTTTTCCTGCTCCAATATGACTTCGAGCCAATTTTCACACCTGAGAATTTCCTCCTTCATTGCCAGCTCCAGCATCTGGGGGAAAATATAAATTAAAGCAATTTTTCTGCATAATGGTAAGTGTAGGGGTAAGGAGCAGATTTCACAAACACATTAAAGACATTTTCGATCCTGCTTTCTTTGGCATCCAACCAACTTATGCCACTTTGGTTTACAAATAAAGCAACACCTTCATTACCAAACAGATTGGACAGGGCAAAGGGAACAAATAAAGGGATGAAAATGTTTTTCATGTTAAGGCAAGTAATGTCTAATATAATCAGCATTAAGCTTATAGAATTTAGTTTTAAATAAAAAAAGGCTATTGTCCATTTCTTAATATATTTCAGGATTTGTATCCCTGCATTTAACATTTTGTCCCATGAGAAAATGTTAAATATTGATAGTGGGCGACATATTTATCTCCAAAAAATTTTTTTATAATATTTTATAATTTTAGATATTTAAAAAATATTTGTGAGTATTCATAGCAAAACAGTCACAAGTTTTTCTTGTTTTGACTAGTATATAATTGTATATAATCAAACCTTATTAAGTTTTATAATGATCAGATCAATTAATCATAAAAGAGTTTAGGAAAAAAAACATGGAGACAGATCAATTTTAATTAATGATGAATGAGAATAGGAAGTTCAGCAAAATCAGCATTTGGTGGCGCTGTAAGCAACAAAGACATCCAATAGCCAAGAAGCCAATAGGTTTGATTAATCCTTTGATAATATGCTGTGTTTTAAAGTAAAGTGGTAAGATAAGCTACTAAATAGGTCTAATGGGAAAAAATGTTCCAAAAAGTTTCAAGTGGAGCGCACAGTGGTTTAATGGTTAGCACAGTTGCCTCTCAGTGCTGGGGATCCAACGTCATATCCTAATCTGGGTGGAGTTTCCATGTTCTATGTCCGCATGGGTTTCCTCCGGTTTTCCAGTTTCTTCCCACAGTCCAAAAATGTGGATTCAAGGTAAATTGGTTGCTCTAAATTGCCCCTATATAGTGTGTGCCTGTGTGAATCCTTGTGAGCCCAGTGATAGTATGGCGCCCTGTCCTGGGTGTATCTGAGGAGCATGGGAAACCCTAGTATAGGATTAAGTGGAAGATGATGGATGGACGAAAGTGCAATTTATGGAAATATTAAAATAAAGTACAATTAACTTAAGACTGTGCTGTGTCACTCAGGTATTTAAATTTAGTTAGAAGAGTTACTGTCCACATGTGTAAATGTAGATATAGCTAAACTAGAAAGTACCTCAAGTTGCTGTTGATGTTGCACAAACACCAGGATTGGTTCCTCCAGGCAGTCTGGTTCTCGAGGAGTAAAGATCTGTCCATTGCCTTCTAGGACCAGTTCTTCTTGCAGATTCACCCACAGCATGCTGGAATGTTTCCGCCGTTCATTTGTTAGGTAACGCAATACTGCAGATACAGCCTGAAACAGGACTTATGTGTTACATCCAAAACTAAATTAGTTATAAAACAAGAAATCAGATACAAAACTCGCTTTACCTCTGAATTAGGTTGGGCCATGCCATACACTGCTGTCTTGAGAACTCTTCTAAAGTTTGCAACTTTCAGTTCTTTGGTAGTACCCAGAACATCAGGGGCGAAAATTTCACTGGCAACCTTGCAAGACACATTTTAAAAAGTTGTAAATATAATAATACATTTGAAAAACAATTGATAATGATCAAGTGTCATAACGGTTGGACATTCACACAGAAAAGTAAACCAAAGAGGAGGTCATTATTGTGAAATAAACTTTGAAAGATTGATACAGGTTCTGTTTAAATGAACAGAATATGGTTTATTTCAAAATAATTTTCAGCTTAGAGATTTGTACATTTCTCATCTGAACTCATTGGGGGGGGGGGGGGTCTTGCCAATCTAGGGAAGAAGGTTTTGGGCAGTGGGAGAGGATATACCCAGGTCAGGGTGTCAGTCCATCGCTGGGCACACACTTTCTTGCACATGCACACGCACACACATATACACACACACACACACACACACACACACATTATATTGGGGCAATTTAGAGCAACCAATTCATCCATGTATTAGGACTGAAGAAGGAATAAATATTTACCAGTATCCTGGTTCCATTTGTGACAAGGTTTGCTGGAGTTGCAAGCTCAGAGCGATTCATACTGCCCAGCAGCCTGTAGATCCATGCATTCATGCACATCCATTGACTGAAACTCTGGGCAAACATCTGGGGATACTACAGGGCAAATTCAGAGGAATTCAGAAGAATGTGTAAAAGTGTCTGCACAAAGAAAAGGGTAATGCAGAATGGATAAAAAATGAGTAGACCAATGGTGAAAAGGGCAGAGATGGAGAATATCATTAGAACACAAGTTACCCAATCTCAATCACTGATGCACCTTACAGTACCTGATCATGAAGGTAAGCATTGAACACAATCAAGTAGAAATAACATTCTAGACACTGCAGGGTCTTTTGCAGGAAATATCCTTTAGTGCTGCTTCCCTGTACATGAACAAAACTGCACTTTCAAATTTCATTTTCAAAAACAAATGCTTAAATATTATTTTTCAAATGTCTTAAGCAAACATAATAATTGTGCGGTTAAGACAATAGAATATATTTACTCACTTGAGTGAGTATCTGATAATCCTCCCTTATAGCTTCCATTTTTCTTTTGTTTTCATAAATTGCACTTTTGATATTGTGCATTTCTGAGCACATTTCAATCGCTTTGTTAACCTACGGTAAAAACATAATACATCAAGATATTATAAGCTGCAAAAGTTTCATACAAAAACGATTATATTAATACAAAATGTTTCTTAATTGATTTCAGAATGGAAATGATATTCTGACCTCTTTGAGCACTTGTTGTCCATTAGAAAGTCGACTGACTAAAATCTGAATCACTTGGAACTCTGGCTGCTGCTCCCCCTGTTCAACCTCATTGCTAAGAATGAAATGTTTTAAACAATTACTCCTCAACGGACATATTTGTATAGAAGTATCTGTCTCATATCCAGTTAATTATATATTATATAAAATATTATGATACCCTGTCTTAACATGCTGTTAATCTTGCACTAGACAGACTCATGCAGAGTGTGATGCACTCATTCTCTTTCTTTAATGAGTACGCAACACTGCACCCCAGAGGAAGCGCTTGTTCACAGATACTCTAATAAAGTGTTAATGGATATTATAAAGTGGCTGTCGGCTAAGGCAGTGTTATTAGATTTAGTCGAGTGTGATCAGAATGCTTGGGATTATTAGTCTTTGCTAAATGATTTATACAGTAAGTCAATGCAGAGCAACACACATACTGCTAGTATTTTAGTTTCATAGCAGTTTAGTGGAAGTCTTGAGCTGGCCTATCAGCATTTTGCTGATTGAGTGTTAAAAAAAATCTTACTTATATCAGTGTTTACCCTTTATTTTTATTAATATTTTATCAAAAACTGTTAAAATACAATTTTAAAATCTAAGCTACTGGGAGAGAAGCTGGAGGTTAGGGACCACTGGTTTCAAAAGATTATGGCAAAAGAGATAAGATAAAGATAAGATTTATTTGTCCCACAGCGGGGAAATTCACAAAATGCTAATAGTCAACTTTATTATAAACAAATCTCATCTCTCAGTTCATTGTCTTCTGCTTAATCATCTACTATGGTCACAAAGGGCCCATCCAGGTCCCATGCCCATCCAGGAGAGAATGTTTGGGTTCTAGGCAAATACACCCAGGTTAGGGTGCCGATCCATCACTGGGCACACACATGCTCACTCAGACACACTCTATAGGGGCAATTTGGAACAGCCAATTCACCGTGAATCCATGCATGTTTTTGGACATGCAGAAAATGCAGAAACCAGAGAGAACCCTTGCAGACACGGGGAGAACATGGAAACTTTGAACCTGGATCCCTTGCACTGAGAAGCGGACATGCAGGCATCATAAACAAATAATTTCAGTTAAAAATTTTAATGTTATGTAAACACGAAATATTCAATGTTTGTGAAACTTTAGAGTGCAACCAATTAACTGTCAACAAATTTGCTTCTAAAAAATTATTTACCTTGAGGTATCTGGGGACTTATATAGGTGTTGTAAAACTAATGTGCCAAGGATGAGGCCAAGATTGGTTCGTCCTACCCCCACCTGGCCGCTGAAGAGTAATGTAGGGATAGGCCTGGTAATATCACGCAACACTGACAGACCACGGTTTTCCTGCACAGAGGAGTACATGAAACAAAATGCATTTAAAAATAGTTTTTAGATCAATTTAAATAAAGAAAAGAGCCTTACTGATTTTGTAATTACAGTCTAATAGTTACCAAATTCTTTTTTGGAGGATCAATGCTCTGGGAATTTTAATGGTTTCTCTCTACTTACACAACCTTTTTAACTTTAGTTAACATAAATACATTTTATAAATTTCTCCACATGTATCAAACTTTTGTTAAATTATAAGTTTGTTTTATCACTTCAAAGTTGGCTTTTAGTCATTAGGATATATATTTGTAGTGTAGCACTGAAGAATTAAGTACGTAAATAAGTATTTACATAGCGCATTTTACAACAGTACATTGTCACAAAGCAGCTTTACAGTGTTAATTCTGAAAAAAATCCGTTATGTTGTATTTTTAGGAAGAAATATTGGGAGGACCAAGGCTCATTGTGGACACATCCTCCCTGAGCAACAGGGCAGGATTAAGGATTCAAGGAAATTTTATTACAATTTGTATGTGGTACATGAAACAAAAATGAAATTATGGCTCACAGACCCTATTTACGACAGCCATGTACAGATTGTGTAGTGATCAGGTGTCTGTATTTTACAACTGGAAAAATTATAACAATTAAAAAACTATTTCCATTGAGGGCATCCTATACCCACTTACTGGTGTAATAATTGCCACCAGGCACCTGATATACTCCCAAGCCTACAATACAATCGCATTGCACTCTCAAGAGTCGTGGCATGCCTGTTACTCTCAGGCTTTTGTAAATTAGACTGATGATGGATGTTGTTTTGGACGGGCTGGTGGGAAACTATGTTTCCGGCGGCTTGTTGTCTGCATTCTTGAGGGAAGAGTGTGCAGTAAGATGCAAGACTCAGTCGTGAGTGCTACATTACCTTTCATCGTAAAGTTTGCATCACATGCACATAGTTAAAATAGCATGTGTCCTGAGGTCTTATGTAGTTGGGTCTGGTACACCTTAATGCCTACCAGCATATGGCTTTGTTACATAACAAGAAATAAACTAATAATTTTTTTTCTTCAAATCTCTTACCTTTAGTACATTTACAAATGCATCAAAATCCTTCTCCTTTGGCGCTCCTTCCACTGGAAGTGAAAGTCTGTAATATCTATGACAGATTGGGTACATATTATTAAGATTATTAAATTCTGCTTATCATTTATAAAGCACTAAAAGATTCAGCCTGGTAGTACCAAGTAAACTGCTTATTAAATATTATGCAACCACTCTGTGATTAGAGGGCCCAGGTTTATTGTCAGGATAAATAAATTGGCTTCTTTTTATTGAGCCCTTTAGCTTTAGAAGTGTACAGATTTGTGAACTAATGACTCAGACACAGTACTGGGTTTAAGAACTAGTTTAAAATATTTATGTGACATAAATAATGTCTTAAGATAAGAAACAGAGGTAAATTTAAAGGTGAAAGTCATATAGATAACTGCTGATCACTCATATTTGCTGAAGGTGGAGAGGTTGACTATTGATGTTTTAGAGCTTGTGGCTATGTGGCCTTTGGCTCGCACTTTGTGGTTATTTTTTTTTAAAGTAAAAGCAGATTGTAAAACTTTTCTATCTTGCTCTGTCCATTACTGTTTCCTTGTCTCGAGCTTTGCTTTTTGATGATCTGACATGATATGTGTCAATGCCCCATTATACTAAACTTACAGCTGATGTTCCTGATGACTGCGTTTATCCACAACAGCTGCACTATATGTTAATAAGCTATATGTTGTATATTATGGATTTTAACAGTAGACTTAAGGCCCTTAAATTGAGCACCCTAATGCTCTGGTATAACTTGATATATGTAATGACGATATTTGTAAAAATATATAATAAAACCTACACAACTACAGAATAACTAAAGATGTCATATATTGTACAAAATATTTGAATGACATGTCATATACCTGTAAGAAGGAAAACTAAATAGTGGCCTTTTGTAAACCTCCTCTGTCACATGTATGTGCTCCTCAGTAGCAATCCTAATCTGTTGTGGCTCGTCTTTAAAGTTTTCAATGTCATTATAAACATAGAACATATTTTCACTGAGTTTGGCAAAGTCGAGTAACTGTAAAGAGAGAAGAAAAAAAACAAAACGCAACATTATTTAATACAGATGATTCATAAACATTTGCAGGTTAGTCAAGGACCTACCTCATTTTTGATGGAAAGCTCCAACTGTTCCATTTTATCCTCTATTTCCAGGTCATGCAGGTTTTCATGGAGGTTCTCTTTTCTTCTGGGGGTGTATGGAAAGAAGTCTTCATCCAGATGCAGAAAGACAACTGGCTCTTTCCTCACACAGAAAAAGATTAGCTTCTGTACATACAAAACAACCAATTACATCAGCAATTACAAAGCATTGTTAACATTTTATAAAACTGAGCACGTACTATGCAGGAACTATGTAGGAACACATAAAGAGTTCACGATTAACACCACAAAGCACCACTGACCTGACATGGCCCACTCTCCATTCTCTGAAGAACCTGTTTGAAACCATTTAAACCAGGCTGACCCATTCCATAAACAGGGTAGTTTCCCTTAACTTTCCGGAAGTTTGGCGCTCCATGGCTTGCTGTAGTGTTTAAGACGTCTGTTTTACTGCTTACATCCTGAACCATAAAATACTTCCCCTGTGTAATATGAATGATATATTATGAGCATCATTTAATGTTTTTAAATGAATAATGTTATTCATTATTTAGATATAGTTAATACATTCAGTATATCATTTGGTTATTTAAAGTAATTAGGCATGTTAATGCATTTCATTGAGTCCAACGGACACTGATGTTTAACATCGAGCACTTAGAATGCATTTTGGACAATTGAAACTTATTATTCCAAGTACGGGTGGCACGGTGGCTTAGTGGTTAGCACGTTCTCCTCTCAACACTAGGGATTCCCGGTTCGAATCCCCATCTGGGTGGAGTTTCTATGTTCTCCCCGTGTCCGCGTGGGTTTCCTCCGGGTTCTCCGGTTCCTCCCATAGTCCAAAAACATGGATCAAGTCAATTGAGTTCTCCAAATTGCCCCATATAGAGTGTGTATGTGTGTGTGAGTGTGTGAGTGAGTGTGTGCCCAGCGATAGATTGGCGCCCTGTCCTGGGTGTATCTGCCCAGCGCCCAAAACGTTCTCCCCTGGATGGGCATGGGGAACCCCCCCGCGACCCTAATATAGGATAAAGCGGAAGATAATGAATGAATGAATATTCCAAGTACAAATATTTGTAATTATTTAAATATATATAATTAGAAGAACATTTGACCTGACCAAGTAGTGTAACCATGCCTGTCTCAACTTTCAGAAGTGTGAGCCTTGCAAAAGAACTCAAAATCTTCAAACTACAAAAAAATGGTCATTTAAAAGTTCTTTTGTAAAGACAATGGTTTTCAATAGAACCATAAACCTGCTATTTCCCAATGCAAAAAAAACTATTACCTATTAATATTCTATTAAGTGTACACTGTCTTCACAAAAGGAAAATTCCTTTAAAAGACTATAGCTTTTCAATGCATGTAAACATTTTGGTATATAGTGTTAACATAAAGTATGTTTGTGAAAAAACATGCTTACCAAAACAAGGTAATGCTCAGGCAGCGAATCACATATTCTTCCCACAGAGTAATTGCCTGAAGGAATACTGTCATGAATTTGAAACTCTTCTCTGCAATTATACCTGCTCAGGAGAAGTAACTCAGTCACTACTCAGTATAAATGCAAAATAAATAATCCATCTTTTACTGTTTATTATGTCCTGTACATTATGGCCATGTGATAATGTAATCTCTAAATTAAATGGATGGAACAGAACATGAGCAAACAGAATAAATGGCTTTCAGACCCTGGCTGCTGTTATAAATGGCTCATCTGTCCAGACCACATATTACTCAGCAGAGGTACAAACATAGAATGTCAATATACATATGTATATGTTTATAATAGGTCTTATTACAATAAGCTTATACTTACGTGATAACCACAGGAGCTACCTTGTTGGTTATAATGGACTTGGCCCTGCTGTTGGGAATTTTCAGTGTCTGCAGTGAGGCAGAAATTTTATCTTCTTCAGTGGTGCCACTCTGGTGACCACCAGAGTATATTGGTGTTACTAATGCAGGCTGGGACACTGCGCTAGCAGTAGTACCCATAATCCCTGCAGAGCTGCAATTAGACCACCAAGTTAGGCATTTTCACTGGATACAAATTACTGTGTAATTAGTTACACATAATTATTAAGATTTTTTTTTTCATTTAACCCGGACACACAATTCATTGCAGTTAAAGAGCAAGAAAGCCATTGTAAGGTCTAAATAATACATACATAAAACACAATTGCATTAATATAAATCTCTACATTTAATTTTGACTCCTGGTTTAGTTTAACAAAACATGTCTCACAATCTATTTGCAGTCTTGATATCCTTCGGTCTTTGTTTCTTCATTTCAGACATCTTTATGGTGCTGGGAACTTCTGTGTTTCTGGTGTTAACTCCTCGACCCAAAAAGCTTAATTACTTAAACAAATCCAAAAAATGTTGTCCCTTTTTTAAATTGTGCAGCCTGATGGTTCTTGTCCTAAACTGGCAAAGCTTTTGAGGGGGTAAAGGAGAAATGCTGTACATCTGGCAGCCAGACAGTTATGTGGGCGGCTCCAGACATTCACAGGACAACCCACTTTATGGATCAGACCCAGAATACAAACTCTCTCACACCACATTGATGCATCAGATTTAAAAAGGCCAAATATGTACAACAAAAAACAAGCTATTTCAAAATTCTTTTAAGCATCTTTTTCTATTGTCTAAGCACTCCATCTATATATATTTTTTTCAATTCTTTTTATTTTAAGTTCTGAGCATTTCTATTTTTACCTGCTTTTAAGAAAGGCCAAATGCTATAACATGCTTTGTTAGTCATCTCATTTGTTATACTAGGTTTTTGAATAAACTAGTTAGAAGTGTTTTGAAAGTTTAGCAGTCTCTCTTGCATCAGAAAGTTGTGCCCTTTCAGATGGCTTGATTGATATTCCATGTGTTCCAATAGGCTCGACCAACAAACGAAAACACTCTAAATATGGCTAGGAAAACTCCAGGATGCATTTGCACAATGTCACACAGACAGAAAGAAGTATAGGAGAATGTGAGATTAAAAAATCTTTTGGGGAAGAATAAAGAGTACATTTGATTGACATATCCTTTTTAAAGAAATTAATTGAATGAATTGAAATGAATTTAGAAATTATAGCAATAATTAATTAATTAGTGGGTGCTAATTAATATATTAATATTAGTAATAACTATTTAACATACTTTGTGAATCCTCTTTACAAGTTTGGGTTCACTTGAATAAGTCCTCTTACATTTCTGACAGACTTATAGGACCAACAGTAAAATTTTACAAATTTGAAAACTTAACATTTGAATTTAATTTCTCTTAAATGTTTAGTGCAGTGATTCTATTGTATTAATACACTGCAAAAACAACTTTGCTAATTACTTCCTCTAAACTTGAAGTGAATGTAGGCTCTATTGTTGACTGATAGCAAATTCAGCTGGAAATATAATCACACTTCCTCACCTTTTCACGTCACTTAAAACATCATGAATTCTTCAGTTTGAGGAAGAAAAAAATAACATAAAAGTAATCCAGTCTGAGGTTTCTTGTACACATGGACAATACATTCTTACTGATCTTTAGTCACATGCTGGAAAGCTGGAGGCACTTCAACTTAACTAGTCCCAGCATCTCGGAGCAGTTTGGCCAAGCAGGGTTTATAGAAAGACGGCATTGGGCAGATATTTCTCTTCACCACCTCTTTAATTCACAGCGAGAGAAAGGATGCGAAAGGAGGGTGTGGGGGTGGACTCTTGTCACACACACTCTCCAATCAACAAGTCCATCTCCTGGCAACATAGTGCCTACACTTTAACGTGGGAACATGGTGAACAGTGAGGAATTACAGTGAAAGCAATTAAGTCAACAACATCTTGCATCAAAAGGCTCCTGTACTACAAAGAGGAAGGTTGTATGGTGCTCATCACCAGCACATAACTGTATCTATATTTACTGTAGTGGCATTATAACCGATGCTGTAGAACACATTATTGTTAATGCTTCCTTATAAAATGTGAATATCATTGGTGAGGGGATTTTTTTTCTATAAAACCTCAGGACAACACAGTATAAAACTGAGTGTGAATTAAATGAGATACTGTGCAAAAGGAATCACAGACTTTAAAGTAATAAATGCCAAAACAAATGTAGTGTAAATGTCACTTTGTACTCATGCACAAACAGCCTTGATATAAAGCCGATTTCTATCAGAGCTTTGTGTCTGGCTTGAATAAAGTCTTTTTAAGAGGTGGCGCCTTTCACATTGCTGATAAAGAATACCCTCAGCTTGAAACTCTGCTGGTGCGCTGCAGAGTTGCCAGGGGTTTCCAAGCAACTGGGCAATTCTCAAGAATCATTTATACTCTTCAGTTTTAGCACTATTAAAGAGAAAACTTCAGCATTGTAAACTTCGGTGTGCAACACAATACATTCCACCAGAAAGAAAAGAATGAAAATACTTAATTCACTTAAAAAAAAAACATCACTGTTCAGTTTTACCAAACTCTAGTCAGTGAATGTTTCAGAAACTTCTACATAAAGGCATAAATGCTACCTATTGACAAACATTCATTAAACCTTATTTTAAAAAAAGCCTTTTCAAATTAAAAGCATTTCTCAACATTACTATAATTCATGATTATGCAACACTGAACTGACTGGTCTACACCATACTGGCTAATGGCACTACTACACACTTATATTCTACATCTTGTATTTACACTCAAGAAATATTACACTCATATTTCTTCTCATATATTTTTTATCTTTATACTTAATATTTCTACTTTAATGTTTGCTGTTCACTTTAAATTGTGCACTACAGAAAAGCTACTAGTTGCCCTGAATTTCCTTTTGGGTTCAATAAAGCATCTCATCAAATTCAGCAACAGCTGATAAAAGCCATAACAGACTTAAATTGTACATCTTATTTACTACAAACACATCCCACACTAAAAGATTTCTAAAGCTATGAAGCCTCTACACTCCATTTAGGACCCCACCTCCTGGTTATAAAGATAATTACAATCATCCCACACAAAAAAATACAAGTAAATCAGTTTAAGGAACTTTTATTGATTTTGCAATAACAGCGCCCACTGGCAGTATTTATATTTAAATTCTTGTAATTTAACAGGGTCTAAAATCCAGAACAAATTTAATTGGTGATGCTTTAAGTGCATGGTGTTCAAACTGGTATCTTACAAAGGTATAGTTATATTTGTATGGGCAATGTGCACTCAAATATCTATTGTATTTAAGAATACACATTCAGACATTTGAGGTCAGCGGTTAAAAGGATCCTGTATAATCGATTTTTTTTTAAATCTAAACCAGAAATAATTTGGAAGCCCATTGTGCTCTGAAATAAAAAAAGGAAAACCAATCAGTTAAGAAATCAGATTACCTGGAATTGGTAGTTTTACCATAAAGTACACCTTTAGCCATTATTCCAATCAGCAAAATTTTATGTTCACCAAATCACTAACAACCACTACACTGCTGCAAGCCCAAACCTTTCCACCTCTAAAGCAGAATAAGGAAACAGTGTTTTCAAAAATATAAATGCATTTTGATACATGTCTTAATCTTAAACTCATGGGGGGGAAGGGATCAGTCAGAATCTGTATGAATAGAAAATGAAGATGCCCAAAACGGAGCAGCTAAACAAAATAAAGTAAGGAATGGGTAAAGAGACACAGCAAGAAAAATAACGAGAAAACACAGAAGTATTGTGTTTTACAATGAGCATGAATGGTGTTTTCATTTAAGTCACTTTTTAAGGAGGGGAGGGGGAAAAAAACAAAACAAAAAAAAAAACACAGCAATGCTTTTACCCCTACATGTTTGTTTACCACAAAGAAGAGAATGTTTGAAAGTTAATGTCACAGAAAAGTGACATTTAAAAATAAGTTGATAAGTTTTGATTCTGATTCATAAAAAGCATGCATTTTTCATAGAGCAATATGAATTTCATTCAAGCATTTGATCTACTTAAAAAGAAAATAATAAAAATGATCAGGTCACAGCAAAACTGTTAAGCTTTTCAAACGCAGATACAAATTTCACATCTGCACATCTCAAAATTAACGAATGACCAGACAACACTTCAGTGCTTTCCTACCTTTGATTTGAAGAATGAGACTTTGTATATATATATGCGAAATCAGAAAGAGAGTTTAGACATCACTTGTGAAATTACTGTTCTATACTTCCCTGTTATTTCACCATTAAAGCTGTAAGTGCTATTACATGCATGAGGAAAGTGCATTTTGAGACCAGCTCTGAATTTGGAAGCCTTTCGATTCATGATTTACTTAAAAACCATATCTAAAACTTCACTCAGTCCAAAGCTGTGCTTTGTGTACCATTATGTTTGACCAGCAACTTATTTTGTGTCACCTTACTACAGTATTTGATGTTTTTTGACTCGGTGAACACAAAGATGATGGTAATGCTTCAAGTATCACCAGGATTCATTCACAAATCAAAGGTAGGGACAAAACATATTGCTATAAGGAGAAATCGGATGCTAGATAACTTAACCCTTAAAAAGGAAATGTTTTAAAAGAAATACATGAAGTTTTGTGTCCCAATAATGCAGTTTATACTGTGTCTACACTAGACTTGAAAATTGGGGTACAAGATTGGCAGAAAACGGACAAAGTAAAATTCTTACTTAAGGTTCTTGGTTTAGGCATTTATATGAAACTATCTGCAACACCATGCTAATCCTGAAATTTGGTTTTGTGTATAAAACATGCATGTTTAAAACTTCCTAAATAAAAGGCTTGGAATGAATATAACTTTATGAATAAACAAAAATAAACAATGGTATTTTGACTATAAGGCTTTGAATTGAATAACACATTTGTACTAAAAAGGTTGAATCTGCACATTTATGAAAGGATAAGGAGGCAACAGAATGTGTACTGACAGGTTGTGTCCCTGACAGAATCAGTGGTGGATTTAAAAAAAAAAAAAAAATCATTTAAGTTCCAAAAGGGTGTCTAGTTTGGTGTTCTCTGAAAACTGAAAAATGATCATGAATAAATCTCTGATGGCTGTTTTGCAAGTGTACGGGTTTACATTAATTGTGTATGGGCACTTAGAATACAGACATTTCTCTTGCTGTGTGGCTTAAGCACATCTGGCTGTTGGAAGCCCTGAAACCTAAATCTAAATCATGTGTTAGCTTGCAGGGCTCCAGCATCCTACAGGGCCAACATGTGTCACCTATCCCCATTATTTCTTCACACCCAGCAGCTAGAGAGAGCTAAAGGAGAGGGCTCACAACATTGGTTTCTATAGCCAAGCCGCTGGCACATAAGCACCAGGTTTGTATCTGCTTATCGTGTCAGTTGGTTCCTCTTCTTTAGATGTCCATCTCAAACTGAGCATCTTCACCTGCAACAGAATTTCAGCCCCATGCTTACATTATTGAACAGTTGTTTACATACTTAGTTATAAATCACTTGTATAATTAATAAATCTTTAGATTAGTAATCATGGCATTTTTTGAGCTGCATATGAAATAACATGTTCGAGGCAAGTGATGTTAAGGAAAAAATTTTTTATAGCTTTACTCACTGATCACTATTTACTTCTGAAAATAAACACTATAAATCCAAATATTCTTAAATTAAAGTGTATATTCCATATGTTTGTTGCTGTCATGAATTGCATCATTACAATTGAACCGTGCATGGGCAAATAGTGAGCATATTAGAGTCCATTTAAACTGTCCACTTTAGGGGTAAAACATGAATCATAGTACACACCTAGCTGTTTACTTGTTCAACAAAAAATAGACTTTTCAAAGACACTAAAGAGACCAACCTGCTCCAGGTTTTCCATCATGGTTATTTAGATTTTTGGCTTCGTTCTTTTTGTTTTCATTAATAGCATTTTGGCTCGTTACCCCAGGGATGACAGGCAGGTGTGCTGGTGGAGTCTGGGCTATTGGGGAATTGCGCCGGTCTAACAGGAATTTACGGTCATAGATGATCCGGGTGCCTAATAAAAACAATTAGATATCATTAGTGTTAACAACATGCCTCATTTCTGTGTATTTTCTAACACCAGTCAGCATCAACTTTATTATACACAGGATTGGAATTCTGATATTCCCAGACTCAGTGCAGTAAGAAACATTACACATTTACATAAACAGTAAATAGACGTTAAGCATAAGATAAAATGCTACAAGTAACGGGAGTAGAAATAAAGTGGCATATGCAGTGGGCTGAGATCAGTGACAAACAGTAGTGCAAATTGAAAAAAAAAAAGTAGCTTAAATATACTTTTTTCATTTCAGGTAAAGAAATGACATTGTTTTTCTTACGACCGAAACGTTTTGACATGATACTCACATCTGTTCTAAAATTATAACATGAGCCATGTGTAATTTAACAAATCAAAATATTAAAGCCATCAACATGAACAATGTAATACATATTAGACACCCAGCGCTATTTGCTACGAAAAAATATTACGTTGTCAGTAAACTAATTTGCGTTTGCGAGTTAAGGGATAATGCTATATAATAAACTACTCCGCTTTGTTGTACAATCCCGATTCTCAATCACTGCGCTACGAAGAGACCAATCCCGCTATAAAAAGCTACAGCAAAGGAGGCGCATCTCAAATGACACCGAATTACACACTAAGGGCACTACATCCAGCGCAGTCAACTTCACCGCACGTTCTTGGTAGCAAGCCTACAGAGGGTGTGAGGAAGCCATTTAGAACTCAGCCCTTGTTTTTGTTTTGAACATGCCAGGCTTCCTGGCGGGGCTCCTAGGCCACACTGTTTGCGACCGAGCGAGCAAATGCACGAAGTGACAACTTTTAGGTTGGGGCTTTAAACCGAGTATAAAGGGGTATACGTCGAAAGTGAATTACCGCCCGGGGTAGTTGAAAATAAAGTGCCTCCAGGAGTGGTGCAATAATCGTGAGGTAGCTGCGTTGAGTCGTTGATCAGCACCGTCCTGGTCGGAATGGCCCTGCTCTCGCTATGCTGACGACTGGACGACATTGCATTAGATTGGGTCGCTAGACGGTGTCGAGCTGAAGTTCTAATTCCGACGGAAGGTGGAAGCCCGGGCCCGTTCCGATCTTTTCCGTCTATCTTTAAAGCCTTCGCCCTCCCAGCCGTCAGCACCGTCCCTCCCTCCACCAGGCAGGAAGCACAGCGCCTGGGAAGGATGTGAGCTAAGTAGCAGGGCTGAACACGTGGCCTGACAGGAAGCGTCTCGTTTTAGAAGCGTGTAACTTGTCTGAAGCACATCAGAGGACGCCATTTACATTTTTAAAGTCAGGCTAACCAAATCACAAATCACATGTTACACGAGTTTTACCCTCAACACTCAGTTTATGCATAGGTGTCAAACTCAAGGCCCACGGGCCATATCCGGCCCGAGATATCATTTTACACCGATCTATTATCCATCCAATCATCCATCATCTCCCGCTTTATCCTCTATTAGGGTTGCGGTGGGGTTCCCCATGCCCATCCAGGGGAGAATGTTTCATGCGCTGGGCAGATAGACCCAGGACAGGGTGCCAACCTATCGCTGGGCACACACTCATTCACACAGACACAGTCTATATGGGGCAATTTGGAGAATTCAATTGACTTGATCCATGTTTTTGGACTGTGGGAGGAAACCCGAGAACCCGGAGGAAACCCACATGGACACGGGGAGAACATGGAAACTCCACCCAGATTGGGATTTGAACCGGGAATCCCTAGCGCTGAGAGGCGAATGTGCTAACCACTAAGCCACTGTGCCGCCCCCGATCTATTATTACTATTATTATTAATTATGGCCCGGCGATATGTTTTTTTGGACCATGCTCATATTTTTAATTTGTCTGATTTTGACAGGAACATTTTTATGGGGAGCAGAACTATTTGAAGTTTACTTTAAAATGTTTTGATTTGTTTTTTTACTTTTGTGGGAAAGGAAATTTTTTCTTTTTTCATGTTTTTTGCAGCATGTTCACAGTTGTAACTTGACCAAGTAACAAAAGAAAAAAAATGTTATGAGATATTTTTACAGAGGGTAGCACGGTGGCTTAGTGGTTAGCACGTTCGTCTCTCTGTGCTGGGGATTCCAGGTTCGAATCCTAGTCTGGTGTGAGTTTGTGTGTGTGATAGATTGTGTATCTGCCCAATGCCCGAAACTTTCTCCCCTGAATGGGCAAAATTGCAACAAATACATTAATTTTCTAATGATGAAAAGTATCAGTAAAATACATTGATGTGATCTATTGGTAAACATTGGCAAATAGAACTAGGTTTGTTACTGAAAATACTGAAAAAACTTTATATATCTTAATATATGCATAACAGGATCTTTTGCAGTTCTAACTTTCTAACCAAACACATTCCAAAACTAAATCTCTTGCATGGACTGTTTTTTTCTGGAGTGCAATTTTAAAAATGAATGAATTGTTAAGTGATTGTTATTAAGCCACTGCTGTTGGATTTGATCTTGGAAATACTGGCCTAAAAGTGATCAGAGGATTATTTTATAATTACAGGTTTATAGTGTACGTGAAACACAAGTTTTTGTTCTACCTAAGAAAATAAAAATAAACTGAATTATTAATTATATTAAAATATAAATAATTTTCAAAATGAATTGTTAATACTCATCTCTTTTCATGCAATGTTTTTAAAAAAAAATAATTTAAATATTTCTATAAGGGGGTGGCACGGTGGCTTAGTGGTTAGCACGTTCGCCTCTCAGCGCTAGGGATGCCCGGTTTGAATCCCCATCTGGGTGGAGTTTCCATGTTCTCCCCGTGTCCGCGTGGGTTTCCTCCGGGTTCTCCGGTTTCCTCCCACAGTCCAAAAACATGGATCAAGTCAATTGAGTTCTCCAAATTGCCCCATATAGACTGTGTTTGTGTGCGTGTCTGTGTGTGTGAGTGTGTGCCCAGCGATAGATTGGCGCCCTGTCCTGGGTGTATCTGCCCAGCGCCCGAAACGTTGTCCCCTGGATGGGCATGGGGAACCCCCCCGCGACCCTAATATAGGTTGATGCGGAAGATAATAAATGAATGAATTTCTATAAAAAACAATTTAAGGTATATGGAATTTTCATATAAATATTTCAGTCTGCGGCCCAATAATTGTGTGCTTTATGTGAAATAAACAGCTCAGTTACTTTAAAATAATAATAATAAAAAAAATCAAATCATAAAATCTTTGAAAACTTAGACTGACCAACTTATTACCAGTCTCTGGTACCAGTGTGATAGAGTAAAAAACATCTAAGAGATATGTTACAATATAAAAATTTTAAAGAAAACCAAACGCTTACACGAGCTAACTTAGTTTAAGGTCGATCTGGACCTTTTCGTTGATGTCGCAAGTTCTCCACGAGGGGGCGTACTTTCCCCATCGATGCCATGTTGCAAAAGTAATTTTTTTATACCTATATATATTATATTCTCTCTTGAAAGCTTTTACTTTGTACTGAAAATAAACAATCTCAAAAACGCTTACGATAAAAGGTTGCTTTCAGTGAAGCAATGTGCTTTTTAAATAAATTCAGGACATTTCTAGGGGAAGTGAATAAGTGAGCACTGATTTTGAAATCTGACGCGTCCCATTTTTCGAGTGGGCTTTTCTCTCCCACGTCACTGAATCGTTTGGTCGCTGCACGCTACCCGGAGACACGTCGCAACGATGAGTTATTCAACTGAAGAAAGAGGAATTCCGAACACTTTAAGCTTCAGGGTGTTTTATAGTAAGTGTATTGCTTTGTATCCTCCCGACTGTATAATGTTTACTTAAATAGTCCTCTATTTAGTTATTAGTTTGTCTCTCTCCACGTGTCGCCTAGACTACAGTTGCGTCATTCATTAGCAGAAGATGGATTTAAATTCGTCTACATAAAGTGGATTTCTGTTTAATATAGAACTTCACTGTTGTTTTTGTTTTATTGCAATGCATAACATTTTACGAGTGTGTTATTGGAGTTTTATTAATAATACTGTATAGAAATCAGATTGAGATTGAGGAAATATGTTGAATAGACATACCTGTTTGTGGTTACGCCCTGCCTATAGAAACTCAACAGACATGAGAATAAAGATAAAGACACAAAAAGTAGGTACAAATTAACCAGTCATATTAATAAAGTACTTTTAGATAGTAATACAACGTAACGGAAAAAAACAATGTACAGTGCTTTTTATATAATTGATTAGTTTTGGGTACATTCATGTATTTTTGGTGTTTTTACATTATCCCTTCATGAGTTCATTTTGCAGACGCTTTCAACCAAAATGACTTACAAGTATCCTCACTTGATGGTTGGGGTCAGAACACAGGGTCAATTAGGATACAGCATCCCTGGAGCAATGAGGGTTAAGGGCCTTACTCAAAGGATTTTATTGGCAAATTTGGTGGACTTGTACCTCCTGTAGCCATGCCATCAGTGATTCCAACTTTGCTGTTATGAACACCAGTATATATATATATATATATATATATATATATATGGGTTTCCTCCGGGTTCTCCGGTTTCCTCCCACAGTCCAAAAACATGGATCAAGTCAATTGAATTCTCAAAATTGCCCCATATAGAGTGTGTCTGTGTGAGTGAGTGTGTGCCCAGTGATGGATTGGCGCCCTGTCCTGGGTCTATCTGCCCAGCGCCCAAGACGTTCTCCCCTGGATGGGCATGCTACACCCTGGATGGCCACCACGACCCTAATAGAGGATAAAGCGGGAGATAATGAATGAATATATATATATATATATATATATATATATATATATATATATATATATATATATATATAATTCTTCATTTATATAGTGTGTGTATATATGTACGTGATGGAGAGGGAGAGATTAGATTAGATTATATACTGCATATATAAATGTATTACATGTGGCTTGTTGTATCCCTCATTCTTAACTGATCTGTGTGTTTAATATGCTTGTGTTCATTACACAGAGGATCAAGATGGAAAGTACATTTCACCATTCCATGACATACCAATGTATGCTGATGAAGCCCAGGTACTATTAACCTTTTAAAACACCTGCTTTCTTTTACAGCAGTTAAAAAAAATTCTGGTAAGCAATTGTCATGTCTTTATTTTGATTTGTTATAGTTGCGGGAGGCATGGTGGCTTAGTGGTCAGCACGTTCGCCTCCCAGCGCTAGGGATTCCCGGTTCGAATCCCCATCTGGGTGGAGTTTCCATGTTCTCCCCGTGTCTGCGCGGGTTTCCTCCAGGTTCTCCGGTTTCCTCCCACAGTCCAAAAACATGGATCAAGTCAATTGAGTTCTCCAAATTGCCCCATGTAGAGTGTGTTTGTGTGAGTGAGTGTGTGCCCAGCGATAGATAGATTGGCGCCCTGTCCTGGGTGTATCTGCCCAGCGCCAGAAACGTTCTCCCCTGGATGGGCATGGGGAACCCCCCCGCGACCCTAATATAGGATAAAGCGGAAGATAATGAATGAATGAATGAATGAATGTTATTTGCTGCTGTTGGTGTAAGAACTTTACCCTTCCACCTGAGGCTTCAGTAATAACACTGAACTTATCTTATCTTTACTTTTCTCAGCACACATCTATGTCTTGTGTGTGTCAGCTTTAAAGGACTATTATGTTTCTCTGTGAGTAATGTTTGTGTTCAAATAATTGTTTTTAATTCACAGAACATTTTTCACATGGTGGTTGAGGTACCTCGGTGGACAAATGGCAAAATGGAGGTATAAATAAGCAGCATGATTACATAACCTTTATGTGCATTATACTACTGTAATGAATAGCATGAGCATTACTTACTACTGATGTCCTAGTTTGTAATTTTTTGAGCATTCATAAAAGATTCATTTAATTAACGCAGTAGCATTAATTAAAAGTGTTTCCCCCCCAGATTGCCACAAAAGATCCTCTCAATCCAATTAAGCAAGATGTGAAAAAGGGCAAATTGCGATACGTTGCCAATGTTTTTCCACATAAAGGCTACATCTGGAACTATGGTGCAATTCCACAGGTAAGGCTGATAAAACTGTTGGTATAAAGGGTATATATCTGGTATGAGTGCTTTTGTTCTATGCCATGTCTCTTTGTCTGCTAATACAATAAAAAGGGGACTGCTTTGTTTTGTTTGTGACACTGAGTGTATAAATATAAGGATTTGCTCATAGACACAGCGGTGCTGCTGGAGGTTTTACACGCTGTATGGACAAGCTACATTCTTAGGTTTGAAGATATAAAGGCAATGACAGTTGCTAAGTTTAATTCCCCAAAAGTGTTTACATGATGTTGCTTACTAGATTGCTGGTGACTGGACATTTCTTTGGGCCCAGTCACCAGCAGTCATGGTCCAGTATTGTGTGAGCGCCTATAAGGAATTGGAGGATGTCTAACACAAACTGTGTGGCAACAAATAAGCTACTTTCTCAAATGTTACTTCTAAAAGCAATAGAGCAGATGTGTCTAATAGAGTGCACAGTGTGGACATCATATTCTGATCCATTTCCTAGTTTAACAAGCTACCACGCCACCACTAGTATATGTGTTACTTTTACCAGATTAAAACACCCAAATAATACCAGCTTTGTAGAGGGATTATAGAGGTCAAGTAGCTGGTGAGAGAACGTCTTGGTAAAGATTTCATTAGAGCAATTCATAAAATAATGTATTGTTACTATAAATAAAACCTTTTGATTTGTTGTTTCAATAAACTGTTTTTTTTTCATAAACCAATGTATTTAAAATAAATATTTTATGGTGAAGATACTTGCTATTCTTTGAGTCTAAAACAAAACATTTTCACTGCAACCAATGTTTTTAATGGTATTCCACTTAATGCCTAACTTTTACAATAGTACCATTTCAATAATTCTGAGAGAAAAATAATAATAATAAATAAATAATTCTGGAGAAAAAAAAGAATTTTTTTTGTTTTAAATTGGGTTGGTTGCTTTGGTATTTGGTTGGTTTTAGTTTAATTTCAACATAAATCATAAAGCATAACATAAAATATATGTAAGAGTCTTTACATCTGTATAGCTATTTACATTAAAATTGTTTCTTTCCTTAAAGACATGGGAAGATCCTGGTCATAAAGACTGTGACACCGAATGCTGTGGTGACAATGACCCAATAGATGTCTGTGAAATTGGCAGCAGGGTATTACTTTTTGTATTATTTTATTATATTTATTATTTAATAAATTATTTTTGTCTTCTTTAATGCATTGTTTTGTGTGTACATGTCTGCGCAGTGTTTTCTTGTGCTGAATGAATGGCTGTTTGTGTGTAGGTGTGCTTACGAGGAGAAGTTATTAAAGTGAAGGTCCTGGGTATCCTGGCTATGATAGATGAAGGAGAAACTGACTGGAAGGTTATTGCAATTAATGTTGATGACCCAGAGGCAAAAGATTTAAATGGTAAGAAATATATCATCCTGTTTTCTGGATTATTTGATTTAACATTTTATTTTCATAATCACCTTTTACCAAATAATACTTGGTATGTCATTATTTCTGCCTACCATGGTCTGGAGTATAGACATAAGTGATGTTCAGCGACTTAAGCCTGGGTACCTTGAATCCACTGTGGACTGGTTCAGATGGTACAAAGTACCAGACGGAAAGCCTCAAAACGAGTTTGCTTTTAATGGAGAGTTCAAAAACAAGGTGAAATTGCATTTTTTTTCTATAAAATAAAATCAATAATTAACATACTATTTCCAAAATTGAAAATTCACATAACCATATTGGTGGAACTACAAAAGACAAAGCTTTAAAGCAATGCCTTCCTAGGTCTTTCATGGATATTAAAATGACACTGTGGTTTGGTTGAGTGTATGTTTTTCACTCAAGAAGGGCTTGAATAGATCTGTTACAACTATATTAATGACTCTGTTGTGCAAACCTTTTTGAAAATACCATTAAGAGTTTATAAGTGAGTATTTGAGTTTTAATTAAATCACTTCTTTAAATTACAGGATTTTGCTATAAAGACCATCAAAAGTACTCATGATTTCTGGAAGGCTCTTATCTCACAACAGACCAGTGCAGGAGAGCTGAACTGGTAAGAGTCTTAATGTCCTTTCATGTGTGCCGTCTTAAAAAATACAACTCCTTTCTTGCATACAAAAATCTAATTTGTGCACCATTTTCTTTTTTTTTTCTTTTTTAACACCATTTTCTTAATGTATTACTATTATTTCTTAATGTGTTTTATAATGATTGTTCAATGCTTCATTTTGATGTGTCCAGAGGTTATTTATAGTTCAGAAAAAGGTCTAATCTTGTTGCACGCTTAGTGTTTGTACGTTTTGTGCTCCCTTCACTCATGAGCTTTTATGAGTAAAATAAAAATAGGTTTGTGATGACGTGTCCTGCAAACAGTGTAAACACTCATTTATTTGTGATTTATAACTTTTTTTATTTGGAAAAAGAAACTATTCATTTAGCGATGAAATAGAAATTGGCTACATTTAGACCGAACCAGGCTCTTTAAGGGAATAAGTGATGCGCTGACTAGTGTTTTGCATATGATGCCCAAAACACACCTATGAATTATGTCATCACGATAGCAAAGGCACATTGACGTGCCCTATATCAAGCTGTGGTGTGCAAGGTTGAAAGCACGCTAAAGAAAAATAATAATTACGATTTTATGGTGGTTGTCAAGAGTATATAAATCTCCACAGGTCCCAAAATTTCATAGTAATCAAAGCAACAGTGTGCATTTGTATAGGGAACACACACACACAAACATTCATCTTTACAACGAGATATATGTATATATATTTATCTATTGTCATCTAATTGATGTTATTGTTTTGTTCTACTGGGCAGTAAAAACAGTTGTGTGTCAAAGACTGGTAGCCCATTCTGCTTCTCATCAGAAGATGCCAAGGCAATCGTTGATGCTGTAAGAATCCTTTTATCCTTTTAATTTGAATTGACACTTTCTTTGAATTGATTCTTTTTTTTAGTTGTCATCTTTTTCAATGCTTTTGGTTTTATTGGTCTAATTTTCCTGAGCTTGATACTATGGTAAAATGATACTATGGGTAAGTTATTTAACACACCTAGCTTCAAATTCCTAACAAACACATAGTACTGTTTGTTTAAACCTATAAGTTTTTAAGCTCAGGAAAATTATTGAAACATGTAGCTGACAGGTATTGCTTGTTGCACAGGATTGTCATGTCTAAACAGTTACTAGCGCTGAATTGTGGTTTGAGCCCAGGATTTCTACCCACTAAGATTTCATTTGTTGTAGCCCAGAAATCTGATAAACAAAAAGAATGTCAAGATCTTTTGAAAATTGGCCCAACCTTTAACATAATTGGTATTGTTCTGGAAAAACAGAGATTACTGGTGTACAAACAAGCAGACATTTTAGAAACAGACATGGAAAAAAGCCAGTGACCTCTTAACCACTTCCAAACTGAAATATATTACATCACATTGGGGAGACCATCCCATATGCAAACAAAAGATTCAAATTACTTACCACCTGTTAAAACCAAAATGGTTGATTTTTAAACTTATCAAATAAATTAAGTAAAAAAAAAAAGTTGTATTTTAAAAGATAACTTTATCCTCATACATTATATCTACAGTTGAATTTAGAAAATATTTTTGACCTGTATTTACAACCAATAGTCTACGTGTCATTAAATTTAATAAACATCTAACAAGATCTTAATAGCTTTGCTAATTTGTCTTAACAGCTTCATCCTTTTGTTCTTGTTAAAATGTTTTTTTTTTTTTTTTTTTTTTTTTTTTATGATTTGATTTTCCATGCAGAACTAATTGGGGCTTATCACGGCACAGCATATTTGTGTGATTCATGTGTTTGCATTACTTAATTTAATTCAAACATAGCAAAAAAAAGCCCAAAGAGTAGTGTAACTTTTCAGTTATTTCATTGTACTATCTAAGATTTTATAGTGTTTGTAGAAATTATCATATACTAACAGAACTAACAGGTGCTTGATTACCTCACAGCAGACACACCAGCCATCGAGTCTTGCAGAAAGCATTTACGTGTTAAAGGCAGAACTGTTACATTACAGGGACTGAATGAATGTATAAAGAAAAAAAGATAGCCAATCCATTATAGTAGAACTACATACTAGAATTTAAAAATAGACAAAGTAACAAGGTTTATGTATTAAACTGTCTGATGATATTTAACTTCGTAATCCATAACTACACCCAATTCTAATAATTTAACTTACTGGCAATATTTTTACTACTTGCTTTTATTTCTAATTGCAGGCTGATCCCTGTGGTGACGGAGAACCTGTCCCTGACTCAGGTATCCAGAACTTTTTTTTCTCTAGCAGTGGTAAGGGTCACATGAAATAAGAGTAATTGTGATAAAATGCTTATAAAACTTTAAACAAGCAGTTAAAGATGAACCAATTAGTATGTATTATGTAACAGAAAATCACTGATGTACTTAATTGCAGAGTAAAGCATTTGCAAAAGGGAGTTTAATGTGCACTTTAACTGAAATGGAGAAATCCTGGGTTCTGTTTTGTTTTGCAGTTGACAAATGGTTTTTTTACAAAAAGTAACAGGAGGAAACTGTACGGACCAGTTTGATTCCAGATGCGGAGAGTATGTATGTGAGTGGGAAGAGCTGGATTACCTATTACTGTAAAATCTACATCATCAGGGTAGCCATTAAACTTTAACTGTATTTTAATGTGCTTGTCTTTTTATTTAATGTTGTAAACAAAGTACAATGCACTGTGTAACTAACGCTTAAATTGGCAGTTTGGTAACATCTGGCTAATGTAAAATTCTTTAAATAAAGATGTTTAGAGGTTTTTTTGCTGGAATTGTGTTCGTTATTATTTTATGTTAAATGTGTAAACATGGAGATGTGACAAGATACATACTTCCTTTTACATTCAGCATTGGCATTATTATTAATGGGCTAAAAGTGATAAGTTTTTCTATAATCCCGGTTCGAATCTCAATCTGGGTGGAGTTTCCATGTTCTCCCCTTGTCCGTGTGGGTTTCCTCCGGGTTCTCCGGTTTGCTCCCACAGTCCAAAAACATGGCTCAAGATCAATTGAATTCTCCAAATTACCCTGTATAGAGTGTGTCTGTGTGTGCCCAGCATTTGATTGGTGCCCTGTCCTGGGTGTTTCTGCCCAGCACCCGAAACATTCTCCCCTGAATGGGCATGAGGAACACCACCGCGACCCTAGTAGAGGATAAAGTGGAAGATTATGGATGGATGAATGAAAAAGAATACAAAAATATAAAGATTTTTATTGTCTTGGGGGGGGAAAAAGTATTCATTTTAAGATGTACATGTTTGTAATATGGACAGCTACTACACAAAGGCAGTATAATGGAGGGTGTTGGGTGTGTGTTCAGGGCTGGACTTGGACAAAAAAATCAGCCCTGGCTCAGAGCAGCCCCTCATGTTTAGGAGCACAACTGACTAGTAATTTATGTATGTGAAAATGAAGTATTTTACCATTAACCCAAACCCAACTCTAATTATTGATCTACTCTATTCAGTATAGCATGGTATACATTTTTATTTTGATAATAATCAGAAAAGACTCAGTCATGCATAACACCATAACAAAGATAACAACAAACAAAAAGCTGGAGTTGGCTTTGGACATGCTTATAACCAAATTAATAACAGCATTTTATAAAAAAAAATTAATATAATTTAAATTCTAAAAAAACTTTTTTTAAGTACTTCTTATAATAGATCCATTCGATGTATCTATAATTTTCCCAATTACTGTCACTACTGCTGCTGAGAAATGTGAATTTCCCCTACTGTGGGATAAAATAGGATAATCCAATAAAGGATTATCTTTTTTTAAATATCATGGAGAACATGGAAACTCCACCCAAATTGGGATTCGAAGCGGGAATCCCTAGCACTGAGAGGCGGTGGTGCTAACCACTAAGCCACCATGCCCGCTAATAATACTATTAGATATTTTTTTTAACTTACTTAGTAATGCTTACATGTTACCAAAACTGCCTGTTCCTGCACATTCCTTCTTTATAGCATCTTTTTAGTTTAGCTTTTAGTTCAAGCCCTCATCCTATCCCGGCTTGATTATTGTAATGTGTTGCTTGCCCAGCAAGAAGTCTCCCAGCTTCCACAATCAGGCCTCTACAACTAATTCAAACTCTGAAGCCAGTCTTGTATTCAACCAGCCCAATTGAATTCATCACTCCACTACTGATTTCTCTCCATTGGCTCCCTGTAGCTGCTTGCATTCAGTACAAGTCACTGACTCTGGCCTACAGGACCATTTCTGAATCTGCCCCCTCTTACCTTCACTCTATCTGTTCAAAATACACTCCGGCTCATTCACTTCGCTCTAGTGATGATTGTCACCTGGTGATTTCACCTCAGCGAGGAGCTTATTCTCACTCCGTGGCGTTCACCACTGCAAAACTATCTTCCCAACTCTGTCCGTAAGGCATTTTTAAGAAACTACTGAAGACGCATCTTTTTAACAAACACCTGTTGTAGAAAAAAAAAGGGGGGAGGGGGTGCAGGATCCGATAAAGGTCAAGTTTGATGATTATTCTACAGTGTAGCTAATTTTCTTCATAACTCCTGACTTGTGGGGTTCTCATTTGTAAGTCGCTTTGGATAAAAGTGTCTGCTAAATGACTAAATGAAATGAAATTGCAAAGCTTTTACTTATCATTTAGCAGTTTTAAAATGTGTTATTTCACACTTTTAAGTACTTTTTCCAATATGTTTAACCAAATGCCAATTAATATTGAAACTCTTTAATTGTCCTTGTGCATCATTTTCATTTAATAGAGCTATCAATACCTCCCAGTAATATCCTAACGTTATTTCCCTCCTACGTGGAACTACACTTTCCCGCTCACTCTTAACTCCTCAGTAAGGAAAGTAGCTATTGGCTGTCCTAAAAGTCACTAAATGATGTTATTTAAGGTTTTTTAAACCCTCTACTGTCCACAGAGTATAATGGAACGTTCACAAAAAGTGATGGAACTGTGACAATGACACTCTTTAGAAAATCATATGAAGAGGACATTTCATTTTACTTTGGTAGTTTAAGATGTTGAGTCTGCGCTACCGCGTTTGACCACACAGTGGCGTTGCTCATACTGTTAGCGGATGGTCAGGATTCAGTAGGTTTGTTTTTGTCGCTTGTAGTTAGTGTTAAATGTAGGTTGCTAATCGTATTAGACTGTTTGTGCAATAAATCAATACAAAAAAACTACCAGTGAAGAGGGAGTGGTGGAGAATAATCCTTGGTAGCGCTGAAAAAAACAAAAAAGCGGATTTACTAAGGTAGGTTTATCGTTTATCTATTTTTTCTAAATAGGGCCATTTTTAAAACTGATTTTGTAATCTGCAGTCTTCACCAGAGAATCAAAATGGGTGTTTTTTATGACTGACTGTTTACTCGGTGTCGTTTTCACGCCATTTGGAGAAACTATCGCCGTAATCGGCGTCTGTGAACATGGTGTAACGACAGAACGTCTCAGTTTATTTTAGCTTTCACTTGTTCGGGTTGACATTTTTAAACTAGTGTAAAGTGCACTTATGCCAGGTGAATTTTATCACGATAACTTTGCAATAGCTGGAGACATTTGACTGACACATGTGTCTGTATACTGTGGATCCGCGGCGTCAGCTTACTGTCACCTGTTCGTAAAAATAGTTGCCGTCTTGCGCATGCGCAAAACGAGCCTTTAGATTTCTTTAAGGTTGTTTGTGTGTGTGTGTGTGTGTGTGTGTGTGTGTGTGTGTGTGTGTGAGTGTGTGTGTGTGTGTGTGTGTGTGTGTGAGTGTGAGAATGTGTAAGTGTGTGAATGAGAGAGCAAGAATGTGTAAGATGAACAAAGTATATGTCCACCTAAATATTAAAGCCTAAATCGTGATTATTAATGTGGGGGTCCTCTGGTCCTTACTATTGAGACACTTAAGTTGACTAAGCATCATTCTGTCTGTTATGTTCTAATAAAATTTAATGCATTTTACTGAATAGACAAGCAAGTGTACAGAAAAATATTCAATGGCAGACAATTGATGAGGGAGCTCTAAATTCTCAAAGGTAGTGTCTCTGTATATAAATAATCCATAGGTGGACTGTCCTCTTTCCCTGTGTGTATGGATGAACCATCCATATATGGTAAGGACTTCCTGAGCCCTCAGTTACACAAAACATTTACCAAATGTTACCTGCCCCCCTAAGTCTGACCCATTTCCTACAATTTCACACGGTCAGCTCACAAATGGACATATCTTCGGTTTCCTGCAGTTATTCAAACTATCATGGATTACTAAATATCATTACAAAGTATTACAAAAACATTACACGTGTAAGATTTAATTTACAATAAGACACTTTCAAACACACACTACTGTGTGTTAAAGATACAACTTATACTGTATACGTGAGTTTGCTTTGTAATGCTTTAACAGATTTTGTGTAAACCCACAGTTATACCCGAAGATATAGGCTGCAATGTCATTTTTTCCCTACACTTGTTAGTAAGGATAGGCATTTAGTACATGATTAGACCAATTTAATATGTCATATCTTTACTTTATTTAATGTTCTTTTCGGGACGTAACATGTGTTGTGTCATTTTGTATGTCATCATTCTGTATTGCATCATCCTGCTATATCAGTTTTGTTTTTATTTTCTGTAGGTGCAGTGGCAGAATGTCTTTCATATTTAATTGGATCTACAAAGGATTCAGCACTGTCTTAGAATTTTTGGGTAATGCATTCATTATCTATTATTACAAATATTAATTACAAGTTTTTATTAAATAATATAAACTTATTAAAATAATATAAATTGTGTTTGTTTAGATGCTTTGAGACAGTATTTTTAAAAATAAAATTCAAACAAATTTATCCAAAAACATGAATTCAAGAACTGCTCTAAATTGCCCCATATAGTGTGTGTGTGTGTGTGTGTGTGTGTGTTGCTGTGCTGCCCGTCCATATATACATATTGATCAAATTTAAATATATATATAACTATAATAAAATCAAAGCATTTTTCATTCATCAGTTGTTTTTTTGCAAGCCTATTCTGAACAATAGTTAAATAAAAGGTTTAAGAAAAGCAAGCATTTGAGATGTTTACTGTCATGTTATATTTTTGAAAATGACTTAATATATCTTTTTAATGGTACAAATAAATTGTGTTTGGTTTACTAATAACTTCGCTTCTCTTTTAAAATTAACATGGAATTATTAATTTAATTAATTATAATTTAATTATTAATCGACATTTTTCACTGTCCTACTGTCTTTAGGACTGTATAGAAAGAGTGGGAAGTTGATCTTCCTTGGGTTAGATAATTCAGGGAAGACAACATTGTTGCACATGCTTAAAGATGATAGACTTGTGCAGCAAGTGCCAACACTTCATCCAAGTAAGTAACCATTGTTTAACTAGAAGAAGATATTTTGTGTTGTATGTAGCAAATGCTTTAGAAAGCTATAAAAACCCATTTAATAAAAATATTTTAGTTGGTGTTATAAATGAGTTTTCTGACATTTTCATCAGCATCAGAAGAATTGACTATCGCTGGGATGACTTTTACCACTTTTGACCTTGGTGGACATTTACAAGGTAAGTATTGTGATAAGAAGACTGCAATATTACAACCAAACACTTTTAAAACACAGTTTTTAGATGCTGTGTCATGCAAGAGAACTCATACAAATTACACCATGATTTGCATTACCCTGTCTTTCAACATTCTGCAGCAAGGCGAGTTTGGAAAAATTATTTACCAGCTATCAATGGAATAGTTTATCTTGTGGATGTTGCTGACCATGAGCGGTTACAAGAAGCGAAAACTGAGCTAGATGTAGGTTTTATTTGTTTATTTATGTATTCAAATCAGAATACTTTATTAATTTTCATTAAAACTGATCTAAGACCTTGTACCATCTGCATTTGCATTACAGGCTCTATTAACAGACGAGACAATATCCAATGTGCCAATCCTTATTTTGGGTAATAAAATTGATCGACCAGAGGCAATAAGTGAGAATTCACTTCGAACGATATTTGGCCTTTATGAACACACTACTGGAAAGGTATACATTTGAGAAATCTTACTTTTGAACTAACTCCTGTACTTGTTTGTTGTGCTGCAATAAAACACAGATGTAAAAAATATTTAATAAGTTGCTTGATCGTCAAATAACACATTGAGTGTGATCTCATTACTAAAAAGATGTAAATTCACAAATGATAACAAAATTTATTCAGTATAGTCACCATCAGTCTTCACAGGATCAGGTTTGTTTGCTGTCATTTATAATAACGTCAACAATGCCACAATTATGTGGATAAACCAATCACCGATCCAGCTTAGGGCATTTTTAAGTTTTATTTAAAGTTTTTAGGGCATTTATAGTTTTGGTGCTGGGTCATAATTTTCTTTATGCATGTCATTGTGTTTGTAGTTCAGCATGCTCCTGTAGTTGTTTAATGTAATTCCAGACAGGTGCTGGTTTTAACTGCAGTATCTCACACTTTGTGGTCTGTGGGATGCTGGACTGTGACCCTGCACTGTGAGTAAGGTGTGCTGCAACCACTTGAGTCACCTCAGCTTTCTTCTAGCCAGGAGCCTTTTTAAAAAAAAAAAAAAAAAAGTTTTACTTTTACTGAAATATGTATCTTTGTTTGTTTTTTTTCACAGCCCAAGTTTTTTAAATACCTCCAAGCACACTTTTTGGATTTCATATTTTTTTATCCTATAACATGCTTAATTTTTGCATCTGTGTAAATTGTTGTCAACACAATTATTCTCTATTGTTTCAATGAAATGCACAATTATTTTTTGTAAATAGATGAGTCAACCTGTACTTGTGTTTTGATTTTAAATTACATTCATCCCTTTGTGTTATTCGTTTTTAAAACTATTATTGGTTTTGGTCAATTACATTAAATTCTTGCTATTTTTCGACACTCAGTTAATTATCTCTTCTACCATTGAATTTAAGATGTTTCTTAAATCAGCCTGGTCACCAGGTTTTATTCATTTATTGACAATTTGTGGAGCTCACTGGTCTTTGTTTGCTCTGTTTCCAACATACCTGCATTAATAGATAGACATGTTTTTAAAGCTTAAAAAATCTATTTGGTGGATTTCTGACGACATTAAATTTAGCAAAATGTATTATTAATTACAGATGTATGATATTCATATTTTTTTAAGATTAAGTTAGTAGTAGACAAAGAAATTTGAGCTGGTAACTACAAGCCGACTTTCTTGTTACATTATTAAGTGATGCAATGAAGATGAGCAAACTGTTAAGGAATTACTTAAGCAACCACTAATACAAGCAAGACATTTCTACAACAATATTCTGATTCATCAGAATTTTTGAGTATATATCAGTTTTCTGATTGTTTATCATACAACTGTGAGAGTAAATATGTTTTTGTTGTTTTAAGGGCAACGTTTCACTGAGGGATACTAACATGCGGCCAATGGAAGTTTTCATGTGCAGTGTTTTGAAGAGACAAGGATATGGTGACGGCTTCCGGTGGCTTTCTCATTACATTGACTAATGAAGAGTAACTGTCTACTGAAACGGCTACACATTTCAAACACACTTCCTTCTATTTATTAAGGTTTTTATTCAAAACATGACTTAAAATGCATGATGTTACTGGTGCTAGGGGCTTTTCATTTTTTGCCAAAAATATATTTGAAAATATGTTTTGTTTCAGAGATTGAAATAAATATGTGGTAGCCATATTTAGATCCATTTTTAGATTAGATGTTATTACATTTATGATAATCTACCTGTTACATACTAGACTCCATTGGACATTGTGCATGTTTTTGGTCAAATGAGAGTGCCACAATGTGTTCAAATATTTAGAAAGAAAGCAACAGTACAGAAGTGCAATACATTTACAGTTTATTAAAATGTGAGTGCCTTCCTGAATGTAATGCAATAGACATTTCTTCAATTTAGATTTACAGAGTTTATGCACATGAAGTGAATTGATATTCTTTCTACCTACTTGCTTTGCATATTTTATTAAATATGTAATTTCTTATAATCTTATCTTTTACAGAATGCATTGGTTTAGCAGTTTAGTTTTGTTTGTCCAATATTTATTTGTGCTATAATATATGTTATTAAGAACCACTTATGTACTTGTCTGCACTGATGTTGAAGGAACAGCACATGGACTTGAGAGAGCACTTTTGTAGAGGTTCATGGTGGTAATGCATGTACAGAATTTTTATATATTATAAAGCAATCTTAATGGCTTGAAAGAAATATTTTGGAAACTTTAGTATTTACATATAGTGTTTATGTCCAAATGGCACCTCTTTTATGACATGTTTCAAAATTAAACAATATATTTAGAATTTGTAAAGTATTTGTTGTGTTATGTCTATTTTCCTGTTGGGATGTACAATAAATGAGCTGATGTTCATTTTCATTTGCATGTTTATTCCAACTTTCTCTCTCAGATTCACTGTCAGTATTTTAAAGAATAACAGTCTGATGCTGAGACAGGTTTGAGACTTGAACTGTCAAATGTTTGGACAACAAGAACCTTTAAAATTATAATGCTGCGCATTTTAGCTGCATATTACATTAAAGCTGTTTACTAAGAATCTGATATCTTTGCCCGTTCTCTGATTATTAATAAAAAGCTAAAACAAGAAGCAATTTAAATTTATATTCTGTTTGTGTGATAAAGCACTGTATCCAGAAATATAATGTATAATGATTTGTGAAATGATAAGCTCCAAATTAATATTTCCTATAACATGTCTAAAACTTTCATCCATTCATTCATTATCTTCTAACAAGTTTAACAATTTGAACCTCAAATAGAAAAGGAAACACTTTCTTCATGGTTTTATATTGCTGCTCATTTTAAACAGAAATTTGGACAGTCCATTACAAGACACAATGAAAAGTGAATAAAATTTATTTAATTTTTTTACATACAAATATTTGTAATAGATTAAATACTAAATAAATAAAAAAAACAATACCCTTTATAAAAGAGGTATTGAGTTCATAAGCTAAAGTCATATTTATGTGTCATAATTAAATCCGAAATTTTAATGATTTTGTATTTAGGAAAGTGTAAACATGTGAACATTCTTTACAGAAAAAAAAAACACATTTTAGTGTAAGGTTAATTTATTGAATTTCATATTTCACTGTTTTTAACATGCACATTAAAATTTTCACATATACAGTATATTTTCCAATAACTTAAATTCATCCATTCATAGTTTATTGTATAGTAGGATTTGCAGGAAATGTTTTTAAAAAATAATCCTCTGTTCACATCCGTGAATAAAACATGTGCATAAGACTGTAGCTTTACATATGTTATGGCGGTTGTGCCAAAGGACATTTTAAGGAGTTTGATAGTTGGGACTAAAATAAATATAATTAATTTTAGGCTTTACTCCAATCTCAAAAAATGTTTTCTTAGACAATATTTCCAAACAGGCGGCACGGTGGCTTAGTGGTTAGCTCGTTCGCCTCTCAGCGCTAGGGATTCCCGGTTCGAATCCCCATCTGGGTAGAGTTTCCATGTTCTCCCCGTGTCTGCGTGGGTTTCCTCCGGGTTCTCCGGTTTCCTCCCACAGTCCAAAAACGTGGATCAAGTCAATTGAATTCTCAAAATTGCCCCATATAGAGTGTGTTTGTGTGAGTGAGTGTGTGCCCAGCGATGGATTGGCGCCCTGTCCTGGGTCTATCTGCCCAGCGCCCAAGACGTTCTCCCCTGGATGGGCATGGGGAACCCCACCGCGACCCTAATAGAGGATAAAGCGGAAGATAATGAATGAATGAATGAATATTTCCAAACACACTTTTATACTCATATAAGTGAATATAAGTGATATTTTTCTGTTAACTTTATGCATTTTATAATCAATAATGACAACATTCAATGAGTTGTTGCATCAGTTTTATAATTAAACACGATTACCAGTTTCCTCCCACAGTCCAAAAAATGGATTCATTATCTCCCGCTTTATCCTCTATTAGGGTCGCCGTGGGGTTCCCCATGCCCATCCAAGGGAGAACGTTTCGGGAGCTGGGCAGATACACCCAGGACAGGCCGCCAATCTATCGCTGGGCACACACTCACTCACACAAACACACTCTATATGGGGCAATTTGGAGAATTCAATTGACTTGATCCATGTTTTTGGACTGTGGGAGGAAACCGGAGAACCCGGAGGAAACCCACGCAGACAACATGGAAACCACCCAGATTGGGATTCGAACCTGAGAGGAGCTAACCACTAAAGTGCTGCCTCAACGTAAATTGAATATGCTAAATTGCCCCATAAAGTGTGTCTGTGTGAGTGAGTGTGTCCAGCGATAGATTGGTGCCCTGTCCTGGGTGTATCTGCCCAGCGTTCTCACCTGGATGAGCATGGGAACTCCCCCCCCCCCCCCCCCAACTCACCCCACCCCCCGCGACACTAGTAGAGGATTAAAACAAAAGATAATGAATGAATGATCACCAGCATATCAGAACAGATTGTATTTGAAATGTAAAATCAGTCAGCGTTTACTCTGCAATTATCCTTATAGACACCAGATGGCACGCTTTTCTGTCTGTCCTTATTGATGTCACTTTCTCAAAAGAGTTCCATCCGCGCAAATATTTAAAACAAATCTCATCTGTATATGAAACTAGTATGACACGGTGGAATTATAAAGAAATCCGCGTTAAAACATATTTAGCTACTGAACCCCGTTACTGTTAGGTTTTTATAATACTTTTAAGTAATTTAGTAAAAGTAATAATGCAAAGTAAAACTCCTGATGAGTTGAATAGTTCAGGGAACAGAGAAAATGACTATTTGATGAATGAGCATGGGAAAGAGTATGAATGTCCGGTTGCAGGGTCAGCGGAGGGTTTTGAATAATGGGACAGTCAACAAGACCCTGTCATAAATTCATACCCCTGAGGGGGGCAGAAAGGAGGACCAGAAGATAGAGATGTTTTGGTCAATGTACACATGAGAAAAAAGACTGTTGTCTGGACACACAGAAGAAGCAGTTCACGCCCTCCTGAAGGACTTAAATGGACGAACGGGGACTTCGGGCAGAGCTCTCGGCGGATAGCAACAAGTTACTATTAGGGGTGTATTCAACTAAAGATTTTCATAGTCGAATCTGATTCGAGGGCGGCACGGTTGCTTAGTGGTTAGCACGTTCGCCTCTCAGCGTTAGGGATTCCCGGTTCGAATCCCCATCTGGGTGGAGTTTCCATGTTCTCCCCGTGTCTGCGTGGGTTTCCTCCGGGTTCTCCGGTTTCCTCCCACAGTCCAAAAACATGGATCAAGTTAATTGAGTTCTCTAAATTGCCCCATATAGAGTGTGTTTGAGTGTATGAGTGTGTACCCAGCGATTGGCGCCCTGTCCTGGGTGTGCCTGCCCAGCGACCGAGACGTTCTCCCCTGGATGGGCATGGGGAACCCCACCACGACCCTAATAGAGGATAAAGCGGGAGATAATGAATGAATGAATTAATCTGATTCTTCAGATTTTCCCCATAGTCGACTGATAGTCGAATCAGTTAAAATTTCACCACAAGATGGCGCTATAAGCGTAGTTTTTAAAAAAAAAAACGATTTTTTTTTTTATATTTTACTTGTTTTTCTAACAAAAGAAAACCTTTTTTTGTTTTTCTTTTTTCTTTTTTTTCTAGAAATTAGGATGATTTTATTTGACAAAAGGCTATATATATAACGAAAACAAAGACATTTCATGTAAAAACTAATGCTTAGCAGCAGCCATGGGCGCCCCCATGTGGTCAAAATGGTACATTCGACTATGAGGTTCATAGTCGACTACGGTTCTCCGAATCGAATCAGCGAATATTGCAGCTCACCCCTAGTTGCTATCGTCCATATTTTCATTGTTTGATATTTTACACTGTCTATTTAGTAAAACGCATGAAATTATTTTCGTTTTTTATGAAACGTAACATTATCGACTTTTATTTTACCCATTTTCGTGGCCTGACCTGACGCTTACGTCCTGGCCCAATTATCAAACAGAATACACGGAGGTCGAACAAACAAGCCAATGAGAAACGACGGGCTTCCCAGCAGCGTTCTCGGCTGCTAACAGTCCTTCATGTTATCTGACTGCTGTTTGAACTCTTTTTAAACGTGCTGTTGGACACACGGCGTCGTTGTGGACTGGGGTGATATTCGCATGTAGTTTGTAGAATATTTACTCGGCGGTCGTCATAAACATGTTTTCTTGTGGTGTAAAAGTTTCTAAAGTAATAGCCTGACTTTGTGGAAGCAGAAACTGTTAAATATTTCAAAGTGACCGCTGTCATTTTACGAAATAATCTGAGCTGCGCACTTTTGGACATAGTTTACAGCGTTATTTTTGTTTATTTTCCAATATCCCAAGGTTTATAAGTACTATTGACGTTGCTACACTCAGCATCCAGAAACAGTTTGGTTTAATGTAGCAGCTCGGAGACTTCACTTCTTTGGGAAGCATACAGTGCACTTTTGAGGACCGGACTCTACAGTTAAAGACTGATGTATATGAGTTTGCAGATAATACTGCAGACCTGAGCATCATTCATTCACAATGAAACCTGAACAGATTTGTTGTGTTGTCACAGCTTCTGACAAGGCACTTCAAAATCAAAATGTTTTCAGCTGCAGTGGAATCATTTTAAACCATCAGTCAGGACTGGTGCTCTGTAGTGCTGTTATGTTTTCACACTTTTTAAAAGATAAAGAGTGTCTGAGCAAAACGACCAACCTTCTTACTGCTGACAGTTTCAACAAGCAAATGCAAGTTTCTGTACATCATACTGAAGTGAACAGCCAATGCGACCTGAATGAGAACCTCTCAAGCCCTCGAACTGCAGATCTTCTCATGATGATCAACTGTATCCAGTTTCAGAATGCTTTCCAAAAACTGTTCACAGAAGTTGAGAAGTGGAAGTTCTGCAACAATGATGAGGATGCTGAAATGCTATTTGATTCTAAGTTCTTGAGTTGGTTTGCGGTTCTGAAGATGGCCCCCTGGTCTGAAGGCAGTACTTTGTCTTGGGTGAAGAGTACTACTCTTAAGAAGGGGCATTCTGTCCTGGCATGTGGATCTCCGTTTGGTTCCCTTTGTCCAGACCTGTTTATGAGCACTCTGAGCAAAGGCATTGTGAGCAATCTGGCTGGAGTGGACAATGCACTGATCTTGACTGATGCACGCTGTCTGCCAGGCACAGAGGGAGGTGGCCTGTTTATCAGTGATGGAGACACGTCATATCTGGTGGGTTTGATTACATCACCACTGTGCTGGAAGTCTAACGAATGGATAGGACTGTCAATAGTGTGTTCACTGCACTTGATTTTGAAAAACATTGAACAAGCCATGACCTCTCATCAGTTGCTACGTGGAATTACCATGCACTCGTTAAGTAACATCCCTCAAGTAATGATGGATCAGAAGCATAATCCTGGAAGTGAAAATTATCCCACAGTGGTCGTGGTAGAAAGTGGGGCACAGTGGGGTTCAGGAGTGATGCTAACCCAACTTTTATTATTAACGTGCAGGCACGTTGTAAATGGAAGGACGTTTCTCAAAGTCACAAAAAATGTTAATCATAGGTAAAACCATGCAAGAATATTTCATATTGAAATTAGTTTCAGAACATTTTGGAAACTTCAACACAATTGAATGTTGCCTCTCTTTCCTCAGACTTATTACTGTGAGTGGTCAAGTGCTGTATTCTTCAAAAGAAAATTCTGCATATGATATTGCTATAGTGCAGCTTCAGGAGCCCTTCCCATATGTACATGTGCCACAATTAAGTGCCAGTTTTCATCCAGGTAGGATCCATGGGATTATGAAAATAATTATGGTTTATGAGATTTTATTGGTAGCATTGCTCTATGTTGTATAGATATATGTATGTATGTGTGCTTTCATATGGTAATTAGCTACTGCAAATGGTTTAAATGTTAATCCATGCATAATTGATTGCACTGTGCCATTGAAGTAGCAACCTCCTAAAAATCAGACCGCACCAGGCTTTTAAAGAGAATGACAAGTGTCCGGATTGGTTTATTGCACGACACCCAAAATACACCCATGAATTACATAGTCACGAAAGAAATAAGAAGAAGATGTGCTCTTTATCAAACTGCAAGGTGCATAGTTGACAGCTCGCAAAAGAGAAATAATAACCACTCTTAAGGTGGCTGTAAAGAGTATATAAACCGTCGCAGGGGCCTGAAGAGTAATTAACTTTTTATTAAATTATTTTTTGATGTACTCAAAATAAGGTAACTGTTCAAATGATTATAACATTTGGTCATTTAGCAGACACTTTTATCCAAAGCGACTTACAAGCTGAGCACAGGGTTAATCACAACATCCCTGGAGCAATGAGGGTTAAGGGTCTTGCTCAAGGACACACACTGGTAACTTCAGTGGACCTGGGATTTGAACCGCCAACCTTCAGATTGATAGACCAACGCCCTGATCACTGAGCTACCGTGCCTTATAAACATTTGTTTTTATAAACAATCAAAAACGCATACGTTTTTATACGAAGTCAGGAACCAAAACATTTTTTTAAAAGTTTATTTTCATGATAAATTATCACCTCATGTTTTTGGACTGTGGGAGGAAACCGGAGAACCCGGAGGAAACCCACGCGGACACGGGGAGAACATGGAAACTCCACCCAGATGGGGATTCGAACCGGGAATCCCTAGCGCTGAGAGGCGAACGTGCTAACCACTAAGCCACCGTGCCGCGCTTTTATTTTTTTTAATATAAATTTAATAACCTCAATTACACATTTAAATGTGAAATATGAATTTAAATTGCAACTGAATGTAATATGTCCTTTACTAATTCCTTCATCTTTGGGTCTATCTGGAAAAAAGAAAATCTGTTTCAAGGACAAAAATTAACAGTAAACCGCGATTCATTTCCTTCAAGCCCTTAACTAAAGATAAGGAACGTTAATGAATTTATGAGATACTTGTCTCCATTGAAATCAAATAATATTTGTGATCTGTTGGTTTATTGCACGACACTCAAAACACACCCATGAATCATGTCGTCACGATAGCAAAATCAAGCAGACACGCCCTTTATCAAACTCTGAGGTGCACGGTTTACAGCTCGCTAAAGAGAAATTATAACTACTCCTTTAAGGTGGCTGTAAAGAGTATATTTACTTTTCATGAAATTATTTTTTGATGTACTCAGGAAAAAGGTAACTGATTAAATGATTTTAAATATTTGTTTTGTATACAATTAAAAGTGTATACTTTCTTGTACTAAACCAAAGCTATTTTATTTTATTTCATTGTTATTGTAAATGATCACCTCACTTCTCTGTGATTCTAGGTGAGGATGTGCTTGTACTGAGTTATGGCGCTTTGGGTAAATCATGTGGCCCCTCAGTGACTTCAGGGATCCTGTCCAGAGTTGTAAAACTCAAAAATAAGCCTGTGATGCTGCAGACAACATGCGCAGTGCAGTGTGGAGCCAGTGGTGGGGCAGTTATCCGAGCTCAAACTGGGGAGCTACTAGGTATGCTAAAGCTTTTCAATTTCTCATGAACAGTTTGTATACACAGACAAACTGGTTGTTTCATGTCCTTAGAGATCAATTTTATTCATGCCATAATATTTTTCTACAAAAGTTAAGACTTTGATAAAGCCCTGGTTGTTAAAAAAATCATGGTGCTGACTCACACTGACTCTCATCCTACTGAATAAATCAATTTGGCTTTAAATAATCTGATAATCCTGTAAATTTAAATTTAGTTTGTTTTTTACTTTTAGAACTTGTTTAAGAAACTTATGACATTGTGTATCAAATTCAGGCAAAAAAAATTGTAAAGGGTTAACAGACTTTTGAGCACTGCTACAACATTTAATCGCTTTAATGAATAAATCATCATATAAGATGTACATACTGTACAGTACCACCATTATCTGTGTGTGTGTGTGTGTGTGTGTGTGTGTATATATATATATATATATATATATATATATATATATATATATATATATATATATATATATATAATTTTTTTATTTTATTTATTTATTTTTTATGAATCAGCGTTTAACAAAGTGTTCCAAAAAGTCTTCGAGCTGTTGGATGTGCATTTTATAATCAGTTTAAATGATATCTAGTAAGTAGTGCATGATGGAACCATTTCAAGCTATAGGCTTATAGAATAATGTTCAAAAACTCAATAATCTGAACATTTCAATGCAAAACCTTTTTAATGCTGTTATTCCTTTTATAACATACTTTTGGCCCTGTTTTATATAATACATTTTTATACACCCAGTTACACAACTGTTTTTGTTTTATTCAGGTATTGTGTCTAGCAATACAAGAGACTTTATGGCCAAGGTGACTTATCCTCATTTAAACTTCAGCATCCCGGTTTCTGTTTTGGAACCACTGCTAAATTGTTTTGCACAAACGGGTCAGCCCACTGTGTTTCAGACTTTGGACAATACAGATGATGAGCTTCAAAGAGTCTGGAGGCTCCAACTTCCCCAGAGTAAACTTTAATCGTTTAATAAAAAATGTCGATCTCCTTTACCTATTATCAAATTTTAAACTCTCATAAATTACAATCAAATGGCAGGTCTTTAAAATGTTGAATGTTTATTATAATGTCACAGGAAATTAATTGAAACTAATTTAGAGTAAGTAGTTATTTTGTTAAATTGAAAGCACAACTGTAAATTATTTATTTAGATTTTCTGAATAGAGGTGTAATGGGTTAGTGATCAGACTTTTTCGTAACATTTGTGTAATTGTATAGAAATTATACTTTATTTGTACTTTGGAGGTTAGGTGTTTACCTGTATTTAATCATGTTAATTTCAACAATTTCTATCTCTCACCAGAAAATGGGTTATTAGTTTTGCAATGGTCAATTTGTAAGATGTACCTAAAATCACAATTGTTGTTTTGTGATGCTCCATGGTTAAAATATTGAAGTACATTTATTATTTTTTTATAAATGTTAGTAATTATGAAATCTATATGATTCAATATGATTATTGAAATCTAACAAATGTCTAGCAGCATTACTTGCATGTAGCAGTATTTAAAACTATTAAACAACCTCATAATTTAGAGAATAGTGTCATATACAAGGGAAAAATCTACACAGATTACTACATATCAGGATCTCATGTCATTATTTTGTGCTTCTTTTTTCTGTTATTTGGGTGCTGGGCAGATACACCCAGGACAGGATGCCCATCTATCACTGGGCACACTAATTTGCACAGACACACACACACACACACTATATGGGGGCAATTCAGAACAGCAAATTTAAAGTGAATCTTTTTAGACTGTGGGAGGAAACCAGAAAACCCACATGGATGTAGGGAGAACATGGAAACAAAGCTCTGATATTGCTCTAACTTGTGGTCAGCATTAAATACTGCCAATTTTCTGTAAAGAAATACATTTGATTTTTATACCAGCAAACCTCAGGTTAAGGTGTGTCAATGCTACAGATGTTAATACGAACTCGTTTACCAGCTTTTAAATATGTTAGAAGTTCAAAAACCTCAATTACACATTTAAATGTGAAATATGAATTTGAATTTAAACTGGATGTAATGTGTCCACAACTGATACCTTCTTTAAACTGGATATATTTGTTATAAGCCTGGGTATGGGTTTATCTGGAAAAAAAAATCTGTTTCAAAGATTAAAATTTACAGTAAAACACAATTTATTTGCTCCAAGTCCTTAACTAAAGATAAGGAATGTTAATATGCCTGTACTGAATGACTTAATTGAACTCAAATCATAATGGGGATCGATTTATTGGGTTGCTTCTCATGAGCTTGAAAAACCTTTGATGCACATATGCACTAATTTTTTTTTTTTTGATAAATAGTGTTTTAAAATTAACTGTGCAATCCTGATTAAAATTATATGATTAAGCTTTGGGTTTTTTACTGTGTCTTTATGTGGTGTTTAATAAGATAAAGAAAATACCCAAGTGTGTCTATATTGTTTTTCGTTTACTATATTTACGCTATGTTATATAATTTTATATATAGTTAAAAAGTAAGGCTGCAGTGAAAAGCACTGCACCTTCATAAGACCATCTCCACTTGTCATAGTTTTTCTTTATTTCTCTTTCTGTATTCTGCTTATCATTGTCAGTAGATGGCGCACCTGTCTCCACCTTAAGAAAAATCTTGAACTGAAAACTCAATAGAAGTGTCATACTCCTGTACAGTATTTTCACAGAGCAAAATCATCTATTTCTAGGACGAAATAAAGTTGAGATTTATTTATGTAACATTTTTTTACAACAGTGCATTGTCTTAACATGATATATAATCGATCATACAGGGGACCGAATGGCTGTGATTAGATGACTAAGTATAATTCACACCTAATTGCTCCCCAGGTGCCATGTACAGGGCTGCCCACCTCTCTGGACACGTGTGCTCACTTCACCTGTGTGTTTGTGTGTTTCACTGCATGGATTGGATAAATGTAAAGGACATATTTCACTGTGTGTATAAATACATCACTTAATCTAGTTATTCAATCACATTGTTACCTTGGATGACAGACAGGAAATAATCTATAAAATTACTGATTATGCTTCTAACTAATCATTCTATTAAGTACAAAGTAATAGAGTACTAGAAAAGGTTAGGGCCAAATGTCTTTAATATTAATTATAAGTTGGCAAAAAGAAGAAACACGGGGACAAATAAACATGCAACTGAATGCAACTGTCAGGGCAAATACACTCTGGATTATCAAAGTATGTACAATGATGGCATTCACATGACAATACAGTTTTATTCTAGCTAAACCACACTGAGCAGAATCAGAGGTGGTATACTCATGCACTGATGAGGAAGACGTTAAAACAGTTATCTCTTTACAATCAGTGACAGACATTAATTATGGCGCATAATCGTAAATCTAATTAAAAAATAATATCCTATTATTTGCTTGTAAAAAATCCTTTTAAAACTAGTCCTTATCTGTTACTGATTTGTAATGAAGCAAAAGCATCACATCATATTACCATCACAAACCCATTCCTACTTTAGGGGTTACAGCCTGAAACTGAATATATTAATATATCAGATAAAATCTATGGTTTCTTCATACTTAAGATCTGCATGGATTATTCACGTCAATTCTGCTTTTCCTTAGAAAAAGCAAGTACAGGAAGAGGTTAAGTGGATGCTTTTAAGTGCCTGGTGTTTAATGCAAAAAGATTTGCCGTTCTTCACATGAAATCACTGGTCACTTAAACTAATTATTTATATATATATATATATATATATATATATATATATATATATATATATATGCAATATATATATATGCAATATATATATATATGCAATATATATATATATATATATATATATATATATATATATATATATATATATATATATATATATATATATATATGCAATATATATATATATATATATATATATATATATATATATATATATATATGCAATATATATATATATATATATATATATATATATATATATATATATATATATATATTGGACATCTCATAAAAAAACTAAGATTATACTATAATATTACTACTTGCTCTATGATGACAGAAAAACGCATAAGAATGGTGTCGGTGTCTTTGATCTTTACTGTTTAAAAGCCCAGCAGACAGACAGTTCTAATCTCACATGCTTAGTTTGCATCTCCTTTTCTTCCAACTGCTACTCACATTTATTCACCGTGACATTTTGATATCTTAAAAACTACATTCTCTGACATGAACAGAATCTGAAGCAGATCCCATAAAATAATTTTGATGTTATGGATCGCTACTCTTTATTTCAACACAGAGTACAAAAGTATTGTCAGAGAACAGTTCGAATGTGTGAGATTTGTTACCTGGTAAAATAAAGCTCTATTAAATTGCCTCAGGAGGAACTCAGACCTACTTGCTGCATGGCATTATGTTGGTTGAAACTTTACCAAGAAATATTTTGTAAAGCTGCCTAGATTTACATTGTTGAACACCAATAACTGTCGTACACAATTTAGGACCATGTGCAGACAATTTGAAGGGTAGCTTTGACCCTAGCTGTTGAGTCTGAGCTTGCTGCACATTATCCACATAAACGTAAAGAAAACAGGATTAATGCTACAGATTAGGTTTGACCAGTGTTTGAAAATTATAAAACTGCAGTTTATTTTGGGTTTGATCGCTCACACTGATACACAGATAATCAGCTAAATTTAACATAATGCATTGGAAATGTTTTAAAAACAAAACATAATATTTATGTATAAATGTGTGTTTTTTTTAGAATGCATCACATGAGATGAAGCATACTGTATATTGGCAAAGCTCCAGCTGTTTTAAAAGAGACAAGGTCCAGTCTAGACCAGCGTCTAGATGTGGGATCGCTGATGCTATAGACTTCAGAAGAGGATAATCTTGCAAATACAACAAAAATAAAAATTCACAATTATTTATAGGATAATTTGACTTCCTCCCCAAACCCAAAATTTCTCTAGTATTGCACTAACCAACCACCCCACCCTATTCCCCCAGACCAATTCTCAATTCTGTGTGGAGCTGCAGTATAGATATGTCCAACCCCTCTAGATTGCACAACTTTGAGTCAGCAAGAGATGAGGCTGCCTCTGAACCACTGGTCAAAATACAGCACCTTTTTGACCTTGATAACATCTTTGGTTCTGTCTACCATATATAGCCACCATCATCCACTTCACCCATCTCCTCCTCTTCCTCTTCAGCCTCTTCTCCAGTGTCCTCCGATTCTTTCTCCTCCTCATCCGTCCACCCGACGCCACTTCCAATATCACCAGAGTAGGCAATCTCCTCATCTTAGAACACACAGTGATTAAATGAATACTGAATATTTTAGGAAACGATATATGACAAAGTTGGTGTTTTAAAGGTTTGATATTGAGCTCAGAGTTCCAGTAAAAGTAATGTTCATAATACAGCTTAAAATGATATTAAGACCATTGCATTCCTTCTGCTTCAAAACAAAATTATAGAAAAGGCCATTCTCGGTTCAACCAAAAAGCTGAGGTAGTGAGTAACTTTAGTACTGAACACGTTTACATGTATGTCATTTTGCAGACGCTTTTATCCAAAGCAACTTCCAAGTGTTCATAATTATTGACTTAATTAGAGTTAGAGCACAGGGTCAACCATGATACAACATTCCAGGGCCAGTAAGGATTTTTCATAAGGGCCTATATTGGCACCTTTGGTGATATTGGGGTTGAGCTCCCGATCTACAGAATGATAGCCCATCACCATAACCTCTAAGCTGCCATACACAATGCCAGCTGAGTAATGTCAGTGATGACGCCACAAATTGTCATTTGACTAAATATACAAAAACAAAATTCATTCATTCATTATCTCCCGCTTTATCCTCTATTAGGTTCGCGGTGGGGTTCCTCATGCCCATCCAGGGGAGAACATCTCGGGCGCTGGGCAGATAGACCCAGGACAGGGCACCAATCCTTCGCTCGGCACACACTCACTCACACAGACACACTCTATATGGGGCAATTTTGAGAATTCAATTGACTTGATCCATGTTTTTGGACTGTGGGAGGAAACCGGAGAACCCGGAGATAACCCACGCAGACACAGGGAGAACATGGAAACTCTATCCAGATGGGGATTCGAACCGGGAATCCCTAGTGCTGAGAGGCGAACGTGCTAACCACTAAGCCACCGTGCCGCCCTAAAAACAAAATGTTTTTCAAAAAATGATGCTTTTGATTATTTTGATTATTTGAGTATTTAGTTACATGCTTTCGATACAACAATTAAGTCCTGTGGTTTAACATTGGACTAATTTATGGCTATTTTAAGGCCAGTTGAAGGAATTGTTCTTTTCACCTGCAGGTCCATCGCAGCCAGCAGTAATTAATCTTACAGACTTCTATTTCAAGTTTGACAAGTGCTCTTTTACTATGGAAATAAAGCCAGCTTAGTGAATGTAACACTTGGTATTCTGTCAGAGGGTGAGTGATGTGTCTGTGGATCTGAGTCCTTCTAACAAAGAAGGCCCTGTCCTGTCTCTGTGTGTTGTGTGTGATTACCACAGTCGGTGTTGCCATGGCTTCGGGAGCCCATTAACTCTCCTCCATGCTGGTCCACACACCAGCACTCCCCCCTGCTTTGGTCACATTGCAGCTTTTTGTAATAACCATCCTCGTCGCAGCTGGGAATATACATTCCTAACATGACACACAGACATGAGGTTGACATGGTGCATGATCTACATTTAGCTTCACATAATACAAAGATCAAAATAAGTATAGCATATGGCTGAAACTGCACTGCAGCCTGAAATCTGCAAACGATAAGTCATGCGCTTGAGACAAGTTGCATCAATGTGTTAGGAACAACCTTGAGAAAGGACTTTGTACCTGCTTAATATGTGTAAGGTCTATATACAGTCTAATACAATTACATTCACAATCTTCTCTATAAATATTGGAGCCCTGTTAATCATGAATAAAATTACTATTAATAAAATATTAACATGATATTTACAGATCATTCTAGTGGAAAAAATGACATGCATATTTACTGAGATTAAGATTAAACAATGAAGATACATGTTACAGCCTAGCGGGTGGCTGGGAGGATACACCCAGAACAGGGCGCCAATCCATCACTGGGCATACACTAATTCACACAGACACACAAACTATATAGGGGAAATTTAGAGCGGGCCAATTCACCTTGAATCCATGTGTTTTGGACTGTGAGACAAAACCGGAGAACCCAGAGAAAACCCACACAGGTACATGTCGAGCATCTGTGTCCATGTGGAACACAGATACCCACACCTGGAACATTGTAATTCCACCCAGATCAGGATTCGAACCTGCATCTCAAGTGTGAAGAAAATGTGCTAGCCACTAACTCTACAGCCTAATATATGTATATATATATATATATATATATATATATATATATATATATATATATATATATATATATATATATATATATATATAATAGGTTTTATCGATATAATAGATATATAGAGTATAAAGATATAACTAATAATTAAGTGTGTTTATATGTTTTATAATAACTTCAGTACTGAAAATTGGACATTCATTTTGCTACCTGTGGTTTACCGCAGCATATGCATCATGTCTCTTAGCAAAGCAAACTGTACAGCAATGGTGTCATTTTTGCTCTCCACACTAATCCCCGTGTCTAATTAGCTGCTAATCCCAGCCTCATGCTTGTCATCTGCTTAATTAAACTCTTTATGCAACCTATTCCAGTTTTTTTTACTGATTCACTTCTTCATCCATCATCCAGTCTGCATATTTAACATTTATTTAACAATTTATTTATTTTATTTAGGTGCTGGATACCCCCCTTCTTCAATACCTTGTTTGTCAAAGAAAGTTTATGTATACCTGGTTTCTTGGCGCCTTCTTGAATTTGGAGCCTTTCCAGCTCAGCCAGGCATGGAGGTTCTGAAAAACAAATCAATCTGTGCATTAGAATAAGGCAGCTTGCTGATCTCTTATTAAAACTGCCATCTTTATATAAACAAAACCTAGCATTTAGCTCCACAAAGCTGTTTAATCTTATGATCTTTGTTCTTGTGAAGGGTAACGTGTGTAGAGTAAATGATCAATCGCTAAAATAGACTGTACTTTCAGTTGCCAGATTCAGAGGCATTCAAAAATTAGTCAAATACAAACTTAGTTTTGATGGATCGATATTGTAGTAATTGAAGGCGATATCCTTGCACCTTCAAGTCCTTAAATTTTTTAACACATTTCAAATTTCTGCCTGACAGACTAGTGAGTTGAATGTTTAGTTAAGTCCCAAAGTGATCTAGGCTAAGTAGGCTGTCAACAAGCATCGGCAGTGGTGTTTTTTTTTTTTTTTGTGAGACACTGTGATAGCTATTTCCCCTCACCAGGGACAATCTGAGGGCAAGAAAAGTGCGACAGGCCAAAAGCAGCTGCACTGCCTCAGGAGGGAATGAAAATGCTCTGCCTGAATCGCACAACAAAGCTTGTGTGTGGGTGTACTGTATGTGTACTGTATGTGTGTACTGCATGGCAAAACATATGTTTACAGAGTTAAAGTCACAGGTTTCTCTCATATACTCAACATCAGGGTAAATCTGTTATTGAAACACCTTCAAATTTACTATTTGGTTTAATTACTAATAAGCATTAAAACACAACAGACGTTGTCCCATGGCATGTACAATATTATCATCCACACATCTACATTTGATAATAACAGGAGTATGCTCTAATGCAATATATGATTTTCCACAAATGTGTTAAAAGGTTTAGACATTTTTAATTTCAATGGCCATGATGCAGAAAGCTCATATAACCTACAGTACATCACCCTGTCATCTCACTGTGCAGCTGGTCAATGTTGAAAGAGAGTGTGTCTAAATGAGATGAAAGCACTGGATTACTGTAATCCAACCACCCCACATATGCTTGGATTTCCGTGTTGGTGTTTGATTATATTTAGAAAAACAATTAATCTAATCCATTGCACAATAGATAATCCTAGTGACACTTGTAAATCAGTGCCACTCTCATTCTAAATTTAACTGCATTGTACGTACATAAGAGTCATGCAACAATCGCAAAAAAAGGCATAGTTACAAAGAGACTATATTTTAGGACAATATACTTTTGACACAATACATATACCAGTAGCGGGCCTTGCAATTTACACCTCCAGCTTCAGTAATGCTCTGAATAAATCAATCCACCTGTCAATAACTATTTTATCACTATAAAAAAATCTCATTATGCAGAAATACAACATAAAGAGCCGCTGCATCGCAGATGTATAACTCGTATAGCCAGAATAAAAAAATCCCCAACCTCATAAAATTATTTAGGAAATTTCACTCACCAAAAATCCAGATTAAATCCTGATTATTTGTACACAGGGAGGCACACTGGTTTAGTGGTCATCACATTCGCCTGTTAGCACTGAGGATTCAGGTTTGAATCCCAATCTGGGTGGAGTTTCCAAAATTTCCCCCATGCTAACTGGTTTAAAAGTGGTACCATGATGATGATAACTGTCTGAAGCCGAACCATCAAATACATTTGACAATGAATATGATCACTAACATAATTAAAAGTTATTATATCATTGATTTTATTAGCAAATTTTACACTCTGGATTGTTGCATCAACATGATAACACAGTGTGTATCATCATCACCATAAAGCCTTTCACAAAATCACAATGCAGGTGTTTAAACCAGAGCAGAGTGCCATGTGTATATCCACTGTCTCATCATACTGTCTGATGTACTTGAAGATAAATGATGATTGCTTATATTATTAAAGATTACTAAAAACCTGATTGTCACAAAGTTGCACAGCAAAGTCTGGCTGGTGTGGTATATGTTCTTAGGCAACTGACTGTGTCACAAAAGAACTATCTGTGCTCGCATAACAAAAATGCATTAATCTTAAACTATAGTCAACCTTGAGTGCTCTGATGCTTAAAGTTAAAACATAGAACCAGAGAAACCCATTCAGAGTGATTTTAATAAGTTGAAGACAATGCAACTTACTCTCTCGCCAGAAGCAGAGGCACCACTCTGCCGTAGAAACTTTTCCGTCACGATAGGAATCACAAGAGTTAAAGAAGGGTCGTATACACACTTCATACTTGTCCAGGTTAATGGCAGCCATCTCAGGCTGATCCAGATACAGGTCATTATTAGTGTCCAGCTTCGTAAACATCCATCCAATTGAATCCTTACAGGTTGCCACTAGAGTGCGATCAAGAACTGTACCCAAAAACATGTTTAAATGCATAATTAATCAGAATAATTTTAAAATATAGGCTTATTATATGATTAAAGTCATTCAGCGCTGATTAAACAGGAAAGCAGTTGTCTTACAAAAAGAAAAACTTACTAGCTACAGTATACTTAAACGCTTCTCGGTGTAGTTTTTCAGCATGAATAAACAGTTGATAGCTATTGGCCTTACTTGATGCTGAGCTGGCTGCAGGCTTGCTTGTTATATTCTGCTTGGCATTGCCCTGAAGCAGTTGGAACCAGTCACGCAGACGATCAGCTAAATCTGCCAGGTCCTGGCCTGTGCAGCTGTCTAAGGTGGACAACAAGAAAGAAAGTGGACAAGAGGTTAGAGTTCAATGTAATAAAATAAATGAAGTCTGTAAAACATGCGAATAACCAATAGCGTTTAAAGACACACTAGATACAGATACTTGTTTGGCATCTGGTGATGGTCAAAAGTCTCAGCTGTTCCACAGTATAAAGAGTTTCAATCTGCTCCTTTACAAAGGATTTTCACAAACAGATTAATGTGTTGGCAAAAGTGTCGCACAGATAGGTTTGTAGTGTTTGTCCTTCACACAAACTGGATAATAACTCCTGCTGGCCAGTGACATGGAAGCATGTGATTGTTAATGGCTGACAAAGCCAGCGCTACAGACCTAACATAATGCATCCATCCATTATCTTCCACTTTATCCTATACGAGGGTTGTGGGTGGGTTCCCTATGCCCATCCAGGGAAGAACATCTTGGGCGCTGGGCAGATACACCCAGGACAGGGCGCCAATCTATCGCTGATGTTGATCCATGGTTTTGGACTATGGGAGGAACCCAGAGGAAACCCACAAGGACACGGGGAGAACATCGAAATTCCACCCAGATTCGAACCAGTTATCCCTAGCGCTGAAAGGCAAACGTGACCCACTAAGCCACCATGCTGCCCAACCTAACGTAATGAAATTTTAAAATAAACATTCAAGCAAATACTAATAAATTTGGATAGTCCAACAAATGTGGCAATATTAAGCCTGTAGGTGTCACGAAATGATGGTGTGCCACGACAAAGTCCAGAGCTGTAAATGTTAAAGTAGTTTTAAAGGCAGAAGACGCTGGATAGATACAGACATAGCCCACCACACAATACAACACTTACACAGGATCTAACACTGAACGCAATAAGGCTTTTTAAACATGTATGGATGGTCTCATGTAGGGACCGTGACAATATACACAACTGCAACAGATCTTCTTGGTGTGGAAAGAGTCGTCTTATATGTTTTTGTAACTCTGTGTATCCACACGCTTTTGAAACTATTAGAAATACAGTGCAATGTGAATTATTCGGCATATGTTTGAGCACACCTGGTAAAATTAGGCTTTCCTGTTTTCTTAGAGAAAATAGGTTAGCACATCGTGTACTATGAACAAAAGTCTGCACATTTAATGCAGTAACAATTTATTCACTGAAATAAACATAACAGGAAAAATATGGCTGAAACTAAAGCATATTATTAAATAATTTGAAGAAAAATAGAAAAATATAGCATAATTTAAGCTTTAAGCACAACTTTTTAAAAGACTGTAATTCTAAAGAAGATAATCATAAGTTCTGTCAACCACTTTAGTAGTTGAATGCAATAAAATTCTGATGATAGTTTCTCTGTATTACAGTAATGGCTAAAGCTGCAGCTATAATAGTTTAGTGTTGACAGAAAATTCATACATACCATGTTTACTGTCTGGCGCTGCACTAGGCACAGCTGTGGCGAAACACGGGCAGGGACCAGTGCAATTCACAGTCAGCTTCTTCCCTGTGAGACAGGCCTGATGCTGCAGCTTACACTAAAGAAGCAATACAGAGAGAGAAAAAGAAAGGGAGAAAATGAATGCTGGTTGGCACAGCAAAAAAGTACATTTGTTCAGTGATGCAAATAAAGCTCAGATATTAATACAGAAGACCCATAGACTACTAAATTTAGACCATTTAAAAGCAGCTTTAATTACTGCAGTTTTACACTGTTTCAGGTAGCAAGGTCAGTAATAAATAAAAGGGACCATTTATAAATCTTCTCCTTTTACACCTGTCGGGGTTTCTAGATGAAGGACACTTTTATCCATCCAATAAATACTGGTACTCTGTGGGCAATTTATCTCTTGGTCTCGCTAAGAAGCCAACATAAATGAATAACTTGAGACATCAGGTGAATGTCAAACAGGCTCAGTCACAGCATGCTGATGCATAGCAGCCATATGGGGAAACAATGAGATAATTGTGTGGCTATTACTTCATCATTATCCACATAAAGTGGCATTTAGAACAACACTGTACTAAGTAGTCTAGAACCTGGCATGTGTGTTACTTATGGCTTGTTGAGAGGATACTATGATCAAATTAACAGTTATATATCTTTAGATGTAAAACATATCTTTGTAGATGTAAAATAATCAGGTTAAATGTGCAAAGACATAGCATCTGCATTATACCTCAGAGGCATAATTATGTCCATCAGAACCACACACGGGCCCAGAAGAAGACACAGAGCAAGGCTTGCAAGTATTCTTCTGCTGAACGGACACGGAATGTTTCAACCTGTGACCACAAAACTTTTAGTGACAGGCATTATATAAAACATTTTGATTACACAGTGATGCACAGTGATAGATTGGCGCCCTGCCCTGCGTGTATTTGCCCAGCGCCCGAAACATTCTCCCCTGGATAGGCATAGGGAAACCCCTTCGACCTTGATAGAGGATTAAGCTGAAGATAATGGATGGATGGATGGATGGATAATAATACCCTTTTAAATATGTCTTTTTGACAATGAGTGAACTTATTGCCACTAATAAATCAATCTAATTGATCAAATTGATCAACTAATAAAACAAATCAAATAAACTCTTTCAGGGTTCTGAATTAAGCCAACTCTTGAATATAAGTGTACCTAAATTGGGTCATCAAGGGTCATCAGCTGCCCTAGTGATAGTGTAACAGATCCTCTAAACAATAATATTTTATTTAATAATATATCACATGGGGGGCACGGTGGCTTAGTGTTTAGCACGTTCACCTCTCAGCACTAGGGATTCCCGGTTCGAATCCCCATCTGGGTGGAGTTTCCATGTTCTCCCCGTGTCTGCGTGGGTTTCCTCCGGGTTCTCCAGTTTCCTCCCACCGTCCAAAAACATGGATCAAGTCAATTGAGTTCTCCAAATTGCCACATATAGAGTGTGTATGCATGTGTGTCTGTGTGAGTGAGTGTGTGCCCAGCGATAGATTGGAGCCCTGTCCTGGGTCTATCTTCCCAGCGCCTGAAACGTTCTCCCCTGGATGGGCATGGGGAACCCCACCGCGACCCTAATAGAGGATAAAGCGGAAGATAATGAATGAATGAATATATCACATACTACACAAATACAGATTGTAATTTGTTTGATGATTGTACAGATCTGTGACAGACACAGATTTCATGTTCCGTCCTCTCTTCTTGTACAATTTTATTAAACACAGCTACCTCATTTTTTCACCATGTGTATATAAAGTCAGTTGCAGTTGTTAACAGGTGTTTACAGATGCACTCATTCCAGCACATTAGCATTACTTCAAATACTAAGATTCATCCACCGACTAAATACCTGCTCTGTGGTGTTTCTTTGAGGGTCCTGACAATTAGGTGTAAGAAAAAAAGGATAGACTACATTTTGTAATGGCAGACCAAATCTGACTAAGTACAAACTAAATCTGTATTTTGGGTATTACTAATAAAATGCACAATAAATGTCAAAACAAGAAAGTGTGCCCAATTAAGAAATGAATTGTACCCACTGTTCAAAGACGTTATGATAGCTAATGTCTTGCATAGAGTCTAATCTGACTAATATCTCTATACAAGATTTTTTTCATTGGGTATCGTACTGTATCTTGAGTAAAGCAAGTGGGTTGTCAACAAGTCTGAGTTAACAAAGCAAGAAAATAAGAATATATGACTCAAAAGAAGTGGTTCAGCTTACCTATACTCCAGCTTCTTGCGGTTAATGCAAACAGCACGTTGGTAGCCTTGGGCAACACACACTTTATGTAGACTACACTTCACCTTTTGGCACGGGTCTTTAGTGGTGTCCACATCTATAGCGAGGGAGAGCAATCTGTGAGACACTAGCATTAACTGAGTGGGATGAAATAAATGCAACTGTAAAAAGAAGGCGTTCCAAGTAAATAATTCTTTAGGTTCGAGACTATACTTTTTACTTAGAAATGAAAGAAATCTTTTTTTTTTTTTTGTGTTAACATTCAAGTTAATTATAGTTTGCATTTTTAATCACATTATTCATACACTCTTTTTTCATAAAACATAAGTTGCAGATGGGAAACTAAAGATTGTTTCTGGTCTTTCAGATATTTAAGTTCTGCTTGTAGAATTTCAAAGTGCGTTTCACTTTTTAAGCAAATTAACTGTACGTCTACCACATCACACATTAGAGAAGACCTTGCAATTGGTGGATTGAATTAATCTCTTGAAGTCGCTCTGTCACCAATGCAGCAGATTACACATGAAAACTAGATGTTTAAATAGGCATCATTTAAAAAAAATCTATATGACTCATTAGTTAATTAATAGCAAGTAGTTAACTGTTCCCACATCAACATCATTCATATGCCCGGGCGTTCGGGCGCTGGGCAGATACACCCAGGACAGGGCGCCAATCTATCGCTGGGCACACACTCACTCACACAGACACGCACGCATACACACTCTATATGGGGCAATTTGGAGAACTCAATTGACTTGATCCATGTTTTTGGACTGTGGGAGGAAACCAGAGAACCCGGAGGAAACCCACGCAGACACGGGGAGAACATGGAAATTCCACCCAGATGGGGATTAGAACTGGGAACCCCTTGTGCTGAGAGGCAAATGTGCGAACCACTAAGCCACCACATTCATATGCCCATTCAAACTATTTTAATTCAATCTGTACTTAAATCATAAGCTTGGAAATGATTATTCATTTTATCAACTGATTATCAGTTCACTGCATCCAATAGTATACTGAACAAAATTATACTGAATAATATTCTATATAAGCATTGTTGTTGTCCCTTTCAAATGAATGTAAAGTGTTCAGGGTTCAATGGGAGGATCTAGCTGTAACCCTTGTCTTATCACTACTGTCTCACAAAAATTTAAGTAAACACAAGAATGATGGGGTTGCCACAGCAACTGAACCACTAAAGAAATAGGAACAATTGCCATACTCTGGTAAACAGCATGAATTCTGCGATCCTCCCCATATAACACTGTCCATACTCCTTTACATCTGATTCAACCTTCTTTAGTTCTCTGGATATTTTATGTTTAAGTAGCTTAACCGTATAAAGATTATAATTAGGCTTCCTGTAAAAGAGCAGAGCTAAATCCATCTTAGGGAGGTGAGAAAATCCTACCCTCTATAGTGTGAACACTGCTTCCTGGTCTGATCACCCTTTGTTTATGCATGTAGGAACATTTAATATGTTCAGAGAGTAGAAAGTGTGCAGATTCTAATGTGGTAACAAGCATCAATCAAGTATCAAGTATCAACACTACTAAAGAGTGCACTTTATTCAGGTTAAACATTCTGCACTTTAATGATTCAATCTAGTAAGGGAAAGTCAATTAAGGTTGTAAATTATTTAAAGGTTGTTAATACACAAACTCAAAATCTCTGGCAGTATCAGTTGTATCAGTGGGGCCATTAATTCATAAAAGTTTAAAAGCAAAATCAAATCAACCAATCTATTAATTAATACATGAATAAAGACTAAACAGCTTTTCTTACAGAGTAGATGCATAGATTCTAATTAACACGAACACCGCTGCAACTGGTGTGTTCTATCCCAGTGCACATTGGGCAAAATGGTAGGAAAGCACCCTGGACATATTTCAAGGCAGGTACATGGGCAAACATGCATACAGAAAAAAAACTTGATTTTGAGCTGGCAGCAAAAAATAAATCTGTTTAAATCATAAACCACTTGTAATTTTGCAAACTAATAAGACAATAATACCATGTACTGAATATATACGTGTGTGTGTGTGTACATATCTACACAATATGTACACACACACGATGTCTTACAATATAGCTAGGGGTTAATATGAATGACAAGTACATAAATCTCGTTATATAACTGATTGAATGTACAATGAGTCAGGAGCTCTGTAACCTTTTAATTTTAACATTAGTTACACCCTTTATTTAGAAAGCACATTTTTAGGAATATGAACCTAAACAAGGAACCTAAAAAGGACATTAACAATAATTGAACATATACAAGTGTCCTTATTTTACTAAATATTCATGATATATTCATGACATAAAAACTTATGTAGTTACAGCTAGAAAGCTGCTATACTTAACATTTCTAGAACATAATTTCTGTTATATGAATAGCTAGATGAATAGTTGATTCTTTCAAAGACTAATATGAAATAAGCCATCAAACTCTGAACTTGATGTTTGGCATTTCAGTGGGTTCATGTTTTTGGAACAAAGGCAATGTCACTCAGTCCTAAATCAAGCCCTTAGGGCTCTGATAAGAGTTTTAGCGGAACTGACAATTACCCATTAATTATACTTCAGAGATCTTTTCTAATGAACCTCTTTATTCTGTGGTCTTTATTTGAACCGCAAATCAAGATATAATGATGAAATTTGCAAAGCCATCTGCCCGCTCCAGTGTCCTGAAACGGTGACTTCATTTTAGGAAGCAGACAATGCTATTTTGCTGCAACAAGGATGCATGTCTTCATTAAAGTGAATTGAACTTGAATGAGCTTCAACTGAGGTTAATGTGCATAGATTTGACTTACTTTCATTTGAGCCTTGACCATCTTCCCACGATCGGATGTAGTCATCCTAAAAAAGATGAATTGTTTTTATCTATTAAACTACACAATTTCAGTTTGTGAACTATAGACAGATGAGCATCCACATACAAAATGTTTCTGAGCTGGGAGTCAATTGTTCGTGGCTTTTAGAGGACATAATATATAATAGACAATTGCATGCACTGGGATTAGGAAGAAATATGGGTTTAAATCTAAATTTAAAATTCTAGCAGCAGAAGTATTACGTTTATGACAGACAGTTGCTTTAAATTCAGTTTAAAAGAGACAAAATAAGAGAATAAGGACAGAAGACAGATTTAGGCCGTGTTACTGACCTCCACTTCCTGGTGAAACATGAGGCAGATGAGTCAAAAGGGAAAAGAAAAGGAGACAGTTAGAGGAGAAGGAGTCTCTCAGGAGATATTAGAAAGAAAAAGTCAACTGCTTAATATATCCAGTCAGTCTCCAGGCAGAATATTTGATTGTTCTTGTGAATGTTCCCAAGTGTGCACTAAGAATAGGCCAATCGTACACATGCCTGTGTCATTAGTCACACACTTAGACCACTTATCATACATCACAATGGCATTCAAGTTATAAATATTAGTAATATTCACAGACGATATTAGTGGTGTGTGATATTGCTTTCTCAATATTTGAAAATGCCTTGATAATAGCAATGCAGCACAAGAATGCAGTTCACTTTTACACTAGTTTACAATATGTACAGGCATTTCAGAAACCTATTTCAAAAGGTATTTCTTAAAACTGATGCAGGTTATTTTGTTTATGCCACCAAATACAATTACATTTTTGGTATAAATTAATCTGTGCTTTTTTGCACACTCTTTACACTATTTAACCACTGTGCAGTATCATTGGATGGATAAAATGTTAATTTAAGTTATCAAGCTGGAGTATGGTGCTTCCCACATACATGTGTGTCAAAAGAAGCATGTGACAGCATTGGATCTCTTCTTTTGTGGTATTAGATGGAACATGAGATTCTGGATCAACTATATAAGAAAAAAAATGAACAGAAAACATCCATTTATCAAACTGCTGTTTAACACACAAATTAACCCCTCAGGATTTTTTTATTTATTTAAATCTCATTCCATTATCTTTAGCTTAACCCATACAACTAGGTCCTGTTAGGAGGATGTTCCCCATGCTTAACCATGGGAGAGAGTTTCAGGTGCTGGACAGAAACACCCAGGACAGAGTGTCAATTCATTGATGGACACACTCTGACTCATGCAGACACTGTATATAGATAAGACAAGATTCGGTAAGATATGAATTTATTGGTCCCACAATGGGGAAATTCATATTTTCAGCAAAGTGACAGTAATAGGGAAAGTTAAAAGGATACGTCTAATATATCAAATAAGAGAAGTAATTTAAAAGCAATAATCACAATAGAAATAGAAATTATTTATTAATTCATTATCTTCCACTTAATCCTCTACTGGGGTCTCGGGGGGGTTCCCCATGCCCATCCAGGGGAGAAAATTTTTTGGCGCTGGGCAGATACAACCAGGACAGGGTGCCAATCTATTGTGGGAACACTCACTCAGTCACACAGACACACACACATAAACACACTCTGTATGGGGCAATTTAGAGGATTCAATTTACCCTGAATCCATGTTTTTTGGACTGGATTCATTGTTTTTGAAAAACCCATGCGGACACGAGGAGAACATGGAAACTCCACCAGATTGCGATTCGAACCTGAATCCCCATCCCTGAGAGGCAACATAGACATCAGTATATACAAAATAAAATTTACAGTTTTGTACTTAATATACATTGAGGAAAACTATAGAACTATAAAATAACAACATATTACACAACAATAAATGATTGCAATATAGTGACAATATACAGACATTACATAGGGGCAACATGAACATGCTAACCACTAAGCCACCGTACTGACCTTTATTAAAATCATGTAGTTAATAAAGACTCATTGTATATCATGCACATTCCCCAGTGTCTGGCAAAAAAGATTAAGCTACATCTCCTGTCTAATGAATTTAAGGACAAGCAAGCTGAGTGAGCTTAAAAAACAGTTATAACTACATGACATCAAATAAATAACTAAAATTGTGTCCTTTCAAGATCAAGCATCTAATTATATTGCAATGTTAGGAATTAGTGCAGCATTAGTAAATAAATAAATAAATAAATAAATATATAAATAAAATATATATATATATATATATATATATATATATATATATATATATATATATATATATATATATATATATATAGTATATATCAGTAACAATTACAGCCAACAGCCTACCTGACATAATTCCTTTATTAAATGTAGCTCTATTTGTGAGATTGTGTGCCTTTTGCTGGGCTATGGGCTCTTGAGAAATACATCGCTATAAAAATTTATAGTACATACATAACTGGGTGTTCAGAAAATCATGTTTCAGACTATAGAGTGTGACATAAGGAAAAAGTGTTCCTCATAAAGAAAGGTGGCATTTTGGCATTTTATTTCAAGGTCAGTGTCATTGAAACAAATTGCACTATGACTGGCACAAAATCAACTCATCCATTTGCATGGTTTTAATCAAACAGCTTTTGTAATCTAAAGGCTTTATTGCTCCATCTAAATAAAGACCAGCTTTAATTCAAATGTAATATAGTCAGGCAAGAATTTCCAAACCTTAATATCTATTGGACTAGACAGATACCACTATATGGACAAATAGACTACGACACACTTCTCAATCATAGAATACTGTTGTTTTATTCATTTACTTTGGCACTTGTGTATAAGATCAAGCACATTTTGAATGACTATATATGTTATCTGTATACGACGGGTGTGGTTCGTGGTTAGGGTTTTGGTCTATCAATCTGAAGTTTGTGGGTTCAAATCCCAAGTCTACTACCACTAAATTGACCAGTGTGGATCCTTGAGCAAAGCACTTAACCCACATTACTCCAGGGGGCTACATCATGACTGACCCTATCTTCTGGCCCCATCAATCAAGTTGGGATACTTGCAAGCCGCTTTGGACAAAAGTACTTTTTTTGGGTAATCTTTGGAAAGGACTTAACAGAAACCTGACCTCAACCTCACTGGACAGGTGTAATGTGATGGTGTACCCATACCCTTGTCTATATAGTACACGTAGTTGCCTAATATCTTAAATGTGATTTTGTGGAGTCTGACATGCCAGAAAAAATGTTTTAAAAGTATAAATCTTTTATTTATAAGGCTATTATCAGTGGCATTTGGTATGACATTCCAATACTATAACTGTATGACTATTTTACACAGTGAAAGCAATCGGTCAGCAAAAAGTGAGTATTCCTGTTTTTCAATTACTGTATAAGCATCCAGAGGAAACCTCACTATTATATTTTCTCACAGCTTAACACTAGTTTTGAATGTATGTTTGTATTAAACACACCTGTGTTGCACTGTGGACAAAAGAGGAAATGAACAAACTGTATTTTTTATTTCTAGTCTGAGCTCTATGGAAAACCTGAGACAGACACAACTCTGATAGCTCTTACTGGAACTAGAAGAGCTATAGAAATTCTAATTCTGAATCCTGTGTGATATTTTGAATAACATGACAGATTATTACCAGCAGTCAACTTGAGTGCAAACCTAATGGAATCATTTCTCACACTGGAGTCAGCTTTCACACGTAATGTTCTCAGTCACTGTCTAAATGTGCAAAACCCCTAATGATACATTTTTTAGATGATCACTAAGTGTTTTGCTTTATCACATCTGTCTGATCTTTTCGAAATGTCGTTTGTGTGTACTTTTTATGGACATCACTCACAAGACCATGTGTCATCAGGCAGCACAGTAACATTAATCTCCATAATGAAATAAAATATGTTGAACGCTCTATATATGCTCTCAATATCAATTCTTATACGTTCAATTCTCTACCTTTAGGTCTAAATGTGGTGGTTTGTGAACATGTTATGAGCTTATTTAAAGTATCAGTAGTTGTTAATATTAAAGCATAATGTACTTTACCTAAAAAAATCTAATCATCAAATTATACCACACAGGTGAATACAACAGCCACTCTATATCAATCATATTACATATCCAAAAGTGGACAGCTATCACACCAGCACAGGCTTTTAAGGAAATTGATATTGAGCCCCCTACCTTTTCCCACTTTGACAGACTTTTTGTAAAAATGTTTCATACAATATTGTGGGAAGGTTTTTTGAAAAGCATTGTTGAGATTAATATTAAAATTTGTATTAGAGTTAATTGTCTTTAACTCTGGTGAGGATGATTATCCTCTTTAAGCTGAAAAACTTATTTTGATATAGTTTTCATATTCAATTCAACCAAGGTCTTTGACAGGTGCTTTAAAAAAATAAACTTAGTAGGACACCTCTAGCAAATTAGCTTATCATAATGTATCACAGTTTCATATATCCTTTTTGTGAAGACTTCAAAACTATTTTACATCCCCCGCAAACATAACACTGTAAGGCTGCAGTCAAGCATCTGGGCTTCTCACAGTGCACAAATTAACGTGTGTACATTTAGATGCATTTCGACTGGGAATAATTTTTTATGTGTCACAAAAAGCCAAGAAATGATTGTGTGTGTGTGTGTGTGTGTTCAAGCAGCAGAACATTGTTTTTTTCTGTCAAAGCTCAGTTGGAGAAGACAGGCATATATACACCTCCCACTTGAATTATACATGAGGGCTTATTTGACAAAGCTTTTTAGATTAGCAGAACCAGGGAACATCAAAAACACTGCTAGCAGCCCACTCAGCTGATTCAAAGCATTCCAAGCGTACTTCATGCTAAAAAACAACAGAAGGTATTTCAGTTTGAATCAGTTTTTAGGAGAGAGAGAGACAGGCATTTCCACTAAAAATATCTGACCTATCAGCACAGCATATGATTGTTAAATAAAGGTAAATGTTTTAGGGAAACAGAATAAAATTACTAAAGGGAATGTCCTGATGTTAACTATTAATGAATTCATTCACTAATTTCATTAATGAAATCATTCTTATTCATTCATTATCTTCTGCTGAATCATTCACTATGGTCGTGTGTGTGTGTGTGTGTGTGGGGGGGGGGGGGGGGAGTTCCCCATGCTCATCCAGGGGAGAATGCCTTGGGCACTTGGCAGATACACCCAGGACAGGACGCTAATCCATCACTGGACACACCCACAAACACGCACACACACACACACACCTTAAATATTCCCATAAAAACACAAATATGTGTAAAGTGTAATGTAACATTTTGCATACCACTGTTAAATTCCTTGTTTATTTGATTTCTTTAATGTAAAAAAAGTTACCATGCTCTTTACTGAGAACAATTTCTGCTTTATTTTAGCAGTTTTTTAACTTTTTACTTTGACATGCATTAACATCCACTTGTAGCAGCACAACACACACTTACACACCACCACCTGAATCATCCACCACCCTATAAAATAAATACATGGCCGGTGAGTATATATGGTGAGTATCGGTGAGTACAGGTGAGTATCATTTAAACACCTCAGTGACACTGCTGGGACAGGAATATTGCACCAACCAAATAATACCTGCTCTGTGGTTCTACTATTGGGGTCATGACAGAGAACAGAGTAAAGGAGACTAACACAATATTTATCCACCAACAGATGGACTTCACTCTGGAATTATAGAACTACAAATTCTATCTGTATTGAAAGTGGAACTGATTTATAAAGTGTTTGTGGAAGAGATGTGTTTTGAGATGTATAGCATATATAATACATTATAACCATTGAAGAGCAGAGTAAAAATAAATAAACTATAGACCACAGTCACTTTTATGGTACATTCATAAAGCCCAAATTAGACCATTGAATGGCATTTCCTTAAAATAGGTAATATCCATCCATTATCTCCCTCTTTATCCTCTAGTAGGGTCGCGGTGGGGTTCCCCATGCCCATCCAGGGGAGAACATTTCGGGCGCTGGGCAGATACACCCAGGACAGGGCGCCAATCACTCACACAGACACACTCTATATGGGGCAATTTGGAGAATTCAATAGACTTGATCCATGTTTTTGAACTGTGGGAGGAAACCCGAGAACCCGGAGGAAACCCACACGGACACGGGGAGAACATGGAAACTCCACACAGATGGGGATTCGAACCGGGAATTTCTAGTGATAATAATTCCAACGCCCTAGGTAATATCTCAGGGGGCAAAATATTAGATATAAGATGTTGTGTGCACATGTCATTTTAAAGCACTATAATACTGGCTCAGCCATACCCTTTGCCATGGATAGAAAGATTAGCAGGGTAAGTGAACATAATTTTTGTAATGTTTGTATGTTTTCTCTATGCCAGCACTAGTTTCCTTTTGGAGCTTTGGTTTCCTTTCTTCCTTGCCCCTAGCTGTAAATGTGGGCGAGAATGTGTTTGTCTGTATGCTTGCAATGGACCGGCTAACTGTCCGAATAATTTTCCTGCATTCCATCTCAGTGAGCACTGAGTCAAGCAGCAGCATCTTTCATGACCCTAATTATAACAGATGGCTTAGAAAATGAATTAAAGAATATTTCTAGAGATTACAGAAAACATCTGATTATCTGCATACAAAGCAATGTTGGAAGCAATGGAAGTAGTTTTAATGGACTTATCACCCAATACTTTTGACCTGCATGAGCACTGATGTTCTGTTTATTATCTATTGTCACTCAACCCAACAGTGATGGCGATGGTATGCTAAATACAGCCCTAAAGTATGTTGATCTTTTTCCTTACCCAAGCTGTATTAGATGAAAAATTGGGGACCAAAATTAAATAGGCTGTAATAAAATCCCCTTTTAGCCTAGGTGTAATGTGTGGGTGTCTCAGTACTTACTTTACAGCAAACTTTTTGTAGCACATAATTTATATAATATACAGCAATTCATAAAGTATTAAATTTTATTTTAAAGAAATAGTAACATGCAAAGCAAACACTGCCAGCAGCCTAAATAGAATGAATGACAGCTTTGAAGGTAGGAGCCAGACAAGGCAATAAGGGTGAGATGTGAAATGAAGTGATGCCTTTAAATGAGCAAATCTGACAGAAAAAGCAGTCAATAATTCTTTCTGCTCAAAAGCAGTGAAAACCACTGAAGGACTTGACTGCTATAGAACAAGTACTTGACAGCTTTGACAGGTCATGCCAACCTTATACCTTTCTTGAACTCATTCCCAACACACCTTGACTCATTATAGTTAAGAGCAGTCTGCACTTTTCTGACATATGGATAAAAAATCTACAAAATAACTTGGCAATCATCTGAGGAACTGCTAAATTTAGTCCTATACCAAGGTCAAACAAATGAGACAGAAAGTATTCTTTCTACATTTACATTTAGTCATTTAGCAGACGCTTTTATCCAAAGCGACTTACAAATGACAACATTACAAGTTATTTCTTTTTTATATATGAAACTTACAATGTTGACATTGCAGTCTGTAATAGAATGGAACAGAGAGTGGAATGACTGAGTGTGATGAAGCAATTTCATTAGATATTGAAAGGTATTAGAATGTTTAGGGCATTGAATTGCAGTTCTCAAATTAGCTTGTGCCAACCACACTCTGCACCTGCGGTCTCCATTTAAAACATCCAATTCAGCAGCAAAGGGCACCAACCACAGCAACAGTATGATGAAAGACCAGTTTCTCTCAACTCAATTAAAGCCCCCCTGCACTTCTGGTGTGCGGCCAACACACGTTTTCAGCCCTTTCCCCTGCCTTCATCAGCTGCCCTTTCAGTGCACATCAATTCTGTAGTCTGTTAAGCCTGTACTAACATATTCTGGTAAAAACTGTAGTAAGAAGTTAAGGGTGGGAATCTTGTATACTTAGAAGAACTACAAAATGATTTAATGTAAACTCTAAACAAAAAGGTAGGAGTGCCAACCCTAGAATGTGAATTTAAAAAATGTTTGGATAGATTTGCAGACATGTCTGTCAGTGGTGCTAAGATTTTAAGAGATTATTGTTAGCATTCTGTAATAATGTAGTCATAATGTACTAATGTACACCCTAAAACATGAATTCAAGGGCACTTATACCTTCACAATCATAACAAAATTCTGTATGGCTGAACACAGGCCATCCGTTTAAGTGGGACATCTTTTTTGGGACATTTTTGGCAGCATCGGTCTGCACTATGTAGTTTTCATTTTGGAAGAGGGCAAAACTAAAGTGGGGAGTGAAAGATACTAGATATATATCTATCCATCCATTATCTCCCGCTTTATCCTCTAGTAGGGGTGGGGTTCCCCATGCCCATCCAGGGGAGAACATTTCGGGCGCTGGGCAGATAGACCCAGGACAGGGTGCCAATCCATCGCTGGGCACACACTCACTCACACAGACACACTCTATATGGGGCAATTTGGAGAATTCAATAGACTTGATCCATGTTTTTGGACTGTGGGAGGAAACCGGAGAACCCGGAGGAAACCCACGCGGACGCAGGGAGAACATGGAAACTCCACCCAGATGGGGATTCGAACCGGGAATCCCTAGCGCTGAGAGGCGAACCTGCTAACCACTAAGCCACTGTGCCGCTATTACTAGATATATATCTTAATTGTAATTGGTTTACTCATCTGTCTTTTTCCACTGTAGCAGTCATCTTTATTGATTTACAAGCTGCCAACAAATTAAATAAGGATATATGGCAATATATGGCTGGGAAAACCCAGCTTTATGTCTAAAATGATAACTAACATGTTCAGGATAATGTGGATGGCTTAATACATTACAAAAAAAGTGCTCTAGAGATTTTTTTTAAGCTATTGTATGTGAAACAAGAATAGTTTCAATAGTTTAAGAATCACCATACTGAAGACATTCTATAAGCTATAGCAATGCGAATCTTTAGCTACACTGTAAAATAGATAATTAAGTACAGTAGTAAAAGAAATAACAAAATAAATAAAACTGTATATATAAAAACAATGGGACCTTAAAGAGCAGTAAGTATGCTCATCCATTTAATATATTCATCCTATATTTGTTTGTCTTGCATCTTTATTCAATAATGAATAAAGCACTGGAGAGAAGGTGTATGGAACATCATTAAAATTATAGTAGCTATGTAACAGGTGCAAACCTGACACAGCCTTCCACTGCTGAAGGGAAACACTGCTTTATAATGAGTGCCTTCCACACTGAAAATGAACGAGACGTAGATGCTGGCAGCCACCAGAGAATTGGCTCTGTTCGTTGTTTATTTTAAGTGGAACAGATGACAGCTTTATTTCTGGTTTCTGAGAAACTCTTATAACATGAGAGGAGGAGGGGACAATCAGAGTACACTTGCAGCAATAATATTATTTTATTATCTATAGTGCAACTAAATTGACTTGCTAAATGCTAGCAGCACTGTCCTATTCTGTGATTTCATGCCACTTTTTGCTGTATGCCTTTTACTATTGTATGTTTTCAGTTATCTGGAATTAGAACTGGAATTAGTGTGTGTGTGTGTGTGTGAGAGAGAGAGAGAGAGAGAGAGAGAGAGAGAGAGAGAGAGAGAGAGAGAGAGAGAGAGAGAGAGAGAGAGAGAGAGAGAGAGAGAGAGAGAGTGACAGAGGAAAGGAGAAGTCTTTTTCTTGTTTCAAATGAAATTAATTAATTTAATGTGCCACACCAGGGCTTAGTGATAAGTACGTTCACCTATCAGCACTGGGGCTTTAGGTTTGAAGCCTGATTTGGGTGGAGTTTCCATGTTCTACCCATGTCCACGTGTATTTAGTCCAGGTTCTCCGGTTTCCTCGCACAGTCCAAAAACATGAATTCAAGCAGTATAGCTTATTAATGAAGAAGCATTACTAGAGCTGTATTACTACTTAGAAATCTTTTTTTAATATGACATTATGTGGTTCTTAAAGTGCATGAGTTGTAAATAAATTATATGCAGTACCAGTCAAAAGTTTGAAAAGACCTTTTTGCATCACTTATTGTCCATTTGTCAGTTGATCTGGTCATTCCTGTAATAGTTCATTCATTCATTATCTCCCGCTTTATCCTCTATTAGGGTCGCGGTGGGGTTCCCCATGCCCATCCAGGGGAGAACATCTCGGGCGCTGGGCAGATAGACCCAGGACAGGGTGCCAATCCATCGCTGGGCACACACTCACTCACACAGACACACTCTATATGGGGCAATTTTTTTTTTGAGAATTTAATTGACTTGATCCATGTTTTTGGACTGTGGGAGGAAACCGGAGAACCCGGAGGAAACCCACGCAGACACGGGGAGAACATGGAAACTCCACCCAGATGGGGATTCGAACCGGGAATCCCTAGCGCTGAGAGGCGAACGTGCTAACCACTAAGCCACCGTGCCGCCCTCCTGTAATAGTCAATTTTTTATATTGGTTTAAAATGAGCCATTCACTTGTTCCTGCAGGTATGTAAAGTACATGCCAATGTGGACCAAAACACACTATATTCAAGCTTTTTGTCGCTTAGGTGCCTAGCATTATGATTGGTGAGGTACATTTTATATAATATTATTTATCATTATAATAATTTATATTTCATTCAAATTTGTAAATTCATTTACATTTGTATTTTTAATAAATATTGGTTCATGAATTATTCATGAGTGTCCCACAGTAATCAGTTGTGTTTAATGTAATATTATGTATTTTTATTCAGTGAAGCATCTATTTAAAAATATAATTTACCCATAATCCCAAATTTCTTTGCAGAATGTTTCAAGCAATTAAAATATATATAACTTAGTCAGCACCTAAAGGCTTTTGTTGTATTATTTTATAAAACCTTGCCAACCAAGAAAATCCTCTAAAATTGGGTCATTAGAGAAAATAACACACAAAAATGAAACACTGCATATAAAGTATATCATTAATGCTAAAAAAAATTGCTTTCCTGCACTTACATTACATGGAGGACAAAAGCATTGTATTGTACATGTGTATAAAATAATACAAAAGTAACATATTTTGGTCAACATCGAACTTTGAGTTTAAAGTTTCAGAAAGGTAATTTTCTGTTTTGTATGACTTTGTCCCAGTGCACAAAGCAATGTTCATTCACCATAGTAGGGTGAATGAATCACACAGATCCTTGACTTCAAGCACATCAAACACCTGTTAATACCCTAACCACCAATTAAAGCCAGGCCCTCTTATCCAACATCATTATCTGATCTGCTCTTCTAGCTGAATAAACAGACACTTTCCAAAGTCTTTTAGCAATACTTTCTAGAAGAGTGGAAGCTGTTAAATCCACAAGAGGGAACCAAATTAAAAATGGATGACATAAAAGCTCTGGGATGTGTATTGTGTAGGTGTCCCAAAACCTTTGTATATATAACGTATTTATATTTATAAGGCATAATGCTGTGTGTAACAAATTTCATCACAATCACATGTAGATTGAACACTAGTATTTTAAGTATTTATTACATAAGAAAAGTATTAGGCTTACATTACCTCAATGACATATGATGTAATATTATTATCTACCTGTGACCATCAAACACTATAACTTCTCTCTTAATGTGCAATATTATAATAGTGTTTATATAAATAAAATATAAATAAAGTGTTTATTTCATTTTTGAAGTACATAGAACTCTGTAAATCGTGCAAAAGTAACAACTGCAATTTCCCCACAGGGATTAATAAAGTATTTTGATTCTGATTTCACTTTAATTAGATTTTTCAAATGTTTGTAGATAATAGTTAATTTCCATGTTTCCCCATGTCTGTGTGAGATTTCTCCAGGTTCTCCGGTTTGCACAGTACTAAAACTTAGATTAAAGGTGAATTCACTGCTCTTATTTTGCCCCTATCTCATTTGCCTCTATATAGTGTTTGTGTTTGTGTGTGTGTGTGTGTGTCAGTGTTTGTCTGAGTAAGTGTGTGCTCAGCAATGGGCATGACCCCCCCCCAACCCTAGTAAAGAAGTAGATCATAATAAAATGAGATGAGAACAACTTTTGTGTATGATAATAAAACTGCCATGTTCTCTTCTCATGCAGGCGGCACGTTGGCTTATTGGTTAGCACGTTCACCCCTCAGCGCTAGGTATTCCCGGTTCGAATCCCTATCTGGGTGGAGTTTCCATGTTCTCCCCGTGTCCGCGTGGGTTTCCTCCGGGTTCTCCGGTTTCCTCCCACAGTCCAAAAACATGGATCAAGTCAAATGAATTCTGCAAATTGCCCCATATAGAGTTTGTGTGTGTGAGTGAGTGAGTGAGTGAGTGAGTGAGTGAGTGCCCAGCGATGGATTGGCGCCCTGTCCTGGGTCTATCTGCCTAGCGCCCGAAACGTTCTCCCCTGGATGGGCATGGGGAACCCCACCGCGACCCTACTAGAGGATGAAGCGGGAGATAATGAATGAATGAATGTTCTCATGCACTTCAATAGACAGAAGCACTATTATTTGGGATGTTTCCATTATGGATTAACATCTGAATTTCTATTTCAAAAGTAATATTTCATTAGAAGCAACATTGTATAGAAATGTTGGATATGTTGTGAAAAGTCTTTTAAGACGAGTTTCAAAACTTTGCAACTGAACAAAGACAGGTAAGATAAGGATGTAGCTCAGTGTTTTGTTTTTATTAATAGCAGCTTTATTTACTGCTATTAGCTATTAAGCTAACTGTACATACATTAGCCAACAAGTGCATGTTAAACTTTAAATAATAATACGATATTTTGCTCTTGGCATTTTGTTCATTGAGAATTTGGTGCAGTCTTTGTGGTTTCGTGATATTTCCTATATTTCCGAAAAATAAGAGTGATGAATAAAGTCCGTGTCTTTTGTCGGCTTATTTGCGAGCCGTTCTGAAGTCATTCCTGTGCTATTTAGTGCGGTAGTGAGCTCCGCGGTTTCGGACACAGCCGGATAAAAGGGCACTAATTTATTTCTCGAGGACAAACTCGACATCAGTCCTCACGCATCGGTGTAACCAAAGTCATCAATAAAGCCTCGCGGGGTAAACGCGCTATTCTTCAGTAGCTATTCCAACGAAATTATACAGTGAGTCTGTGGCTGAAGTCAACTTACATCTCGGAAGCGGTTCCAGTGTTTGATCTTGCGACTGTACTGGGAAATGGTGGACAGCCACTGCTCGTCTTCCATGAAATTGCTGCTTTTTTCCGGCGCATCTTTGGCGCTTCGCCTTCCATCTCCTTGTGCAGAAGGTCCTGACAGCATCAAGAGCAGCAGGAGAAGAGAGAGGAGTCGCGACGCTGAGCTCAACACCATGATTCCCATTCCACTGACTCTGAGGCTCTGCTCCTTCCAACAGCCACCGATGGATGCTGAGTCCTCACTGAAATGTGACCTGATTGCAGGATGCTGCTTCCTACACGTACACACACACACACACACACACACACACACACACACGGAGAGAGAGAGAGAGAGAGTCAGAACCGCACGGATCACATCACGATGCATTACAATGAATGCAGTTTGTTCCTTTTGGATTAATGGGCAAAATATATATAAAAGGATAACAAAACCTACTATTATTATCCTAATTAAAATTTCAAAACGAAATACAGCAAATGCAGTTGAAACTTTTTTTTTATGATATTCTTATAACTTTCAGCCTCTTTGACAAATATAACGTTTTTCGATTTTTTAATAAATTGTATTTTGTAAATAAGGTGGCACGGTGGCTTAGTGGTTAGCACGTTCGCCTCTCAGCACTAGGGATTCCCGGTTCGAATCCCCATCTGGGTGGAGTTTCCATGTTCTCCCCGTGTCCGCGTGGGTTTCCTCCGGGTTCTCCGGTTTCCTCCCACAGTCCAAAAACATGGATCAAGTCAATTGAGTTCTCCAAATTGCCCCATGTAGAGTGTGTGAGTGAGAGTGTGTCCAGCGATAGGTTGGCGCCCTGTCCTGGGTGTGTCTGCCCAGCACCCGAAACGTTCTCCCCTGGATGGGCATGGGGTACCCCACCGTGACCCTAATAGAGGATAAAGCGGAAGATAATGGATGAATGAATCTTTTGTAAATAAAAGAAAATAAACTTAAAATCTGATACCTCCAAACACCCGCCACAAATAAAAGTTGTAACAGGTTTAAAATAAGAACGGAAAGTTTATGAATTTTGTTTTGTTTTAATATTTTATATTCACTGAGCAAATTGACTTGTGGCCTTTCCACAGTGTTCCCCTACCTTTGCATTATAATGACTGGGATAGACCCGAGCAGACCCTGTGAATTTAGAGTTAGCAGATTAGAAAATGGTTGAATAGATGAATGAATTTAGTTTTAGTTTAAAATTGTTATAAGTTTGATTAATATTTCATTTTTATCTGTTGTTTTTGTGACTTTTTTTGTGTCAAAATGTAATTTTATTGACCAAATTCAAATGCAGGTTATGGTCAAATGCATGGTTAAATGGTTAAAAATGTAAGGTCTAAATAAACACTGACAAACATACATAAGTAAACCATGACTTGGCCTTAATCTACATTATGTGGTGTATAATTCAAACCTCATATTCCCGTGAGAACTTTCTGGTGTCCTTCTTTGCCAGTCAGGGAGTATTCATAACATTGGCTTGTGGTTATTATGATATTTATGTTCTCATGTACAAGGTTGTCAACGATTAGGTGAGTCTCTTTCAAACATGCAGAACTATGCTTCAGGCAAGAAACACAAAAATTAATACAACTGGAAAACCCAACCTTGTATATGTGTATATGGAGAGGGGTGGACGATCTATTGTACATATAAATATGACTTATATCCTTTACAGGCAACAAAAGTAGTATACTTACCATTGTACATTTACATTTACTCATTTAGCAGATGCTTTTATCTAAAGCAACTTACAAATAAGAGAACAACACAAGTCAGTTAGTTAAGGATTTGATTAGATAACATGCTACTGTCTTCCAACATGCAAAAAACAGAATTAACACATTATTACTCATCTTGTGGATCAACCCATGGCTTTGGAATTAACATCGGACATTTACTAAACAACTCTAATGGCACTAATAAATATTCAATTTGAGGTTACAGAGAGGGGATTGGTGTGATGCAGTGTGAGATATCAGACACAAAGTCTTGTGTTTAAAACTCCATAAGGTCAATCACAATGCATTTCCACATCTTTTCTAAAGTCTGCTTAAAATTTGAAAATTGTCTAAAAAGATGCCAATACATGCATATACCTTCTGTAATTAGTTTGCAATGACCAAATAATAAAAATAAATGTTTACATTGTACTCTAAAAGTTGGGTATCTGGATATACTTATCCCAAAAGGTTTCAACAACCCAGTTAAATCTTTTGTGGGAATAAATGCTCTGTTAAAAATTTGGACATTTCTCCTAAGCCACAAGTCATTCGGGTATAGATAGTAACATCACAACAACTTATTCTAACCATCCATAGGCCTGAGAGGTACCTTGTATGCACATCACCAGGATAAATACTAGAAACACAATAATGGCTGGACATGAATTGATGCAAGAAATATGTAGACATTTTTAAATAATGATTCCACATGTAATTTGGAAAACAGCTGCTGGGTGTTGTATATGTAAATGGTAGTTGCAACACAAATCTGGCTGCTCTTCCATGCTGATCATATTGTTAATGCATTCTTCTTACATTATACATCATAAGGAGCTTGTACAGTACACGTTATATTTCATTAGGTTATTTAGCAGATGCTTTTATCCAAAGTGACTGACAAGTATTCTAGTTCAATGGTTAGAAGGTCAGAACACAGGGTTGGTACAACACTCCTGGAGCAATGAGCAACCTTGCTCAAGGACCCACAGAATAAAGAAGAAGAAATAAATGTTGGATAAAACCAAAAAAGTTTTGAACCAGTACACTGTGTAGCACCTACAATCTTTGGCAGCATATCTGCTGTTTCCACTGAAACAGCTGAACACTGACTGTGGTAAATTGATTCAAGAGAGCATAGCATGACAAGACAGGGAAATAAGTGATTTAGCTGTAGCTCCACAGTGAATTGAGAGAGAAAATTATTGAAGTGTGTGAGTAGAGCAGCTAATAATAGCAGAACAGAGATTAATTATAATAATTATAATTAGAATGAAACTCTTCAAAAAAGCAAAAATAGTTTGTATTTTGTTCATTATGTGTCCAAATTAGTGTTGTAAATAGGCATATTTTCATTCCAACCTAATTCCTTCTATATGTAGGTGTCTATATGTAAGTTAATACACTGAATAAATTTATAGAAATTTATAATTCAAAATGCCTATTGAAAATGTGATGTGAAGCATCACCTAATAAGAACAAAACATACTTTACTAACCTGCTTACTTACTAATTTATATGCATCTCATTTTCTTCGTTATCTTGCTAGTTTTAAACAAAACCTCATTACGGCTCATGTAATATATTTGGATTTTACATATCTGCATATGCCCTTAACATCACTTGCTTGTTTAAATGTTTAAAGGTGAGATAACATCATATCACGAGATGTGGGCAGTTTTCCATACATTCAGCAGTTTCTAGGAAACCAAGCAAGACAGGTTTGATCAGTGTTAGGAAAATATTGTACTTAGTCGTACGTTGTACTTTTGATTTCATTCACTTACAGTTGTTCCAAGTTACTGACACATTTTCGTTATCAATAACTTGTTGCAGGAGGCAATTTTTTTAGTTCTGCAGCCTTAACAGTGACATTTAAAAATCTACACTGTACAGCACAAGTGAATGTGTGCCCAGCAATAGATTGCCACCCTGTCCTGTGTGTATTTGCACAGCGCACCTTTTCCCCTGAAGGCTCCCCCCACCCCACACACTTGGGAACCTAGTAGAGGATTAAGCGGAAGGTAATGAATGAATAAATGAATGAACATTTATTGCAGTTTATTGTTTATTAATTTATTTTCTAATCCTCTTATACTGATCAGGATTGCCTGGTTTACAGTCTATATTAGAACAGACGACAAAGAGACACACATTTAAGCTCATACTCATACACCAGTTCATGCAGTATCATGTGACTGTGAAAAGAGTCCGCAACTCCCAAAGTAAACCATTGGAGATATGAAGAGAACATGCAAACTCTAAACAGATAAAACTCACCCTTCCTTGTTAAGAGCTGTGAGTGCTAATCACTGAGCTACCATGTTCTAATAGAAGTATAATGTAATTACCATGTGCAAAAGTTATTAAAAATACAATATCTACTGGCATTATGATGAATGATTTCTACAAACCACACAAATATTACATATAAGTGCAACTATTTGTAATCACACTGGGCCCAAAATTCACTTTACACCAACATAACAGTGGCAAATGTCAAAGTAACAAATCCTTAGCGGTGTAACACAGAATAGTGCAAGCCCCCCCTCCCCATCCTTTTTAATCACAGTGGTCCGCAGTGTGGCCTATTTAAAAAAGCAGCCACCTAAGGAACTGCAAGATGTATATATTTAGGACTTTATGTTTTGACCTAGGCCTTGTTTAGCCTCTTCATGCAATAATGAACACTTTAACCTGAACTTTCAAGCTCTGTGGGACATTTTCAGCTAACTAATACATGGAATGTTTTTTGTAGATTGTTAGTTGTTGCATATAATTGAACTTTATAAATATCAGTGCTTTAAAAATACTTGAAATTTTTTTCAAACCAAACAATGATTTGTTGTTTAATTAAAAAAGAGCAGTGAAAATAGAAAGAGAGGCTGTTAGAAAGGCTGTTTAGGGATGCATCAAAATAGATAATTATTTATTTATAATAAAAAAACAAGTAGATAATGTCACACTGGTGTACAAATATTGCCAATTGTATGCTGGTATTTAGTGTAAAACTGTAGAACCAGAGGAGATGCAAAAAAATAAAAAAAATAATAAAAAAAATAAAAAAAAATAAATAAAGAGAACATTGCATGTCAGCAAGATTCACCCGTTATCATTGTTTCTTCTGCACCTTTGGGATTTAAGATTCTCTTATAGCACCTCCAGCTATAAATCATTTCTTAAATGGAACAATGTATTAGTTGAGAAGTAAGAGTACACACAGAGGCAAATAAAGGGCATTGTATTTTTCTTTGTAATAAACCATGTGCATATATACTGCAGTATGTACACAGTGCATGTGGACTCCTGTCTGCTGGTCTGTTTTTCAGGTTTATCTGTAACAAAATATATTGTAACACTGAAGTGATTAATTACACTACACATGGCCACCCACCGTAACACAAAACCTTAAACCATTCATTCATTCATTATCTTCCGCTTTATCCTTTATTAGGGTCGCGCGGGGGGGGGGGGGGGGGGGGGGGGGGTTCCCCATGCCCATCAAGGGGAGAACGTTTCGGGCGGGACAGGACAGGGCGCCAATCCATCACTGGGCACACACTCACTCAAACAGACAACTCTATATGGGGCAATTTGGAGAACTCATTTGACTTGATCCATGTTTTTGGACTGTGGGAGGAAACTGGAGAACCCGGAGGAAACCCACACAGACACGGGGAGAACATGGAAACTCCACCCAGATGGGGATTCGAACCGGGAATCCCTAGCGCTGAGAGACGAACGTGCTAACCACTAAGTCACTGTGCCGCCTAACCTTAAACCAATGAAATGCTAATACATTGGTCTGGGTGTTGGCCACTGTGGGCTCAGTTTACTTTGTAATAGTAGCATTTTAAAGTCTCAAGGCCAGTTTCAGCATAAGAATGCATCAGAATACAAAAAAAATACAGAAAATAAATAAAAGACCTGAATAGCAAGAACATAAACCCAGCCCAAGCAGCCATCTCACTTAAAACCAATGTTATTGATAAAGTGTAATCAGTTTACATAGCTTCTGCTATAAACAACTGGTTTCACATGCACAGAGATTTTCTGCAAGCACAGACAACAATGCAAGCACGAGATGTTTAATGAGGAAATAATACTTGGTACAGTCTTGACCAGTAGGAGACTCACTTGATGCTGATATGTAATTTGTGTATTGATAATTTAGATAAAGGTTCGAGAAAATATATATTTTTATACATATAATTATAGTGAAGGCTAGAGTGAACTATAAACCTTGTTCTACCACAGCTCACTAATGCCCCCCTGTGTACACTTTTGTTATTAAATTAAACATTTCTGTCACTTACACAAATCAAATATTTGTACTTTTACGTAAATAAATACCCTACATGACATCTAAACTCAATACGGTATATTGCATAAAAATTTAACGGTTCCTATAATGTTTTAAGGTGTCAGTTACATCTGAAAGAGCATTATTGGAATGATTCAAAACCAGTTTAAACATAATAATGCATAGCAAAAAACAAGTTTGAGTCCATATTGTGAGATTATTTATCCTGAAGGCAATTAAGGCAACCAGTAACTTAACAGTGCCATCAGCCAATAAATAGAAAACACTCCTGTCACTTGCTAGTATCTTGGACTTTCTAAAGCCTTTTCATTTAAAACTCTCCTTAAAGAAATGAATAATTTAATGATCCGATAAACAGTTTTATAAGGTGCAAAATAAAAATGTTTACTTTTAGATCAATGATTTAGATAATGGTAATTGCCATGGTAAGTTCATCTGATATCAGTAATTCATCAATTTGAATTCATCTGATTAGGTTTTATAACTATTTAGAGTTAATGCAAAATGACACCAAGCAAATTAAAGCAGAAAAGGAAAGCAGTATGGTCAAAGGAAGCAGTGGAAGATCACTATTCATCTCTCTCTATTGGCTTCTTCTAACTGCCCGTATTCAGTACAAAGCACTGACTCTGTCCTGCAGGACAATCTCTGGATCTGCCACCTCTTACCTTAACACTCTTTTTATATATTTTTAAGCTACACTCTCTGTCATTCACTGTGTTCTAGTAATGAATGACACCTGGTGCTGTAACCTCACCATGGTGCAAACTCTCACTGCATATTGTTCACCACTGCTAAATGGTGGAATGATCTTCTCAACTCAACGACATTTAGCATGTAAAAAAACCTCAAAACATATATATTCAAGAAGTACTAGATAATAATAATAATAATAATTAACAGACTATGGTAAATATAGGCATTAATGCCTGATCTGATAATGATCAGGTTTGATTATAATACAGTGTAGCTGGATTTTCCCTAACTACTGACTTGTGTTGTTGTCTCATTTGTAAGTCAATTTGGATAAAAAAAAAAGTCAACTAGATGACTAAATGTAAATGTAAGATCTGGAACTATTCTAAAGCTCATTGTGCAGAGAAAGACCCAGGACATGTCACTAGTCCACTGCAGGGCAAATACATTGACAAACATAAATTCACACACCTAGGGCCAATTTAATATCTCTGCTTCACATGATTACACATGAGTGGAAATTCAAGCAGACACGATGGGTACAGATTAGATCCTGTCCTTCTGATAGGGAACTGAACTACAGAGCCAAATGTTGTCATCTATATCAAAACACATCCTGCACGTCACAAATTTTTTATAAACTCAGACATTTTTTTCCTTTGCAAAAAAAGGTTCAAATAAAGGCAAGACATCCAAGTGTCAATATTTTAATTTCTCTCCTTGGAAAGCTTTCCACAAAAATCCACAGCTGTCACATCATTTCATATCTTTTTACCAAAGTAAAGCTAACATTAAGTTAGGGTGAAGTTAAAGAATGAAGGTGAAGAATTGTGTCTTTAGTTTGTGCCATTATTTTACACACCCAGACTGCTCTTTCCCACAAATACAAAATATTAAAAGTATATTATATTTGACAAACAATTCACTGGAGCATGAAGGGTTGACCTCTTTGCAGTTTCCTGTATCTTGGCTTGGAATGTTTGGTTAGCGACAGTACTTTTAACTACTTAAAAGGTTAGTCGAGAAATAAACTTACCACTTATTTTATGAGAAAACTGATGGAATATGTAGAACCTTTTTTCTAACAGTCCCAAATTCACAGCTTTATATTGTTAGCTTTTAAAAAGCACATCTGTGCCAAATTCTCTGAGTTACCATATCAACTGGTTGTGAAATCTATAAGGAAATCCTATAACCGGTGTCAAGCGACTTTGTCAGTACAAAATAATAACAAAGCACTAGATACTCTCAGTAAAATACTCTCAGCACTGGGGATCCAGGTTTGAATCTCTATCTAGGTGGAGTTTCCATGTTCTCCCTGAGTCTGTGTGGATTTTCTATGGGTTCACTGGTTTCCTCCCACAGTTCAAAAACACGGATTCAAGGTGAATTGGCTGCTCTAAATATAGTGTGTTAAGTGATGGATTGGAGGTCTGTTCTGGGTGTATCTGCCCCAGTGCTTGAAACGTTCTCTCCTGGATGGGCATGGGTCCCCGCGACACTAGTGGAGGATTAAGCGGTCAAGATGTTAAGCTAAGGGGAGCTCAATGCATATAAACTATTGAATAATAGGGTCTCTGGAAAGAAGCAATTAGACCTTGGAGATTAGTTTTGAGTCAGGGTTACTGTTTCACCTTTGATTAACTCAAATTATGTTAATTAGACTGAAAGAATTTTCCAAAGCCTTGATATAATTTTCTAAATTTTCTGTATGAACAGTAATTGTGACATTTGTGATTAGAATCTAAAAAACATTGATTTACTGGTATATTGCTGTTATATGTCACAAATAAGTGCATTTTAAGGTGATTCTTTTCTCATAAAAAAATGTGTCATACTGTATCTGGAAAGTCTTTCTGTGACAAATATTTCTTGTAAATGATTCAGGGTGCATGCTGGAACAGGTTAGTGCTTTCCTCAAACTGTTGGAATTATATTTTCGTAATTAATAAATGACCAAACTTTGACACTCAAAAGTGTATATAATATATATTATATAGCATATTTGTGTTACTACTACACAAGCTATACATGTTTACTTTATAATAATTAGGCCAAACTCACAAAAGCAATAAGGAAATGTATATCGACAGTCCAAGCATCACCACATATAAGCTCTTGTTCGTTTACAAAGATTGTTACAAAGAAAGTTTTATAGTTATTTGGCCAGAACCCAAGACATGACTGATATCCAAACTGTGTATGCTAAATTAGTTCCATGTGGTCTAGAAACTTTTTCTTTTTTTAACATTTCGATGGGGCGGCATGGTGGCTTACTGGTTGGTACGTTCGCCTCTCAGCACTAGGGATTCCCCGTTCGAATCCCCATCTGGGTGGAGTTTCCATGTTCTCCCCGTGTCTACGTGGGTTTCCTCCGGGTTCCTCCCACAGTCCAAAAACATGGAACAAGTCAATTGAATTCTCCAAATTGCTCCATATAGAGTGTGTATGCATGCATGTCTTTGTGAGTGAGTGTGTGCCCAGTGATAGGTTGGCACCCTGTCCTGGGTCTATCTGCCCAGTGCCCGAAACGTTCTCCCCTGGATGGGCATGGGGAACCCCACCGCGACCCTAATAGAGGATAAAGCGGAAGATAATGAATGAATGAATGAACATTTCGATGCTTTTTGTTTAATGTAAGATGTTGTGAGAAACGCATGGCGACATGATGAAGTTAATGAGTTAATCTAACGCCTCGTTAACAGCAGGGACTTAAATAGTAGAGTGTTAGTTCCTGTTTATCGTGTGAGGAGAACAGTTGTTTTCGGCTGAAGACTAACGGCAGCGTTCTCACACCACACGAGCCAATCAGCTGACAGCGCACGTACCCCGCGTTCCTCTCTATACGAACTGAGAGAGAGAGAGAGAGAGAGAGAGTGTGTAAGAGGAGTCGTTTCGTTTGACCTCGAGTCTCCCCCTCACCAAATTCTTCCTAAACGCCTAAAATGGCACGTCGGCATTTCAGCCCGTTTTGTTTTACACTTTGAAACGTGTGCCTTTAAAACTCTGAAACATGGTTGTAAGACTTCACGTGAGGTTTAGACAAATTGACCAAACATGTATAAAACACCCAGAACAAACATTATACTGGAACAAAATAGGCCTGATTAATATTAAGGAACATTAAAATCTTGAAATAAATAAGCTGCGTCATTCTAAAACTTATATTACACTTTATATAAATTGACTTCTTTGTCTGATTCTCGTTTGTGTTTAGAGATTGCTTTGTAATTTATCCTAACCTGTTATTGAATTGTATTACTTTAGTGTTTTATTTAATTTCTCTTATATATGTTTATAACTTTTAAGCACTTTTGGTCAGCTTCTTCTACATTAAAATGTGCTTTATAAATAAATTATATTGAATTTAATTGAATATACCTCAGTAATTATGCAAACCACATAAAGAACAACAAATTTGAAAATAACCCCTTCCACTTGTAGTTTACTTTTCATTTCTTATAAAAAAAAATAGATACTTTGGTTATTAAGTTTCTGGTTACATTTTCATGCAACTATTTACTCAATTCTTTTGAAATGATGATGATTTGGTGTTATCTGAGTTTTTTTCAGCTAATGATTTAGAAACTGAGCATCAGGGCAGTAAAGTTTAAGTGTAAAACAGAGAAGTAGTAGAAAAAACAGATACGGACATGACTTCTTTTGTTTGAAGCAATTGTTGGTCACTTGGTCGTCAACTAAAACTGCAAGTTAAATCTGAGTTAAGTACATAGCTGAATGGGTTGTTTTTCGTTTCATACACAACATTTCTGTGGAAACTTTGTGCTGTGTTGGATTTTTAAGCCTAATTGCCTTGTTGTACACAGATTGAGTCTCTTCGAACAAACTGAAATACCAAGACAGCTTAGAAAAACACATTGTAGTCAGGAACAACTGGGCCTATTATTTTTGTCATTTAATGGTGTCCAAAATAAAAATACTCACACCTTTGTTGCTAACATGAAGTGTGACTGCAATTGAGCCACTCTTGGTCACACTTTTTTTAATTTTGGTTTGGGAAGCAAGTTTACATACAATGACATTTAACTGGGAAGAAAATGGCTGGCCATGTTCTAGTTTTCTGGTTTCTGTTGTTTTCTCAGATATGTAAATCTGTCTATAAGTTGACCAGGCAGCAAACGCTCTAGTTCTGATTTAAACTTTTGGCTTCATTTCGCATGTGAAGCAACAACTTAGAACACATTCTCATCACTTTAACAAACTTATCGTGAGATTTCTGCCATGAATCAACAATTGGGAGTCTTGTGGGTGAGGGGCTTGTAAACTAGTCAGCAACGAGGAGATCGCCAAAGTCGTTTGGAAACGGGATAAAACGTTAGAAACGTGCCGCGAAATCCGATTGGTTAAACACGGCTAAGGGGAGGAGCTTACAGTCGTACCATATAAATAGGTGAGGGGCGCGTCCCGCGGACTCTGTGCATCGGGGTCTGTTCTGAAGGCCGGGTCCAGCTTAGCAGAAGGAATCCACACATTTCCGTACAATGGAGTACTCATCATCAAAGCGACTGTCCTGGGGAAAAATGGTGCAGAAACTACGCGATTTAAACAACGTCGAAGATCATAAAATAATAAGCAAGAGAGATTCAGGTAAACCATCCTTATTTTATCTTCATAGTAAATAATAAAGTTGAACGATTTTAATTTTAAGCGTTTTTTTCAATAACACACAACACCATTCATGGTTTACGGTCTTAAAACAGCTTTGAATATAATTGAATGACGGTGATTATAAGTTAATAGTAAGTTTATTTATAAAACTTACAGAAACTGCATTCTGCAAGTAATCTGCTTAATGACAGACCATATTCGATTTTTAAGACAATTTTAAAAAATTTAATTAAGAAATTTCATTCATTCATTATCACCCGCTTCATCCTCTATTATCGCGGTGGGGTTCCCCATGCCCATCCAGGGGAGAACGTCTCGGGCGCTGGGCAGATACACCCAGGACAGGGCGCCAATCCATCGCTGGGCACACACTCACTCATTCAAACACACTCTATATGGGGCAATTTGGAGAACTCCATTAACTTGATCCATGTTTTTGGACTGTGGGAGGAAACCGGAGAACCCGGAGGAAACCCACGCGGACACGGGGAGAACATGGAAACTCCACCCAGATGGGGATTCGAACCGGGAATCCCTAGCGCTGAGAGGCGAACGTGCTAACAACTATGCCACCGTGCCGCCCTAATGAAAAAATTATGAGACAAAAATTCAAATGACTTAGTATGAATACTGACATTAACAAGGTGTAGTATAAAAACCACACTGTCCCTTGTAATAGTCATTTCAAATGGAGCATTATATTCATCAACATGATCTGTATATTTTGTGCTTTTTGTTTTTCTGTGACTGAAATGACAAAACTAACTTTAATTTATGCTGTTTTTAGGATGTTTAGCAGTGGTTGCACTGGATGATGACCCATTTGAGGAGGCACTGTGTGCAGAGACTATAACCCATGTGTCCAATATGCTAAGTGACTGTAGCACTGAACTCAGCTGCAACAAACTGATTGTTCCCCATGTTCTGCTGGAGCGAATTGGCCAAGAACTACTGCACCTGGCTGCGACCGAACCCTGTGGACTGCGAGGTGCGATCATCGATGTGTGCATAGACAACTGCAAGAAACACCACAGCGTGGGACAGATATCTGTAGATCCAGATACTGTACCAACTTTTCATCTTACATTCTTACTGCGGCTAGATCTCGGGGGACTGTGGCCTAAGTTTACTAGTAGACTCAGTAACACCAATAAATTAAGCCTGGGCTTTACGGTCATAAAAAGAAAACTGTATAGCTCTGAAGAAATACACATTGAAGAAATATGACATGCACTTAAAAAAAAATCTAACAAGAGTTACCTCTGGCAAACTCTTGAAATGCATTCTTCACGTTGAAGAGAATGTTAATCGTGTGGGTTATACCACGCACTTTAAACACTTTATATGAAATATATTTTTTACATGGTCTATGGACAAGTTAGCTGAATAATATATTGAAACTACCTCAGAAGGACATCACTGTCCATTTTGCATTTATAAACTTTTACCAATCAGTCATTACTTAAACTTGAATATCAGCATGAAATTACTATCCATTAGACATTGTTTACAAACATACTTTTTTTTTCTTTTTTTTTTAACAAATGTACTTTGTTTTCTGACATATAAGTTGCTTTGGATAAAAGCATCTGATAAATGACAATGTAAATGTCTTATGTAACTTTGTTACTGCTGATGAACCAAGAAAACAGTCATTAAAAGAAATGATAAACTATTATTGTAGTTTTATTTTTGGTCTGAAACACTTTATCAGAAAAAGCTAATAATTTGAGGAAGGGTGACCAGGGTATAAAAGGTTTTTTTTCATTGTATAAAAAAAAGATTAAAATGTGTTGACAGGAAAATAACAGGATTAGAAATCCTAGATCACAGCAGGGGTTCATATTAACACTCAAACAGACCTGTGACATGGTTTTGTTAAAACGTTCTTTTAAGGGATTATTTTATTTATTTTACTAAGAAGGTTCTTTTTCTGTGTCCCTTTCTTACCAGAGTAAGCACCCGATTAGGCCTCAGTGCTATTTGTATCTTTAAATTTAGATTTGACAGAATTAACTTTTTTCCCCTCTTTCCACAAAGTAATACATATACATCTCCTGAAAGGGAACACTAAAATAATTGTTGACAATTATTTCTTTCCTATTTATTATCCCTAATAAAATATGGATAGTGTAGTTGAAATAAAATCAAGGACCACCAATCTGGCCTTTGTTAAAAACTCACATTTTTGTGTCATAATAAAACCACCCAGAGCTCAGTGATTTCGGTTTTAATAAATAGAGATCGGTGTCTTCATTAATCTCAAATGCATAATTAAAAAAAATCTGAACAGGCAAATCTAAAGTGAACAATTAAATAACAAAATGGCGACAACTTAAAAACCGAAGATCCAAGTTCTTGCTGTCCAAAATACAGGTCCAATCAAACAACCTTAAAACCTTGCTTGCTTCACATTTGCCAAGTCTGTGTGGTACTAAAAAAAAAAGGATAAAACGGGTGTGCAAGGCTTACTGGAAATACGAGCATCAACTCAGCAGCAACAATCTTCCATTCAGAATACAGATATTTGTTCTTTCACATTCATAAAACATCACTAATTCTTTTTGGACAATTATGCTAACCCCACCTGTGAAACAATAGTTAGCTTCACCTGATGATTTAGCCATGGTCATAGAGCAAAAAAAAGTTGGCCATTGCAATAGTATTTGCTTTTGCTCTTCTTGAACTGATGCAGTTTCCCCCACTCTACTCTTGGTGAATGTTTAAGAACAGCAGAACAGCTTGGTCAATAAATTCCACTATTGGTCCTTCCTAAACATAAAAGCAAATGGAATCAGAGAAATGATACATGTTGGAAAGCACTTTTAAACATTTGAATATGTTTTATTTGTCTTTTATTTTTTGGAACATGAACTGGGGAAAAACATAGGCTATATAATATTTAAAATACACATTTTAATTTGCACAGTGCTCGTATTTATTTTCAGGTTGGTCATTTAAATATAGTGTTTCATTAGAATGGTAAGTCAAATGTGTTGGAGAAAAGTGACAAAATATTTGGAACACAACAATGAAACATTTTACAGTTATTTTGTAAAATAAGAATTATTCTATTAAACTGTTTTGAGTCTTGTGTCTACTGCTGCCAAATATAAATAATAAAAATAAATAAAAATTTGAGAAATTGTTCTCATTTGTAAGTTGTTTTGAATAAGAGTCTGTTAAATGACATTTAATGAAATGTAATATACCAATATAGACTAAATACAAATATTCCAATTGAACATAACTGTATATTATTAATAACTACACCACAGATATTTTCTACTCAAGAAGAATACAGATTTTTCTAATAAAATAGAACAGCCTTTTTATACCTAAGCTGCATCACTGTAATGATCTATTGCCAAGTAACAACTAGTTTTATGAACAAAAACTCGTCCTATGCTATAGGGGCTACTCTGTATACATATAAAAGATACAACAGTTAATACAGACCAAGAAATTTAGTTGGACAAGTACAACTGATATCACAGTTTTTAATAAACGTATCACTATACAAGTGTTAAAGTCACAACAAAAGACTGTGTGATCTGCCTTTTTTTTTGCACCATTTCTTACAATTAAATATTATGATTAATTGCAGATATAAAGAATAATTTTTGAAACAATTATATTAGTTTCAATACTTCCTTTTTTTGGATTTAATAATGGACATAGTCACCACATAGCATGACTTAACCTCTGCTCCCATCACAGTGTGTGCATGTTTGTGGCTGCAATGAGGACTCCAGGTGCTGAATGAACTAAATATTATACAGCCCCATGATTACCCAGTGTGCTGATCATGTGCATTTGTCAAAGTTTGAGTGTAAACATTAAGGACAAAAACTGAATATCTGGATCATAAATTCCCAGAGAAATGAACTCCCTGTGCAAGCCTGAATGTAAAGCAGCCAAAGAAGATATAGCTTAAATGTTGACAATGTCACACCACAAAATAACATTTAAAAAATATAAAATATTTTTAAATCACAGCAAACTTCCAATGAATGTAGTATGCTTTTTTCTGTTGATGTAATGCTATACAACAGGCCAGACAATGTTTTAAAAAACAAACAACTGTATATCTTTTTGGCAAATAAAATAATAATAATAAGTAAGTATTTATATACTTACTTGATTTTTAGTGTCCATGTAGAAGTACTTGAATGTCTGAAAGCTTTGTGCAACTTGGTGTACCCATTTTTTGTGCTCTTTGGTACAGGTCAGAGTCTCCAAAATAACGGGCGCGATAAAGAAGGCCTTCCTCTGTGAATTAAACAAAAACAGTTTTAGCCCTGCACTTGGATCAAAAGAGAGAGAACTCAGTGAGAAGACCTAAGTATACAAAATGGCAAACACACGTGATATGATATGAGATATGAGCAGCTTAAGTTTGTGGTTGCTGATGTCTGATGATGCTCCTGATGAGACTTCCTGGCCGAGGGCAGGCCAGTCAAGCACAATCACCCTCTGTTTACAGAAGCCATGATAATGTAAATCATGCAAAATGAGGACCGAGATCAAAACCACTTAAAAGTTAGATTTTTCCGAAAATTTTGTATTTGTTTGTGCCTTTGGCCTTCAAAGTACACGGGGGGGAAGCACAGGTCCTTTCTATGTGGGGTCTGCTACTACTTGACATGCCTCTGTGGGTTTAATTTTCTTTTAAATAGACATTAAAATGTAGAAGAGAAGAAAGAAATTGTTATGTAATTTTAACTCACTCTGTTGCTTTTCTTTCCAGCAGTTATTTCGAAGGTTTGAAATATAATCATCCTCTACACTGTCTTCAATATGCTTTAGATTTATTCCATTATACTCTGCTGAGAAGTGGTCACCCACATAGTAAGGCACCTTCAGGTTAGTCGTTTGTCTCCTGTTTGTGAGGCCTGAAGATCTGCAAAATGGAAACAAATTAGCAATGTAAGATTGAATACTTGTACAGCTTTAAAACATTCCAAAAGTATAAAGTATGACATAATAGAAATTTAGAGCCTGTTACCCTAACTGTGACTAGCTCACTTCAGCATCAGTAAAATCTTAATAGAATAGAAACTTACGGTCTGTGGCTGAGGCTGTAGGGAGGGCTAGAAACCATCAGCTGGCTGAGAGCTGAAACTATTATGAGAATGAAGATGGGCATTAGCTGAACGAGCAGAGCAAAGCTTCCCTATAAAAAAAAATCAAATATAGACAAGGTCATTAGATGGAAAATCAATTAAAAAACTGTTACTTGTATTTATTTATATATTTATTGTATATAAAGCATTTTCGATTAACTGCCACTTGCATCTCTTTGCTGTTCCCTTCGTTCATGCCTCTGGTTATGTCCAAATCTCATCCTACCATTGCTATAAACGTGGACATTACCTAGAAGAAATGGAAAAAAAACAAAGCTGTAAATTCCATACATTATTTACTAATGCAGGCAGTACACTGTTGCAGTTGGTTAAAATGTTCGTTTTATGTCTGCCTTGGTCTTCTCCCACAGTCCAGAAACATGGTGAGTTGACTGAACATATTAATTTGCCCCCAAATGTGAAAGTGTTTATATGTATTCCCACTGTAAGCGACTGGCAAACTGACAAAGGTGTTGCATCTCCTTTCTCTCACAGATCACCAAGACCACCACCCTCTTTGTTTTAAACATGAATTGAAACAAACAATTTTTAAACACCATTCTTACATCAGTATAATGTATAGAATATATGTTTGACATGACTAATTAAAAATTCTACAAACTTTAAACACTGACTGTATTTTGGTGCAGTAATGGCAACTTCACTCCTGTTTTAAAGCAAAACAGTTGTTCCTCCTTTAAAGGATCATTAACATGAAATGTAAATGTACTTCCTTTGTGCAGGCCACTATACTACCGAGCCAAAGAAATTTCCCAACCAAAAAAAAATGCAGCTTTTATTGGTTTTAAAAACAGATCACTGGTCATGATATTAGTAAGCCTTAGGAAAATGCGGTCTCAAGACCAGGGACATAATTTGCAAATTATTATTTATTTGCAATGCTGTGTTGGGAGAAAATACTGAAAACAGAAAATTAATTAACATTACCTGATTGGATGCAAAGATAAAATGTGAAAAGACAAACATTTATTTATCTTATTTCTCACTGGGCAAGTAAACATTCTAGACAGGTTGCCAGTCCATTGCAGAACAGACATACAAACCCACCCTCACAACACAGACATACTTACAAAAAACAGACTTTTTTTTTTTACTGAAGGATGAAACTGAAACACTCAAAGAAAACCAACACTGATGTGTAAAAAAAACATACAAACTCCCTGGAAATCAAAACTAGGAACCTTATGTTGTGAGCATATAGAACTACAATTTAAGACACAGTATGAGTCCATTAGACTTATCAGCACCCCTAAACCAAAAAAGGTTAAAAAGCCTTGCTCAAGGGCCCACATTGGTAACCTTGGTCTTGATCCATAAACATCAGATTGAACACCACCACCAACAGTACATCTACTCACACTGGATTCTCATAACACTGATTAAAAACACCTGGTTCTTATTTTACCCTTTAATTACCTGCTAATCCTAAAGATTTACAAACACAGAAAGGTGAGTGAGAAATATTGGCACATTTTCATATAAATGACAGATTCCATTACATTAGTCTTATTTATTTGCTTTTCTTTACCTACATTTTAGGCATATTTCAATTTTTATGGTTAGGTTATACTGTATTTGGGGAGTAATAAAAACATTCTGTATATATCTATATACACTATACAGTGTATATATATATATATATATATATATATATATATATATATATATATATATATATATATATATATATATATATATACACACACACACACACACACACACACACACATAATACATGATTTAGACAGCACGGTGGCTTGGTGTTTACCACATTTGCCTCTCAGTGCTAGAGATTCCCAGTTCGAATCCCAATCAGAGTTTCCATGTTCTCCCTGTGTCCGTGTGGGTTTCCTCCGGGTTCATAACATAGTTTTAAGGTTAATTGAATTCTCCAAAATTGCCCCATATAGTGCATCTGTGTGAGTGAGCGTGTGCCCAGCGATAGATTGCCGCCCTGTCCTGGGTGTATACGCCCAGTGCCTGAAACATTCTCCCCTGGATGGGCATAAGGATAAAGCAGAAGATAATGGATGGATGGATACATGACTTGGGTTACTTACTGGTTGGAAATCCACCTCCAAAGAACATGTTAAAAAGATCCTCTGGTGAAATATCGGCCTCAAAATTCCGATGAGAATGTCCATGTCGTGACTGAGATACTTTCTCTTCACCATAAAGATCATACTGCTTCCTTTTTTCAGCATTACTAAGAATGGCATAAGCATTTCCTATGGCTACAGAGTAAAAGTAAAGTTAAAGTAATTGGAATGTAGAAATTTCTTGGTTATTATTAACAAAATTTTAAATGATTCAAAGTCCTTACCTTTAAATGCCTCTGTAGCACCAGGAGCATGGTTTTTGTCTGGATGAAATTTTAATGCTAGTTTTCTGTAAGCTTTTTTCAGTTCATCTTCTGAAGCATCCTTGTTGACACCAAGAATTTCATAATAGTCTTTGCATTTTTTAATCCTAAAAGCATGATGAATAAAGAAACAAATAAAATACCATTTTTACTACACATTTTACAAATCTATTGATGCAGTTCTTGAACAATGTCCCATATAAAAGATCATATCACCGTTTAACTGCATCCATCTGCTCTGCTGTGTATGGTTTAGCGCCATCTGTGGCACTGTCACCAGGTAAATGCTCTACAGGTTTGGTGGTACGTTGTCTAATGCCTTCATTCTCTCCACAGTTATTATTACCGCTGTATGCATTTCCATTTTCTGCTATAGACTCCAAAAGACCTAGGATAACAAGTAAAAATAAGCCTATGCCACAGTTATACATAAAAGTTTATGAACAAGAATAAAATCTATATTTCAGTCCATACAGGAATTGCACTTAAAATGAAGAAGGTCAATCTAGTCTTAGTTTAGTTCTTAGTTTATCCATCTGTCCTTCAGAGTTCCATAATTGTGCTGGATTATTTATAGAAGGATGTTGACTTTTACTCTATAAAAATGTAAATTCACAATGTTTGATATAACCATGGTGTTTTATATCAGTTACACCAAGTTCCAGAGTAACACAAACTATAACAATGTACCAGTTGTCCCAAGGATGTAAAGATTGTTTTATGTAAACATAATAATTAATTTAACAAAAGCACTTCATCAGATCTTATAAACTGTACATGTCAGTAAAATAAGGAAAATAGGAATTACTGGCATAAGCATGTATGGATGATGATTAACTAATTAGAAACCAAGTCACAAAATCTTTGTACAGTTACTGTAAGTACTCTCTGTTCTACATGTTAAGCAAGATGCCAGAAGTTCATGCAGTGCTCATTGATGTACCACTTTCACACGTTTTTCAATGATAAAGAAAACACAAAGTAGGTATCATTTGAATGGAGATACATAATCAGCACTACACTGACATTTTATCATGATGTTGGTTATTTATATTTATGGCTATCTGTCTCTCTAATTATACTTCGCATCATCATAGTTGTTATATCAGTTACTTTGTTATATTACTTTTAGTAATAACAAACCACCTATCACTCTGTGTAACTGCTACACATAATATACTGTTTTAAGTCTGCTACACCACTTTCTCCTACAAAAATACAGATCTTCACTTGATGGTAAAAAGCTGAGCCACAAATAATAAACAAAAAGACATTTTAGAAAAATACTGACCAAACAACAAATCAGACAAAGCAGCTAGTAAATGTGTCATGAAGCACAATGGCACTGGCTATATAAAAGAGCCATAAAACATTATCTACTAAATTCAATATTTAAATGGTAAATAGACCTGTTTATTGGTTTTATAATCTAGGTAAAGCCAGCCATGGGGTGCCAAATTAACATAAGGTCACACAGCAGTCAACTTTAGCATTCCCTAAAACAGACTCATATAAACATATATTCATAAAATTCTCACCTGCCTTAGAACTACAAACATTCATAAACATTGCCTTGGGTTTGGAAACAAATAACTGTTCCCAGTTATTTTCTGGCTAAACAGCTATATGGTATGAACATTTTTAAGGTTCCCCTTAAAAAGGGATGAGTTTCAAAAATGTTTATAGTTTTAAACCAGTGTCTTATGTAAAAGTAGGATTTTCTCACACCTCTTCTTAAAAGTCAGTTAGAGATTTGTTTTCTATAGGTTCTGTGGTATTAAACCTGTATGTTGTAACCATATAATGGTGATGAGTGTGGTAACTCAGTGGTTTGGGTGTTGGGCTATCAATTAGAAGGTTGTGGGTTCAAATCCCAGGTCCACTGAAGTTACCAGTGTGGGTCCTTGAGCAAGAACCTTATTCCTCATTGCTCCAGAGATGTTGTGATTAACCCTGTGCTCACCTTGTAAGTCACTTTGGATAAAAGCATCTGCTAAATGACCAAATGCAAATGCAGGTTGTGGGTTTAAATCCCAGTTACACTTAAGTTACCAGTGTGGCAGCTCCTTGAGCAAGACCTTTACATTTACATTTGTTAATTTAGCAGACGCTTTTATCCAAAGCGACTTACAAGGTGGGAACAGGGTTAAACACAACAACCCTGGAGCAATGAGGGTCTTGCTCAAGGACCCACATTGGTAACTTCAGGGGACCTGGGATTTGAACCCCCAACCTTCAGATTGATAGCCCAACGTCCTGACCACTGAGCTACCACTCCCCCTTTAACCCTCATTGCTCTGCGATGGTGCTGCATCGAGCCTATGTTCTAACCAAGTTGGAATAATTGTAAGTCACTTTGGATAAAAGCATCTGCTAAATGACCAAATGCAAACGCAGGTTGTGGGTTTAAATCCCAGTTACACTAAAGTTACCAGTGTGGCAGCTCCTTGAGCAAGACCTTTAACCCTCATTGCTCTGCGATGGTGCTGCATCGAGCCTGTGTTCTAACCAAGTTGGAATACTTGTAAGTCGCTTTGGGTAAAAGTGTCTACTAATGACCAAATGTAAATGTAAATACAAAACACACCTCAAACAGAAAAGAGTAAGACCAAGGCACACGGTTTAATAAAAACCGATCTGTGTAATTAGATTGAAATTGTACAAAGGAATCGGTAGCAAATCTGTATTTTCTTAAACTTAAGCTTTTTTCGGTTTGCTTAGTGAATAAGTAACCGCTTCCCTGTAACTCTCGTCATCTCATGGTGACAAGGTCAATTGGGGACTGGGACATTAAACGCAATAAAATGCAGAATACGTGTGCATGAGGGAGAAGTCTACAGAGGATCGTGTCTACATTAACAACAAACCTTATTTAGTACACACTGTTAGCCGTTGGCGCTAGCTAGCTTAACTATGCGTTCTACGCCGAGAATTGTGAGCACCTACGCTGCGCTTTCTCGGTGGGAAAAAGCTTTTGGGCCTTCTCCAGAAACCTGCGAGCCCGGTCCAGCTGGCTGTCTCTAATGGCAGACAGAGAAATCTCGATGCAGCGCTCCGCTTCGTCCCTGTTTGATTCCATTACGCCAGCGGAACTCCACTACCTGCCAGGCGCCGCGTGATGACATCACTGAGCGTGGTGTGTGTGTGTGTGTGTGTGTGTGTGTGTGTGTGTGTGTGTGTGTGTGTTAGGTTGACCAGATGTCCCACTTTGTGCGGGACATTCCCGCAATTTCGTTACTTTTCAGGCGTCCCGCAAATTGAGTCGTTGTCCCGCATTGTTATTGAAAGTCAGACTGCAGTTTAGAAACGCGTGTTTTATAATCTGCCATTGGATGGCTGTATTGTCTGTTATCGGGTGGGAAGGCGGGCTGTTTTAATGTCAACCAATCGGGAACGCGGACGCATGTTAAGGGCGCGCCCACCAACACAAATTATGCAAATGAGGTCAGAACAGCAGCGGCATGCAGCACGAGATCTGAAGGAATACATGACATGTTGCTCAAAAGGAGGTTTCCCAGTCTAAAATCCAAACAAGATTCAAACTTATTTTCATTTCTGAAACACCGTGGAATAGTGTGAAAATTCCCTGCTTACTATGTTTTATTACGTTAGAGAAAGGTGCATTTAAATAAGATATATAAGTTATATACATACATCTACTGTTTGGAGAAATACAGGAAAGTAGTCATACCCTTTACCACAATAAAGAACTGTTATGTTTAATTGTATACACACACACACACACACACTCATATATTCATTCATTCATTATCTCCCGCTTTATCCTCTAGTAGGGTCGAGGTGGGGTTCCCCATGCCCATCCAGGGGAGAACGTCTCGGGCGCTGGGCAGATACACCCAGGACAGGGCGCCAATCCATCGCTAGGCACACACTCACTCACTCAAACACACTCTATATGGGGCAATTTTGAGAATTCAATTGACTTGATCCATGTTTTTGGACTGTGGGAGGAAACCGGAGAACCCGGAGGAAACCCACGCAGACACGGGGAGAACATGGAAACTCCACCCAGATGGGGATTCGAACCGGGAATCCCTAGTGCTGAGAGGCAAACATGCTAACCAGTAAGCCACCTTGCCGCCCCATCGAAATGTTAAAAAAAGAAAAAGTTTCTAGACCACATGGAACTAATTTAGCATACGCAGTTTGGATATCAGTCATGTCTTGGGTTCTGGCCAAATAACTATAAAACTTTCTTTGTAACAATCTTTGTAAACGAACAAGAGCTTATACGTGGTGATGCTTGGACTGTCGATATACATTTCCTTATTGCTTTTGTGAGTTTGGCCTAATTATTATTATATAAGTAAACATGTATAGCTTGTGTAGTAGTAACACAGATATGCTATATAATACCGGAGGAGGAAACCCACACACACACGGGACACGGGGAGAACATGGAAACTCCACCCACTAAGCCACCGTGCCATTATACATATATTAGACTATGTCCAACACATCAGTTCTAATAAATGACGGATAAAGCTGAAAAGTTTTGAATAAACGAACCTGAGCTTCGGCAGAAAAGCATGAATCCGTTTTACGAGTCCGTCGCAGATGAGCGTTTTAACACGGCTTTGTTTGAAATGCCGTAACTTTGCGACAGTTTGCGCCTTCATAAAAATTCTGACGGTTTCTGAAAGCTGAGAATCTGCTCTTTACAGCCAACATACAGTTATTACGGTAACTTTACTCCCGCTACTGGTGAAAAAAATCTGTTTCCCTCACACACAGAGAGCTTAGAAGCACAGAGAAAGCTTTATGTGCACACAACCCCCCCTGCTGGTCAAAACTTAGACTGTCATTTTAACTATTTATTAAGGCCTCTTGTCATCTTGTCAAGCCTCGAGAAATTAACTTTTATTTTTTTTTAACAATCGGATGAAAAGCTTGATGAGGCTTCATTTGGCCATCACCAGTTGGAGACTTTAGAAGCCACAAAAATAATTAAAAAATCATTCACAATAGAAAAAAAGGCATAATTACTGTAATGCTCTGCTTGCTAGTCTCCCAGTCAAAAACGAGTCAGTGCAGTTTTAGTCAGTGTTCAAATAAATCCAATAGGACATTTGATGTTTATGTTGAAAATTTTCTGCAAACCTAGTGATTGTGCTCATATTCCACTGTGTTTGGATTGTAGAGGATGTGGCAGCTCTTGGTTTGGGTGTTGGTCTGTGAATCTGAGGGTTGTAGGTTTAAATCCCAGGTCCACTTAAGTTACCTCTTGGGGTTCTTGAAGTCACATAACCCTCATTGCTGTATCAACCCTGTGTTCTGATCTGTGAATCGCTTTGGATAGTCAGACCTGGTCAGTTTATCTTTTTCGAAATAACTTGAACTATGATGTGAGTATGTCATTTCACATGGTACTGAGGAGATCTGGTACTGAAGGAGATCCTCTCTTCTGCTACTGTTTGGTTCCACCTGACCAGCGAGGCTTCAGACGTCATCAGTGACGGAACTCAACCATAATGAAAAAGTCATTTTAACAACAAATGGTCCTAATTATCAAATTGAAGCCTATTTCTGCCACTAGGAAGAAAAAAGCTAATTAATCTTATAATAATTTATATATCAGAATTCTGACTTTTATTGATTGTGAACAGAAGAATACAACTGGTCCATGCAATAAAAATGCAAATTGGATCATCACCACTATGTTGCAAGGGCAAAAGTAAAATACTGTGACCAAAGCAGTGATACTGATGAGAAAATATAAATACATCACTCAGACAGTCTGTTATTTATGATCAAGGTTAATATCAAAGTCTTCTTTGACTGTTCACATTAAATAATGGTGTATAGATTTTGTTGAAATAAATTTTGACTAACATTTTCTAATCTTGACATGTTTCATGCCACTCAGAGATTTACGTAGCCCAAATCATTACCCTCCCCCATTCACCAAACTTGTATTTGTAAGGCATGAGAAAACTAGCTTCAGATTCAGTTAAAACACATCTTAGAAGTGACAGCATGTGTGGATGTTGCAAAACAGGCCGTGCGGGTTGAGTCATATCCTGTGGTATGACAGACTGCACAGTCTCAATAAGAATGTTTTATTAAATATACAACAATAAAACAATAAAAGGAGAAGTATGCTTTGATCAAATAACATAATGGTTGTGATTTGGTTGCATGAACTTTGCACATAATGCATGACCTTGGGTGTTCTAATGCTTTTATTCACCAAGAGACATGTGCTAGCAGTAACCACTGTATTTTGTAAAAGCCAGTGTATTTTGAGATTTAAAAATCTGTTTTAAAATTATATTTTATGTAATTTCCAATATAGAACTTATTACAGTTTTACCATTTAACCAAATTTTTTTTGTTTAGCCAACTAAAAGTGATGTAATGTCTTTATTAGCAATAAGTATGTTAAAAAGATGTTTTTTTTTTTTTGTTTTTTTTTTTTGCTAACTTGCAACCGATTAAATACATTTTTGGACATAATTGCCAAAATAATTTGCTATGTTATTATCTGTGCTTCATAATTCCCAATTTAGAAATTCACAATGTAATTGTCATCAGAAATAACATTACATTTAAATACATTTTGAGGATATCTGCACTGGACTGCACTGTTACTAGTCAAAATCCTAACATCTATTTATAAGTGTATATTAATTCATCTAGGGGAGAATGTTTTGCGTACAGGGCAGATACACACAGGAAAGGGCACCGATCTATCACTGGGTACACTCACTCACACAGACACACAAACACACCCAAACACACACTATATGGGGCAATTTAGAACATTCGATTTACCTTGAATCAAACCATGTTAAAACCATGTTTTAGGACTGTGGGAGGAAATCAGAGAACCCATGTGAACACGGGAGAACATGGAAAATCCACCCAGATTGGGATTTGAACCAGGTGATGAGAGGTGTGTATGAACATTTGCGCTGGACTACATGTTTATACACACACACTAGCTGCTTGGTTAGATTTATTATTGTATTATATATATATATATATATATATATATATATATATATATATATATATATATATATATATACTGTAGCGCTGGACTACATGTTTATACACACACACTAGCTGCTTGGTTAGATTTATTATTGTATATATATATATATATATATATATATATATATATATATATATATATATATATATATATATATATATATATATATATATATATAAAAAGGATTATCTTATGTTATATATAGCTACTTTATCACAATTAAATCTAACAAAGCGGCTTGTGTGAGTGTGTGTGTGTGTGTGTGTGTGTGTGTGTGTGTGCCAAAAGAGACTTTAATACTGAGAAAATGTATATGTTTAACAGTCAGTGTGACACACTAAGCTTTAAAACCATAAACTGTGTCAATTAACAACAGTGGTAAATAAACAGCAACTGTAAACTTTAAAAGTTATTAATTATATAACTTGCATGACACGAGAGACATCAGCGGTGTTTGTGGTCAGATTTGGTTTAAAATGTGAAGTAAAAACATTATGATTCAATGTTACAGTGGAATCCGCATTTCTCTCCGTACCAACAGGCGGCAGCAGAGTTCAATAAAACCTCGAACGAAAATGACGAAAAAGGAGGCGCGTGCAACACGGATAGAGGCTTGCTGGCTGCTAAACGCACGTTTCACTGAATGAAATAAAGAATCTCATCAAAAAAAAAAAAAAAAAAAAAAAAAAACCTACCTAAAAACATATATGTGATTGAAGTAATTGCTATTAAAATGTTCCTGAGTAGCACATACCCAGCTTTGCTGAAATTAGCTCGAGGTTTTCTGCAGGTTTCTGTCAGTTATTCCTCAAGATCTGCCTTCAGTTTGGAAAATCAAAGGCGAAAAAAGAAATCAAGAGCTCCAGGCTGGGAGACGCTTTCATGGGAGGAAAGACTCGCTGATACGGTGACTCCGTTGTGGAGGTTGAGTTATGAGGAGCAGCTGCAGTGGAAGCAGGCGCGTCAGTATCAGCTCCTACTGCAGATAATGAACCACATCAACCAGGACAGAAACCTTACATTCAGCAAAGGAGAGCTTCCTCTTCCTCTTCTGCCGATTGTACCCTCACCAGTAAGGAATGGCTACCGAAATAAATCAACCTTTTCGGTCAACCGTGGAGCAGATGGAAACCCAAAGACCGTAGGATTTTACATTGGTACTGGTAAAGGTGGAGATATTGTCTGTGTCCATGGCAACCATCTGCTCAACATGCCATCCCAACATAAGCTGGTGGCAAGTTGTTATGAGGATTTTATATGTGCATCACCACTAAAGCCTTGCATTGTATTTCATGACGGTGGACACTGGAGAGAAATCACTGTAAGGACAAATTCAGCAGGGAGCACGATGGCTGTAGTGTATTTTCATCCACAAAACCTAAATTCAGAAGAGATTCGTGTCCATAAGGAGACTCTGGTGAACTACTTTACGCATGGTCCAGGAGCTGTTTGCAAACTGGACTCGCTTTATTTTCAAGAGAGCACCATGACCCGTTGTAGTCATGAAGAATCGGCTTACCAACTACTTTACGGGGAGCCTCATATTTATGAGGAAATACTTGGGTTCAAGTTTCGCATCTCTGCTGATTCTTTCTTTCAGGTGAACAGGGATGCAGCCGAGGCCCTGTACAAGACTGTGGCCGACCTGAACAAAACGAGTGAGAAGGGAACTCTGCTGGATGTGTGCAGTGGTACTGGAGTTATCGGTATTACACTTTCCCAGAGTGTGATGAAAGTCATTGGCATTGAAGTTATCGAGCAGGCTGTGGAAGATGCTGAATATAATGCAGCACTTAACAACATTCAGAACTGTCAGTTTCTAAAAGGAAAGGCAGAAGTTGTTCTTCCTCAGCTGGTCCCCAGTTTGTGCAATGAGGGCCCACTTACAGCAATTGTAAATCCATCCCGAGCTGGTCTACATTACCGAGTGATCCGAGCACTTCGCAACCATCCTGCCATACAAAGACTCATTTATATATCCTGCAAACCAGAGGGAGAAGCTATGAGGAACTTTAGGGAGCTTTGTGGAAAAACAGATTTGCAGAAAAAACTCAATGGAGAGGCCTTCACGCTAAAGTTGGCTGTTCCTGTGGACATGTTTCCACACACACCTCACTGTGAGCTTGTGCTTGTTTTTGAGCGATAGGTATATGAAAAGATAACACTTAAGCACTTGGTTTATGTTGTATATTTATGTTGTAGTATACATAAAAAAAAAAAAACATGTATTGTATTGCATAGCCTACTCATGTTAGTTTTCCCCCTAAAATAAGCTCATTACAGAATTGCTTAATTTTATTGCCATGTTTAAAAGACTGCTTAAGACTGAGGAACCACTGATACCAAAACCAAAGAGAAGTGGTTAGAGAATAATCAAATGCCTTGTATTTTCTGAAGGAACTGTATTTCTTCATTCTATATTTTTAAACTGAAAATGCTATAATTAAAAAATTGAGAGTAAAAGTTTTAAATGGTTTTGTGACAAATCGTAGTAGGTGTTGATGTTTGATTTCATGTGTTGGAATTTAAAGTTTGAACATTGTGTCATTACATTAACTTGCTTAATGTTCAGCATCGATCAGATCAAACCAAATCGTGCCAATCATACTTTGATCAAAGATTAAAACCTAAAAAGCCACAGTCATTGGTCAGATCAGAAGCCTCAGAGTGCAAAATAAAGTCAAACATCTTATACGTAACATCTATTGATCCAGCCTTGAGGAAGACACCAAATCATTTATTAGAGTAAATATAGTTTGTACAGTTTACTGTTTATCTTAACTGTCATCTCTTAGGTTGAAGTCACAAAGTTGTTTTACGAATGACTGTTTTTAGAACCACTTTAAAAAAATTTAGAGTTTTATATCAAGTGCTTTAATATAGTATGTAGGCATAAATGGTCGACATGCATTCACAGAGAATATTTCTTTACACAGATAAAACTGCTACGTCACAAAAAAGCTGTCCAGTCCGAAGTACTTCAAATAATGTAATTCACACTTTTAGACCTGAAGTAACCCTAGGTTTAGTCTTCATTGAATGAGTTCACTGAATATTATATACAATCTTATCTAATCTTAGGAACACTGAAATTAGAGACATTTCAAAGAACTTTAGATCAGCTGAGAGTATCTACTGGTAATGACTCAACTTTAAACAGATGATTTACAGTTTTTTTAATTGATTAGTTTTATGTAGTGTGATGCAATCATACATCAGACCATTTTTAGTTATTTAACAACTAACTGTGTTTCATCAAGTCATATTGCAAAACTGGACTGAACTAAAAGGTCATAAGCAAATGCAATAATTTCAACCGGGCTTGGTCCAAAGTACTGGTATTAAGGAACGTTTCAGCATTTGCAAACAAATGAGGCAAGCATGTAAATGATGAAAGGGACACAATGTCAGAAAGACTGTAAAATATAAACTTGAAATCAATAAAGAGATAAAGCATAATACTTTCAGGTTGTTGGATAAGACACATTTACATGTGGATTCCTTAATTTCTTAAAGAATTTGCTCAAGTGTGGTTGTGGTTTAGGTGGAGTGGGGTGGGGTGATGACTAGTTTTTCAAGTCTGTGTACAAATTTTTTTTAGAAGTTATTTATATGTTTATTATTAAATTTGAATCATAAAAGCATAAATGGTGGAATTTTTAATATCACTTAAGATTTCTTAATGTCAAGGAGGTTTGCTGGACCTCACTTTAGTGTACTTCTAACAAGAAATACCTCAACTTAACTTCCTTTGAGACATATATGTTGGCACATGACAAACTTTTGAAATGATGTTCACCTGGTTTTGTTGTTTTTTAATTTGATAGAAACTTACAAGTTGATGGAATTGCACATTTTTTATTATCCTGACTGTGAAACAGACAACTACTAGTGCCTTTATCTGAGAATTCTGTTTATTATTGAAGACATTCACTACATAAATATGGTAAATGGCAGCTTATAAAGCAATATAATCCAATGATGTAACATTAGTAAAGACTACTTCAAAACTGATGTAAACATCATATATCATATATTTTTGTTATTGTAAACAACAATGCTGCAAATATATTAGGTTTTTACTTATGAAAGTCTAATCAGTAATTCTGTCAGCCATACAACGTATTCATCTCTGTTCATTGAACATAAATAAAAAATAATAAGATTTTGTGCATATGCCCTGATTGTGCATATGTGTAAAAAAAAACTACAGAATCAACGTTAGTTCTACTAATACTGTTTTTTTTTTACCTGAATAAAATTGTCATATTTTATAAAAAAAGATTATTCAGTTTATAATTTAAGTTAAATATAAAAAAATATAAAAGTTAGTTATATATTAAAATATATTTAAGTATAATATAAGTTCCATCCATTCATCCATCTGTTTTCTTCCGCTTTATCCTCTACTAGGGCTGCCCATCCAGGGGAGAAAGTTTCGGGCACTGGGCAGATGCCCCCAGGACAGGGTGCCAATCCATCGCTGGGCACACACTCACTTACACAAACACACGCACACTATACTGGGTAATTTGGAGAATTCAATTGACCTTGATCCATGTTTTTGGGACTGTGAGTACCGGGAGGAAACCCACGCGGACAACATGGAAACTCCATCCAGATTGGAATTCGAACCAGGAATCCCTAGCGCTGAGAGACAAACGTGCTAACCACTAAGCCACCGTGCCACTGTTAATATAAGTTCTAATAATATGTAAATAATATACAAAGCCCAGTGCTTTCCATTAAGGCTTAGGAGGTACCTGTATGGAAACATTAAAGTAGAGTTAGTCCACTTTTATAATTTTAGATATATTGTAATTGATAATCAAGGAATATTTTAATCAGGTTTTAGGTTTTTCCACAGTATTGAGACTGCATTTGTAAGGGAGGGTAATAAGGGTTCTCTAACTGCCAATTAAAATTCTATTTGACAAATTATTTCCAGTATGTTTGTGTTAATGTTGAATGTGAATGTGAATATAAAGTACCACAGGAGTCTGTATTGGGGCCCATATCAGTGTCACTACATGATTTTACTTGGATCATTTGCAAAGATTAGTTTAAGTTATTTAGTTTATTCAGTATATAATATATCATCGATAAAACAAGTTAAAAAAACAAGATTAACAAGATTTTGGGCTGTGTAAAATGATGCCTCATTATTTCCTTTTAATAAATTACAATCAACCTGGAGTCCTTATTCATTGACCCAAAAATGCATAAAACTGTTTAAAAAAATGTTTCACAATGCAGAGAAATAAATTCATGATTTTTATAATCTAAACGTAATATTTCTGTAATTCACTTGTGACGTTATGTCCTAATAAATCTGCATAAAATTCACCTGATTAGACTGCAGTTGCTGAAACTAAAGAGCCTGAACACATTCAACTAGGTTTATTAAACATTGCATTGGCTGCTAGTTAAATTACAATGTTAGTTTAATAATATTAAAGTGCTCTGACTATAAATATCCGATCGATCTTTGATCTCTCTAAGTTGTATGAACCAACTAGTGAGCTTCACTCAGTAGTCTTTTAATACCTATATGGTTCCTGTTTCAGAATAGCCTTCTCAACTTAGTTTGAGATTTAGAATAACTTTAAATCTCTAAAACTGGTTTAGATTACTTCATTCTTATATTTTGTTGCATGGTACATGTCTCTTACTAACATTGTTTCTTGTTGATCCTCTAATGTACCTATCTTTTGTTGATTATGCATTTGTTTCTAATCTATGCCTTGCATTTTTGTAAATCTGTTTTGTGAAAGTTTTTACATAAATAAAACTGATACATAAGTAGATACAACTATAGTATGATGTATGTATAGTATATAGTATGATGTACTGTACAGTACAGAAATACAGTCATTGTAAGTTTTAAAATGTCTTACAGGACTTGAATATGTGGGATGAGACATAGCACTAAATAATACCGGTATATGCATTGTTCATACATATATGCATACATACTGTATATAAGTTGAATATAAAGTAAACACACAGCCAAAGACAAGAAGAGGAATACCCAGTAAAAGGGGGGAAAATGGTGTGGCTGCCTCTATGTTTTGTTTTATTGTATTGATTGTATTAACAAGTTCTAAAAATATGGGTGGAACAGTTGAGAATAGATGTTAAAATGCTGATTTTGGTCCCACATTCCAAAAACATGGATTAAATGGAGGTAGGGCTTTAGGTATTGACTTGAAGGTAAATTAACTTCTTTAAATGTAAAATTGTAAATTTCCCTCATGTAGTGTTTATTCAGTCCGTGTGAGTGAATGTGTGCCCAGCAAGGCACCCTGACCTGGGTGTATCTGCCCAGTGCCCAAAACTTTCTATAATGGATGAGCATGGGAAGCCCCCATCCCACGACTCTAGTATAGGATTATAGGAAAATTATGAGATGACAAGTTCTATAAATGTCAAAATAATTCTTCAGCCCTTTACTGAAACTGCACACCAGCCTATTTAAAAACATTAATGCCTGGATTCTTTTCTATGAAGTTTACTTTTTTTCATTCATTATCTCCCGTTTTATCCTCTATTAGGGTCGCGGTGGGGTTCCCCATGCCCATCCAGGGGAGAACGTCTCGGGCGCTGGGCTGATACACCCAGGACAGGGCGGCAGTCCATCACTGGATACACACTCACACACTCCAACACACTCTATATGGGGCAATTTAGAGAACTCAATTAACTTGATCCATGTTTTTGGACTGTGGGAGAAAACCGGAGAACCCGGAGGAAACCCATGCGGACACGGGGAGAACATGGAAACTCCACCCAGATGGGGATTCGAACTAGCGCTGAGAGGCGAACGTGCTAACCACTAAACCACCGTGCCGCCCTGAAGTTTACTTATTGATTTTAATTTGCTGACTAATAAAAAACATGTATTTAAATGCATTGTATATGATATATATATATATATTTTCTTCATCTTTTGTTTTTTTAATAGGGTCTGACACGTTAAATGACGTCAAATAGGCACAAATACCAAAAAAAGCACAGAAAGTGTAACATTTTTTAAATATTGACTAAAACTATTTAAATGAAGTCAAATAGGCACATAAACCAAAAAAGCACAGAAAGTGTAACATTTTTAAAATATTGACCAAAACTATTTAAATGAAGTCAAATAGGCACATAAACCAAAAAAGCACAGAAATGATAAAAAAAAAAGTTAAATATTGACCAAAACTACATAAATGACATCATCCATCCATTATCTTTATCCTATATTAGGTTCGCGGGGGGGTTCCCCATGCCCATCCAGGGCAGATACATCCAGGACAGGGCGCCAATCTATCGCTGGGCACACATTCACTCACACAAACACACTCTATATGGGGTAATTTGGAGAATTCAATTGACTTGATCCATGTTTTTGGACTGTGGGAGGAAACTGGAGGAAACCGGAGGTAACCCGGGGAGGAAACCTGGGGACACGGGGAGAACATGGAAACTCCACCCAGATGGGGATTCGAACTGGAAATCCCTAGCGCGGAGAGGCGAACGTGCTAACCACTAAGCCACCCTAAATGACATCAAATAGGCAAAAAAGCACAGAAATAATTAAAAACAAAACTAATTATTCATTCATTCATTCATTATCTCCCGCTTTATCCTCTATTAGGGTCGCGGTGGGATTCCCCATGCCCATCCAGGGGAGAACGTCTCGGGCGCTGGGCAGATAGACCCAGGACAGGGCGCCAATCTATCGCTGGGCACACACTCACTCACACAGACACACTCTATATGGGGCAATTTGGAGAATTCAATTGACTTGATCCATGTTTTTGGACTGTGGGAGGAAACCGGAGAACCCGGAGGAAACCCATGCAGACACGGGGAGAACATGGAAACTCCACCCAGATGGGGATTCGAACCGGGAATCCCTAGTGCTGAGAGGCGAACGTGCTAACCACTAAGCCACCGTGCCGCCCCCAAATCTAATTAATGACATCAAATGGGCACAAATACCAAAAATGCCCAGAAATGACCAAAAAAAAACCACGTGGTATTGACCAAAACAGCTTAAATGAAGTACCAAACATGAAGTCACAAATACCAAAAATACACAGAAATAATTCAAAACGTGATGTATTGACCAAAACCGCTTAACAGAGTTACCATGTGCTATATAAAAATCGTGCAACATTCATGTAAGTAGTGTCATTTTGCAACAATGGAAAGTGCAATGACCTCGATATTCGCAGGGTTACTTTTGGACGTGAACCGAGTATTACAGGCGAGACTTTGTCTCAATCGCTGAAACTCGTGTCATTCTAGATGAGCTGAAATGAATGTTGACTGGGAGGGGAGTGAAAAAAACCGGCCTGTTTAGTTTGCATGTGCTGTGTGAACATCAGACCGGCAGCAGCCAATGAGACTGGCAAATCTAGGTGGCATCCATCCCTCCTGACCAATTGCAACCATTTAAAATAAAGTATAAAAAAAATGATCGCGTCGCTGGGATAAACGAGCCTGATATAAAGCTTGACAGAAGGCGTCCTCGTGTTATTGTGCTCTTACTGAGTCTTTCAGACAGCAACCTGCGGTTTTAGCTGCATATTTAAAAAAAAGGTAAGCTGGGCCTTGTTGCCGGTACACTGGCTTGTTGTGTTTGAGCTTTAATGCAAACTGTACGCTTGCAGCGGAGAACATGACGGTCACATCCAGACGAATATCACAAGAAACTACGGAAACGACGCTGTCTGAATACGACGTTGATGAAGCGCCTACAGAGAAAGAAAGCCCGATGCCTCCCATGCAGATAGTTTGGAGAAACGTGGTATTGATGTCTATCCTGCACATCGGAGCTCTGTATGGATTGACTTTAATCCCATCTGCGTCGCTGTTGACACTAATTTGGGGTATGTATGCCACTGGATTTTGCCACTAGTTACACGTTTAATAACCTTGGCATTTCGATTTCGCCCTCGTCATTTCGTGAAGGCAGCGAGCAGACTGAGCAGATGTGCTATGATGCTTCCAATGGCTGAGAGCGGTGCTTTATTGTTTATTCTGGATGCATAGAGGCGTTTCGACTCTGCCTGCCAGCCAGCTAGACTGCTATTGTTAGAAGCTTCTGTCATCTATCAGCAAAACATGGACTCAGCAAGTGATGCTATTCTAAAACATCAGCATCGGTCTAAAATGTGGGCTTGTGCAGGTCAGTGATAGGAATACAGGCCACTTTGGATCAGGTAAAATGGGCAATATGCAAATAAGCTTTTGCATCAAGTTCGTCTGGTTGGAGTTTTTGCATCTGGGTGACAATCCACACTGTTTTGTTGGTTAGGTGACATTTGGTCAACAGGTCCAAATGGACAGTAAGTGGCCAAATTGTTTCATGTTTAGTTATGTGACCCAGTTTTAAAAAGTGTATATTTACAGCACAGTTTTCCTCTAGGGCGGCACGGTGGCTTAGTGGTTAGCACGTTCGCCTCTCGGCGCTAGGGATTCCCAGTTCGAATCCCCATCTGGGTGGAGTTTCCATGTTCTCCCCATGTCCGCGTGGGTTTCCTCCGGGTTCTCCGGTTTCCTCCCACAGTCCAAAAACATGGATCAAGTTAATTGAGTTCTCTAAATTGCCCCATATAGAGTGTGTTGGAGTGTGTACCCAGCGATGGACTGGCGCCCTGTCCTGGGTGTATCTGCCCAGCGCCCGAGACGTTCTCCCCTGGATGGGCATGGGGAACCCCACCGCGACCCTAATAGAGGTAGAAATAATAGAGATAATGAATGAGTTTTCCTCTAAAACCTAATAACATAGACCTTTATTTGTCCCACAGTGGGGAAATTCACAGTGATATCTATGTTTACATAAGGAGCTATATAATCTGAGATTAAAGTTGAGATAAGGTTTGGTGTAGATTTATTATTACCACTATGAACTAAATAAGACATTAAAATAGTAAAATTCAAAATTTTTGCTCTTGAAAATATGAACCATTTTCTCATCTCATTACATTAAGTGGCATCCTCTACTGGGGTCGTGGGGGGCTGCCCATGCCCATCCAGGGGAGAACGTTTTGAGTGCTGGGCAGATACACCCAAGGTGCCAATCTATCACTGGGCACACTTACTCACACAGACACACACACATTATATAGGGGCAATTTAGAGCAGCCAATTCACCTTGAATCCATGTTTTTTGACTGTGGGAGTACGCCGAAGAACCCAGCGAAAACCCACACAGACAGAGGGGGAACATGGGAACTCCACATAAATAGGAATTACAACTCCCAGCGCCGAGAGGCAGACGTACTAACCACTAAGCCACCCAAACAGCTTACGTAATTTTTTTATTTTGTTGAAATTTTTGCTTTTATTCAAAATTTTCATTCTTCAGTTAAAATGTTTATAATAACTGGGTTTTTGGAGTCTTTTTTGGTACCTCATTCCAGCATTCATTGGATTAACCTCCTGGACATTTTGTTTGTCCAGCTCAGGGCATACCTAGGGGCAGATGAGTATCTTCAGTTCACCTGACTTGAATGTCTTTGAACTTTGGAAGGAAAGACTGAGCTTTCACAAGAACCCCAAGTAGACATGGGAAGAACATATAAACCCCTCTCTTAAACTTTATAACACTATTTCTTGAACTCGTACATAAAAACACTTTATAATTCACACCTTTTTTACAGACAGCTAACAAAGAAATGTACTTCCATAATTGTGCATGACAAAAAATACTGATGTGCTTTTTTTGTTGTCCTTTTAATATCTACTTAATTATTTTATTGTTTGCAGTATTACAATAACTTTCTACACATATGACGGCCTAAGTGAACCCCTCTACAAAAATAGTACCCCAACAGAGGTTAAAAAATTCAAAATAACAGTAATTATAAATATCTCAGTATATATTAGCATCTCATTATCAGTCTGGAAGGATATTGTATAATATTGTGTGTGTATGTGTATATATATATATATATATATATATATATATATATATACACCCTTCAGGCAAAATACTACTTATATCTACTTATATTTAAGCAAAATAGGAAGATCTGCATCATTGATTGAAGATGTTCTTTCTGACACAATCCGCTTTATCTGAGCGCACTGACATGTACACCCTTAACAGCTAAGATAATTTTTTTTTACCAATATATATATCGACATGTCTTTGGATTTGGATATGTGAAAGAAACCCGAAAGCACTAAAGAAAACCCACATTAGCATGGAGAGTACCAGCATCCAGGAATCAAACCTGGAAAAATCTAGCTACAAGGCATTAAGAACTCCACAACATTGCCATCTAGTGGTACACAATTCTTTTAATATTCATTCATTCATTCATTCATTCATTATCTCCCGCTTTATCCTCTATTAGGGTCGCGGTGGGGTTCCCCATGCCCATCCAGGGGAGAACGTCTCGGGCGCTAGGCAGATAGACTCAGGACAGGGCGCCAATCCATCGCTGGGCACACACTCACTCACACAGACACACTCTATATGGGGCAAGTTTTGAGAATTCAATTGACTTGATCCATGTTTTTGGACTGTGGGAGGAAACCGGAGAACCCGGAGGAAACCCACGCAGACACGGGGAGAACATAGAAACTCCACCCAGGAATCCCTAGCGCTGAGAGGCGAACGTGCTAATCACTAAGCCACCGTGCCGCCTTTCTTTTAATATGTATGTGAAATTATCAAAAATGTGAACTTGAAAGTAGTCCGATTATTCAGTACTGATCAGTGATATGGTATAGTGATAATTAATATGGCATTGTTCAGAGCTCAAATTGTGATTGCCTATTAACTGATATAGTTTTACATCTTTTAGTGCATTGCTAATATTTTCCTGAATCAAACAATGCACAATTAGTAATTGCCTATTGTGGCTCAGACAGGCACTCATTACAGTATGTCTTTTCTTTGCTTAGCTTTAACTGTGCAAGCAGTCTTGTCTGAAAGCATAACACAGTGAGACATTTTGCACCCACATAATACTTTCCTTTGAGAAGGAAACATGTTTCACAAACACACACACAACACATACATACACACGCAGCTTAAGAATGTTGGCTTAACATTTATTGAGTTTTATATTTCTTTGATCTGGTTTCATTACAGCATTTGTATGCTATGTGATAAGTGCCTTGGGGGTGACAGCAGGGGTTCATCGACTCTGGAGTCACAGATCCTACAAAGCTAAACTGCCACTAAGAATTTTTTTAGCCATTGCCAACTCAATGGCTTTTCAGGTAAGTTCACTAATGTTTCAGTCCAGATTGAATTTTAAAAGTTTACAGTGTAACTTGCAAAAACTACTTTTGTTCAGTAAACAATCTTATGCCACTTTATAATGTTTTTTTCTGTTTATTCAGAATGATATATATGAGTGGGCCAGAGACCACCGTGCTCACCACAAGTATTCCGAAACCCATGCGGATCCACACAACTCCAATAGAGGTTTCTTTTTTTCACATGTTGGCTGGCTTTTGGTTCGTAAGCATCCAGATGTCATTAAGAAAGGGAGCAAGCTAGATCTTAGTGACCTCAAAGAAGATGGTGTTGTCATGTTTCAGAGAAGGTATGAATTTAATAACAGGTTAAAATTGTACCTTTATGTAAGCTTGCTTGGGTGTTCATAATTATAACGCACACTATTTTATAGCGTAGAGCACACACTGTAGTTTTTTTTAATTTAGTATATTTAAATAACGGGTAGCACAGTGGCTTAGTGGTTAGCACGTTCGCCTCTCAGCACTAGGGATTCCCGGTTCGAATCCCCATCTGGGTGGAGTTTCCATGTTCTCCCCGTGTCCGTGTGGGTTTCCTCTGGGTTCTCTGGTTTCCTCCCACAGTCCAAAAACATGGATCAAGTCAAATGAGTTATCCAAATTGCCCCATGTAGAGTGTGTGTGAGTGTGTGCCCAGCGATAGATTGGCGCCCTGTCCTGGGTGTATCTGCCCAGCGCCCGAGGCGTTCTCCCCTGGATGGGCATGGGGAACCCCCCCCCCTCCCCGTGACCCTAATATAGGATAAAGCAGAAGATAATGAATGTTTAAATAACTGTAACTATATAATCTCTTAAATAAAAAAAATAATTATGTGCTTTTAGTAATACAAGTATATTCTTTAAAATATCACAACAATGCTAAAATGCAACCATAATTTACATTTTAGTTGTATTTCTTTTCATGTAAGTTTTTATTTTTATTAACTACCCCTAAATATTGGACATACCAGTTTACTGCTTGTGCTGACAACCAATTTTTCCCCAAACATAATCAATAAAAAAATTAAGCTGCAATTAATTACTAAGGCAACACAATAAAAAGTGCAAACATTTATATACACAACTCATGAAAGTTTAGTAAAATTCCAGTTGTAGTACTTCCGATCAATTTTATTAAAAGCTTTCATTTTTATGCAATATGCTGTAGCAATATTTTTCCAAATGTGCATTTTGAATGGCAATATATTTAAATATAATATTCTGTTTGTTTAGTATTATGTTTATGGAAGTCTCACTTAAAGCACATTTGGTAGGCGATACTTGAAAGATACTTTATATACGTAATATATAAATTCCTTTTTTTATGATTACACAGGCAAACAGTTAAGGGTTATATTATGTATATAAAGTTATTTATAATGTTTGTTATAAAACTAATTATTTAATAGGCTGATAAGAAACTGACTGATTATATTATTGTTTTTACAGGCATTATAAGCTCTCTGTGTTGCTGGTCGGTTTCACTATACCTACAGTGGTGCCATGGTTGTTTTGGGAGGAGAGTCTGTGGGTATCTTACTTCATAGCAGCACTGTTAAGATTGACTTTTACCCTTAATTCCACCTGGCTGGTTAACAGTGCTGCCCATATGTGGGGCATGCAGCCCTATGACCGCTACATCAATCCCAGAGAGAACACATTTGTTGCTCTCTGTGCTATAGGTAAAAGTTCTTACTTTTCTTTTAAATGTTTCTGCTTTTAGGAATTTGGTAGATAGGGTGTTTTTTTTTTTTTTTTTTTTTGTTTATTGAATTAATTAAGTTACGTCAACTTTGTTTGTGTATAGTTCTTATTCGTACCTTATCTTTAAGTTGCTTTGCTTTTTTGTATCCTAAACCTCTAGAAAGCAAGCCAAAGCAACAATGTTTTGGTTTAATAAGAGTAGGACCAAAGCCCAGTGGTTAACTCATTTAACCCTCCTTAATTGGCTGGGAATAAATCAATAGTCATTTTCAGGTTACATATGTAAAAATTCAAGTGTAAAAGAGATTGCAGAGTACTTATTCAAGAGGGCTTTCCTGTCTATCAGCATATTAGCGCTTCACTCTTTCCTAATAGCGAGCTCTGTGAACGCTAGCACTGAATGTCCCAGATCACTAGCTTAACAAATTCGAACCAGAGCTTTCTCTACATGGATTAATTAGACACTACTGTAAATAAATGTGATTAAATCTATGTTTAAACAATAAATTAATAATTTATTATAACTTCATCAACATAAAAATACAATTATAGCTAATGGTTTTTAGAAAAGAGTGTAAACACCAATCTTCTATTAAATTTAATGTTTTTCAAGTAAAGAGCCATTGTGTTTACTTTAGAAAAAAATCTAATTGTTGCTTAAGTCTTTCTCATGGTGCAAAGTCCTGTTTTTTTAATTGTAACTCAGACCTTTGTTCTTTTCAGGTGAAGGCTTCCACAACTACCACCACACATTTCCATATGATTATGCTACCAGTGAGTATGGTAGTATGGTGAACTTCACTAAGACATTTATTGATTTCATGTCCTACATCGGCCAGGCCCAGGACCGAAAAAGGGTCTCTCGTGACACAGTCTTGTCTCGGATTCAACGCACCGGCGATGGCAGTTACAAAAGTGGCTAGGTGATTGTTTCATGTGAAACAAAAACCAATAAACATACTACAAGTGAGTTCATTGTAAAGTCCCCAGTATTGTCTTTAACCTTACAGTGAATTAAGAATTCCTGTTTTATTAATGCATACTAAGGACGAAACTTCAATTTTGGTATACATCAATACCAAACTGGGTGTTAATGCACTAAAGAGTCTGATTTGGAAACATTGTTGGCTGTCATTCTGCCACTAAGTCTGTCACAAAACCAATTCATAAACAGATGTGTGTTTTTATCATAAACCTAATCAGTAGCTCTGTTTGTATAAACAGTAAAATCCATATTTAATCTAGGAAAATCACTGCTACAGGTTGACTTTACAGTGACAGTTTATGTAACATCGCATGTTTCCACTAATAATCCATCAGCACATTTGTTTATTTTTAAATGATTATATACCGATCAATGTTGTTTACTTCTCAAACTTAAAAACTATACCTTTCTTTAAAGGTTTGTGTTATTCCTCAAGCACAGAGTGTATCTTGTTTTTAAATATATTCATTATGAATAATGACTTCTATAGCATAATTTAAACAGGCAACCATTGCTAACTTTGATGCTGTGCAAAAGTCACAGATAGATTATAGTAATAAGCAAATTCTTTTTACTATTCAACTATTTCTATTTGAAATCATTCATGCTGTGATGTATGCTGAAATCTAAACACAAAATAAGCTAAATATGACTAAAGTACTCAGGCTTATAAGTTTTCGATTATTCCTTTTACATCAGCAGTTATGAGTCTGGCTTTTTTGCAGTTAAAACTCCAACTACTGTTCTCTTCTAACAATGTTTCCAGAGACTTTTTATCCAAAATATGTATTTGGGGGAAATGTTTTTCTTCAGTGGTTAAAGGTGGATTTCATTACTATACAGTATTCCATCTTTTACTGAAAAAATACTTTATGGACAAAAAGGCACCTACCTACACATTACACTGTCAAGAGTTAATGTGTGCACAGTATATTCATATGGTAATACCCCTTTCGCAGCAACAGGTTCCACTCTTTCATGAAGCCTTTTTGTGAGGTTTTGGAGGGAATCTGTGAGAAATTTATAAGATTATAAATTGATGTTGGATGAAGGGGCTGCACTTGCAATCTCGATCCTAGTTCAAGGTGTTTAATAGAGTGGACGTCAGTGCTCTGTATGGCCCAAACAAGTTCTTTCACACCAAACCTAGCCAGCCATTACTTTATTGCTTATATATATATATATATATATATATATATATATATATATATATATATATATATATATATATATATGTGTGTGTGTACAGATATACAGCACAGTCATGCTGGAACAAAAAGTGGTCATTTCCAAACAGTTCTCACAATGTTGAAAGCACATGTTCAAAGTGTATGGCTATGTGCTTGATTTAATACACATGTGGAAATAGGACTGAATACAACCCCTGAATTTATTGAGAGGTTTGTTGCAATACTTTTGTCCATATAGTGTTTCGTTATTTTGCCAAATGAATCTGTTATCTAAAATAATATTGCTATTTTCATACATAATTTAAGATGCCTACACAAGACTCTGAAATTCAATTAACATTGAATTTGCTTTGAGTTTGGCACAATTTTTAAGCTCTGAAGACTGTAAATGCTGCTTGCACATTAATAATATCTACCCAGGATGTTGCATGCTGAATAAATCATGTGTAGTAAACCAGTGGGTATTGAGTATTATGGTGTATCAGTGTACTTCATAGTATTAAAATTTCCCAACCTGGGTGATCGATGAAATGGAGAGGGACAAAATGCGTCAAAATCTCTCAAAGAACATCAAAGTTGTCTGCTTTCCCATTGGCAATGACCTTTTGTCACGTCAGTGGACTTACTTGTTTGAAATAAACTGTACTGTGTTTTAGTCCGTATGAAATTATTTATTAAATATGTAGCATAAGCCTTGTATATTCCTTTAAATTATCTCTATGGTACCATTTGGACAATTTTAACCATAGAATTATACTTTGTTTAAAGACAATTTTTAGTTTTATGTCAATTGAATGTCTGTTTCTCTTTACCATTATGCTGTCGATCAATAATATGAGTGCACCTTATGTTGCTTCTTTGTTCAAATTGCTCAACCTGAAATTACTTGTGGTGTTTCTTATTAAAATAATTTTTTAAAAGAAAGTTTGCCATCATCTTCTTTCTTTCTTGTTAAGTAGTTCTATTGAGAGCCAGTCACATGACCTCAACCTTTTTAACTAAAATTTAACACTTGAATGAATTCTGAGTATGTACTGCAACACAGACATTAGATATAGTTGTAAAGCCACTTAACTTCCATTTGAGTTAAAACTGACATTTCTATTATGTAATCTTTTTTTTTTGCAGACTATTGTACTGGTCAGGGTCGTAGATGTACTTTGGGGTGTAGTAGCCCGGTGGCTTGGGGGTTGGGTTACCAATTTGAAGGTTGTGGGTTCTAATCCTAGGTTCAGTAAAGTAACTAATGTGGGCCCTAAAGCCTAATTGCTCCAGGGGCCCTGTGCTCTAGCCTCTTAATCATAAATTTGGGATACTTGTAAGTCACTTTAGATGAAAGTGTATGTTCAATGACCCAATGTAATGTACTCGAGCCTTTCCCAGCGCTCATTGGGCAAGGTCAGCTTTTTTGACACCTGATTACAAGGCTATCACACAGCCATGTTCATCTACCCACGTTCATCTCTACAATTTACCCATGTGTTCTTGGACTATATGCTTGTGGTTAACGAACCAGGCTTGTGTCCTGAAGGTCCCCGGTTTGATCCCGGGTCCAATCAAATTGGGTAAGGCACCTAACCCCAATTGCTTCCCCGGCTGCCCACAGCTCTGGGCATGTATATTTACCTCACCAGTGTGTGTATATGTGTGTGTTTCACTGCACAGATGGGTTAAATGTGGAGGACATATTCCTCTGTGTTTAAGTACGGTAGGCAAAATAGATCACTTTGGTTATACTACGGTGTAGTTGTTTTTTCTTTAACTATTCATTTATGTTCTGTGATATATAAGTCGTTATTGATAAAAGCGTCTGCTAAATGATTAAATATAAATGTAACATGCACCCTGTACAATGTGTATAGCACTTTTTATTCATGTAATCTAGGCTATTAGTTCCATCTGCTGAGTATAGTGCGCTATTACATCACTTTAGCACTAATTCTTATACAACATTTACTAAATGTAGGAATTTTATTTCTTTAAAAAAAATAATTGTTTATCTTAATGTAAAATTCTTTACAGCCACCAACTGTTTGCTGTTGTGTTTGGATTGTATTGATGCTGCAAACTCAAATTAAAACCAATCCTCATTTGATGGATGGATCTTTAATACCCCATACACTCAAGGGAAAAAAACAGGGAAAAAAACACATTAATTACAAAATTTGAAATTTTGAATTTGAAAAACGTGAGTTCTGCTAAAAATGAAAGATTGTTGATTATAATAACAAGTGCTGGAATATCAGGATTAACAGAGAAAATACACAGGAAAATACTTTGTGGTTTATTATATAAATGTCTGTTCCTCATATTCAGTGACATATCTTTGGGATCTTGTACTTGTTCTCTTAATCAAGTTTTAATCAATTCTTTTTAGCCTTTTCTGTAATGAATCCATCCATCCATCCATCCATTATCTTCCGCTTAATCCTCTATTAGGGTCGCGGGTGAGTTCCCCATGCCCATCCAGGAGAGAAAGTCTTGGGAGCTGGGAAGAAACACCCAGGACAGGACGCCAATCCATATCTGGGCACACACTTACTCACACAAACACTCTATATGGGGCAGTTTTGAGAATTCAATTGACTTGATCCATGTCTTTGGACTGTGGGAGGAAACCAGAGAACTCGGAGGAAACCCACACGGACACGGGGAGAACATGGAAACTCCATCCAGATTGGGATTCGAACCGGGAATCCCTAGTTCTGAGAGGCGAACGTGCTAACCACTAAGCCACCGTGCCGCCCCTATAACGGATCTTTTAATCTTAATAGCTTAATAAAAATCCTATTCTCTTGAATTGCTGTCTGTGTATACTACCGGTCCAAAGTCTAAAACACCCCAATTTTCCAAGTTATTTATTGCAATTTAAATCGCTTCAATAAATAGGCTATGCCCAGCGATAGATTGGCGCCCTGTCCTGGGTGTATCTGCCCAGCGCCCGAAACGTTCTCCCCTGGATGGGCATGGGGAACCCCCCCTGCAACCCTAATATAGGATAAAGCGGAAGATAATGAATGAATGAATGAATAAATAGGCTACCCTGAAATTGTAGACTAGAAGAAGGTGGTGTGATGGTCTGTGGCTGTTTTGCTGGATCCAGGATTGGGAACCAGAGCCTCTGTTATTCACCTAGTTAGACAGCAGTGCATCTTACAACAAGATAATGACCCATAACATAAGTCTAAGCTTTCCCAAAACTACCTCGGACAAAAACGATGGTAAGCTTGAAAACATAAAACAGGCCTAAACCTCATGGAGCTGGTTTGGGATGAACTGAACAGGAGAGTGAAAGGAAAGCAGAATAAGTAGCTCACATTAATGGGACTTTCTGCAACATTCATTCATTCATTATCTCCCGCTTTATCCTCTATTAGGGTCGCGGTGGGGTTCCCCATGCCCATCCAGGGGAGAGCGTCTCGGGCGCTGGGCAAATAGACCCAGGACAGGGCGCCAATCTATCGCTGGGCACACACTCACTCACACAAACACACTCTTTATGGGGCAATTTGGAGAACTCAATTGACTTGATCCATGTTTTTGGACTGTGGGAGGAAACCGGAGAACCCGGAGGAAACCCACGCGGACACGGGGAGAACATGGAAACTCCACCCAGATGGGGATTCGAACTGGGAATCCCTAGTGCTGAGAGGCCAACGTGCTAACCACTAAGCCACCGTGCAGCCCTTTCTGCAACAGATTTTGAAAAAAAAAAAAATAAAAAAAAAGAATTTTGAAAGAATATTTGATTTTTGAAAAAGAACGTGATGAGTGTGCTATGGAAAAATAGAAGCCATATTGGAAAATGACCAGGTTTGTTTATACTACAGTGTAGCTGTTTTTTCCTTAACTACTGGCTTGTGTTGATCTCTCATTTCAAGTTGCTTTGGATAAATGACTAAATGTAAATGTTATATCTGCCAAATGTGGCTACATTGATGAGTCAAATGTTTAGGAAAAACAAACAAACTTGAATTGCATGTTTGTACTATGCTTTCACTTGCAATGAGACATTAAGCTCAATGGTTGCCATGGGAAAATTAGGGTGTTCTAAAACTTTTGACGACTATATAACGACAAAAACCTGTAAGCGGTAGAGAACACAAGCCATTTGCCATTTTCAGTCTACAGAAAGAACTCGGCCTGGTTTAAAGATAATTTAATCTTAATCGCCTCTGCTAATTTCATCAACAGAGGACAATCCAAATAACATTAGACGTTTGATCGTGTGATAAATCCAGTAATCCTCCTCGGTTCCCAGGCTACTGTATCACACTGCGTAAATGGAGTGTCTGAGGAGATCGGCCATCTCCAGTCGGATTATATATGACTTGGTTGAAACTGTTAAGGCGCACTGAGCGCTTCCCCGCTATTTGGCCCCGGGGAGCCACGGTGCCCTTTTGATCATTTCAGTCTCAGCTTGGCACAATAGCGCTGATTGGCTGAAGGGCTAAGGAGGGGGAAAGGCTTTAATTAAGCAGATAATCTCAGTTTGAGATGAGAACAGATCCATTTCAGAGACTGCCTGTATTTTAGCTTTTATACATTCCGCTGCGCTCTTTTCCTCCATCCTGAACTAACAGCAGCTTCTAACATCTCTTTAGCTTCCTTTCTCAGGATGTTTAACCATTTGGATGTTTATTATTATATTTTCATCTTAACGGTCCACATGAAGTCCTGTTGCAGCTGGTAAGCCATTTCTAAATTTATTGGAATCTGTTTAAGTCGATTCTGTTTTGTGTGTTTTTCTTTCTATATTTTTATAACAGTAGATTTGCATCGTTAAAATAAGATGTATATTAGAAGTAGAGATGTTGTTTCCCGTTGTATTTTATGTGTTCTAGGTGACCCCTTCTTATTCGTTTGTATTAGGTCTAAAAAAATCCTGTTTTTGTATTGAAAATAAATGCTATATCGTCAATATTAATGTGCATTAACCTTATGTGTTTTGTCTTCTCAAAATATTAAATTTATTTTGCTCTATGCATTCACAAAAATAACACTGCTATTGAACCGTATAATTTGTTTTAGCTGTAAAATAAAAATGAGCTTAGTTAGGCATTTGAGATTTTTTAGGAATGAGGTCAAGCAAGGTTTAAAAACGTTTGATAAGTATATTTCGCTTGAAAATACATTTGATGTAAAGTACAACGGATATAGAAATTCTGTGTGTGATATTTGTGGGTAAGTGGATAAGAAACGTTGAAGATGGTGAGAGCTTACACTCATTTAACTGTGTGCTCTGTCTTCCAGGTCAGTGAATAATTTCCTGATGACTGGCCCAAAGGTAAGACAACTTTCTTTTGATCTTCAACTGCGATCTTTATCTTAACACAGATCCTCAGCTTGTCCCAGCATTGAAATATTTAAGTGGATTATTATTTGAGATAAAGAATTTTTAACTTTAAACGACGAAACATCACAAAGTTTTCATTTAATTCTTATTTTTAAACGAGTAGCTTTAAAGTAACTTTGTTGATTTAGATTTGCATTTTAATACAACTACCAGTACTACTACTACGAATAATAATAAAAACTGTTAGAAAAATACTTTAGAAATTAAACTACAAATTCGTCAACATGCATTATAAGATAAAATAGAATAGCAGTAAAAATAGAGTGAAACACAAACTTACTTGTCTGTCCATTATTCTTTCTCTCTTTTTGTCTAAACTAGTAACTATACAGATAAATTTACATTTCTATAGCAGAAACCTTCTAATATCATGTGTAATACGGTTGATAATTTGCGCAATTTAACCATAATCAAACATACATTTAATATACCTTACATCTTCAAATGTGATTTTTTTTGTTCAGGTTTCATTTGTATTCGTTTCCCAAAAGAAATAAAATAAAAGATTTCTATTAAAATTGGTCACCATATTGCTCACATTGTATATCTAAAAAAAAAACTTTAATAATTTGATGACTTGATGTGTTTGCAGGCATATTTGATTTATTCGAGCAGTGTGGCAGCAGGTGCTCAGAGTGGGATTGAAGAATGTAAGTTCCAGTTTGCATGGGAACGCTGGAACTGTCCAGAACGTGCTCTTCAACTATCTACCCACAGTGGCCTTAGAAGTGGTAGGTACAGCCAACAACAAAAAACATTAAAAATAAAACTTCCATATGGAGATAATAAAAATTGTCATAGTGTTAAACTGCACTAAAACTACTACATGATAATTATTTTGTAGGCAGTTAATGGGAATTGTGGCAAAGCTGCAAGTGACACAACAGGGGAAATGATTAAAAAGTAAAATAAATGAGTACAATTTGAAAAGGTTAGGATAAAATACAGCAACTACAGAGTATTTGAAACCAATTCACGATCACAAGAAATTATAGGATGATAAACATCTTGTTTGTTGCATGTAATATGTTAATTAATCAACTTAATAGCAACACAGCTATTGTAAAATAAGAGATCAAATTGGTGTTAGAAAAGTGACACACTCACTTCAGCTTAAGTTAAAAAGTGACTTTTTTAAATAGCATCTAAGACAACTCTGAATAATGGAAAAATAACTTGCTTTTAAAAAAAATGTTTTGTCCTTATCTACAAACCTTATTTTCATAGTTGGGACATTTCAAAGTTAGGACATTTTCTAATATGCAACAGAAATGGAAATAGGTATAAAATGCCTGAACATATTTAAACAGTTTGGACAAATGCATATTCTCCACTAGGTCATCTTAACTTTTTCTTTTAATTATTAATGTGGGAATTGCATATCCTAATCACTATTAAATTAAATGTTTGACTCTTCTTTCTGTATACAGATCAGAGAGGCTATACTTACATTTACATTTACACTTAGTCATTTAGCAGATGCTTTTATCCAAAGCGACTTACAAATGAGAACAACACAAGTCAGTAGTTATACTGTTTGTGGTTGTCAATTTCTGATTCTATTTGTGATGATGCGCTATATATTTTTGATAAGAGAAAGACTTGGACTGCAATTCAGGCCAGTCAAGAATGCACACGATATATAACATCTGATATAACTCAAATAGAATAAGATCAGACTTTGTCCTGCTAAAGTAGACATGGAACTTGACAGCAATGTACATTTATCTAAAAAAACAATATATTAGCCTCCACAATAAATGTAACTTTTTAATGTTTTTTAAAAGTATTCCTAAGCAGATGTTCATTATAGTACAATCATGACTTAAAAAAAAAAAATTGCCTATGCTCACTTTTGTCCATTACACACAGATCCTTGCAACTTTCTAAATCTTTCAGAATGTATGTTATAAACTGTAATTGGTAAAATACCTAAATTGATTGTGCTAAAGACAAACTGATTCTCTTTTAAAACGTTCCAAGAACTTTTCAGTTTAATTTTGTTTGATGTTTTTTCAGTGTATTGTAGGCATCACTTGATAAATTTGTTTATATTTAACAGAATTAAGTTTGGGGTGGTTAGCACAGTTGCCTCTTGGTTCTGGGGATTCTGATCTGAGTTTCCATGTTCTCCGCTAGGTTCCATGGTTTTTTTGCAGGTTCTCTGGTTTCTTCCAACAGTCCAAAACATGGATTCAAGGGGATCTAAATTATCCATATGCAAATTGCCCCATAAATATTCACGCATATATATATATATATATATATATATATATATATATATATATATATATATATATATATATATATATATATACACACACACACACACACACACACACGAGTGTATTCACGCAGTGCCTGAAATGTTCTCACCTAGATGAGCATGTGGAATCCCCTCATAACTCTAGTAAAGGATTAAGCAGAAGATGAGATTAGAATTAAGTTTGCTGACAAAACACTGAAAATGATTTTCTTTTAACTTTTGTTAAATAAATAATTACAAACATTAACATTTTTTTAGAATGTCTCTGGTAGTGAAGTTTGTACGAGCTTTAAGAAATGCTTATATACTTTACTATTTTTAGTAACATGAAACCAGGAGCAAAAGGTATATATATAATATATAAAGACAATATATAGGCAAGTGGTTTTCAGCAGCAATGAGGTCTTAATTTAGGTGCATGTTCTTCTGCTATGGAAGAACCTTCATCTTTGTTTTTCATCTTTATCTTATTATAAATTTGGTCCTATTGGAGCTTATTACATTACATTACCTACAATAAAATCTACTAAAAAACAAAAAAGTTATTGCAACAATCCACATGTGTGAAGTCTATAAAATGATAATCTGTGAACAAAAGGATAAATTGAAAAACCTTAAGGATATTGTTAGACAATAAGTGAAATAAGTTTTCTCAATCTGAAGGGTGTGGGTCAAAGGTTTTCAATAGGCTCCTTTCACTAGGCATTCATCAAGTGCCAAAATGAAACCAGGCCTAGTCTGTTGCCGGCCTTAGACTGTCTGAGAATCTGCTGAGCTTAGGGCAGATGTGCGTTTCACTGTTTGATAAACACACACACACACACACACACACACACACACACACACACACACACACACACACACACACACACACACACACACACAAACACACACACACTTTTCTAATAATTAAATAAAGGTAACTATAACCATAAAGAGTGATTTCTTTTAAAAACTGATACATTGTGGGGACCATGAGCATTAAAACAGTGTTATATATACCCCCCCACACACACACGCCAACTATTTTGTTAGAAAGTAGAATTCAAAATGTTATTTATTGTTTTTATAAAACTTCATACATGCTAAATCTAATTTCTATGTTTAGCAAACCGGGAAACAGCATTTGTTCATGCCATTAGTTCTGCTGGAGTCATGTACACTCTCACAAGGAACTGCAGCCTGGGTGACTTTGATAACTGTGGATGTGATGACACAAGAAATGGTCAAAGAGGTAAATATACATATTTTTTTTGAAAAAAAACAAATAGCAATTTCATTCAACAATTTTAACATTGTAACATAATATACATATTTTTATGTCACGCTTTTTAAGGTGGTCATGGCTGGTTGTGGGGAGGATGCAGTGATAATGTTGGCTTCGGAGAGGCAATCTCCAAGCAGTTTGTGGATGCATTGGAAACTGGGCAAGATGCACGTGCTGCAATGAATCTCCACAATAATGAAGCTGGACGCAAGGTATCCTGAATGATTGAGTAGTGTTCTTTACTCCTTTCCAGACACTCCAGACTACATCACGTCGCTATAGATAGTTTGCAAGAGTGGGGGATTTACTCTTACCCTCTAAGATGGGTTTTGAAATGTATACAAGTTCCTTGGCCACCAACAGAATGTAGAGTGGCCTTTGAATCATTTTTCAGTGTTTCCAGCGATAGCTTACCACCCAAGAGTTTCATTCACTGCCTTATAAGCAAGGTGCCACTCGTTCCTCCAACAGTGTTTGCGCTGTACCAGATGGGCCTATTACGGCCTGTGAATGTCCTTTATGACTAGACCTTAACTCAAGATTCTTGGGATCAGTGGTGCGAGCTTAATTAGAGGACCTAGGGGGCCACACATTGGAATGGTTCAGTATTCTGTTGCTTCTCAAATAAGCAATTAGTTTTATTCTAGCAATAAGGATCTTACATTTATGTCGGTCTTTGTTGCAATTCAGAGAGCCACAGGCATCACATCCATGCAGCTAAAGTGCTCTTTGTTTTTTTTGGCCAGTGCCCCATCTGAAGGTTTTGTCAGCACTATGGCACCTGGAGCATCATTGTAACTGAAAAAAATGAAAAAGAATTCTTTTTCATTTCCTCCTGAATAGATTAACCATTGGTTCTGTCCATGGCAGAAAACATGTTGACAATGGCCTTGCTAAATAAATACTCCCCTTTCCTGTGCAGAACAATTCAGCTCGCCATGAAACCTTGATTCCGCCTCTGCTCACCAGCAAATACCTCCCTGAGAAAGTGAGACGCCTCTTTTTAAATGACAGATGTTTGTTTCAGTTGAAGTCAAGATACATTGTGTGGGTACAAAGGGTAAAATAAAATGAAAAAAAATCACCCTTGAACCTTGAACTTGGTCTTATTTAACCAAACAAGCCCTACTTTTTGTCAAGTGGATGTTTTGGACATATAGCCTGTTCAAAAAAGGTTTCATTGTTAGGTATTCTGAAAGGTGATTGACTCAATCAAAATGGTTTTAAACACTCAAAACATCTGAATTTGCTTAAATAGATCAATAAATTATGGATCATAATATTAAATATGACGAGATGAAAAAAATTTGTCTGTAAACCGGGTTTGCTTATTTATTTTCTTCTTCTTTCATATCCTTAATTTTTAGGCTGTAAAAGGAACCATGCAAAGGACGTGTAAATGCCACGGAGTATCTGGAAGCTGCACTACCCAAACATGTTGGCTGCAGCTGCCTGAATTTCGAGAAGTTGGCAACTACCTGAAAGAAAAGTATCATCGAGCCATTAAGGTAGACCTCCTGCGCGGCGCAGGCAACAGTGCCGCCAGTCGTGGTGCTATTGCTGAGACCTTTAGCTCAATTTCTCGGAAAGAGCTTGTGCATCTGGAGGATTCACCAGACTACTGCATTGAAAACCGTACACTAGGCCTTCCAGGCACCGAAGGTCGTGAGTGCCTGAAAAAGGGCAAGAATCTCAACAAGTGGGAAAAGCGTAGCTGCAAACGGCTCTGCAGTGACTGTGGACTTGCAGTAGAAGAACGTAGGGCAGAAACTATATCTAGCTGCAACTGTAAGTTCCACTGGTGTTGTGCAGTAAAATGTGAACAGTGTCGAAAGACTGTCACTAAATACTACTGTGTGAGGGCCAAACAAGTTAAAAATGACAGTGCAAGCAGAAGAAAAAACCTTCGCCTACGAAAGAAACACTAATGGTGCCCTTATGAGTTAAACATCAAGCAGTAAGCCCTGACTTGATTCAATTATGTCAATGCATCAGCAAAACAAAAGTTGTGAAAAATAGATATAGACAACCTTAATCAATAATGTCATACTGTATATGAATGACATTTATAAAATACTGTGAACAAATCTGATTTGTAATGCCACCAATATCGGCATGTTGTTACTTACATATATTATTTGCAGGTTTTTTACATTGCTCAAACTGAACACATTCTCTGAAACTACTTAAAACAAGTTCTAAAATAGCACTGATGTCTATATATTTAACAGTAAAGTAGATCACTGTAAAGTGCATATACTGTACCTGCCCAGATTAAAGCAGCAAAAACCTCACGAATCATGCATCTAAATCTGTCTAAGTAAAAAAGATCATTATATTGGACCTGATAATCATAATGTCAATTCTGTAAATTAAGTGTAAATAAGATGAAGCACTTTGTATATTGTTAATTTATTGCCTGTATCTAGATATGGTTTTGTTTGATAGATTATTGTGATGTATTGTTTTTTCTCATTCTGTCATAATTAAAGCTATGTAATTTGTTTGCTGATTTTTCTCTGTGATGTCTTTTATTTGATGGTATTTTAATGAATTTTGATGTGAATGTACATACATGTATATGTAGTTATTTGTTTGTTATAGCTGTCAATATTTCTGCAATTTTGGAAATAAGGAAAATGGGAAATGGTCCATTGTTATATATCTGTAGGTGGCAAATTATTTGAATGGTTAGTCAGCAGGATGATACTGTGTATAGTGTTTTTTTAGAACAAGGATCCATCAAAGTCTGATCTAATAACACATTTGTAAAAGTATATAATCGCACAAACAAAAGCAATTTCTGTGGACATCACAAAAAAAGAGTTATTATAGAAGATGCTTATTATGCTGAAAAAGATTAAAGGAAGACAATATGTGTAACAATGTACACAATATCCTGACATTTTCCCTTTAATTTAGTCATAAATCAGAATTATTTGTTTTTTGATCTGTCTTGTACCAGATTTAGCACAATAGGCCTAAACCATAATTCTAACACTGTGTGTTAAAAAATGTATTTTTTATGAAAAACCTAAAGAGAAACAACAACTCTTCACATCCATAAACATGTGTTGTGATTATCAGACTTTGATTGAGCTCTGATTTTAAATAAATCATACAGGGACCTGAATGTCAATCATCCTAAAGGTTTACATATTTTGCCACTTACATATATGTACTAAAAATATTATTCCTGAAAACCATTTTTTCCCTATTTTTATTTTATTTGTTTCTCTACGTCTACCTTAAGGTCTTGTTTGAAAATCGTTTTAGGTAAAATTTATGTAAAAATATACAGTATTATACAGAAATTTCTCAAATGCTTACAAACTACAAACAAGTAAACATTAAATACAGTGCACATCATCCAAAAAAAACCTTTAAAAAATTTAACTATGGAATATTAACCAGAATATTTTATTTAAATATGACTCAAGACATAATCAATTATTAGCTGTAATTTTTGATTCAACACTGATTATTTTAAGTTCCAAGGATATGTCAAATTTACTTTTGTATTTAGTGTCAGATAACCCTGGGGCAAAACCCAATAAGAAAAAGATTTTAATTATAGTCTGCCTTCCTTCACGCCTTTCTCAATTTCTTCTTTTGAAATGCTTCTTTTTCCTGTCTAAGTAATCCTCAAAGAACTCCCAACATCTTGGCACTTGGATGCTTTTTTTACTATTTAATACTAGTTTAATTAACTTTGTCGAGACAGAGGAAAAACATGAACCAAGTCGCCCCTTAAATTATCCTTCCTCTAATTTTGTATGCTAATCTCCTTTTCACGCCCTCATCTTGGGGGAAAAATGTTGGGAAACTTCATGTGGCCTGTATTGGGCTTCCTGTGGATGTTTTATTCCAAGCCCACCTATCTGGCTCCTTTCACTCCTCTAGGGCCTTCCTTTGCTCGATTTAACAATGAATGGCGAGCTAATCAGCTCCCTCGGTAATGCAGTGCTGCTGAAGGAGCTAATCCCCTCTACTCCTCCTTCAATGGCCTGTCGCCTTCAAAGAGACTTTGGGAAAAAGCTTTGCATGGATTCACACTGTTTGATGAATAGAAGTTAGTTCAAGTATTGTACCTACACAAGTAGGGTTTATAAACAAATACTTGCCAGTTTCCATCCCACCTGCAGAAGTGCCAACACTACAGTAGCATGTAGTGCAAACCTCACGCCCTGAAAAGGGTGATATAGGCCTAAGACAGCAGATTAAGCTTCTATTCAGTGTGATAAGTTCATTCTTGCAATAGTTGTCTGCTTGTCAATGTCAATGACAGAACCCAATTGACATCTTATTTACAAAGAAAAGATCAAAATAAAAGCTCCTCTTGACCCCTCATTAATCAGATATTTTAGTTTAATTTTACATTTGTTTTCTCACATGGTATAACAACTATTTTAAACTCATAGGAGTAAAACTGGCTTCTGTTAGATTAGCCTTATTCATTAATCTTTTCAAAAAATGACATTATCTTAATAAGTGCTGAGAGAAATTCTTGGATTATCCTGGAGATAAATATATGCAGGCTCGTTATGTGTCGCTTACATTTACACATTTTTTACACATTACATCACAATTGACATGCAGCCTTTCTAATTTCAGATTTATTATTGATCGTCACTGTAATATTAAAAATCTAATATTTTTTTAGCTTGAAAAAATAACACCAGATTAGACACATAGGATTCAAATATAAATCTTGTTATAAGCTTTTGCAAAGTATGCTTTGTGTGTATTTTACTATTCAATTCAGTTTTTATTCATTATTTAACTGTAAATATAGTAAATATACCATTCTGCAATTTTATTCAAATGTTATATATTTTAAATGTTATTATCTTAAAGTAGTTGAAAACATTCATTTAAAGCAGAGTATTTCTTCTATCAAATAGACAAAAAAACTGTACTGAAAACACAGGTTTTTAAAATAAAGATTTTTGCAGTAATTAGAGGGCATTAATCTTGTCATATTGTCACAAATCAAAGCCGCAAAGATAATTACTTGTAAAACGATGGTATGAACAATGCATCATTTACAAATTTTTTACATTCGACACGCATCTTTAATTATTTGATCAGGTCACAAAATTTGCCTGCGATTTATTCTGTATAACATCAGGAAGATCAGACCTTTCTTGCCTGAAGAAGCTACACAATTTTTAGTTTAAGTCCTCATCCTCTTTAGACTCAACTACTGTAATGCATTGCTTGCACAATGCGGTCTCCAAGCTTGCACAATCAGGCCTCTACAGCTGATCCAAAACACTGCAGCCCGGCTTGTGATCAACCAACCCAAGCAAATTCATGTCATTCACTTCTCATTTCTCTCCATTGGCTTCCTGTAGCTTGTAGCTGCACTGAAATTGGCCTGCTCACATTAAGTCTATCTAGAAGATACAACCTGATTCGTTTACTATACTCTAGTGACGGTGACACCTGGGGCTTTATCCTCACTGTGGTGCACTGCTAAATAATGGAATAATCTGCCCAACTTCATCCACAATGCTTAGATATTCAACATAAACAACTAAAGTTGCTGGGGGTGGGGGGTCCTATGCCCAGACAGTGGAGAATGTTTTGGGCAGTGGGCAGATACTCCCAGGAGTGCGCCAAACTATTCTGGGCACACTCACTCACACAGACACAAACACAAATACACACTATATGGGCAATTTAGAGCATTCAAATTACCTTGAATCCATGTTTTTTGGACTGTAGGAGAAAACCGGAGAACCCAGAGGAAGCCTAAGTGGACATGGGGAGAATATGGAAACTCCACCAGATTGGGATTTGAACCTGGATTCCCAGCACTGAGAGGCGAACATGCTAACCACTAAGCCATTGTGCTTGCTTAATTGATAAAAAAAAACAACAACAATAGAGCAAATCTAGGCATTGAAGCCAGTTTGGATATGATAAGGTATGATAATATTACAGTGTAAGTGGTTCCTCCTTAATTACTGTGTGTTTTCTCATTTGTATGTTGCTTTGGATAATGGTGTCTGCTAAATGAATAAATGGAAATGTACATTTCACAATGACATGGCATTTTGTCTGACTACAGCCATTGCAAGAATAAATGTACAGTCAAGATATATAAGGCAGCTGAAACAGAAAATATACCCAGCTGTTTACTCAGAGGATGCAGGATCTTAAACATCTACGTGAGTTGTGCAGTCATCCAAAAATGCATCAAGGCCTCCACCAGCATCTCACTACCAAAACTATCGACAGTTTTGATCTTTAAAAAATATTGTTTCTTAACATATACTCCAATCATAATGAAATACCTCCAGAGGCTGGTCATAAACAGCTTTAAAAACTTGCCACATTTCCTTTACACTCCTTCTCCCTCTAAAGTTAATCAACTTTTCAATGTATCAATTTATTCAATCATTCATTATATTCCGCGTAATTCTCTAATAAGTTTTGGACGCTAGGCTGGGCCAGGACATGGTGCCAATCTATCACTGAGCACACACACTCACACACTCATATATGCACACAAAAACACATACTATATAGGGAAATTTAGAGAATTTAATTGCCTTTAATTCATGTTTTTGGACTATGGGAGAAAACCGAAGAACCCGAAGGAAACCCACACGGACACGGAAAAACGTCACCCAGACTGGGATTCAAACCTTGATCACAGGGTGCTGAAAGGCAAACGTGCTTACCACTGAGCCACTGTGCTACCCAGGTCAACATTTAATTTATTTCTAATAAAAATAAATTGATTTACAATCATTTATTTTTCTTAGCATCTTAGAAAACCTAACCCTCTGGGCCTGAAATTCTGTCACTCTCTGTAACTGAATCCTGGACAGGATGACATCATTATACTGAGCATTGGAATTTTTAGAGTTTATTGATTCTACTGCTGCAAATATTGTTGACTAAGTGAGGACTATGTTTACATAATTACTTGCACATTTACACCTAGAGGCAATTTAGCATTTCCAATTCACCTAATAGTGTTTTGAGATGTGAGAGAATAGCTCCAGAATGAACAGTACAACATCAGATTATAATTCAAATAAAAACCTATTATTATTATAACATTGATTCAAATGTCAATGTCTAAATTTTAGCAGCATTTTGTAAACAAGTTCTGTGAATGTGAATCATATTTTTGAAATATCTCTTTTTTTTCTCTCACATCACTCTGAATTTAACATTATTGTAAATATATAGAGATTTTAAAAAGTTCACATAAATAAAGCCTCCCAGAAATTGCAATTACTGGTAAAAAAAAAAAAAAAAAAACTACATGCAAAACAGGTGTTTTATGGCAATGCCATATGGTGTTGATGCTTTTGGCACACATTTAAAAATATGTTAACATATTCTTGATAAAGGGCGGCACGGTGGCTTAGTGGTTAGCACGTTCGCCTCTCAGCGCTAGGGATTGCCGGTTCGAATCCCCATCTGGGTGGAGTTTCCATGTTCTCCCCGGGTCCGCGTGGGTTTCCTCCGGGTTCTCTGGATTCCTCCCACAGTACAAAAACATGGATCAAGTCAATTGAATTCTCCAAATTGTCCCATATAGAGTGTGAGTGTGTGTGAGTGAGTGTGTGCCCAGCGATGGATTGGCGCCCTGTCCTGGGTCTATCTGCCCAGCGCCCGAAAATTTCTCCACTGGATGGGCATGGGGAACCCCACCGCGACCCTACTAGAGGATAAAGCGGGAGATAATGAATGAATGGATATTCTTGATAAATTCTAAACTTTAACACATTTTAATGCACAATTTCTTTTTATTTCATTAAATCTAGCATATAATTTTATAATAAAATAAAATAAATAAATAAAATAAATAAATATGAGCTATAGAAACAGCTCTGTGTCAGGTTTGGGAGTGCTAGGCCACTCCCCCCCTGGTTTTCTGTTTTTGAGTTTTGTCTATTCGGTGTTTCTGTTTTGTATTTGGTTAGTACCGTCACGCGCAGCCCGCGCTTTGGTTTACTACCTTGTAGAGCTGTGCGGATCGATACAAATATCGATAATATTGATACCAACGCTGGTATTGGTATTGAACAATACTTGCGTAAAAAGATCGATACTCAAGACAGCGGCCACGTGGGCTCAGCCTGACCCGCCCAAGTCGACACGTCACAGTACGAGAGAGAGACTCAGAGTGGGAGATGTTCAGTTTGCCAAAAGTCTATTAGGTACACAGGAAACACAACAAACTTATTTAAGCACATTAAAAAGCACACAGCACACCCAAAACCACACACAAAATTCTATTTGAAAAAAAGAAACAAAGAAAGAAAAAAACTGTCTAGTGAGGGGAGCATTTTGACTTTATATTTGTATTGTCGTTTCTCTTTTTGTACCTCAAAAATATATATTTTCCTCACGATAAAGCAAACTTTATTTTATTACTGTTCCATTGTTTCTAAACAAAGATGTTGATTGGGATACATTATTTTGTTGTAACCTACAATGTTTGGCGAAATTCTATACTAGGTCTTTTGGATCAATGAAGCTTAAATATTGAAAAGTATCGGTATCGGTATCGAATATCGCGATATTGGCCCTGTATTTACTTGGTATCGGATCGATACCAAAATTCTTGGTATCGCACAGCTCTACTACCTTGGGCTTACCCTGCGTAGTGATGCGCAGCGCCTCCAGTGGACGGACGGCGCTTGTGTGACAGTCTGAGTGTAAGTAAGTGTAAAAAATATGTAATTAAAACATCTAATTTTGTGTACTTTTTTTGTATAATGTGTACATAAATATAGAATCCACCATTTTGTAGCATCTTATACAATATAAATATGACTGCAGTTGGTTTCACATACTACAATACCATGCACTAACGTGTATGTAAAATATATAACATTTAAAATAACATAACCTTGTTTATACATTTGTTTCCTTGTATCGCTAATTTATTGCTGTATTTATATACATGCTTAAATGATAGGGGTAAACTAAATATCCCAATGCTTATGTTAACAGATAATTAAGCAAATCATAAACAGTTAATATATTTACACTAAACATAATCATAATAAATTTTCTGCATAAGACTCAAGCAGTGCATTAACATCTGAAGATTACAATGTTTCCACAGTTGATGGGAAATTAAAGTTAATGCTGAGAATTCTAGAATAGGTGACATGAACCGTAAACTGACATTTTTCATATCTATTTACAAATTTGATCCAAGTTTGTTGAACTTTGTTGTTTAAATTCTAACCCTCCCCCCCCATACACACAATTACACATATGGCGATAGTGCTTCGGTTCCATCTGCTGGCAAATACTTAAAGCTGTTAATAGGTTTAGTGAAATTAGGTTCGGTTTATACAAAAAAAAAAAAAAAAAAAAAAAAAAAAAAAACAGTCTATTTTCTCCACTTACCATATAGAAGGACATATGAATGTAGTTTTACAATTACAGACTGTAGTACATCTGGGTTTTTTTTTTTTGGTTTCTTTTTGGTCTGCTGTTGGTGTAGAGAAAGATACATGTTCCTTTGTTCTTAACTACATAATTCATTCATTCATTCATTTATTTATTCATTTATTCATTCTTAGTCAGTGTAATCTTTAAAAATATAAGCACACAACACCAAAACACAACACTTTGTGCATTTATTGTAAAAGACAGAAGCATAATGGGATTGACCCAAGACAGTAGTCTGTTTGACCACAAAATTCAATTTGCAGTTTTGGGATATTTTCTGTAGTCTATTAAAGTATGCAGAATTTTGTTAGCCTCTAACTAACCATCGCTTTCTAAATTTAACAATAATTTCCTCTGTTTCTACAAAACAATATCCAATATCTAAAGGTGGCTTAGTGGTTAGCACATTTGCCTCTTAGTGCTAGGGATTTCTGGTTCGAATACCAAAATGGAGTTTCCATGTTCTCCCCAAGTCCCCAAGGGTTTCCTCCGGGTTCTCCGGTTTCCTCCCACAGTCCAAAAACATGGCTCAAGGTCAATTAAATTCTCCAATTGAGTATAGAGTGTGTCTTTGTGAGCGAGTGTGTGCCCAGTGATGGATTGGTGCACTGTCCTGGATGTATCAGCCCAGCGCCCAAAACGTTCTCCCCTGGATGGGCATGGGGAGCCCCCCGGCAACCCTAGTACAGGATTAAGCAGAACATAATGGATGGATGAATGTTAGATAAAATGACATTAGGCAATCACCTCTTTATTAGCTTTTTAGACAGGAATGAATTAAATCCTATATCTTCTAGAAAATGTACTCATTTTAAACTTTAAGCATTTCTAGTTTGACTTGTGGGACTTCTGTCTTTGCAATATTCCATTCATTCCTTTATTTATTATCTTCTGCTTTATCATTTACTAGGGTCGCTGGAGGTACTCTATGCCGATCCAGTGAAGAACGTTTCAGGCACTGGGCAGATACACCCAGGACACAGCGAGAACACGGATGGAAACTCCACCCAGATTGGGATTTGAACCTGGGATTTGAACCCAACGCTGAGCAATGAATAATGCTAACCACTAAGCTATGTGCCACCCTGTGATATTCCAGAATTGAGCAATTTATTACTAGGCACCAAGGATGTACAAACGTTTAAATAAATTGCCATGTGATCATGACAGAGTGTGGAAAATATATACATTCTGATATTATAGTTATGACATTGCTGCATTAATGAAAGATTTCATCTTCACACATCATTAATATATTCAGTCATGTGTTGTGAAGATTCCCCATGAAGGTACGTTATCAATTATATTGATAAATTAATTGTTATTAGGTGGCACGGTGGCTTAGTGGTTAGCACGTTCGCCTCTCAGCGCTAGGGATTCCCGGTTCGAATCCCCATCTGGGTGGAGTTTCCATGTTCTCCCCGTGTCTGCGTGGGTTTCCTCCGGGTTCTCCGGTTTCCTCCCACAGTCCAAAAACATGGATCAAGTCAATTCATTCATTCATTATCTCCCGCTTTATCCTCTATTAGGGTCGCGGTGGGGCTCCCCATGCCCATCCAGGGGAGAACATCTCGGGCGCTGGGCAGATACACCCAGGACAGGGCGCCAATCCATCGCTGGGCACACACTCACGCACACAGACACACTCTATATGGGGCAATTTTGAGTATTCAATTGACTTGATACATGTTTTTGGACTGTGGGAGGAAACCGGAGAACCCGGAGGAAACCCACGCAGACACGGGGAGAACATGGAAACTCCACCCAGATGGGGATTCGAACCGGGAATCCCTAGCGCTGAGAGGCGAACGTGCTAACCACTAAGCCACCGTGCCGCCCGGATCAAGTCAATTGAGTTCTCCAAATTGCCCCGTATAAAGTGTGTCTGTGTGAGTGAGTGTGTGCCCAGCAATGGATTGGCGCCCTGTCCTGTGTCTATCTGCCCAGCGCCCGAGACGTTCTCCCCTGGATGGGCATGGGGAACCCCCCCCCACCGCGACCCTAATAGAGGATAAAGCGGGAGACAATGAATGAATGAATCAATTGTTATTAGGCGGCACGGTGGCTTAGTGGTTAGCACGTTCGCCTCTCAGCGCTAGGGATTCCCGGTTTGAATCCCCATCTGGGTGGAGTTTCCATGTTCTCCCCGTGTCTGCGTGGGTTTCCTCCGGGTTCTCCGGTTTCCTCCCACAGTCCAAAAACATGGATCAAGTCAATTGAATTCTCCGAATTGCCCCATATAGAGTGTGTCTGTGTGAGTGAGTGTGTGCCCAGCAATGGATTGGCGCCCTGTCCTGTGTGTATCTGCCCAGCGCCCGAGACGTTCTCCCCTGGATGGTCATGGGGAACCCCCCCCCACCGCGACCCAAATAGAGGATAAAGCGGGAGATAATGAATGAATGAATGAATTGTTATTAGGCGGCACGGTGGCTTAGTGGTTAGCACGTTCTCCTCTCAGCGCCAGGAATTCCCGGTTCGAATCCCCATCTGGGTGGAGTTTCCATGTTCTCCCCGTGTCTGTGTGGGTTTCCTCCGGGTTCTCCGGTTTCCCCGCACAGTCCAAAAACATGGATCAAGTCAATTGAATTCTCCAAATTGCCCCATATAGAGTGTGTCTGTGTGAGTGAGTGTGTGCCCAGCGATGGATTGGCGACCTGTCCTGGGTGTATCTGCCCAGCGCCCGAAACGTTCTCCCCTGGATGGGCATGGGGAACCCCCCCCACCGCGACCCAAATAGAGGATAAAGCGGGAGATAATGAATGAATGAATGAATTGTTATTAGGCGGCACGGTGGCTTAGTGGTTAGCACGTTCTCCTCTCAGCACTAGGAATTCCCGGTTCGAATACCCATCTGGGTGGAGTTTCCATGTTCTCCCCGTGTCTGCGTGGGTTTCCTCCGGGTTCTCCGGTTTCCTCCCACAGTCCAAAACATGGATCAAGTCAATTGAATTCTCCAAATTGCCCCACATATAGAGTGTGTCTGTGTGAGTGAGTGTGTGCCCAGCGATGGATTGGCGCCCTGTCCTGGGTCTATCTGCCCAGCGCCCGAGACGTTCTCCCCTGGATGGCCATGAATGAATTGTTGTTATTATAGACAGTAATGTATAAAAGCGGCGGCACGGTGGCTTAGTGGTTAGCACGTTCGCCTCTCAGCGCTAGGGATTCCCGGTTCGAATCCCCATCTGGGTGGAGTTTCCATGTTCTCCCTGGGTCCGCGTGGGTTTCCTCCAGGTTCTCCGGTTTCCTCCCACAGTCCAAAAACATGGATCAAGTCAATTGAGTTCTCTAAATTGCCCCATATAGAGTGTGTGTGAGTGTGTACCCAGCGATGGATTGGCGCCCAGTCCTGGGTGTATCTGCCCAGCGCCCGAGACGTTCTCCCCTGGATGGGCATGGGGAACCCCACCGCGACCCTAATAGAGGATAAAGCGGGAGATAATGAATGAATGAATGAATGTATAAAAGCCTTTGTTTGGTGCACAGTGTAAACTGCGCCGCTTCCTGGAATATCTAGGTTTCACACTTCCGCTTTCAAACGAAAAGCCCTTCCTCAATTAAGCAAGCGCCCGTAGTGCGCTGAAAAGAACCCAACGTGCGACGTGCTGCACAGTCTCTGTGTTGTTTTACAGTCGCGGGTAAAACTGACTGTTGTATTATAAATGAGCCCTCGTGTACATGGCGTCCTAGGGGATTATTTATTTGAGCAGAGCGCCGTTGTGTCAGTGTTCACGGACGTTACGCAGCCGCACTGCACTACAGCAGCTAAACAACCCCGAGCTCGGTTCGTTTAAACGCGCACTTCACTGCTGCTCAGCCGAAGCTCCCGCTCCCGCTCCCGCTCCTCTCCGGCGTGGAAAGCCGCTCCTCATCCCGTTCAAACCCAGCTGCTCGTTGTGCGAGGACAATCAGCGGCGCAGGGAGACGTGGGAGAGGAAATGGCCACGGCCACGGTGGCTGGAGCTGAGCCGGCGTCCTCCGACGCTGCCGCCGCTTTCTCACAGGCTTGCAGCTCGGGCTGGACCGATTCTCAGCTCCGTCAGTATCCCTTCCAGACCAAACCGATCCCGCGGCTGTCTCACACAGACCCCCGAGCCGAGATCCTGATCAACAACGAGGTAACGTCTCCTCTCACGCTGTAGCCGACTGTGTGGAAGCCGAGGCTGATTTGGTAACAATGAACCAACATAACACCGACTTCAACAACCTCACACCATAAACACCACCCTCACTGCGCTTTCACAACAATATTATTGCACTATATATTTACTGTATGTAAAAGCAGCAGGGGTTGTAGCAGTTCGAATTGTTCTCGTTTGTGTCTGTCTAAAGAGAATATGGACAGGGTTACAGGCAATATTCACCTTTAAACTAAACTTAAGTTTAGGATGTGGACATTCGGGCGGTGTGGGTGTGGTAGCTCAGTGGTTATGGTGTTGGGGTATCAATCTAAAGGTTGTGGGTTTAAATCCAAGGTGCATTGAAGTTACCAATGTGGCTCCTTGAGCAAATTCGTAACCCTTTTGTTATCGTTTTGTATCAACATAATGATTTGTATGTCGCTTCTGATAGATGAGCAACTGTGATGTAAATATAATGTATGGTCTTCCTTCGGGATTTGCAGCAGTGTGTTTTGGAAGTGACTGTCATGTTGTTATCACTCTGACCACTGTTAGACCCGGAATACAAGTAATTAATAATAGTTAGGTAGCTAGAGCAATCCTGGGTTACACTTTAGCTCGTCGTGTTGGTGCATTATTACATTCTGCCTACGTGGAGAGTTTTAATATTGGCATACAAATACTCGTGTTATGATCTCGGCCACGTTTATCACACAAGCTACCAGAGACCCCAAAGACCTAATCGCAGAACAAAATAAAATCATACTTTTTTTTCCAGATCAACACCAGTTTCTAATTAAATACAGTCGCTTGTCTGCGAGACGTCTGGCGAGTGTGGCAAGTGCTGAGAATCGAACACAAAGATTCGACTCGTGGATTCAGGGCTTTGGGAGTCATGAGACGATTCCGATTTCTTGTATGTAAATACATCAAGTGGGTCCATATACATGTCAAACCCCACTTGTTTTAGTTCGTTTTTAAATATAAGAATGACTTATGGAGGAATTGTTGGTTAGGAAAAGGGGGACAAATGTTCAACGCAAAACCGGGTTCGGATTCGACTCAGGAATCGAGCAGCCCTGTTTAGTTGGCCGCCTACACCCGTGGCTCTGAGGCGCACGTTCCTTCAGTCACGTAGTTCAGCTCACAGAGGCACACGCGCCAAACCCCGCTCACCAGCACCACCACCTCAGCACCGTCCCAGCTCTGAAAACAGCTTTAAAGCACGATATCACCACCGCATCGATCTGAGGCGAAAATAGACATCGAAGCTAAAAGAGCACTTTAGTATGAAGTTTCATAATTACGTACTTTAAATACATCTGTTTGTCGTTGCACCTCACTGCTTTGGTTTAAGGAAGTTTTGAAAACATATGATCATTCACAGACCGGAAAACCCGGGATTATGACAACAAATAATTTTTTATTTGCTGACTAATAAAAACATGTATTTAAATGCATTGTATATGATATATATATATGTTTGTATGTATGTATGTGTGTGTGTTTTAATAGGATCTGACACGTTCAATGACGTCAAATAAGCACAAATACCAAAAAAAAGCACAAAAATGATTAAAAAAATGTAAAATATTGACCAAAACTATTTAAATGAAGTCAAATTGGGACATAAACCAAAAAAGCACATAAATGATATCATTCATTCATTCATTCATTATCTCCCGCTTTATCCTCTATTAGGGTCACGGTGGGGTTCCCCATGCCCATCCAGGCGCTGGGCAGATAGACCCAGGACAGGGCGCCAATCCATCACTCACCACACTCACTCACTCACTCACTCACTCACACAGACACACTATATGGGGCAATTTTGAGAATTCAATTGACTTGATCCATGTTTTTGGACTGTGGGAGGAAAACCTGGAGGAAACCCACGCAAACACGGGGAGAACATGGAAACTCCACCCAGATGGGGATTCTGGGCGAACGTGCTAACCACTAAGCCACCGTGCCGCCCTGAATGATATCAAAAAGGCAAAAATACCAAAAACGTGAATAATTGACCAAAACTGCTTAAATGATGTCAAATAGGCACAAATACCAAAAAAGCACAGAAATGATTAAAAAAAAGTAAAATATTGACCAAAACTACATAAATGACATCCATCCATTATCTTCTGCTTTATCCCCATCCCCATGCCCATCCAGGGGAGAAGGTTTCAGGCGCTTGGCAGATTCACCTAGGACAGGGCGCCAATCTATCGCTGGGCACACACCCACTCACACAGATACGCACACATACACACTCTATATGGGGCAATTTGGAGAACTCAATTGACTTCATCCATGTTTTTTGCACTGTGGTAGGAAACCCACGGGGAGAACATGGAAACTCCATCCAGATCGGGAATCGAACCGCAAATCACTAGTGCTGAGAGGCGAACGTGCTAACCACTAAGCCACCGTGCTTTTAACTAGGAAAATACGTTTCAGGAAATAATAGAAATAATAAAGGAAATAATAAACTAGCAACCAAACAGTTACAGTCCACTAAGAGCAAAATAAATGTGTGCAATATATATCAACTTCAATACGTTCTAGTGAAAATTGTGCAATATGGGTTTTTGATATTGTTTGTATGTATTATGCCTTATATTTTATTTTTACTTAATTTTATTCATACATAGTATTATGTTGGTTTTTAATTTGTTTTATGTTTCTTACTAGCACCTTTGGAGTTGCACCCAAATTTCATTGTAATGAAAATATTAATGACAAAGGCGATTCTGATTCTTCTGAAACCGATTAACTAATAATTTTACCGTCAAATTCACATGTTCATGTAGTAATGACCAGATCCTACATACAAATTTGTAACACACGACTTCACTTCTCCACTTAGATATGTATATTTAGAATGTGGTGTTGCTTCATCGGTTTTTGACTCATACATTTCTGAGCCTCTTTACAGTGGTGTTTTCCCCCCTCTTTGTTAGGCCAAATGTCTTTAAATCATAGACTTTATTTTTAGTTCAACAGAACCATGGCAGGATCAACCACTTGTCTTAACCAAAAACAATTGTATTTAATCCGAAAAAAAAGATATACAATGAAACACCATACTTTCGTTTTCATTTCATGTACCACATGTAATGACAAAATCTCTGTGAATCACAGTTAACCTTATTTACATTTAGTCATTTAGCCCACCTAATGACTAAATGTCATCATTCTGTTTTTTTGTATGGTGGTACTCTGTTTTTGTTTTTAACTGTTTCAACTATTTAAGAAAATAACATCAGTATATGCGTATTCATTACATTTTATGTGAATTTCCTAAAATGACTAAGATTTCATGAGATTCATGTATATCTTTGCTCATATATTGTCAACACGCTTTATTTCTTTTTTAGGAACCTGTTGTATTAACAGACACCAACTTGGTTTATCCGGCACTGAAATGGGACTTGGGTTACTTGAATGAGAACATTGGAAATGGGGACTTCTCTGTGTACGTAGCTGAAAACCACAAATTTCTGTATTATGACGAGAAGAAAATGTCAAACTTTGTGAACTTTGTTCCAAAATCACGCCGAATGGAGATGAAGTTTTCAGACTTTGTAGACAAAATGCGGCAAACTGAAGAATCAGGAGGAACAGAGAGGTAAGGTACAATAATACATTTATAGAAGCTTATTTTGTAAAAGTAGTTTGGATAAAGTATTTTCAGTATTTTCAGTTGTTAATTTGGGATTTAAAGAGGCCTGTTATGATTTAGAATAACTTGCTGTTAGGTCATTAGTTTGTCTTAATTTTTTTTTTAGAACTAATTGCTGCAGTGCAGAATGCTGTAATGGCAGATGTGCAAAACTAGGGAAAGTGATAAGGGGCATGAAATCCAGTCCAGGAAATAGGAGTACAGCAGGGAATGACTAAGCAATTACTTTGCCAGCTAGCAGACAGTGTTTCTTCTTGTACCGATTTCACGTCTTTGCCTTGAATCATTTAGTAGTTTTTATTCATTTATTTATTTTTATCAGCATGTGGTATGTAAATAATATTGATAATCCGTTAAAAAACTCTCAGCCATAATTAATTGCAGTAATTATATGACAATATGCAAAAAATAACAAAACTATAATCTGCTATAAAGTATGAGTTGATGTTTAATTTCTATGCTCTATGCTTCTTGGATATTTCTATGTCTGTATATCTGCTTAGTGCTCTAATATTTGTAAAAGCCCTCTCATGCATAAAGCCTGGCTCAGGCTACATTTGGTATCATGCTAATACCTTGTTATATCAAATATTGTCTCACTATGTTGAGTAAATATCACATTCTTGCTTAATAAAGCAAGCTGACAAGAAGTTACATTACAACTTTTTTTGGTTAGAATTACATCTCCAATATCAATAAAATTCTGACTTAAATTTGATAGACTTTTATTGTTTTTTTTCCCATCGAAAATGAAATTAGGAATTGTATTGACTTTGTACAGAGAAATAAATATTATTAATTCATGTTAAAAGATAAAACAAAAACTTTATTAAGATGTATGTACACTGTTTTTAGATATTGTGTACACAAATAGTTACATGTATAGTGCCTCCAAATAGTATTCAACCCCCTGCAGATTTTGCTAATTTAACAAGTTGCAAATAAATCAGTTAATTTATATATATATATATATATATATATATATATATATATATATATATATATATATATATATATATATATATACATTTTAAACAGGAAAAATAAAAAATTAGGGTCAATTATTATTCAACCTCTAGGTTTAATATTTTGTGGAAAAGCCCTCGTTTGCTTTACAGCTATTAATCAGGTTTTATAAGACCTGTTTAGGCCAGCACAGGTTTCTTGAGTAATCTTGGCCCACTGCTCCATGCAGATCTTCTCCAAGTTGTCTAGGTTCTTTGGGTATCTCATGTGGACTTTGCGTTTGAGCTCCTTCCACAAGTTTTCAAATGGATTAAGGTCAGAAGACCAACTAGGCCACTGCAACCCCCTGCTCTTTTCCCACTTAAACCAGGCCTTGAGTTTTTTTTGGCCGTGTGCTCGGCATCGTTCTCCTGTTAGAAAATGAAATGTCGACCCATCTTAAGATCCTTCAAGAAGGGGTGGAGGTTTTTGGCCAAAATCTCCAGATAGGCTGTGCTATCCATCTTCCTGTGGATAAGGACCATGGGTCAATTTCCCATGTTGACCATGTATGAATTCTGTTCACAAGTTTGGGGAAAAACAGATAATTAATCCAAGCATGTGAAGCTCATTGTTCTTTATGCCTAAATTACTTGTTAAGACTTGAGGGAACCAAACAAAATCCTGGTGGTTTGAGGCGTTAAATAATACCTGACCCTCTGATTAAACTTTTCACAATATTAAAAAATGATAAACAAATACATAACATTCTTTTTTTACTGCAGTGAATTTCACACATCCAAGCTGATCTACAGTCCAAATGTCACAAGGCCAAGTTAAATCCAAATGTGTAAAGCTGCAAAAACTGCAGGGGGTTGAATAGGCACTGCAGGGGGTTGGAAGCACTTTATATCTATCAGTGGCAGATGTGAAGTTTTAGAACTTGCAGATAATTAGAATGTATGATTGGAGTTGAGTATTTTTCAATTAACATTTAAAACAGGTTTGTGCGGGTGACTTGTTTATTTGAAGAATGTAATTCTGGCAATGGCTGATCTTCATGATGTGTTTGTGGAAAACATGAAGTGTTTGTGGTAGTTGAGGCCAGAGGTTTGCATACATCCAGGCAAGATTTTTTTAAGAAAAAGAATCCCATTTATCACCAAGTTTAGTCTTAGTTTTTAGTTAAAGCCTTGTGTATTGGCTTCAAAGTCTTCCCTCTTCAATCCACAGTTGAACTTGCTGTGAAAAGGGGAATGGGCTAAAATGCCTCTGAACTGATGTGCTATCCTAAATCCTCCAATAAAACTGCGGTAATGCCAGATACAAATAACAAAGGTTGACATCTTTTCGCTACCGGCTGATATGTAGTAATTACAGAATGTGACTTAATAGCTACAAATATAATTTTAATGATGCACCGGTTTATCAACTGACCATCTGTATCTGATGATGGTAATCTGACCCAGAGAACCAAAGCTACCCTGCTGTGAATTCAGAGACCATCCTTATGGTTGTTACCAGTTCTTATTCAGTGTCAACATATCACAGTGAAATTTGAATTGCACAAACCTTGAAATCGGTCTATAGTTAAAATTTTGTTGCAATATCTTCACTCTTTTTGAAGTTATTAAATAAATACTGGTGAAAGTTACCATTATGCACAACACACTTTAATATAAAAACTTTTTTTTGGCAAACTGCTGCATGTTTGTGTCATGATTTCTTGTATTTGTGTTTTATATCAAGTCTAGACAAGTGGAAAGTTTTAGTTTCAGATGTAACACAGATGCTGTTTATAAGTGCACTCAGTTTTAGGATATATTTCTTAATGTAACCTCATTCAGTTTTGGTTATTTATAGTATGATGAGGTTTGTCAGCGAATAATTTACTTAAAGTTTAACTTCATTATAAATTTACTTTTTTCAAAAGTGTCCAAGAATTTCTGAATATAATGCTTCTAGATGCCTTTTTACTACTAATCATCTGTAATTTCACATTCCTTTTATTATTATTATTGTTATTATTATCATTATTTCTTAAAAACCTGCATTACATTTAGAAACGGGACTAATTTAAAGTAATTGAAACTAAATTTGCTTTCAAATTCACCAAAAGACAAAAATGCTTAAAAATTTTTTTTATCAGGTTTTGTATCAGGAAAAAATAAAACTTAAGACAAGCACATATTTGAAAATTATATCCAGAATATTATGTTTTAAGAAAAAATTACCAATAACATGTCAGGATTAGATTTGTTTTGCCTGGGCTATAAAAATATGATTTCATTTAAGGTACACAGAATACGAGGACATACAGACATTTTACAGCGTTATTGTTTATCTGTTCCAGTATGACATGCTCTATTGTGCACTTAGCAAGGTTATTAAAGGTCTTTTGTTTGTTTTGTATAATACTCCACTGTGCTGTACAAATGTGGTCTCCAACTCACGAACGTTTGTGATAAACTACAATTAATATTGATTACACACCTGTCTTTTATTTTTTTATTTTTATTTATTTATTTATTTTGTTCACGATCAATTGATCGTAGATCTATTAATTTAAAATACATATTTAAACGATATTAACGAATTTGATTTAACAAAATGTAATTTTTTACTATACATGAAAGTGCAACATGGTGTTGCATGCACTTTAATAGATATTGTAATAGTTTTTCTGTAAATTGAATCTTTGTAATGCATAATTCAAAACTGTTGTGGGTTTGTTGCTATGTTTCTATTATTTAATTACCATGTATGGTTTGTAGACTGTACTTACAGCAAACCCTGAATGACACAGTGGGGCAAAAAATAGTCGTGGACTTCCTGGGGTTCAACTGGAACTGGATCAACAAACAGCAAAATAAACGAAACTGGGGACAGTTAACATCAAACCTGCTACTCATAGGCATGGAAGGTACGGCATTAATGCATATAATTAACTAGTGTAAATGTACCAGTATTGACTTCAAGTAAAATGTTTTTAATACTTCTGTCTTTTTTTCATATTCTTTTTAAAAAGGTAATGTGACACCAGCACATTATGATGAACAGCAGAATTTCTTTGCACAAATCAAAGGTTACAAGCGGTGCATCCTTTTCCCACCTGACCAGTTCGAGTGTCTCTATCCTTACCCAGTTCATCATCCCTGCGACAGGCAGAGCCAGGTATTACATCAGTACCTGTTGGATATGATGTGTGTTTAGTTCAGTTATGCATGAGGGCTGTTTTTTCTAGCACAACTGACTGAGCAATTGTTTTTAATTTCTTAGTTTATTTATGATTCTTAGCCATATTTATGATGCTGTTCGGTTTGGTGCCCATGCTTAATTGTTTTAAAAGTAAGTGAAGGAACAATAATATACAAGTGATTATTTTGCTGCTTTAGGTCGATTTTGAAAATCCCGATTATGCAAGGTTTCCAAACTTCAAAAATGTACTTGGATATGAGGCTGTTGTTGGACCTGGTGATGTTCTGTACATCCCGATGTACTGGTAAGTTTTACAAACTTTTTCATCATTATTTATTTATTATTTTAAAGCTCAGTTGCATGATGAACTTTACTAATTCATAATTGAGAAGTCATAAGCCTTGCATTTAAAATATTTACACATTATGTGTAAGACAATACATATATGATATATAAACAAATAACATGAAATTTTATGATGTGAATTTGTATTAATTACAGGTGAATCAATATTCCTGTACTTCAAATTAATATACTTAAATATTCCCAATACTTGTGAATTGTTTATATTAAAGTTAAATACTATAGACCACTGAAGATTTGTTTGTGTTTTATGGTTAGCTCCATGTTGAGATTCCAATAAGATTTTTTTTTGTGTAAATTGTTTTTTGTACATCACTGAATTCTCTGAATTATGGGGTTGTTTATTAATTTTAGTTTACAAATATTATTAATATAAATTTTAACTAGCTGATGTACCTACAACTGCACAAGGTCATTAGCTTGCATGTGGCAATATTAGTTGACCAATTATAAAACAATCCTGTAAATGAGTATGAGAAAATGCACACAGAATAAATACTGACCATTACTTTCATTGGTTATGTTGGTGAACGTATGTAACTGCTTAATTACACAGGTGGCATCACATTGAGTCCTTGTTAAATGGAGGAGTGACCATCACTGTCAACTTCTGGTACAAGGTACTGATATTCCAATTAAAACCTGTAATAAAACATTTATGTAGTATTTTTGTTTTCCACAATGGTTTTTCCAGGAACTCAACAAAGGTTAAAAAATATTTCTACATTATTGAAAATCAAAATTTTATCAAGTCAGATTAATATGATGCTGTGTTGTGCATATATGGGCCCGTTTTGTTGTTTCATATTTTGCCAAATGTTTTTTTTTCCCTTTCTTTTTTTTCCTTCTTTTTCTTGGCTTCAACGAGTTACTGTATTAAATTTAACTAATTTCAAAAAAATAAAATATGCTTAACTGTTGTACAGGGCAGTAAAAATTTATAAATAAAGTAGTATCAACACTGAAATACAGACGTTGCATGTGTTAAGGCAATTTCAAGATTTCGAAAACAAGGGCCAAATTCTAGTAAGCAAACAAACCAATAAATAAATACATAATTTGATTACTTGTAAATGATTAGTTAATCTGTTTATATAAATTCTGAAATCTAATTGCAGGGAATTGTATGAATTTGTCGTAAGAGTTTACTGATCTTGATAATCTCTGGAACAGAAGTAGAATAAAATTTCCAAAGCATGTATATCCTTCAACTAGTTTTAGGCATTCAGTTGTTCTATCTGTAGAGGTTAATATTTCTGCAGGCTGATTACAACACAATGCAACAGCAAATTGCTAATGTTTGGAAATGAAGGCTATTACATGACTGTCAACAATAATGTGGTTATTTGTTGTATGTGATGGAAATAGGTCATGTTAAATAGTAATTTCGTCCACTGCTCGTGCATGCACACACACACAAATTAATAATTCTGTGTAACTTCTTAATTATTCATTAAACACATTAAATGTTTACAGTACTGTGAATATTGTACAAAATATTATGTTTTAAAAATCTAATTTTACTTCTTTTTCAGGGTGCACCCACTCCGAAGAGGATAGAATATCCGCTGAAGTCTCACCAGAAGGTGGCTATTATGAGAAACATTGAAAAGATGCTAGGAGAGGCCTTGGGAGACCCACATGAGGTACTAAAAAGTAGAGCACCCAATCATAAAGCTGTTCTATTTTTTACCATTGAGATTAGTTCATAAGAGATGCTCTCTGTATTGTGACCTTAACCCAGATACTAAAATATGTGTAGCTGTATTTTTAAAGCAGTGACTTTTAAGAAAGAAGTGGTGTCATTTCTACAGTTGTTTATTACAGGTTTTCTTAACATATTTCGTTATTTTTTTTAGCTAGGAATATAGCTGAATAAAGTAATTGGCTCACTGTTAGTGGTTAAACCATTCAATCAGCTTATATATTTCACTTAATTCTAGTAATGACTGGAATAGAAAAACCGTTATGGCTCTTAAAAGGACTATAGGGTGTAATGATACAGTGGGGACTCATTTAAAATTTCTTTGTAAATCCCATACTTCATTCAAAAGTAAAGGTTCTACAGAGTTATAAGAATTAGTGGTTTCAGTTTAGCATAGACTTTAAAAACATGTACATTATTAAAAAGATGATTTTAAAGCACCTATGTATGGTTATAGGCACCTATGTAAATTGCAATCACATTTATTTTAGCTTAATTTAAAACAAACAGAATAAATACAGAATTAATTTAAAGAAACTTAAAAAGTAGCAAAGTACAAAAAAATGTGTAAAACAAAAAAAAAGTGTTTTTATTGATTAATTTAATTGTGCTTTAGTAAATACATTCAGTTCAAAACATTCACAATTGTTATAACTTGTTATAGAATGAGGTGTATTTAAGTCTCTGTTAGCAAAGATAGGTTGTGGCTTCTTTTTTTTTTTTTTTTTTTTTAATCCAACATCATGATTTACATCATGATTTACAATATAGTTTAAATGACAAAATATGAGGTATCAATTCTGTGAATACACATTTTGGCTTTTCTCAGAAAAAAGGCTGCAAAAGTCTTAAACACCATTCCCATTTTATGAGCATAAGATGTTGGTCAACATCTTGTCATAAAATGGTGGCAGAAATGGTGTCTACAGCTTGGGCATATAGGTGACAAATGCTGGATGAAGGCGATTTATCTTCCCAGAAAGTTCTTGGTTATTTAGGCACTATAATGCCAGCTTCCTTCTCTGTGTTACATGTGTGGCTTTTCAGACAGAGTTCATGTACATGAGTGACCTGTCTAGAATCCAGCGCTCCCTTGTGTTAAACATGTAAAGGGGGGTTATACAAATGAAAATAAAGTTATAATACTATAGGCAACTAAAGTGTGTAAAATTGTCAGTTAAAAGTTTAAAACAATTTTTTTATATATATATATATATATATATATATATATATATATATATATATATATATATATATATATATATATATTTCTTGTTTTATTGCAGTGTAAATATGTATATCCCAGCTTTCTAAGTAAATTGTAAACAGAAATGTTTACATTACCTTTTTTGTCACAAAGAACAAAAATACCAGATGTGTGGAAAACCAGAGTATGTTTTATTGTTGTAACTGGGTTTGTGTCACTACTTTTCTTTTTTTAATTTTTGAGGCAACTGCTTTTAGCAATCTGTAATGTTGGATGTTAAGAATTTAATTTTAAACGACTTTTCTATTTACTTACATAATATAGAGTCTTATCATATCACCATGTACTGTCCTCTAGATATTATTACCTATTAATCTACATATATTGTTTATTCTAGTTACCAATCAAATTATGTATTTACTTTATATAAACGACAGCTATTCATTATGTCACTTTATTAATATTCCATATTATTACTTAACTGCACATTATATTTTCTTATCATTTAATATTATTTTAGTCATTTAGTATTGCCATTTAGTATTGCCATTACTTTTATGTTTACCTTGCTCGTGGTTTTTTGTTTTTTAGTATCAGGCACCCATTTGATGATTTTGATTTACTTGTGCTGATACTGTTACCACATGATAAAATAGTACATATATTTAACACTATACAGCAATGCTTTTTAAAATGACTTTTATTACCTAAAACCCTCTTATCATGTACTACAGCTGTTCACTTAAGTTGAAACTGACATCATTGTTGGTACCAAAAAGAACAATCCCTTCTTCTCTCATCTATTTGACAGTCAGTCTATAGTTTACTTTTAATAATTCTTGCAGACTAAAAGTTTCAATATAATCATGTCAAAAAGTCCCTTCAACGTGTGCATCAACAATCGCTGTAAATGGCAGGAAATCATACTGCAGTAAAACCTTTTTTAATTAATTAATTAATTGATTAATTGATTTATTTTTAATTACAAATAAATTAATTTTGTTGATTTGAGATTTTCCTTTATTAGTTTTCCAAGGTGTCATTGGCAGTATTATTTAAATAATGCCAAACTAATGCCATTTAAACAACAACATATACTTTTAATTTCACAGGTCGGCCCACTGCTGAACACAATGATCAAGGGACGGTACGAGCAAGAACCCAGTTAACTGGCAGTTCTCCAGTGTTTTGTTGGTTAATTGTACAGTAGAGTGTTTGGATATGAGTGTTTGCTTTTACTTGAATTGACTGTGCATGGCAGTATTTTGGCTGCTTGTCATCGAATTAGCTTTTTAGCTATTTCCTCATTAGTCCTTTATCTGTTTTTGGATGGTACCACTGCAGAGAATTTTCCCAATGCTTTTGTTTAGTTTAGTCATAAGCATACTGTGATAAAAGTTGTAATAATACTTTATATTGTAAATAGGGGGGAAGATTCAACACTTGGAGCACATATACAGCCACAGTACTACCCTTTTTTATTATTGTTAATAACTGAGCAGCAGCCAAAATAAGATTGATAAACATGAGTGCTTCCAGCAAGCTTAAAGAATATTTCTCATAATATGGGTGACTTATTACTGAGTGTTACTTTTTTTTTCTATGATGTTTTTAAATGCTGATTTCTCTTTACTTTTGACTGATCCAGTGTAGAAGTCGGCTGACATCTTTTTAAACCACTGAAGGAATGGGAGATTTGATTCATGTCATTTTCGAAAAAAGTTTTTTTTAAATACATTGATATATATTTTAGTTGATTGACCTGTATATTTGTTTTATACTTGGTACACTTACAGGAATTGAATTGTTTCGGCAAAACACTTGTCTTGTTCAAGTTTAAGCAAGGCTTGAGAAATTCCATGTTTTGTTGTTCGTCAAAGAGAAAATTATATATTAACAGATCATTTACAGAACAAACATATTCTTTAAATTCATGATATAAGTTATTTACTGAATTTAATATACCAGAGAAAAGCAAAAATGTTAAATTGGCACAAAGTAGAAATTGTAAAGTTAAAGTTTTGAAAATGTCATGATTGAATATGACCTGGAAAGGATAACACTGAAGAGAATCAACAAAATCATATTTAAGGGATGCTTTTAAAGCATTAAGGTTCTGTCCATATGAAAGATGTTTTGTTCCTAACATGGATACTGAAGAACCATAAGTTTTTGATATTAAGTTACCTGGTGTTATAGTTATGCAGAAAACAACTAAAGAGTTCTAGTTCTAGAACCCTAGTTCGAGAGTTCTGAGCAAACCTACATGAAAAGAACAATGTTTACCATGTTATGTTCTGAATGGAAACAAATGTATTCTATGCTTCTTAAACTAGTCAGTCATTATTTGAGCCCTTTAGCTACAGGTATGATCATTTTAGGAGAGTCAAATAACAGAGAAATTCTTGTCTATAGATTTACAGTAACCCATTGTTGTAAGTATACAAGTGCTCCGAGTCTAATCAAGCAAAATCCACTCTGCCGTAAAAGAGCCTTCATTACTCAGTATGTTCTTAACTATGACATGTATGTATATACTAGCAGTTGTATAAAAGGAATGTGTTGGTACTCCAGACACAGGTCAGATAAACATCAGGTATTCCAAAACTTGGCTTAATGTCAGATAATGGGTGTTCTTTAGAATTGGGCACTACTTCCTTAATTGTAAGTATTTGCTTTGTGCCATGTTCCTTTACTTTAAATTCTATATTACAGTCCATTCAAATTTAGAGTATTTGTTTGTTAGTATTGATCATCTTGCTTGACAGTATACTGTCTTTGCTTTTTCTTTGCCTTGATCCAAATATAAAAAATAGGAATTAATGACTGAGGATATGTAACATTCTTATAACTTGGCACTTAAATAATTCAGATTGTGGTAATTGTGAATTACAAACCATTTTGTTAAATATATTTGTTTACAATCACATGTCCTGTGTACTTAAATAGAACCATGGATTTGAGAATTGGGGGGGGGGGGGGTTTGTAGAAAGTTATTTTTTATGTCCACACAACATTTTTTCCCCACAGTAATTGTAAACTTGTCACTGATAACTTTGAAGTAGGTTTATATAGTCATCCCATTTCTGTACAAGTTGGAACAATGCAATAAAACAAGAATCCGTGAATAACTCAGTTGAAGCTTTATTCATTATCCAATGGTATAAGTGAGTCACAGTGTTCATTGCATTCTTTACATGTTTTAAACCTTGAAGAAATATGAGCATTGTTTTCTTAGACTTCTATTTGCTAATGAACCAATTTGGTATAACAGAATTATGTTATTAGCACCTACAGTAAGGAAATATTAAGTGTCTTGGGAAATAATTATAAAGAAACACCTTTAGGCATAATATTCCACTTGGTTGCAAATGATACACATATTGTCAGTATGATCTTCTTTTTTCACAAAAATTATATTTCAAATTTGTAAAATACCGCTGAATACTGCAGAATTACTATGCTGTCCTCATGGCATGATAGCCATTCCTGCATAATGCTGATGCAAGCCTAAAAGTTAAGTTTGCATTTTGCAGTACACAGCTGTTTTTGTTTTGCTTTTTGTTGATGTTTTCTTTTTTTTCCCTTTTCCTTTGTAAGGGAGTCTGGATCTAGAGATCCGGAACTGTTTCAATTGGTTGATAAACCTTATTAAACTATTATTAGAAAATGAATAATGGAATATTACATTATACTTTTAAGCTTACCTGAAGCATATTTATGGTCTGAAATGATCCTTGGTTTTATTACAGACTGTTTCTCAAATCTTAAGAGTTATATAGGCTAATTATAAACAGTCATTGCAAACTTTGACTTTTAGCACACGATAATCATTTGTAATCTAGTCATTTCTGTTGAAATTTAGAGACAATTTGGTTTTATGCCACTGTAATTGCAAAGTTTACTACACATTTATGCACTTTCTGGTATTACTGAAAAAAATTGTTTACTGAAATGAGAACCTCAAATGCATTGATTTCATGACTATGTTTAGGATCATTATTTAAAAATTAACTTTCTCTGCTCCCGTTGCTGTTCCAAAGTATTCATAAAGTAATTAGAATGTACTACTAAAATGACATCAACTTTTTGGCATATTGCTAGAAACTAAATTTATTCCATGTTCAGTTTTTATTTGTAGTGATTTCCTCTTCTATTTTTTTAATTGCCAATGGAGCAAATCGGTTGACCATCAGTGTAAATACATAAAGTGTCACACATTCTCAACCAAATCAGTTTGCTAAACAATGTGACAATTTTCAGTATCAATGAAACCACTACTTACATTATATAGTCATCAACAAGGAACCAGTGCAAAAAAAAGACCCAAATTTCAAACCATTGTACCCGACACAATTACTGTTCAGCCAGCTGCTTTATTACGTTCATGAAATGAAAGAACCAACCATGAGAAAGCAACAATCTCCACAGTACTCATGACCTAATTTAATTTTAAACTTGCATTCAACCACAATGCAAACTCAACTTCATACTGTGCCTCCAAACATGCTTTAATAATAGCTCTTAAAAATTAGACCATGTTTATAGCTGCCACATTTTAAGAGGCTCAGTGCAAAATAAGTATGAAGAGCACAAACACTGCAATGTTTATAAAGAAAATACACCACGGTTACAGTAGAACAACTAACACTGATAATGAAGTCATGCAGGACTGTAAGCACCACAGTACAGAAAACATAACGATATGTAGTGAAATTCATAAGTCCAGTGTTAATTGATCAGTCAGTCAGCTATAACTCAAGCCCAGCTCGAGTGGTCTTAAAGAATGTGGAAAGGCTTGTATTAATCCAGATACCAGTATAAAAAATAAAGTAGCTTTTTCCTTGAGAGCAGTTAAACCTTGATACCATCCCAACCATTAAAATGCCTGAGTATTTCACTGATTACTTAAACAGCCATTTGCAAGCAGGTTTCACTCATGCCTTGAAATAGATCATTGCAATCATAGTAATCAGGTATTAACCTACATGCCCATTTAAGTCATTCAGTGAAATGGATCTTTCAAAACTAAAAGAAAAAGTCCCAAAAATAATTTTAAAATTGTCAATATCTGTGTGACAAAGTGCAGTTCCTTAGCAACACTTAAAAAAACAAAATTTATAGGACATGAACTGCAGTAATAAATAATATTTGAGGTTAATCTTGGACCTGGTGTTTATCAATGAAAGCGATATTTGCGTGCTGGTTTGAGGTTAACATAAGTCTTTTTCATGTCCTCCGTTTCCTCTTTCTTGACCAGATGATAACGCTCCCCCTTGGTTGTCACAACCTGATTGCCATGATAACGTACCATCTTCTTTGGAGCCTAGAACATGAAGTAAAACATTTATAGTTCAAAACTTATGTTTTATTTACTTAATATGTAAAGAACTACAAGACTCACATCTTTTGGAATGAATGGTTTATGGATTTTCTTATCCTCTTCATTATCCACCAGCATATATCTGAAAATGCACGAAACCAAAATGTGACTTGTCTCAGTACTCTATATGTGTATTTAGAACATTACAGTAGGTCAGTCAGACTTACTTTTCTAAAATGTTTGCTTTAAGCTTGTCATCTGCTTGCGTGGATACAACCTTCTCCTGGTTTGCCTAAATAAACAAAACAAATGCAAATGGTTTTATAATTGACTGTTCTAATAACAAACTTAATTTAGCCACTTGGTAAAATTGTTCTTAATTTTTTTTTTATGTAAACATACAGATTTTGTTTAATGATCATGAGTTCACTGAATTTGATTACTGAAAATAAGGTTCAACTTCGACAAGATTTTGGTTTTGACTTAAACAAAAACTTAGTAGTAGTTCTATTTCATTTCTGTGTAGTCTGGAAAAACACTACTTCTTAAATCAACCTTCAGCCTTTTCATCCCTCTTCTCTTCATTGTTGTGCCATGACAGAATCTCTGAATTGTGAGTGACTTGCGAAAAAAAAATGTTTGATTATGTCCATCATTTATGCAGACAGTAAAATTTAAAGGGTTTACAAATGTTTAGGTGCAACTGTGCATACATGATTAAAGGACTTCGCATCGGACAAGATTTGATTTGCAGAAGTTTTATTTCTTGCAGTGGTTTACTTGCAAAACTTTTTATTTATATTATCCTGTATTTATATTTTACAATTGTATTGTCTGTCATCAATAAATTAGTGCATTGCATTTACTAAGTAGTATTTAGTAACTACTAAATGTATCTTATATTAATGCATGTGACCTATTTTAGAAACATTAATTTGTTTACTTTACTTACATTAATTGGCGGTGTGTGACTGAGCTGAACATCTCCCTCTATGATGAGTCGAACAGCTTCTTCCATATCTCCTTTAGCAATAGACAGCGCACCTCTGGCTTCTATCACAGTACACTTAGGAAACATCTCTAGAAGGTGTTGTTCCTGTTGATCCCACTCTGAAACACACACCTAATAAATACACATATACAAATACATATTAATGCACCAAACACCAGATTTTCCACATTAAGACATATATAAATGGATAATGCATCATTTGAATAAACCAGGGACTCAACAGGACTATTTGTTCAATAATAACTGTAAGCTATGCGCATTTGAGGGTAATGCCATTAATCAATTTTATCCTCTGACAATCCAAATTCTCAACATATTCAAATTAAAAGTGAAGGTGTTTAGTCAATACCTTTGCTGCAGCTCCCTCTACATTTGCTGAGTGACTTGATTTTGATATGGCAGTATTTTGCTCCTTGGAAGTTGTGGAACTGTTCTCCTCTGTGGTCTTTAAATCAAAGGTCCCTAAAAGTATGCATCACAAATTATTTTCCCGAAAGCAAAAACAAGCATCTTCATACTTGCGAAAAGTGGAAATGTAAATGTAAAGTAAACCTTCATAATGTCATTCTTTCTATATTTAGATTAATTGGAAACAGTCTTGCTGAAGCAAATTACCTGTATTCCGTGCCGAATCCAATTTTGAGGCCAAGTTAAACATCATTTCACAAACCTGAATGCTGAAAAATGTTGAAAGAATCAATAACTCAGTGACCAGTGAAATTATTTTACGCAAATGCATTAAATAATAAATGCATTAAATTAATTAATAAAATAATGTGTCTTACCTATCAATATTAGAAAAGCCTGGAATGTAAGCCTCAAGCATTTCAACAAACACCTCTACATCAAAATTTTCCTCAGCACTTGCTTGAGATCCAAGATCTTCCAGTACACCCGTTATGTAAGACAGCAGCACTTCATCCAGAGTGCTAAGATCAAAAAAAGGAATTATAATGCTAGCAGTGACACTTAACGCAGATTTAAGAACGTCAGAAGCCTGTCATCACACCTCAAATCGGCTTTTGGTATATGTGATCGGACAAAGTCGTGCAGTGTATCCTGAATGATCTTCTGTAACTCCATCCTGTCTGTTGAACACAAACACATTTAGCAGAAAAGCAATTGTAGCACCATAAATATGCAAGTTAGATCTGTGATGACATCTATACATATATATTTAGAACAAAGGTATGTGGACACCTACACATTATGTCAAAAGGAGCTTTTATGACATAACAGCAGCTAAAACATCATCTCCTTTTCTATGGAGGCTTACTACAGGATTTTAAAAGCCAGGGCCTGGCTCACAATTTCTGACTCAATCCTAAATCACCTGCTCTCTACAACAAAACAGGGAATCATTTAGTAACTCAGTAATCATTAAATCATGAGTGAAAACCGTGATGGGCCAACTAGATCGAAAAACATTTAACTAAGTGACCGCAGCATGTGCTGCACCGAATCATTCCATTAAGTTAAGAATAAAAATGGCACAAAATCAGGAGTCTAGTATTTACAAGCTTCACAAAAACAAAAGGCATTTTAACAAAAAAGCATTATAATTTTAGAACTTTTATGTTTGTGAGATGGCAGAGGTGTGCATCTAAGTTTATGGACCTTTAATATTGTACTGGGGAACAATTATGCTGTACTAGTAATGGGTACTATGTTGGAAGCATATATATATATATATATATATATATATATATATATATATATATATATATATATATATATATATTTTTTTTTTTTTTTTTTTATGTAAAAAAATAAAATAAAATTAGGAGAATACAGGTGCATTTGCAGTGCAATTACACTTTATACATAGCAATGAGACTGACTGAAAATCTGAAAAAAGATAAGAATCTATGCATCTATTAATTATTAAATTTCGAAATAGAAAAAAAAATGCAATTATCAAAGCTAAAACTGCACTACAACAATATTAAAGCAGTACACTTAGTGTGTTTATGGCTGTTTTCGACTTTAGGGGATTTAAATGTTTCAATAAAAATCCAACGACGCATGTTTAATGTTTGCAACCAAAACTTGTGGGTAAGCTAACAGAGCTAACTAGCTGGCGTTATCTCACGTCTGCACAGTCTTTACATTTAAACATTAAACCGACAGAATATGTTTGTTAAGTAAATCCGTTAAAATATGAGTAAATATGAGCTGCTGAGTCGCAGCTACGTGCAGCACTGTTTACAAACAAGCGACGCGGCCTGACGCGCTTTACTTTTTCAAAACATGTTAACTGACTTACAATAAAAACACACCGCTCAGCACAAAGCACGTGCATTGCAGCATACAATTGGACAAACCTCCAAAGTATATAAATAATAAGCTTATATTCGACATTACATCTTTCCGACATCAAAACGGGTCCGATAACGCTGAAGGATAGATAGCTGCTATGGCGTGCTTTAGCTAACACCGCGTCCTTACCGTTACAACTAAAAACTGCAATGTCTTACCTTCGACCACAATTATCAGAAAACAAAACGAATCTTGTGCCAGGACGGAATCAGACTGATTTATTCGGAAGATTGTGTTTTGCAAAATGGAACTGATTTCTTTACACTACGCGCCGTGAATTGTTTAAAATCAGTGACATCATTTCCTGCATAAACACGCGCTCGTTCTGCAGCTGCAGGTAAAACTGTAATGAAGAATGTTTCTGCAACTCCTCGGGAATTAAAGGACTTATTATTTATTAAAGGAGAATTATTCTATGTACTAAAACTCGCTAAATCACGTATAACCAATGTATCTCCCTCAGATTCAAAGTCGACAGCACAAATATTCTTGCCAATACTGATTAGGTTTATTCTTGAGTTTGCACCTTAACTTTGTACATAACCTTACACCCAACCGTAAGAACTGTAACATAAATCAAATAAACAAATATATAATGAGCAATTTACATATTGTAAACTATTAATCTTAAGATTGATCCTTTGTTGGTTTTATCACACGAATTTACATCTTGATTTAGAACCGTAATTACATATCAATTCACTCTAATGCTAGAAAAGGTAATAAACATTCATTCATTATCTCCCGCTTTATCCTCTATTAGGGTCGCGGTGGGGTTCCCCATGCCCATCCAGGGGAGAACGTCTCGGGCGCTGGGCAGATAGACCCAGGACAGGGCGCCAATCCATCGCTGGGCACACACTCACTCACACAGACACACTCTATATGGGGCAATTTTTGAAGAATTCAATTGACTTGAATTCTTCAGTCCAAAAACAGTCCATGTTTTTGGACTGTGGGAGGAAACCAGAGAACCCGGAGAAAACCCAAGCAGGCACGGGGAGAACATGGAAACTCCACCCAGATGGGGATTCGAACCGGGAATCCGTAACATAAATCAAATAAACAAATATAAAATGAGCAATTTACATATTGTAAACTATTAAACTTAAGATTGATCCTTTGTTGGTTTTATCACACGAATTTACATCTTGATTTAGAACCGTAATTACATATCAATTCACTCTAATGCTAGAAAAGGTAATAAACATAATTGGTATATTAACAGAGCACAAACCTCATTGGCTGCATGAAATATCTAAGGAAGCTATAGTTTCACGTTGTGACCTGTCGTATTCCAGCTTCTGAATAACACTTAATGCTAACTTTGGAACCTTTGTAACGTGGTAACCACGGTAATTAGCAGTGTAACCATGGAAATTAACGTTGTCAATGTTCTTAAAAGAACAGACGTTATAAAATACACTATTATACAATTTTACAAACTTTAAACCAATTAAAAATATAAACTGCTCAAGTAGGCAGTTACAGCCAAATTTGCATAACATTCCATTTGTTCAAGTTCAAGTAATTTATTTATATAGTGCTTTTTACAACAGTACATTGTCACAACGCAGCTTTACAGAATGAAAAGCCTTTAAACCCCCAAAGAGCAAGCCGAAGCGACAGTGGCAAGAAAAAACTCCCTGTTATGTTGTTATTTTAAGGAAGAAATCTTGGGAGGACCAAGACTCAGTTGGGGACTCCTTGAGCAGCCGGGGAGCAACAACAGTGTAGGATACTATTGTACAGATTGTGTTGAGATCGGTTAACAAATGGAAAAACTCTAACAACTGGAAAACTATATGTAAGTTGTTGGAATTTATTGTACATAAAAACACATGAGGCGGCATGGTGGCTTAGTGGTTAGCACGCCCGCCTCTCAGCACTAGGGATTCCCGGTTCGAATCCCCATCTGGGTGGAGTTTCCATGTTCTCCCGATGTCTGTGTGGGTTTCCTCCGGGTTCTCCGGTTTTCTCCCACAGTCCAAAAACATGGATCAAGTCAATTGAATTCTCAAAAAATTGCCTCATATAGTGTGTTTGTGTGAGTGTGCCCTGCGATGGATTGGTGCCCTGTCCAGCGCAACTGCCCAGCGCCCGAGACGTTCTCCCCTGGATGGGCATGGGGAACCTCACCGCGACCCTACTAGAGGATAAAGCGGGAGATAATGAATGAATGAATTAAAAACACATGAATTGCATTATTTGTATGGATTTGTTAAACTTCCTGATGCTATTTACTTTTGTAATGACATTTACTAATTCACATAGTTTAAACAACTGCTGAATGGCTGCAGGGAACAGAGGGAATGACCAGGTGTGGGATGAGCATGTATAATTGTAGGAATGACCAATTGTCGAATGAGCGTGAGAAGGAGTCAGAATGTCTGGTCGCAGGGTGACCTGTCAAAATATAGACTTAGGGGGCAGGTAACATTTGTTAAATGTATTATTGGGACTGGGGGTTCAGGAAGTTCCCACCATATATGGAAGGTCCATTCACATTCACCCACACAGAAGAAGGACAGACCACCTAAGGATTATATACCGAAGTGGGATCCTTGAGAATTCAGAGCTCTCTCATCAATCATGGTTGCATGCCATTGATGATTTTTCCTGTACACTTGTTTGTCTATTCAGTAAAACAAATTAAATTCTTTTGAAACAAAACCGCCAACTATGCCCGTTTATTGGAACATAACAAAGTCAGGCAGGACCGCCAGTCCAATTAATATCCAGGTTCCATCCTGTATTTGTCGTAGCCGCAGTGCTTATGCAGAGCCATGGATGAAGGTCTGACTACACCTCCAGGAAACCAGCTACACCTCAAAATTTGTTCATTCATACATACATTTACATTTGGCCATTTAGCGGACGCTTTTATCCAAAGCGAATTACAATTATCCCAACTTTATTGGGGTCTGAATACAAGGTCAGCCATGATGCAGCCCCCTGGTTGAATGAAGGTTAAATACCTCACTCAAGGACCCATGTCGGTAACTTCTGTGGACCTGGGATTGAAACGCACAGCCTTCAGATTGATTGCTTAGCACTCTAACCACTGAGCTACCACAACCATTTATTAATCATGTTAATTCTCTACTAGGGTCACGGGCTTCATGCCCATCCAGGTGAGAACATTTCAGACACTGGGCAGATACACCCAGGAGAGACTATTGCTGGACACATTCACTCACACACGCACACTATATGTGACAATTTAGAGCATTCAATTTATCTTGAATCCATGTTTTTGGATGGTGGGAGGAAACCCTCCCGGACAGAAGGAGAACATGGAAACTACCTATTTGAACCTGGTTCCCCAGCACTGAGAGGCTAATGTAACATGCTAACCACTTAGCCGAGTCACTTGGCATTTTTAAAAAACTACTAAAGACGCAACTTTTTAACAAACACCTGTTGTAGGAAAAAAAAGGGAGGGGGGGGGGGTGCAGGATCAGATAAAGATCAGGTTTGATAATTCTACATTGTAGCTGGTTTTCTCCATAACTACTGACTTGTGGTGTTCTCATTAAAGCGTGAAGCGTCTGCTAAATGACTAAATGTAAATGTAATATAATGTAAACACACATTATACACACAGACACACACACAGACACTTCAATGTAGGGCAATAAAGAGCATTAAATAAAGAATCCATGTTTTTAGACTGTAGGAAAAAAACGGAAACCTGAATCCCCAAGCACTGAGAGGAAAACGGGCTAACCACTAAGCCACCACGCCTTTTAGTCTATTTATTTCATGAATGAACATTGTGAAAAAAGTGATTAAAAAAAACCTTAAATCAAGTTCAATTGAATTCTCCAAAATTACCACATAAAGAGTTTGTGTGAGTGTGTTCCCAGTGATAGATTGGCGCCCTGTCCTGGGTGTATCTGCCCAGCTCCCAAAACGTTCTCCCCTGGATATGCATGGGGAACCCCCTCGACCCTAGTAGAAGATAAAGTGGAAGATAATAGATTGATGGAAACTTGGACGCTTTTTAGTAATTTTTATCCATATCAACTTACAAAGTGAGCACAGGGTCATCCACAGCATCCCTGGAGTAATGAGGGTTAGGGATCCACATCAGTAACTTCAGTGGACCTGGGATTAGAACCCAAAATCTTCAGATTAATAGCCCAATACCCTAACCACTGAGCTACCATGTCAAACCATCGTATAACCACTACTTTGGTCCTACAAAAAATTCCAGCAGCTTTCAGGCTTGTTTAAGTGATCTTAAGCAAAACTACTGTCAGGCAGAAAAGATTTTTTACAATGCAGTTGTTTTTTCTTTGCAACAGGACATTGTGGTCCAGTGTTTTTCAAGACGCTAGACTCATAAACATAAACATTAGCATAAAGCAATACGTGAAAGTTCATCACACTCACAAAAGTTTTGTAAAGATATCCATCCATTATCTTCCACTTTATCCTATATTAGGGTCGCGATGGGGTTCCCCATGCCCATCCAAGGGAGAACGTCTCGGGTGCTGGGCAGATAGACCCAGGATAGGGCGCCAATCTATCGCTGGGCACACACTCACACACACAGACACACTCTATATGGGGCAATTTGGAGAACTCAATTGACTTGATCCATGTTTTTGGACTGTGGGAGGAAACCAGAGAACCCAGAGGAAACCCACGTGGACACAGGGAGAACATGGAAACTTCACCCAGATGGGGAGTCGAACCGGAAATCCCTAGTGCTGAGAGGCGAACGTGCTAATATATCTTTGTTCTTGGTATCAACACTATGATCTCAGTGATGGCTCTTATCCTCTTACAGTCAAAAGACATATAAATGACTTAAATTGAAAATACTTACTTGACCCTAAGTAAAAATGTGTAAACATGTTTGTTTATATGTCCACCCTGCAATGAATTAACAAAATTAACATAAGTTATTAAAGTAAACTTTTTTTGATACTCATTAATATGGAACATTAAATAACTTTAAAAAAAAAGCCCTTGCATTGGTTTTCTTTATAATTTCTCCAAAACTTAATACAAATATGCAGATAGTTATTTATGCAGAACTATCTATTAGAAGTTCAAAAGTTTCACAAATGCTCAAACTGCACTGTGTGCATTGCCAAAAGGACAGCTCATGTTGCTTTTATCTGCCTCTACTTCCCTCTGATAATGCGGAAATTTGGAACGTGATCAAAGAACAGAAAATATACTTATCAGAGAGATTCTTAGTAAGAAACATCTATTTTCTAAGTAATGAATAACAAGGGAGTACCAAGACGCTACTCCCACTAGCCTGTAGTTAGTATAATCACAACTATTTCTATCTGTATTTGTTTTAAAGCCTTTTATTGTGGTCAGGGTTACAAACAGTGCTGGTGCCTATCCCAGACAGACAGACGTCTTTAACAGGGCAGACAGACAAACATATTCTATTTAACTAAACCTTTTTAGGTAACTTTTATGACAAAAATTATTCGCACAAATCAGCTTTATAAAACACAAATTAACATGCTAAGGTGACAGTGCCAAGAAAAAAAAGAGTGACCTTCTAATATTACCATGTGGTCCACAACAATAATAATGTATAAATTACAAACAGATTTAAAGTACATTTTATGTTCAACAGAAACTACAAGTAAGTTTAGTCATTAACCCTATGTTAATAATTAAAATAGTCCACACATTATGTTCTGAGGTCATCCCTGTATTGATATATGGTTGCAGATGATGACCACAACACAGACTGTAACACCTGGGGGAAAAAATGCAAGAAATGCCTAAAAATAACACAATGCCAAATATAGCAGATACAGCACGAGTCTCTGGCATCTCTAAGTAGAACTGCAAAACTTAAAGATTAAAACCAGCAAACAGTGAACCTTAAAGGCTCTCTGATACAATAGCTTTTCATTACCACACTTACTATTATTCTATTGCTATTAAAATTTGATAAAGGTGAAAAAATACCACTATAAACCAAAAATCACTAGAATTTAACAATCTTGAACCCCAGAATCTGTCCTTAGGTGAAGTATTACTTTAGTTCAGATGACTTTTTATGTGTAACTGTAGGGAAACTGGAATTTTAAAAGGAAGCACATGCGGAGGCAATAGGAGAACATACAAACCTTACACAGTAAGGTTGGAGGCTGCCCTTATAAGGAAACTGCAACCTGTTGATCCACAGTGCCACCTTATAATGACTAATTATTTTACATTACTTGTAATGTCTTGTTACGGTCAATATCAGTGCGTTAACAGAACACTTAAAAAAAACCCCTCTTCAATCAAAACATAGTGCTTAGCGAAATGATTTTGGTGTCAAATGCTGCCCCCTGCTGGAGCATGTTCCTAATTTCTCCCTCGCTCAGTCACTGCAACTCCTCCATGTTTGGAAGGTCTGGAGATTCAATTGCAAAGAACTTCACTGTAAGTTTAAACCTTCTTTGAACATCTCGTGACTTTTATCTTAAATATGCTGATTATGAGCTACTGGATTTACTAAATAAGCAAAAACACCTATGGCAATAAGTTTACAAGACGTGATTTGTTGTTACGTTCTTGGCTTTAAGTTGTATATTACATTTACATTGTCATTTAGCAGACGCTTTTATCCAAAGCGACTTACAAATGAGAACATCACAAGTCAGTAATTATGGGGAAAACCAGCTACACTGTAGAATTATCAAACCTGATCTTTATCTGATCCTGCAAACACCCCCCCACCTTATTTCTACAACAGGTGTTTGTTAAAAAGATGCGTCTTCAGTAGTTTCAGTAGGGAGCTCAGTGGTTTGGGCATTGGGTTATCAATCTGAAGGATGGTTCAAATCCCAGGTCCACTGAAGTTACCAGTGTGGGTCCTTGAGCAAGACCCTTAACCCTCATTGCTCCAGGGATGTTGTGGTTCACCTTGTAAGTCGCTTTGGATAAAAGTGTCTAGTAAATGTAGTTTCTTATAAATGCCAAATGACTACCTTACGGTCAGAGTTGGGAAGATCGTTCCACCATTTTGCAGTGGTGAACGCCACGGAGTGAGAATTAGCTCCTCGGTGAGGTGAAATCACCAGGTGACAATCATCACTAGAGCGAAATGAACGAGCCGGAGTGTATTTTGAACAGATAGAGTGAAGGTAAGAGGGGGAAGATCCAGAAATGGTCCTGTAGGCCAGAGTCAGTGACTTGTACTGAATGCGAGCAGCTACAGGGAGCCAATGGAGAGAAATGAGTAGTGGAGTGACATGAGTTCGATTGGGCTGGTTGAATACAAGTCCGGCTGCAGAGAGTCCGGCTGTGGAAGCTGGGAGACAGGCAAGCAACACATTACAATAATCAAGCCTGGATAGGATGAGGGCTTGAACTAACAGCCAAGTAGCATGTTCAGTCAAGAAAGGTCTGATCTTCCTCATGTTGTAAAGAAGGAATCTGCAGGAACGGGCAGTTTTGGTAATATGACCAGAGAGTTTAAGATGGGAGTCAATTGTGAAACCAAGGTTCGGACCGAATCGGTTGGAAAGATTGTAGAGCCATCAATTTGGAAGGTCAGGTCGTGATGGATTGAGGGTTTAGCTGGGATTATGAGAAGCTCTGTTTTTTCTACATTTAATTTGAGAGGATGGGCCTTCATCCAAACAGATATGTCGGTGAGGCAGGCAGATATCCGATTTGTGATCGTGGTGTCGTCAGGGGTAAAAGACAAATGAAGCTGAGTGTCATCAGCATAGCAGTGGTAAGAGAAACCATGTGCCTGTATGACTGTTCCCAGTGAAGTCATGTATAATAAAAAGAGGAGAGGACCAAGTACAGAACCCTGAGGAACACCAATGAGTAATTGCTGAGAGTTAGAGATCTCTCCATTCCATGACACTTTGAAGGTCCTTCCTGTTAGATAGGATCGAAACCATTCAAGTGTTTTACCAGAAAAGCCTAATTCAAATCGGACGATTTACTGTATCAAAAGCTGCTGAAAGGTCTAGCAAAATGAGAATAGAGGATTGAGAGTTAGCTTTGGCAGATTTAAGTGAGTCAATCATGGAAAGCATTGCTGTCTCATTGCAGTGACCACACCTAAAACCAGACTGATTGGGATCAAAAAGTTGGGAGGGAGGGAGGAGGATTGAGTAGAGAGGTAAATTGATCACAAATTGATAAATATCATAACTTAATAAATATTATGAACTTGTATAAATTGTAAATACAGGGTAAAAATCCTTGGTTCTTTGTGGAAAATGCTTGTATACTGATGACATTATTCTAACAAAAAAGTAAATCTTTAATGCATGCATGTTTTATTTTAATATGTTTAGCATGTTTATTTTAAAACATTTATGACCCTGCTGGTCACTCTGCTGAAAAAAAAGCTCACTGTATACTCACTGGTCAAAAATAACAAACAAAAGAATGGTTTACAACTTCTAGCACCCACAGCAAACAATCTTTGTAGGACCTTATAGTCTTTATTACATACTCTTTCTAAAATCCATTTGTTAACATTGATAAAAATCTCTATATGTATTTTCCCTGTGTGTGTGGGGGTGGGGGGTAGATTTGTTTATTAGATTGATGGATTTGTTTATTAGTTGACTATTTCTTTGGGTTACATTTTTTTTCACCATCACTTCATTGCCTTAAAATGCCAAAACCTGCAGCCACAATGTGGCTTACTGGCGTGATTCTGTTACCTATGTCTCATGAAAAGTGTCTGACAACATGCATAGAGCTCTCACAGTTTTGAATGAGCTGCTGAAGAGAAAGAAGAGACAGCGACATTAGAAATATGCGCATGTCCAACCGATAAAAGCTTGTTGGTAAAAAGAAACATTTTACATTGATATTGACGGTTGTTCCATGTGATTTATATTTTGTTGTTTGTGTTGTACTGTAATTTGTTAAAATTTGCACATACATGTCACCAGTGCACATACATGACCAGTCACTAGTTTCATCCAGCATTAGTGCTATACTGAACACCAGAGTCCAATTTAGAGGGGCAAGGAACACTTTCTTGTTTTTATCATTGTCCATTTGATGATGCACCTAATATAATGATGCACATGGAGGTTTGTTTTGTCTTTTTTTTAATGGACGGGACCCCCACAATGCCACCACAGAGCATTATATGGATTATATGGATATTATATGGATATATGTATTATTTGGATAAGTAGAATTTTTGTTTAGCAAGCACTGTAGTGATACTTGTGATTGGGGTGTGTTACTGTGTGTTATGCTGGTTTGAATGGATCAGAAGCAGTAATGATGCTGTGTCCACTCCCTGATCACTTCATTATTTTTTCCCAATAAACTGAATCAGTTGTTCTATTTTCAGAAAAGTGGGCAACTGATAATTTCAATATTTCACAACTTTTCTTCCCTGCTGCTCAAGGAGGATGAGTCCCCCACTGAACCCCACAAAGTTTCTTCCATAAACACTAGGGAGTTTTTCCTTGATTGTCACTTTGCCTTGCTCTTTGTGGGTTCAGGCTTAGAACACTGTAAAGCTGCTTTGAGACAATGTACTATATTTGTATATATACTCTGCGCTATACAAATGAATAAACTTGAACTATTAGACACATCTGTCTTATTGTATCTTTACAGGTTGCTGGAGATTTTTGGTTGGTTAAATACTCTGTCCAGCAGTTTCAATGAGACAGTAAAAATATTTCTGCATCACTGCTACGTTTGATCCACTTTGATTGACTTTGAACATCAAAGTTTGTCTACAGAATTGTTAGATAGGATTGTCTACATGTAGGTCATTAACCTTTAAACTTTATACCTTTATTTGCTCAGAATTTCTTATGATGTATAATTGCAATAAATAGTCACAGGTTTTAGCTATTTACAGCAATCTGTCATTTTAATTTAAACAAAATATGCCACTAGGAATCACTAACACACCCATTACTAGTCTCTCTATATCAAACAGTGCTCAGTACATCTCGTGTTTTTCCCAGCACAAGTGCACACAATATTCCCATTCAAATATTCATTATGGTGTAGTAGCCCTGCAGGCTAATTAGTTTCAGTATCACTTACAAGCAGGGCCAAATATCTGTGCCACAAGCGATTAAAGTGATAAAGTGTTTGGTTTCATTGTTTTAACTTGAAACTAGTATCCTATGATTGTTGCTTATTTCGCATCTTGGCTGTTCTCATTAACAAACTACAGAGTTCCAGCAAATATTTGTGATGATAGCTTTGGCAAAGTTTTCATCTTATTTGTTAATTTAACGCAGTGCAAATTATATCCGTTTAAAATTTGTTTTTATGACCTGGTTTTGTGAGTTCATAGATATATAAAATAAGGCTTATTTCTTAACCATTAACACGGAAATATTCTCTCGTTCTAAGCAGTAAACGGATCCAAGAATTGGCATTCTCATTAAACCATAAAGAAGAGACAATAGCAAAGGGTAAGCTGAGCATCCATGCTCTCAGTTGGGTCAGTTGTTATACTAGTTTACATATTGGCACTATAGATGTGTAGTCCTGTATAATTGATGTAGTTTCAGATATTTGTGTCTTAGTCTGTGTATGTGTGCATGTTTCTATTCTCACATCCTCTACAGTCATGTCATACTGGCTGGAGGGTTCCGTCAGGCCAGAGCTGGAAACATAGTACACGCTGCTGATAAGGAATCGTAGAGAATGTAGACACACGACTTGGCTGGACTCTTCTTAAACCCCATCGGGTCAAAGACACATGGACTTGCCTTACAAAATCAATGAAACTTAGCCTTGTACGAAAGATAACACTATAGAACCTAAGACTAAATCAGAATTGGTAATTATACTTTAGCGTTTCATTTATTTGATTGTCACTAATGGTTAACATTATCACATTAAATTTTAATAAAATTAATCGTCAATATGTGAAGTAAACTATATCGTACATTCATTTAATTTGTTTTTATTAACAAGTGGTTGTGAAACGTATTAAAAAATGCAATGTTTTTTAAATGTCTGAATTTAAGACAAAAATAAGAACTTTCAACGCTAGATGGCTGCATTGAGTCACAGACCCCGTCATGTCGGTTGTAACGAGTACCACAGCTGGTCACATTTCCATTACTTCACAGATTTGTTATAATAATATTGAATAATGACCATATACAATAATATACAGCGCAGAATTGCACGACCATTTATTTACAATGTAAAAAAAATCTGTAAATTCACTTCAATTTATTTGTATACTATTTGTAGAACAATACTTCAGATGTCTGTGATGTCCAGTCTACATGATTGATAAAGTTTGAAATTTTAAATAAATTTTACATAAGCATATGACACGCTAGACATTGCAGGAAACTATTAGTAATTATTTGTAAAAATTATCTGAATTATTAAATAGCATATAATTAATTTTATTTTAGATTTTATTTATATTTTATATTAGAGGGAAAAAGTTTTGGAAAAAAAACATTTTTTATTACTTTACTACTGTTATTTAAAAAGTAATAAAATAAATAAATAATAGTAAAACACACAAAATATAATTAAAACTTTAGAGGCCAAAACTTTTTTTGTTTGATTGTTTGGAGTAACAGTTGTAGTTTAGCCACCGATTCAATAAGTTTTGGCATTCTGTTATTTTCCACTTGATGGCATGATGTGGCCCATCTGCCAGTGTGCCAAAACACAGGAGCATGAGGTGGGCCACAGAGACACCCATACCAAACCTTTAGGGACAAGCATCCCTTCAAGCACATCGCGTTGCTGCAAACAGCTTTTGCAGAGTGTACATCATCCTCTAAACCAGCCAGCTTTTACACTATTGCTGTTCCGCAGGCTACTGAACTACTCAAATCAACGAATACAACTACACCCATTTTATTAACTTTTATTTTCCTGACACAACCTGTTAATCACTACCACTAGCATTATTGTGTAATGATAAGGACACCTAAAATCGAATGAGTTTAAGAGAATCATTTTATCTCTACGCTTGGACAGAGTGTATAGAAATGTATATGTTTATTTCACTTATTTAAAAGGTAAACTCAAGTTCAAAAGTACATGGCTCTGATAAGTCATCAGGAACCAAAATGTTCCAAGCATAAACTATTTGCTACTTATTTAGTAAAATGTAGAAGATTTTGATTTTAAATTGGAATTTAGTTATTTCATTATATGAACCATGTACAGTACACATTTCTTAATGGCAACTTAATGACACTTTAATTATCTATATACATGAACACCACAGGCTCTGCAGCAGCACTTCTTCATGACTGTAGTGACTATGGGCCTGGGTTTAAACCCAAGACTGGAAACCCAAGACCAAAAATCCCTTCTACAAAATTTGGAATGATATATTGGCAGACAGGTATTGCCATTGGCATCGATAAATGATGGTGACAGGCGAACATCACTCTCTGTGTTGAACAAAACAGATCTTTAACTGACAAGTTGTATTTTTATAATTTAATATTTTTTGCTGTACTTATTTTGTACAATTATAATAACAAAAATATTTAGAAGAAGCCTAATGCAGTCCACATGCTTAGTTCATGTTTTAGTTACTGCTTTGAAAAACTAAAGATTAGCAATTATATTACTACTACTACTAATAATAATAATTATTATTACTATTTCTATTATTATTGGTGTAATGAGTATTATTCAGTATCTGTTTAGATGTTACTGTATTGTAAAGCTATTTCCACAGGACTTGCTAACTTTTGTGAAAAAGAATGCAGGAGTAAGCAAATATATTATTTTACAAAAAATATTATTTTATTACTGAAAATTGATGCAATACAATTTGAATTTTAGTATTACTTCTGTAAACAAAATGCCATGGGTTAAATATTTTTTTTTATAATTTTGCAAAGCTTTTAATGTAAAAGCAATGCAACTTATTTTATTTTATTATATCATTTTATTTTTTACTACATATTGCTTTATTAAAAAAGCATTTATCTAACATTTGGAATGTCCAACCTTTTATTTTGTATAGTTAAATTTGTATATGTTTATTTTTGCATTTTATTAATATGATTAAGAGTAACTCAATTTTTAGCAAAAGATTTTTTTCTGTGAAAAAATTCTGTGTAAACTTTTTTTATATATAATATCGTGCCAACATGTTAGGTTTGTGAGTCTGGAGCTGTATCAAGGCATCAGAGCTGGCTTATCCGGACTCCTACAAGGCCATGCTTGCCTTCCCGTCTGGCTCCTGCTTAGATCCTGTCTGAAGGAAATGGGCACCAGACTGACCGCTGCTTTCTGACACTCACCATGAGCAGGAGGCAGAATACATCTTGAAGTCAGCATGGCTATACTCTGGTTCAGTTGTAAAGCTGGCATCTCGATGTTTCTAAATCAGAATACACCGCGAACATTGTGATCACTGGACTAATTTATGCATGTTCAGAAAGTTTCTGTTTTAGTGTTTGCACTAGAACACACATGTTTAATATGAAATTTCCTATTAGTTTATGCCACAATCTAAAGGCTGTTTTGAGTAATTTAAGATAATCCCGCTGAGATCTTAATGTTAACATGCTGTAAAGGCATTTTAATTTGCTTTAGAAGTTTGCTTGTGATTCAGCAGAGAATTGGTATTTTGGTCCTACATCTATCATCAGGATCACCCACGCACTTGTATTGATCTGCTAAAACTGAACAAGTGTGTTATCACTTCCAGTGGGAAAATTTCATTTTCCATGATAGAGTAAGGGCACAACAGTTGTGACAAATGGCCTCGCCCAAGTCTTTTGTCTTCCTGTCAATAGTCTGGATTTCGTCCAGGTTATGGATCGATAGAAGCTTATTTAGGTTGTAATAAGGTGCAACATTGTCTTCTTTCCTTGTTTTTTGATCATAGATGTTTCATTTTTATATTATATATTTATATATAGATGTGTATATATATGTATATATATATTTTTTTTAATGTTGGTTTGGTCCCCTGTAATTTTGCACATGGCATGATTTTTTTTTAAAGTTCTAGTCAGCATGGGAAATGGGATTCTTACCAGTGAATATACATTTTCAGGACTGTTTCCAAAGCTTTGGGTGTCTCTCATGTGTGAGACTGCTCAGTGGAGAGTAGACTCCCCTCTGTAAAAACATCTGTTGTAGAAGGGCCTGTCACTTTCCCTTTTGTAAGCTCTGTTTCTTCCTCAGACTCAGACTGTCATCCGGTTTGATCACTTGCGTGGCTGAGAGATTCATGTAGAAAAACGGCCATGCGATCAGTTCAGCAAATGTGCAAATATGTAGTTTTTTTTGCTTAAGGGGTTTTGTGTCCAAAGTAGCTAGCAATAATTAATTAAATGGCGGAAATTTGAGTTAATCTTTTGTATTTTTGTGCAAAATGCAAATAGACAGCTATAAGTCAATTAAAAGTTTAATTTGCCTAACAGTTAGTTTACCAGTAATGACTGGTTATTCTGTTTTTAAAAGGCTGAGTTGTTTAAAAACTGTTTTGGCTGATTTTTTTCTTTTCTTTTTTTTTTTTAAAGCAACACAGGAAACATTGTCTGTTCAACACCAAAACAATGCCACAAGGCTCCACAGCTCTCAGTGTCAGCTGGAGGTCAGCAACTATTTATCTTGTGTCAGAGTATACCTTGAAGCGATTCCTCATCCGAGCTCAACATTAGCGTTTTGTCAAAACACTAGGCTGGACTGATGTCTGTGCTGTTACGAGGTATTCATAAATAAGGGCAAATCACACTGTCTGCATCAACAACTCAACCTTCTACATTTAATGCTGTACTAAGACATGACTTTTCAATACGCTCGGGTGCATCTGAGCTCTGACTGGAAAGGTTGTCTTTTTAGTATTTATAAAGACTTTAAATATAAAATAACTTAATAACATTTATAATAGCTTTTAAATGTAATGCTTAGGAATACTCTAATGCCACCACATATTGCTTTTTTATTTAGCTTAATTTATAGTCTTTGCTCTCCCTTGTTTGGCAATTTTTACCTCCCAGCATAGTAGCATTAATGCAAACTGAACACAAGCAGTTGTTTGCCATTGCTGTTATATTGATGGGTTACATTTTACAGCTATAGTCTCGCTTGTGAAAATGGAAATTACTTTTGGATGAAAACATGCATGGCTTAGGAATAAAGGCTCGATCCCACTCTTGCTTGTCACCATTTTGCTCATCGGGCACACAGAGTGGAATTCCTGCCCGTAGTCTTTTTGCTGGCACTCTGGTGTGTATGTTTTGTTGTGAGACTGTGTTCCATTCTTCTAACTTTGTTCCATTGACTGAGCCGCCCCGAGTGAGGTATGAGGATCTGGTTTTCCCTGCCAAAGGTACACTAGCATTACTGTCTGAAGAAAATAAAGCTTGCCGTTTCGCTTTGCTGCCACCAGATGCAATTCCATCGCATGAAAAAGTGGCAGCCTTCTTTATACCAAGTTTAAACTTCAACTGCATTGCCATCTGACATCACTGTAATACTGTTGATTTTTAACCCATTATTTCTACATGTAATCAACTGACATAGTTCTTGGTGAATAAAAATGGGCTCTGTTCAGTCACAGTAATGGTAAGAAATCTAGATTTTCATCTATTTTAGGTTCTAAAACACCAAAATTCCCCAGTTCCCCAAGTTTATTTCTCATCATTTATGACAATCTCTAGACAAATAACTGTTTCCTTTGTACCAATTAACCTTTTAATCAGTTTTCTTTTTTTGAGCCCCAGCCCAAGTGATTACCCACCTATGCCATAAAACACTAAAACAGTCTTCCATTGCTCAGAATGCTAGTATGTAATCAAGCCTTTAATTGACATTTTACAATTAAAATTAAAGATTTTCTTTTACCACAAATTATTTTGTTTTATGGTTTATCATTAAGGATTCTTTGCTGTGCAGAAAAGAAGGTACAAAAATGAGAGCAGATTTAATTTAATTTGCAGGTCAGAATTCCAATTTAAAGGCTAAAAAATTCTTATTTCAGGGAACATATCAAAGCAGGTTAAAATCCTATATATATACACACATATATATATATATATATATATATATATATATATATATATATATATATATATATATATATATATATACACACACACACACACATATATATATATATATATATATATATATATATATATATATATATATATATATATATATATATATATATATATATATATACATATCAATGTTAAAATATTGTATTAGATTTTTTTGATCCATTCATCTTGGATTTTTTTTATTATTTTGGAAGCTCATCTGGGGAAAGGTAGAAGACAGGCTTTTCTCAGCTGCAGATTTAACAGTCATGTCATTTTCATATTGATTAATTATCTCACACTCTGATGTTCCAGCAATGAACTGGCCTCTTTATCACTGTGATATATTTTATCTCTCTTCACCATTCATTTATTGGATGCGAGGACCTCAGGATTCATCTTTTGGCCACCAGAGAAGCATAACTAATGGCAACATTAGAGTGGCTTTGTGAACGAGGAGACCGGATGCGAGTTAACCAAGCAAGAAATAATCTAGGATTTTATATTCTGCATGAACGAGCATAGGATATGCCAGGAATAAATTTATACTCCAAAATAATTTGGGAGTTTTTTTTTCCAATGGGACAGTTTTTGGAGGGGGATTGTCAGATATGAAAGAAAGGTTTTTTTATCTATCTGTGTGGCATGCTAAGCAGATAATTGCTGTCAGTTTAGTGTTCAGTTGAGGTCAAATGATCTGGTTTGCCTGATCATGGGCTAGACAGTCTCCTTTAAGAACTTCAGTTACCTTTGTGTGTATTGAGGGCCTGGTTGGTTTCTTCCCCTTGTGCCCAAACAGGGACTTTTCTGAGCGGCTGACATTGCCACACAAGCCGTCTTCAGAATCCCTTTAATTAAAGTGACATTTGAAGCTTTTCTTGGACACTAATAAACCTGGAAACACATTAAGATCTTCCTAATTACTCCATGTGGGAGAAAGGAGAAACACATGGGCAGCCAGCACTAGGGGTAAGCCTGCTGGCATTTGGCCCCAGAAGCTTAGCAGTGCACAAAAGAAACCGTCCCCTCGGTCAACCATCCCTCCCAGCTGAGCTCAATCCCCCAGCACCCCCACCCCCATGTTTTGCTCTCTATGAATGGAGCTATATGACATGTCCGTCTGACAGTGTCCATTCATAGAGTGGAGGGAATGTGTGAATGAAGTCTCTTAATTAGAGGTGCCTCTTTAGTCGCCTGACTCATCATTAAAGTGGGTTTATGCAGACCTTGTGGTTTAATTTGAGTAGGGGAAGTAGCATCTCTTTGTATTAAGTCAACATAACTTCTGGGTATCACACACGCTGAAACAGAATTAGAAAAGTACAGCTAGTTAAATGACTTGATATTTGGGGCATGTAGGATTTCCTGATATATGTTGTCATGATAAAATTATGAAAATGTAGACAATGCAACTTTCAATTCATTTCAGAATTTTAATTTCAGATTTTCAATTTGTCCACTTAAGTGGGTCTTACCATGACTTTAACTTTTTATTCTTATATCTGACAGGATATTTATATAATTGTTGTACACAATAGTAGTGATTTCAACCTGTTTGGTAGAGTTACTGTTTTAGCAAATTATAACTAGGTTGGTATTTGAGTACTAAAACTTATTTCATTCTTATCAAATCTTTTATCAGAGTGGAATTCTGCACATAAGCACAAAACAGTGTGGACATGATGCAGTACATTTTGTATTATGAGGTCTTTTGACACAAACTTACTTGTGCAGATCGTACTAGTACAGATCTGAGCACTTTTGTACGATGGTATACAACCCCTGGCATTTTCTTCTTAAGCTGGTACAAACAGGCTGATGTATGTTTAGTACACATTCTGTTCAGCAGATTAATGACATTAACGAAGTTTCCATTAGGCCAACGATGAGGGGAGACAGGGGCGTCCATGCAGAAAGCCGCATGACTGAAACACTGATAAGAGAAAATGAAACACATCTCTGTGGGCCAAGAGGGGCCAGGAAATGCCACTCCAAATTAGCCACAGGCCCAGTTTATTGTTACTTCATTAGCCCAACAGTCTTGGGAAAAATAAAAAAGGAGGTTACAACCTCTATGTCCTAATTTGTAGTGTGAAAGAAAGTCTCCAATGTTTGCATTTTACTCACTGTTTTCTGTGCAAAAAAAATAAATAGAACTGCCACGAAAGAAAATGAAAAACTTATATTCTTGATTTATGTTTAAGGTTTATATAATCGATTAGAAATAAGCCCAGCTATGATGAACTGTATAGATGTGAGGTGATGCATATACCTTACTCAGCCATGACTATGAACAAAATCAAAGCACACTTATGTACGATGAGACTTCAGAAATTATAAAATAGCAACATGTTAAAAACGCTTAATTCCAATGTAGGGACAATTGTATAAAAAGATTCAGGTACTTTAATATGTATAGACTAAACCTGGAAAGGGTTGCATGTTTGTTTTAACATTACAAAAAGTGGGAACAATAATTTCAAAGTATCCAAAAAAATTCCAAGGGCCACAACTAGGCAGTTGCAGAGGCCTTATTTATCTTATAAATTTTAACATTCTTCTAACTGCATACAAACTCTGCCTAAATAAGTACTTAGAATGTACGTATGGGTGGGGTAGCTCAATGGTTATGGCCGTGGGTATATCAAAATGAAGGTTGAGTAGCTGAACCAAAATTTACCAGAGCAAGGCTCTTAACTGTATTGCTCCAGGGGTGCTGTATCATGACTGACCTTGTGATTTGACCCCAGCCATAAAGTTTGGATAGTGTTAAGTTGCTTTGTATAAAAGTATCTCCAAGATGCCATAATGTTGTTATTTAGAGTTGTTGGCAGATAAATTTAGCTTGTTTTGGACTTGAAACCCAAAACAAATTTTGCCATGTAGTGATGTATGTCATATGTAGTAAAGCATAATAGAAAATCTTTAATGTTGTGGTACCATTATTTCAGAAGCCCTGGACAACTTAGATGCATAGTATTGAGGACTACATGAAGTACCAGCAGATAATGAATTGAAACATGACGGTCTGTGCCAGCAAGCTTAAACTTGGCAGAGGCTCAACTTTCCTGCAGAACAATGATTTAAAGCACACCTCCGAATCAGCACAGAGATAATTCACTGACTACAGATAAGGGTATTGCCAAGGCTATCCCTGTTTCTGGGCCTAAACCCCTTAGAAATATTTCAGTGTTCTGAAAGCTAAAGAGGATGGTCCTCAAGCATGAACCTTTTAAGGTGAAGAATCTGGAGAGGTTCTGTATGGGGGATTAGTTTCAGATCCCTTGCCAAGTGTTTTCAAATCTCAGACACAAATGTTTTTGCAAAGAATGTCTGCACAAAATGCAAAATAAAGAAATTAATTTTGACACACAACGATTTAAAAATGGATTATCTTTTTTAATAGTACCTTCGGTTACTTATTGTGCATGAAATAAATGATAATTTTTTGTTTTACAGAATTAAAATAAAAAACGCTAAAATATTTTCATAAAGGCAGTTTGGTTTATATATAAGGTCTGCCAATATTTATTTAAAAAATAGGTGGTATGCAGTAAGTTTGAGGGATGTGGACGCAGTATTTGAAGCTCAAGTTCCACTATGGAGATGGGCTTTTGATGTTGGTCATTAAAAAAAGCAAAAGAATAAAAATGCCTGTGCAGTAGCTGAAAGCTGCAGTTGTGATCAAGTTTCTGTGTTTTTGGGTCTGTATTAGTTTAGCATATGCTTGGAAAAACAAAACCTAGTGAGGCATAGTGCATCCCTTGTTGTTTGTAATGCGAGTGCGTTTGCTGCTCCTCATTTAGACATTGGCGACTTTATTAAAGTGTATAGTTTCAGACCCTTGGTGCCTGAGCCATTGTATTCTCACCCCTCGATGGCAGGGTTAAGTCATTCACTGCCTGTGAACACACAAAACACCACACAGCTGCACTTACTGCACTCTAATGTATCTTACTCTATATGAACATCAAACAAATGTTAACCTTGTTGTACGAAAGGCACCAATAATTTTGGAGTAATTTGTAAGGTTTTATCTATGTTTTGTTGCACTTTTGATTCACTGCTGTTCAAGCCATTTTATTTAAATACAGCCATGGCTTTGTGTATTTATACTCACAAATAATTTGTTCACAGAATCTCTCACTCACTGGAGGCTGTCTGTGGTCGATGTTGCATGGTGTGTGTTGAGTTCACAGAGTCTGGCTTTGCCAAGTACTCACTGGAGGGGAAGACACAGTGGCCTGCCTGATCTCAGGTGCTAAGTGAGCATGTAATGTTCACCTCTGGGCTGAAATTCAATCAGTGGCCAATAGTTGGAAAATTATAGTGATGAGCACAGCTATCAAGAAGCACTCAGTAATGCATGGGGTAGTATGCTGCTTGTAGTGCAACTCACTTCCACTAGTATATACAGTTATATGTATTTGATATGTATATGTCTTTGAAGCATTTTATTCATATCTTTGTCCATATGTGTATATTGTCCATTTGTGGTCCTATGCAAATGTTTGTATACAAGAGGTCAAAATCTATGTTTATTGATATATTTAAGATAGATAATTTATTTACAGTGAGCATAAAACTGTACTATTTATTTACCCAGTATAACATTAAGTAAATAATAATGATATAATGTTGAATGTACTAAACTAGTTTGTTTTTTGTTTTGTTCTACAAATGAAATAAATGTATTATTAAAAGCTCCTTTCAATTTGCAAAAATATGAAATAATATGTAAACGTTCTTAATATTCAGCAACATATCTAATTGCAACAGAGCTATTTAAATATAACGTTAATCTATTTTGATTAAAAATGAATAGCTACATGAATACCTTTTAGTATTTTAACACTGGGTGTAACTGTTCATTCGCTATCACTGATGTTTGTTGCAAAAGGTGTAAAATACCAGTGGGAAACTCAGCCTGTGTGTTATTTAGTGTGTGAAACTAGACATAGCACCAGCACAGCACATTGATTTGGACATGAATAAATGAATAAATAAGAACTGTAAGAACGTTCATTTTTGCTTTTTATTTTTTTCGGTGACAACAAATATGTTGAACCATTTTCTATATATATCTGCACATGTTGATAATAAATGATGTACTTTAAATTTAAATTTCATTTGTACTGCTATCACACAGTCACCAAATAAAATTATTATTTTCCTTCTGTACATTTTTTAATAGGTTCTAACGAGCCGTTGTCTTTTGTTGATGAGTTGTTAGGCAGAGCATAAAGGTCCGTTTAACCTGACTGTTATTTGTTAAGGCCATGTTACTAGAGCATCTCTATTGTGTTCTTTTAGTTTCACTGGCCCGTGATGGAGCCTGTGCTGGAGCCGAAATCTCTTCTAAGGGCTATTGTTAGTGTCTTGGTAAAGGCTTCACTGAACTTGCAATAACATTTTATGTGCTTGAGACAAAAAAACACTTTTCTAAGTGTCTTGCAGGAGCCAGTGACAAGACCTCATACCTCATTAGTAAGTTTTGTGCTCTGTTTATTTAGTAGAATAAAGCAAATGAGATTCAACCACCTTAATTGTACCTTACAATATAAAAAGATATTTAATTCTATTAATATTTTTATATTATTTATATATATATATATATATATATATATATATATATATATATATATATATATATATATATATATATATATATATATAATATAATTCATGGTATAGTTTATCACAATGTGGTTCATTGTGTTAAAAACATTCCATATTAAAGGTAAAATATTTGTTTTAAAATTATCTGTTTTAAAAAAAATTGTACTAACACAATGAACCACATCTGCACATATGAATGAACATACAAACCTGAAAGAAGTAAAAAAAAAAAAAAAAAAAAAAAAAAAAAAAAGAATATAAAGAATAAGAATTCATTATTTCAATGTACTAATGTTTAATCTATTTTTCTGAAAGATCTGATTTAAACTATCACTTAACTGGTAAACATTACAGTATTAGTTTATTTCAAATAATGATTTAAAATTATGTAATAATCTTTATTTTATTTTGCTGCATGTAAAAGCATTCATATTTTTATTATATTTTTGTTGTATTTAGTGGTATGTCAGCATTCATTTCTCTCACTACACTCTCAAAAATAAAATTTAAAAACAAAATAATTTTTAAAAAAGATATTACATGTCTAGTTGATTTTATAATATTATTAAAAAAATGCATTAAAAGGTAACTATAATCCTCACAATCCTCTGTGGTAATTAAGTTATAGATGCACATCACTGAAGGTTGTGCTCTCCTCTATCCACTATCCATATAATATTCAATAAATATGTAGACTAAATATTCACCTCGGCAAATACCTGCATCATAAAGCAGAAGGTCATTGATTTTCTATAGGTTTACATATTGTTGCTTTTTTTCTGGCACAACTAGACTTGCTCCCTGAAGGAGGGTTTTGGGTGGCTGAACAAATAGTTGACTCACATTCGCAGCCATGTGTTATTTACCTGTGTTTGTAATGTGGAGGGCCGTTAGGAAGCTAAGAGCTTGACTCTTCAGGCCATGTTTATGGGCTAAGTGTAGGATCAAGGTCATCTACTAGCAGCAGCAGAATGATGGGCCATCAAACGGAGTGCTGAAAGAGCTCTGACAGACACAAGAGGGCTTTTATTGATTTGGGCGGTGTTTCTCAGGTAACAGCGAGGTAGGTTTGAGATGGAACTTTCTTATCTCTCTCTTTCTCTCAGGCTGGAGTTACCACTGTTGTGTGGCCCTCCTCAGTCTGGCTGGCCCCATGTCAAGTACACTCACTATCTGGAGTATTTAGGAATGGATTGTGCACTGAAGTCGTGACTGGATGTGAGATGAGCATTCAAAGCATTTTTTAAATGTATGCCCACTCTACCAGTAGTAAAGAATACAATGCATGTCAAATGAAAGATGATGACATTTCACATCTTTTAAAAAGTAAAGCTGGAAATATTTTTCCCTCATCTGTAAAATTGCTGAGATGCTGATTTACTCTGGGCATCAGTTAGGTTGGTCGCAGTGCCAGTCTGATCTGGTGTGGGCGATGCTCAGCGGTATGGAGGCTGATTTGTGCAGTAGCGACAGATGCCGTATGGCCAAATGCATTCCCTGCTGAAAACAAACTCCCTCGGGCCTGCTGACATCTGACAGTACACCAGGGATCAGAAGTGACACTCTTGTCTCCTGATGCCATTGCATACAGTATATTTCAGGATACATCCACACTGGCTGATGCTGGGAGATGCTGGTGTCATCTGGCAAATGATGTGCATGGCTATGCACTATTTAGTGCACATCAGAGGTTTATCTTCTGCTGAATATATAAATAATAATAAATGTGCTAATAGTTTTGTTTGGCTGAGTTCCACACAATGAGGTAATTAAATCAGGAAATGAGTTTAGTTTTGAAGTCATGCATTTTGGGCCATATTAGAATGCGATGCAGGATTTGTATTTGTGAAAATAAGCACACTGATCATGATTACTTTTACTTTTAATCATCTTTTGATCACTTTTACTTGTAATTCATTGGCAGTCACAGTATATTCCCATGCCCTGCTGCTGCAATTTGCTTTTTGAATTGCTTTTTGGGGTATGATTTATGGGTGTGATATTGTAATGAAAATTTGTTTAAAATATTTACTGAAAAATGAAATAAATTAATTTTAAATGTGCTTATTTAATAATTCATCTTATTTACTTTTTATGAGCTACATAATTTTCACTAACTAAGCATGGACGAATTACCAAAAAATATATATATATTTGTGGTAATTTATTTATCTATCTATTTGAATGTGTAATCAAAAGTAAATTTTTGCCCATTTATCCAGAGGTGCATTTATGAACTTAGACACTTAGATGTAAGATGAGAGGACCCGTCTCACAGTCTTTGTTCTATTTCTTTCTAAAGGTGTTTAATGGGGTTGGGATCAGGGATCTGTGTAGGACACTCACGTTATTTCTCACCGGACTCAACCAACTATGCCGTTATGAACTTTGCTTTGTGCACTGGTACACATTTTTTTTTTATAAAAGGTCCCTTTTTCTAAAACTGTTCCCACAAAGTTGGAAGCGCACAATTGACCAAAATCAGTGGGTGTTTACAATTATACACTTGTGGGAATAAGAGTGATGGAAAAACTTAATAATCATATTAATAAATAAGAGGCGTGTCCCAGTAGTTTTCTTCATATAATGTACCAGTCATTTTATTTAGCTCCACTGGCTAGTTTATTAAGTGGACTTCCTTGTTTTTGTACCCACTGGCCATTTATTAGCTCTATTTACAATAAAGACACACTTTGTGGAACTCTAATTACATGCTTTAGTCCTTGTGTTCTTGTACATTCCTTGTTGGTGCCCCTCTGTTCTGTAGTAGTCAGGCCCTCCATAAAGCACCAAAAAGTCGTCCTGTGAACCAAAAAACAGAGTTAAGAAGATAAACAGTATACACAAATGATAGACTACATTCTGTAACTACAAAGTACATCTGTATCAAACTCGTAATAAGTATAATGAGTGTTGAGAGAAGGAAGTGTAAGTAATAAAGTGTGTTTGTGTACTTTGTTACTCTCATTTACATTGTTCTTTAGGCATGGTCAGGGCATTTACAGGATCACCACAATGTAGCTACCATGTAGGTGGTAGATGGTTTACAGATCAGTGTGGTGATGGTGCAGTGATATCTATCACAATATAGTTTGTGTTAGTCATCAGTGCTTATAAGATGCTGCCTACAAGTTGCTGGTATGTGGATATTTTTTGTTGGTGGATTCAACACACCACCACATTGTCACTCATAAAAAAATGATCCATCACCCAATTAATCAGTGGCTGGCCGTGCATTTTACACCTAGGCCTTCAGTAATGCTTCTTCTGAATTCATGTCAATAACTATTTTATGGCTATGAATTTTTTTTTATGTGTAAATACAGTGTAAAGAGCTGTTGCATTAGAGTTTGCAGATAACACGTGACCGTAGTGCAGCAGTGCTGGGGAAGAAAGCGGTGCTGTCGGCAATGGACTTTGATTCCAGATAATTAACGCACCTGCTGCGGCTCTGCCCGATAAATATGTGTGCCCTTTATAAGCTGCAGAGCTCTACCACAAGCTTCTGTAATGTGAACGCATGTCAATTACCATCGACCGACATGTTTTAATGAATATAATGTGAAGCCTGTTCATAAACCTGTGGAATCCTGTCTCCAGTTCTCTTTTGTACTCACCCTGTTACATGGCCACACATAAACAACCATTAACAATTACCTAATAAAATTGCATTATTATTTAGCAAGATAACACTCACCAAAAATCCTAATTAAATACTGCTTAACTATCCTTTTTTTCCCTTAATATGAATTTGATTAGTTCCATTAAGAAAGTCCTTTTCTATTGCCATCAAAGCTAACGCTGAAAGTCGACTCCTAATACTGGCATAAGTTTCAATTGGCTAAAAATGTCTGCTCATCAAAAGTACTCTCCAATCAGAGAGCATGAATATGTTGACATACAGTAATAGGCACCTGCTAGAAGGCTTTGCTGTCTTCAATTAAAAATCTGCTTGGTTGAAGCAACAGATTAATTTACATTTATTTAATGCTACTGGGCCTGAAAAATTCATTCTGAAGGCCTAGGCAGAAATATTAAAAACTTGGCCACCAATGATGCTGAAATGTGATTAGAAAAAATCCTATCATAAAAGACAATCAAATCTATTTAAATTGTATCTATTTTGCCTACTGCGCTGAAACACAGAGGGATTGGTCCTCCACATTCAAACCATCCGTGCTTTGAAACACACACATACACACACTAATGCAGTAAGCACCTGTGCCCAAAGCAAAGCTGTGGGCAGTCTTGTATTAGGCTCCTGGGGAGCAATTGGGGTTAGGTCCCTTGCCTAAGGGCACTTCAGTCATATTACTTGGTGAGACCAGGAAATTCAGGTAACAAATCTGGTTCCTTAACCATAAGCCTATAAGGGCTGTCTTTAAACACTAATGGGAGATGCACCTGATGTTGAGCAACATAACACCTTTAGCTCAGCTAATGTTGTGAGATTTGAATGTGATATAACCAGTAAAATTAAATCCCATGTTTTTAAAAATTTCTGTATGACACCATCAACCAGAAACTAGGGGAATTCAAAGACATGTGGTTAAGGAACCAGCCTTGCGACCTGAAGGTCCCTGGTTCGATACTTGGTCCCACCAAGAACTATGACTGAAGTGCCCCAGGCACCCAACACCAATTGCTTTCCGGGCGTCATATACAGGGCTACCCACCGCTCCGGGTATGTGTGCTGACTTCCTTCAGTGTGGGTATATGTGTGTGTTTCACTGCAAAGATGGGTTAAATGTAGAGGACAAATTTATCTGTGTGTAAGCACTGCAGACAAAATGTCACTTTATATTTAAATCATCAAAAACATTTAGAGTAGCAATATCTTGTAAACTATTGTTGTCCAGTAAAACAAGGAGTGTGGCATTTTGTCACCATGGTCTTGTTATTTTATTTCTATGTGCACTTAATTTTATGTTCTTATTTCGCTTTGATTTAAACCTGAATTGGTGTGTAATGTTTGTCAGTGTTCCTTTTTTACTGACCGTATACTTCACCAAACATGTGGTATTAGAGCTGTGGAATTGCACACAAAGTAACGGACTGGAGACAGTCTTACTGCTGAAAGGTGGTCTACCTGCATGGGCCAGGCCAGGGGCAGCTGCATGTCATTTTTGTCCCAGCCAGCCAGGGTCTGTCAATTAAGGAAACACAGGGCAATCTGTGGCCACTGAAAGAGATCCCCTCACCCTGCTTGCTGGCGGAGAGATGGCCCTTTGTTCCCTGGCATGTCTCACATACTTTCTGAGGCCAGATAAGCCTGGGCTTCATGAAACCCTGCATTATATTCGGCCACTGTAATGTCCCTGTGAGGGCAGAAAGTATTTAAGAAAGCACAGGCAGTGAAAAGGTAATATTCCTCCACCCCCGTTATGGGGTGGGCAATAAAAGCCACAGGTTAGGTGGTCTCAAAGTCTCGCTTTGAATATTTGCTGAATGATGCACTCGCCCCACCCATCTTTGCTCCCGGTGCAGCAATAATCTGGAAAGCTAGAGGGCGACTTGGCTGTTTGCTGAAATCGGATTAGCAGCTACTCTACACTTGGATCTGTAGGAGAAAAACTTTATCTGAGGTCGGCTCAAGACCACCCATGAGATAAACGGGCAGATTAGTGATGGACTAGGCTGGAAGCAGTATTTTAAAAAAATATGATGAGATTTAAAATCAGAAAAAAGTGGGAAAAAGTTGCACAACTGGTGCTGTTACATTGCAAACGCTGATTACTGTATTTTCTCCTTTTTTTGTTCATATGCGGTTTGATATTCAAAAGCATTCTTGTCATGTATCTGTGAATAGCAAAGTTTAAAAAAGTAAAAAGCTGTGTATCCACCCATTGTAAATTGTGATCATTTAAAAGGTGTTGGTGTAATAGGAATTTAATTCCTGTTTGTGTAGCTAAGCCTTCAGCTATTTCATTCCAATCAAAATCTGATTTATTTAATATTTAATGGTTGAAACACCTTTTAAAAATCCATTTCAATGTTCTTGGTAAATATTTATTTTAAACCAATTCTTCTGCCTTTGTACACACACTGCATCCTTAAATCCCCTCTCTGCCGTGATATCTAAAACCAGACATGTCATGGTGCAGCCAAAGCAGCCTAGAAATCCCTGAGTGCGCCTGAAAATGAGTTTTTACCAAGTTGCTTGAAAACATTCTCTTCCCTGCAAGCCACCAAGGCTTTGTTAGCATTGCTGGCCTGAGCCTAGAGCCTTCAAGACACCCATTATGCTTGACTCAGTGGGGCAGAAAGCACGAGATCCTTTGCTGCAGTCATGTGGTCACACTGGCATTATACACATTGAGTATTAGATATTTTGTGAGTCATATAAACAGAGCAGAGGGCTGTGAGACTGCCTGGAGAAGTTTTGATAATTGGGAGTTATATAAGTGCTCAAATTCTCAGCGGAGGATTGGAGGATGTTTTTTTTTTTTCCCTTTCTTTCCTCCTATTGTGTGTTTTTTTAAAAGCCAAATGGACCTTATAGTGGAGGTGACAAAATCCTTCGACAAAAACTTGTCTGAAGATTTTTTTTTTTATTCAAGCACAGACCACTTGATGTTGACTGCTCAGGTTTTCTTCAGTTGTTGGCGATTGGCAAACAAACAAGAACTTACTGCAGATGTCCTCGGTATTTAATGAAAGTTTTTAATAATATGTGTTGGGTCAGCGGTCAGGTGGCATGCGCAGTTTGGACCTTACAGGAAAGAAATGGAGCAGCTTGGATTTGCAAGATTTTGTTGATACATTATGGCACTTGGGAGTGCTTGGTGTTTGAAAGGCACGGATGCATGGTCCTCCCTTGTTAGTTAATGCATGAACAGTTATCAAAGCTAGCCTTTTTGGCGCTTTATATGTTAATGGAATTCAGACAGAACACAGATGTAATTCAGGGCCAACATAAGTATTTTATAATGCACCAGTGTAAAAGGAAGCAGCTGGCAGAGCTAAAAACCTTGCATGAAATTGGGACAGCATAGCACGCTTAGCAATACTGCAAGTGTTTTATTAATTTTACCACAAATTAAATTTGAGTTTTTACATGTCTAACTGTGTCAACAAAACAAACAACGAGAGCTTAATGTATGCTTTTTCGATGGTTTCTGAAATATTTTTCACATCCCCAACTGATTCTTCTCCAATTATAATCCACATGAATTTTTTCTCAAAATGAGCACATCCTTCAGACCAGTGCAGCTGCCCAGTGTGGATCCCTGCTCTCTAGTTGCACATCCCCTAGCTGTATCAGCTTAGAGAAGAAAAAGAGAGGGTGAGCGATAAAGAGGGAGTGAGAGCAGGGGTAGCATCTGTAAATAGGAGGCAGGATGGAGCACTCAGGCATGACCCTGACCATGTCAGAATGGTGGGCTGGGGGCACAGAGCAGAGTGCCTCCAGCAGTGAGCTTCACCAAACCTCACAAATGGGGATTTAGCTGCCAGTGGACACCCCTCGACTCTCTTTAAAACACAACACACAGTCTGCTCGAGTCATACCTTGCGCCGCATCCCTGCGGCTTTGGGATTGTGCTTCTTCATTTTGTCGCTGGTAATTTAATACTACAGAAACAATATTTCTGTGTTTCCTGAACTTTTTAACAACAAAAATGCTTACATAATGATTCTGATTGGTTTGTTGTTGACTACTGAAAACTGGTAAATGTGGTATATATGCTTAGTAGCTACACTGACAAACCTCTTTATTGAAGCTTGTTTATATTTATTCATTTAGATTAATATAAACAATGTTTAAATAATCAGTGAGTGACACAAGGCTAAATATTACAAATAACAAAAATGTTAGCATTCTTTTATAACCTTATCTCTTATAGAATATACTGTCTTGTAAATCTACAGTGGAGATGGAAAATTAAAACATGAGTAACAACATAATCGAAATTTCACACTTCCAACAGTAGTTAAAGACAGCCTAATTAAAAGAATTGTCTGGTATTATGCATCTATGAGTGTCAAAAGTATGCAACTTTGTTTTTCCTGTTTGGGGCAACTGAACATTTTGATACATAGATATTTTAGCAAATCAATGTCAGTCCTCATTCTGCAAATGCTACAAAAGGTGGCTTTATAGACACAGACAGTGATTGATTGACCAAATCGGTCAGCTATCAAATATTTATAACAGGAATCGTAACAAATAAAAAAGAGAAACTATCACTTTTAAATTAGTATCCTCCATTGTAAAACAGTTAAACATTAAAAGAAGGCGAAATGTGTTTCATTTTTAATTGATGGCATGTGACAATTCTGGATTTTCTTCTTTGTACATTAGTTATTTCAGAGAATTAATTAAATCATATATTATTTTTCATTGTATTCTATTGGCATATGGCTTATATGATGCTTTGGTCTCATTCTGATACCACATATTGGGAGGGCTTGATATGTTCTCTATAAACTAAATTAATAAAAACGAAGTACATAAATGGAGTTATGAGCATTTTCTCTTGTGTTAAAAAATATTAATGTGGAAAAAAAATTAACTCTGTAATTTGTGCTGTATATCTTACTGTGCATGTTGATAGACCTGATTTGGCCTGCCATTACTCTGTCGGAAAAAAAGCAGCCTGGGGCAAAGGCTACTGGTTAAAGCATTTTCATGGTGTATTTGAAATTAGATTATATTTGTGTTAGCCCAGTTGACTTAATGGGATTTAAGCGACTAGATCCTAGTAATAAAAGAGGTGCCCCTGAGGCCTCTCTGCCACCAGTATAGGCTAATCTGGCATGCAAATTAAATCCTGTCTCAATATGCTTGTCGGTCTAATGTGATCCATTAAACCCTTTTGATTTGTTTAGATTTAATATTGTTTCAAATATAAGCTCTAAAACCTGCAGCAGGGTAAAGAGGTAACCATAATTATTTGGAAAATGAGATGTGCTTTGGGGCTCAGTGTGCCCGAAACATATCATGCTGGAGAAATGAGTCATATTTTGTCATTTCTCTTTTTTAGATCCACTTTCATTTCTCTTTTATTCACTCCCATCTCTCTGTAGGGATTACCAAGATGCAGTCACTTAGGGCTCTAATCCAAAAGAGTGCCACTGTTTGTTCTTTAACTGAGCTTTTCCTTTTCCCCTCTTTTGCTTTCCCCACTCTCCAGTTCTTTATCTTATGTGAGTGCTTTGTTTTAGTTATCCGCTGTCTGTTTGTGTATGTTGTTACAAGGACATGGGACCCAGCCATGCATGTGTCTCATATGCTAATTGGCTTTGACCTTAATGATGACAGTGATTACACAGTGCAAAAGCACCGATTCATGTTCTTAGAGTTGTGTCTGTAATGAAATTTACACATCGCCCATATTTATTCAGCATAAACCCTTACCTTTACAGTGGAATATGAAAAATATACCTGAACATGGATGAAAACGTCACATGCTCGTTTTAGATATAAAATCAATCATTTACTCAACTAGTGTTGTCCTTTGAATCTAATCTAATTTTGCAAACAGGAATCATTTGTTTGTGACTCTATGTAATGGCATGATTTCAGTCAATGTTTGTGTCATTGTGTAAGGATCTAATTGACAGCTGTTGCAGCAAATGGTACAATTTTCAACATATTGGCAGTTTTAAGTATGCTAATCATTACATCTCTAAAAAAGAAATGTCATATGGAATCTTTCCAGTTCTCAGATATGAACATCCGGACAAATAAAAATAAATAACCACCTTTCAAACAAAGGTATGCTTGGGAGTGTGCACCTCATTTCAAGCACAATTAACTTGAAATGGAGTGCTGCTGGATCAATAGTCCCCAGTTGATCCAGGGGGGCTGTCACTCTCTGGAAATGGCACACATATGGTAATACCCCCAGCTTAACAACAACTTGGAGGATTTACTGTTGCCGTTTTCAGACCAACATGAATAACAAACAGTCAGGCCACCCCCTGGGAGCCATTTTGTTTTATTCTAGATTCCATTAATCTTTCTGGGGGAGGATACTGTTAAAGATAAATGAAGGGATGACTAAGTAGGCAGTATTAAGAAGCTAACAGTTAACCATGCTAATTTTGAAAATTCAAACTCAACGTTTTATGCAAATGATATGCAGTTCTTGGGAGCTATGGTGTTTATCCAGTTTAGCATTATAGCTTCTAAGAGGATATTGTAATACAATCCGTTAGGGAGCTTTTTTTTATTTTAGCTGTAGTAAGTCTTATTTTTTTAATTAAGAGTTTTTCCTGTATTATAACTTATTTGCAAAACATAAAACAGTGTTATTATCTACATGCTATGTGTCACTTGCCAAAAAATAAAGTTAGCTATTCAGTGTTAAAATTGAAAGAGAAGGTTTTAGTGGTTTGAAAGGATTAAATTTAGTATAAACTGTGTCATTTATGTCACAGATTATTCAGTAAGCCATGCAGGTGTCAGTAGCGTTTGCTGAGCAGCAGAGGCAGACAGGCATATAAAGATATAAAAACATTGTAATCATAGACAGTGTGAGAGATCAGGTCAGTTACAGACTGATATACTTTATGTGTAGAGTTAATTTAATTTTAAATATGTAATTTTGACCCTCTGTTAACATCAAACAGGAAAGAGAACTCAGATCCTATGGGCAATTGAGCTATGCATCATGTGGGATCGTTCTTCGGCTGTAGAGTCTCAGAACTCATATAATCATGTAATTTGTTCGATTCAAAGCAGTATATTTTTGTATATTTTTACGATTAGAAAATCTACATTTAAACAGTATGGTGGCGTTTCTGCGGATCAGGGACTGATGAGTCAGGCAATGTTGTGTCTGGCTCAGCCTTCTTTTTGCTTTTGAATGTTATAAAGCTGCCAGGTGTGAGTGGAGAGAGAGTTGATCTACACACAGGCAATTCCCTGTCTTCATTCACTGGGAGTAAATTCAACCAAATCTAAATTGCTCCTATGATTTCCTCAGTCGCCTCAGACGGAAAGTAAGTGATGGTAAAGAAATGAATAAATGAGAAGCAGTGCTGTTACAGGGTCAGTTTGTTGAGCTACTGCCTTTATCATGTAAATCAAAGAATCAGGAGTGGGTTAGAAGGACAATTCCCAATCCAGCACTTGTGCAAAATGCAACTTTGCTGTGCCTTGAGGGCCACGATAGAGAATTCATTTGGAAGACTCAGTTTTAATTTAAAAGGAGTCAACAATGACTCGAGGGAGCAAGACTCAAGTGTTCATTCTGCATGTGTGTATGGATGAGCTCTCACAAGGGAGGACAAAGCTGTACTACTTTTTACCAACGTTACATCTCCAACCAGAGGCAAAAAACTCTGAGCCGTGTTCCCACCAAATAAAGCAACCAGATTTGGTTTTGGTTACGTTTTAAAAATCCTCTGTTGCTTACTGTGAAAGTAAAAAAAAAAAAAAGAAATCTCCACTAGAGGCATCACCTTGAAATTGACAGCTGTTAGTATGCTCCAATGTGCTGCACCATCTGCTGCTGATGCCAGACAACAAAAAGGGTTAATATTCTATGATGTTTTTCTGTTGGCACTGTCTTCACAGCCACTCAGCCTGTGCTGATCTGTGCCAGAATGCTTTTGCATCCAATAAGAAATAAACATCCATTACCCTGGCACTTTAGTTGGGGATGTAGTTCACACAAAGTGTCAGAGATATTTGAGATGAGGCCGAGATACAAGAGCATTCATCTGAGTGCTAATTTTTATTCATGGCGTACCTTCTTAACTTGTTGAAAATTTAGTTTAATGACACTTTACGATGCTTAGATGTTCTTGCTTTAACTGTCTGATATTTTACATATTTCATTTGTATCTTTTGTAAAGTGATAGTATTTTATCTGTTGGCCATACTGCTCCATTATTTGTTGACCACAGTTGCAAATGTATTGGGGAAAACAACATAGGGCTTCCCTCCACATTGCTAACCTCTGGAGAGATCGGAGCCTGGTGAAATTAATAGGCCTCCTGTGGTTAAATAAGCAATGGTAAAATAATACATGTGTCTGAATTTTTGACAGACAGGGCCAAAGATTCAGAACAGCAGGTAGTTATTAGACAGTGCAGGACACACTGTGGACTTGAAGTGTCACATCAGCAATATCACACTGCTATGAACGGTTGGGCCAAAGGCTTATTTGATGCAAACCAACTAGTCATCAGTCATTTCAAAAATTTATATCCATGTTGATATCCATGGGCATGTCAAACAAAGCGAAATGAATCCTACTTTACTGTATAGTTAAGGTTATTGTGGGAACAGATAAGTTCATAAAACTTCTCTCTGTATCTCTGAGCATAAAACATCACATACGGACACTCGTTTGCCTGAAGGGTTATTGTTGACAAAAAGCTAACAAATATGCCCATAAATATGTGCTTTAGCTCTAAGACATGCTTTTTCTAAACCACTGGCTCATTTAGCATTCTGGGGAATGGTTCACAAAATGGTCCGACATATAAAGCAAGCTGTGGGGGGTAAATTGGAGCTCTGAGATGAATTATCATACAATTAAAAATTCCAGACTGTGCCAAAACCAAAACACAATATGGAGCAAATCGCAGCACTTTTTGGGGTGTCCTTCATTACTTTATCACAGTGAGTTTATTTTGCTCCGAGTTGCAATACGTACATGTGCTATGTGTTAAAATCCTAATCTAATGACTTTGTGTTGTTCTCATTTGTAAGTCGTTTTGGATAAAAGCATCTGTTAATGAGTAAATGTACATTTAAATGTAACATATTTAACCCAAGCTTTTACAGAATTCCAGCGTACTAAATAAAGCACATTTACCTTGGCAAGTCTTGGAAAGACAGTCATTACTCATGCTGAAATGGACAACTATGTTTCAGTTGTGTTCTTCCTTTTACCTTACTCTCTACCTTATGTGTGTAATTCAGCATTTGAGGTGTGAAATGTGGATGAGGTGGTTCTTTTTTCATGGCTCGAGGCTTCCTCTGTAGTAATAAAAACGCAGCAGGGCTCAGGCCTCATGGTGGATGAGACTTGTGCGATGGTCAATAATCTATTACTGCGCATTGGCCTCGGCAGAGTGACAAATGCCCATCACTGAAATAGGCCTGCAAAGGTCAATAGTACTCTAGTGACCTCAGGCCTGACAACAAACACTGTAGTGGTTTTACACTGAAAGCTTTACCTTCAACACACACACACACACACACACACACACACACACACACACACACACACAGTCACATTAAAAAGTTTGAGTGTGCAATCGTGTATTGAATTAAAACATTGACAAATTAATAGCAGGGAACATATTTTGATTTTCACATGTGTTGTACTTGAATAATAGAATGCAAACTGTCAAACACTTTTACTTACAATGTGTATAATGTATTTTTTACTTCCTACAGGTTTTCAATCCAGGATTCAGTGGCCATTTTAACAGACAATGGTAGATACATAGTCATTGTTCAAATAAGTGACTACAAATGTATTCTTATATTCAGATAGAGAATCTAATCATTGTTTAAAAAAAGTATTTAATTAGTAGATATTTTTCTGATGTAACAATGTGAAAATGCACTTTTTGAATATTGTGATGCAACATAATTTCATATCATTTAGTAGGTCTAATTCAATTATTGTGTAGGTCTGTTGGCAGACAAGCAAAGAAAAAAATTATAAACGAGTATTTCAATAAGGAACAATGGCCACCACTAAACAGAAAAGAAACATTTTTGTTTTACAAGTCGGATTAAAATCGTTTGTTAAAGTAAACTAGCAAACAAAACAAACACATAAAAAATGCATTTAAATATGTTGCTTTGTCTTTTAACAGCACATACAGTATTCATTTTTAGAAACCTTATGTATTGAAAGTATGATTAAATGTACATGAACTGGATGGCACTGCATAGCACTTTTATTTTATAATTGGGCCGACAGGTGGCTACTTACCATAGCAAACCTTTATTCTCGACTTATTGGGCTAAAATTTGTATTTGATGAATGATTTAGTCAAAAGGAATCTTAGAAAATGCTCCTCTAACTGCGTACAAATGAATAGCCATTAAAAGATGGCATGTGATATGGGCTTTAAGAAGTAAGTGGGAGCAGCATGTGATGATGGATGATGAGAAATCTTTAGCACTCAGTAACAGGTAAACCGTCCCGTCAATCTGCCAGCCGTCTTATAGCAATCAATTTATGCTACTAATTTCACCTCAAAACCACTGAGGCATTACCCACTTTCTCAAAACACTTCCCCTATTTTCACGCACCCTCACCGACCTCCATTGCCTCCTGGTCGCTCAATAAACACCATTCAGCTCCTCAAAATATATGCCAGCAGGCTGTTATTGCATGCTCAACAAATCATATACCTCTTCTGTCGGAGTTGGCATCAGTTTAGTGGAATTTAACAAACTGAGACCAAGCATGAGAAGCTGGGTGATTGTACTTTACAACCTTTAATATATACATATGTATTTTTTATTAACAGCCCTTCTAACTAAGAGCTTAACAAAGAATAATTAACATTTTAATGACACTAATAGGCATTTTCTTGTTTCGTTTGTACACTGTTTTATGTCTTTAACCAGCTTCAATCTAGTTCTGAAAAAATTTGTGATGGCACTTAGTGGTATTAGCTTCCTTAAGCTGCAGTTGATAAACTTAATATGGACATATCAGGGGGATTAGTTCCAGGTTAATTCCTACTGTCCGTTTTGTGTAATAGTGGCATAGTTCATGAGCTTCGAGTATGGATTAAGTGGTAAATTGAAGAAGCGCAGATATTGCATTACATATACATAAGGATGGGAATTGCCAGCAATAGTAATCTGATACCATTGTGAAATATGGATGATTATACAGTATTTTTAGTTTTTTTTTGTTTTAGAATACAAATATTTTAAATAAGTTCTGCAGTTCATTGTAATTTATTTTATTCACTATTTACTTAATTGCATTATAAGTAAATAAATGAATTATTAAGCATTCTAAAATTGTCATATCGAGGTGAATGGGAAAAATGTTTAATATTATAATACTTTGGAATTTAATGAACATACTTTTGCTTTTAATAATATGAAATAAATGTAATTTTTAACATGCTGTTTAGTATGCATCAGTGTGTATCTTATCACACAGCCTTACTTTTGTTACTTTATGGAAAGCTTAATCCTCATAAACAAGTTACATTATTCTTGATAGAAACAAGAAGGATTTTAGTATATTAGCTGCTATTAAGAATATATTCAGTAATAATCTATATAGGAAAAAAAATTGTCAACTTGGACCATAATTGCTGCAGTATTATACAGACAGGCTGTGTTAGCACACAACTAATAGGGCTGCTTAATTAAGTGTCAGTGAAAGTGCCATGCAAGATTTTCATGACCTTGTCATCTGGTAACTTAGTTACATCTGATAACTTAGATCTTTTATGGTGTTGTCATCTGATATCTTGGAGTTCAACTGGAGCATGAAGTTAAACGGGAGCATCCCAGTTCCAGAAAACTGACTTTCATTAGGAGTGTTTTAATACTGTTATTGCTAATTTGACAATAGCAGTCACTTACAATGTGTGTAGTGCAAAAATTATTTTGTCGTTGTTCAACCAAATAGCATAAATGATGTTCTTTTGCCATCCAATTTAGCACCTTATTTTAAGTGATTATTATTATATTTGCTATTAAAATAGTATTACGTTTTATGTATTTATAATTAAATTCATGATGCCTTTATTGTCCTTAACCACATCAAAATATTTTCTTATTTACTCTTTTCCATTACTAATACCACTTGAGATAATGACCTTAATTGGTGGGATATTTAAGTTCCTCCAGAGAAGCAGGTTCACACTCTCTCAAAGCTAAGTTAATTTAAATTTAGATTAATGTTAAACAGTTTATTCCCTTGTGTTAAGGTATTTAAGGATCAGTGACATGCTGTGATGTCAGATTCTTTGGCCTGATTGAAAATAAGGATTAATACGATGTTGTTGCTGATTTCTGCTTAAAAAGCATCTAGTGTCTGGGCATGTTCTTTGATGTGTCTGGTCTTTCTACATATTGGCAGTGTGGCCTCCATGTAATAATGATAGGAATGGACGTGAGGCATTTAAGTAGCAAATCAATAGCAAATTAAATTTTTCGGCTCTGAGGCACACTTTCACAATCACATGTAATTAGCCCTGACAATCTGTCTCTGGTTGAATTAAACTGCTGCTCTAGTCATGTTACTCTTTTTTTTACCTTATTTTAAGTCCTTTTTGGATCAAGGCTGCCTGCACCTCATAGTGAAAAATAATGATGCTTGCAACCTCTGAGCTATGAATGCCAAACAATCCTATTTCTCAGAACATAAGGGATATTCCTCAGTTTAACAAGCTAAAGAAAGTTAAAATATACATATTTGTGAAATGTCTGTTTACATGTTGATTAATGCTAACAATTAACCCTAACCCTAATAATTCTCTACGATGATTTGCCACAATAGAGAAAACAAAACTATTTGGACATGCAATATTATTTGTTTCTATTAATCACAATCTGTTTCAAGATTTGAAAGTTATTATGTCTGTGATATTTTTGTTAATATCTATCTTGACAGTTTTGAAGGAATGAGCAAACTTGTAGCATTTTGTTTAAAATCACACCTGTTATTTTTTTAGCACATCAACTGTCACATCTTTAAATCATGTCACATTTGTACCAACCACTATCATTACGAAATTTTGTCACTTTTTTTTTCTTTAATGCTTTTGGTGTAAAACATACATCTTGCTCCAATCCTAGCCACACGCTCTTAGCAAAGAGTGAGATGGCAGTTGGCTCTGTAATGATAAACTTATAATTTGTATGTATGTACTGTATGTGAATATTTATGTATAGCCACTTAATTAGCTACATTAAGGGTTGAACCAACTTTTGCCTTCAGAACTGCTTTAATTCTTGATAACATACTTTTAATAATGTGTTGGAAACATTTCTCAGGGATTTTAATCCAAATTGACATGATTGTATCACGCAGTTGCTGCAGATTTGTCGGCTGCACATCTATTATGCGATTCTGTAGTTCCAAAGGTGCTCTATTGGATTTAGCTCTGGTGACTGTCAAGGTCATTACAATACACTTGTTGTCATGTTTAAGATGATATGTGCTTTGTGACATAGTGCATTACGCTGCTGGATGTAGCCACTGTGGTCATAAAGAGATGGTCAGCAACAATAGTCAGATGGGCTGTGGCATTTAAACGATACTTAATGGGTACTAAGAGCCCCAGAGAGTACCAAAAAAACTCTTTTTGGTACACCACACCACCACCACCACCACCAGCCTGAAACATTTATACAATGCAGGATGGATCCATGCTTTCACGCCGAATTCTGACCCTAGCATCTGAATGTCACAGCTGAAATCGAGACTCGTCAGACCAGTTATTGTTTTTGCGATTACATACTGTCCAATTTTTGAGCTTGTGCGAATTATAGGTTCAGATTTTTGTTCTTTGATGAAAGGAGTGGCACCAAATGTGGATTTCTGCTGTTGTCGCCCAATTTTTTCAAGGTTTCGAGCACTGTGTTTTCAAAGATGGTGTTTTCATACAAACAACAACTACAAACCTACATTAATATACATCTAAGTAGAATAGTAAATACCTAAATGTCATGCTGAGCCAGTGGAGTGATTTCTATCACTATATTAAATAGACTTTCTGCTTAGTTACGTTTGTAAGTCTACATGTTCTGGTACAGATTTTTTTTTATCTTGTTTCTTTCCATTTTTGTCATTCATAACATAATATTTCTTTCTTTTTTTGCATTAAATAAGACTATAAATCATGGCAAATAAAGATAATAGCTGCTTATGGTTATACTGAGAGTATAGAGAATATGGTCTAACTTTTAGGATTTACATGCAGCATGAAAACCCTCAGGCACTTTTATATAATGCGATGTGTGATGCCTATGTCCTCTGAAACATGGCATTTGCCAGAATTCATTTTTCATTTTAGTCCTCCATATGAATAAACAACATCTATTTAATCTATCTTTCCTACATCCGTATGAGAGGCATATGGTTGCTTGCTGCATTTTGAATCCACACTCAAGTAGCATGATCTCTACAGCTCCTCCTCCAACCTTCATAACATGTTCACCCTTAAGCATTTAGCGTAAGTACATGTCTACACTCGGTGTCCAAAGTATTTGAACACCCAAAGATAACATGTATAATGAATGTTGAGCGTTACCAGCAATTAAATTTATATCAGAATAAAATTTTTCAATTGTATATTATTAGCCATGGATAAGTACTTCTGTTCAGTCGCAACATTAGTTCTATGTCACTATGCAAACAGGAAGGTTTTGGGGGTCTACCTACCTACCTATGAATAGTTATTTGTGTTTGAGTACTTTGACACAGGTTAACGATTTACATGAGCTTGCAAGCAGTTGATTTGCAGTGCCATGAAAACCCATTTTTTGAAGGTCTATAAGTCTATAGAATGACTGAAATGTTTGCCTTAAGTAGCCATTATTGCAAAACTCTTTACTGTGTTTCACCTGCTGCTATAGCTGAAATAAATCACATACAGTGGTTTCACGCATTTCACTAAATTACATGAAGTCTGTTAAATATATTTTATTCATTTGTTCATTATTTTCCACTTAATCTTCTATTAAGGACATGGAGGGGGGGCATTAGAACCTGGAATCCCCAGCAATGAGAGGCGAACATGCTAACCACTAAGCCACCCATATATTTTATTATTAAGTTATATTTGATATTATTTTTAATTAGTGAGAATTGTATATACTCTACTAGGGACTGGATAAATTGCCCCTATGCAAAATTTATATACGGGCAATATATAGCTGACTGTTTTCCCTGAATTTAGGTTTTTACACTGTGGTAGGAAACCGGAAGACCCAGAGAAAACAAATGGGAGACCATAGAAACTCAACCCAGATCAGGATTTGAACCTGGATCTCCAGCGCTGCGAGATGAACATGCTATTACGCCAACTACTATTAATAGCCAACCCTATTAATAACTAATAATAACTAGTTATTAATAACTAATAACTTAGGTTATTGTTATTACACCATTAGTCTGAACATGAAATATGGTACAACCTTTACATACATCAATTATTTTGTAATGATTTTGGTTAATGGATTAATGTCATTTCACTCTGGTAAAATAACAGCCTTATTCAACCAAATATTACTAAGAGTTAGCATTGGTAGAGATTTAGAAGTTGAATAGAATTTTAGTTATGCCCAAACAATAGCTGTGGTGTACAGCTATGTTTTTTCTTTTATTTAGTAACATCTGATCTGCTTATGGAGGTCATTTGGGAACCTGTCATCAGCCTTTTTTATTTCCTCTATAGCACTAATGTCAGTGCATTGTTGATCAAACAGAAATTAACAGCACCTGAATGATGGCTCTGGGACCCCCCAATGGGCCAGGAATCTGCACATAAACTCCCTTTTAATAGACTTGCACCTCATTTGGCCTCTAAAGCCCATTGAAAGGTCCCAAAGGATGACTGGAGGCTGGAGCCTTCTCCTCCACAGCCATCAAGAAAAGAGGGAGTCTGATTAGAGCATGTCTCCTAGCCTGAAGAGGCTACAGGAGACAATACCAAGCTTTTCTATTCAAAACAACAGGCCGTCCCATCTGACCTCCGTCACTGCCAGTGATTGTCACTGTGAAGATGACACACACACAAACACACACACATACACACACACACATATTCACACACAGACACATCTAAACACACTTTTAAACACAGGAATTAACACAAAAAAAAGAATGGCAAAAGAATCTTCTTCACCAATGTCATGTAGATTGTCAATGTACTTTACTGTATGTTTTAATTTATATTTACCATTCATGATGGACTGTAGTTAGTGTAGAAACATACTATAAACCCAGGTTTAGATAACAGCTGTCAAATATACTTTATTAAATAAATCATTTTTAACATGCATCAACACAGTTATTTTGAAAGTGTCCCGTTTGGTGCTTTAGACAGCTGTATTAATGCTGCAACCATTGTGTGATGTATTGACATTAGTGCAGCAAATAAATACGTTGTAATTTAAAAATGACAATAACAAGACAAAACTTTTGTTATGAAGCAGAAATAAATCAATAATTCATTAGTCACTAATTAATTGGTAAATTAACTTATGGATTGTCTATGTTATTAAATGCAATGATAAATATATAAACATCACAATGTTATGCTATTCGTATATTTTTTGCAGTTATTTAAATATAACAGGACCTTTCAAAATAGGTTTACTTAATAGGCGCATTTAAATAATTTATGTGGAATAATACTTGAATACAGATATTAAATGTACAGCAATAAGTGGTGTATGTATAACAATGTAAGATAATCAAAAATGTCAGATTCATACTTTAGTTCTGAGCATTTTAATGCAGCTTTGAATTTAGCTTCCCACCAAAACTATACACATTGTTTTATTACTTGTACGTTGTTGAAACGACAGATTAAGCAGATGGCTAAACTGATAACAGGACTGTTCTCACTGATGTGTGGCAATGCAGCAAGTTTTCATGAGGCAAGTCCAGTTGAGGTGGTCATTAGAAACAAACACTGTCATTTGGAATGGATCGTTACTCAGCTGAGTATTACTCGCTCATGTTAATATGGAGATGACCTTCTCAGGTGGGGGTTGGCTTTGCATAGTTCCAAATTGTGATGCATACCAATTGCTATTTATGACATGCTGCAAAATACTTATGCATCATAGTGTCATATTCAAATTGGTTCTCACAACCTTGCGATCCCTAAAAAGTCATATGTTATGAATTTGGTTTGGTGGCTTTGTTTACGCTGCATTAATCATGCAAACATGCATTGGGAAAACAAATGGCTCAGGCACATTTTGGAAATGAGTCAAAAAGGTTGTCCCCTGCGCAAAGTATGGCAAGAATGCATAATAGATTGAAAAGGACAGGTTATTGTAAATGGCTATAAACATTAAGGTTATTCGCAATAGCAGCATTCTATATGGCGCAATAGCAGCATTCTATATGTGATATGGTTTTCTAAATTAATTAAAAAAATAAGCAAATGGCCAAGTTGATTGACTGTCAGAATTACACATATCTTTAAAATACATCAGTTCTCTGATGTCCAACAAAGTCTACTAATATAATATATGTATGCTATCTAAACAATAGTATAAGGGTACTAACATTCGGAATCTGCAGCAGCTTTTATGACACCCCATCCTATATTGTGTGTGTGTGTGTGTCTGCTGTTCCCCTTATATATAAATCTTATTTATCAGGTGAGGACATGGGTTAGGATTAAACTAGTAGTAGTCATGAATAACAATCCATGACATGATTTGAAAGTTTTTTGAAAGTGCATGCACACGTGACTCTAGAATTTTTGTCTGGTGTTCTGAAGTATTTAATCTGAATGAATTGAACATTAGTGATTTTTTAAAATATATAATTATCAATTAAATTATCATTTCTGTCACTATATTAAATTTATGATATATATTATGATATATTATATATTATCATTGTGCATATCTATTCATTTGTAGTGAGATCCCTAATGTTTTATAATGTTTTATAGACATAATACATACTACCGTTTATGGAGAGACAGACACCCCTTCTTTTTTATACTTAGTACTTATGGTACTATAGTAGATAGTTGAATATATTATTTACTACACTATTGTCTGTTGAATAGGCTAAAATGAATTTGAACTGAGGTTGTTCTTGTCTGGGATGCATGGGGGGGGGGGGGGTTCATGAATCATAATGAATATTTGATGTGAACAGTGTTGGGATCTTAAGCAAATGTTGTCTTGGTTTCATCTTCATTCATTTCAAAAGGTGATGTTCGAGCAACCAGTAAGGCAGTTAATGTATCTAAACAGCCCCAGTGTTACTCATTTATTCATAGCTTGTTTTGAATGCCTTCTTTATCTTCTAAGGAGCCCTATTGTCTCCATATTAAGTTGAGTTCTGTGAAGATTTGAGCAGAGTCTTGACTCCCCTAAGTTGAAGTGCGGCTGAGGTTAAGTGGTCTCTGTGCTTACAGCACCCATCTCCACTACGGCATGACAGCTGGGGACTGGGCTGTTGCTATGGTTATCACTCCCCCTGTTGTTGCTGCCTTGCCCCAGACTGCTCATTTGAGACACAAGCTGCCCATCCAGACACGAAACAACAATCTACAGATCAGTAAACTCTTCCAGACAGAGTGCTGCCTTTCTCACTCCCCTATGACTTGCACTGTTTTTTGGCCTCTGCCTGTAGCCCATACTTGTTTTGCTTTAATGCATTTGCAACTTTTAATTGCACACACATTAAACCAGTGGTATCAAAATAGAAAGTCATTTTTGGAAGACTAAAAGTAAATTTTAATGCATGAGATAAGCTCTGTTTACTTTGTTTTACTCACTCTTACAGAGCGCAGTAATGCAAATGGAAGTGTTCTAATTGATAGTGAGCCCACTGATCAGGAAAATTATTTCAAAAATTCTGCCAATAACACAGTCCACTTCAGTTGTTCCAGTAATAAAAGACAAGCCCACCTTAATATTAGCTTAGCCTAAAAAAGCTTAAGGAAAATATCTGTGTTGGTTTCCCTTTTTTTATTTATTATGATTTTCTTTTCATTTTTGGACCACATTCAAACTAATGTCAAACAATATTGGACATGTAAAATAAACCTTCATGGGCTTCATGATAATACATTTTCATCACAGGCAATTATATTTAAGGGTCTGTATAATATAGTGGTACTTAAAAGTTTGTGTATTTTTCTATTTAGGGAAACCAATGGGACAAAATATGAGATTTAATCATTTTAATTATTAAGGAAGATAATCCAATATTACATATCTGTGAGTCTCAAAAGTATGCAAACCTAAATGTTTTAGTCATTGTTGATTGGTTGTGCACATTGGCTTAAACCTAGTCCTTCATACAAACAGCTTAAAATTCATATGTTTGTGGGTTTACTCCTATGAATTGCTTGCTTCATGTCCTCACACAATGTTTTTATTGAATTAAGTTTGGGGCATTGGTTTGGCCAATTGCAAACATTAACTTTCTACTTCTTTAATTTTTGTTTTAGAATAAATTGTCTGCATAGGGTTATTGTCTTGTTCCATGACTTACATTATCTTTAGATGCAGATCACAGACAGGCATTCTGGTACTATCTTTTAGAATTTGCTGGTGTATTCCAGACTGCATTTTTCCATCTGTCTTAGTACAAATACAACAAACATACCTATACCATTTTACTGCCAGTGTCGTGTTTTACATATTGGAGGTTTTTATGCTGGACTGCAATGTGTATGTGATTTACCAGTGTGCAGTTTGTCAACTACTTTGTTTCATTTTTTAATGATGATAAACACATAATTATGAATTGACCGGTTAAATGAGACTGTTTTAATCTTCAGAATTTTAATCTGGAAATTCTTACTTTTACCAACATCTTCCTTCTTTATGTTTATTTTCTTTTTCCATATGCTCAATCTTTTAAAAAAAAATCTTACTATAACAAATAGAGTTTTAGAAGTGATTATGAATTAAAATGAATTAAAATTGATTACTTAAGTGTTTATTTGTTTTTTGTACAATTTGAAAAACTTAAATTCCAAACCTTTCTCTTAATGATGTATGTTGTATTGCAAATTTTAAATGTGCATCTGGTCATCTTGTTTGGAATGAAGCTTAGTCTATCGACACCTGTTTGTTGCTGGACTGCAGGGACAAGGCCTTGGAGCATCTGGAAGGCCCTGCAGTATTAGCATGACTTCAACTACTCTTCCATCGTCGTACTGGCCGGCTTGCGTGAAGGGTAAATGGGGGCAAAGTGACTGCAGGCCCCGAAGGAGCCTCCAACCAGCAGGCTCACATTAGAGGACATTTGTTCCACAATATTGCTGCCTCCTGCTTTCCCTAGGCTGGGCTCAGCACAGAAGGTAGATGCAGATATTTGGGCTGTGGCCAAAGCATCTCCGTAGCTACCACACTAACACTGCAGGTGTAGAGCTGGGTTCCCCACTGTTCATGTTTAGGGTCCAGAGCAGACACCGGCTGACAGAACAAATGCCACTTGCTTGCAAAATAAACTTATCTCATTTGCATGACAACATGTGCCCTCGGGTAAGAGTCCAACATCAGTTTTGCCAACAGTGCGTGATCACTGGCTTAGCCTCAAATTCAAGAAATACAGGAGGGAAGGGTCGTTTCTTTTCAAATTATTCACACACATAATTATTATTTCCATAAAACTGCAGAATATCTCTTTTTTTTTAGTTTGTGGAGTAAGTATTTACAAAACATATCTTATATAATTAATAATGTCTGTGTGTTTATGAATTAGGATCTTATGGGACTGCTATTATGTCCCGATAGTCAAATATGCCTTTATCACTGTCCGATGTTAACACCAGACATGATTGATCACCACAACAGATTATCTCCAATCCTGGCCATGGTCACATGTGGTCACTGTTGTAGCGTATAATGAGCCTTGATGATCTTGGTTGCACTCTAGGTGATTGATGATGCTTTCCAAAGGTCAGTGGTCAAAAGGGAATGGACTGTTGACCATACAGTGTATTTTAACCCTTTGCAAAGAGTGACTATGATACCTTATGTCTTTATAATAATTAAGTGGGGATAGTTAACCCTGGACTGGTGTGAGACCCATTGGGAGGTTCAAGCGCATGTCCTTTGGGATGCCCTCCCACAATGACTGGCCCTACCTCCAAATGATATGATAATATTAGTGACCTCTTCAGCAGCAGGGATACACCCACGTTTGAAAGGTTGCCCTAATGAACTGTTTTTTTTTTTAATGGTTGGGGGTCATTACTTTAAAAATAGAACATAAACTGAAGTTAGATAAAATATTTTAAAAAATCATGCCCACCGCTCCCAATTTCAATAATTATTTTACACTCGTATAATGATTTCATCCAACATTGCATATACTGCATTGTGATTATTTGCAGTTTAAGTTTCTTTTGAGTCTTAATATTATTAAAAATATAAGATATGTGCTGAAATTTTATGCACTTGAATCTTATTTCACTTTGTAAGTGCCCACACTTTCCTTCATGAAACTCCCTACTGTACATTTTTTCCCTTCAGCTTTATGCATTATTCATGCATCTTTTCATGTTTTTTGGTAGGGGAAAATATATGTATAGCTAAAGAAATTGATACAGTCTGACTGGGTTGAACGCTGGCAATGCCTAAATCGAACCTTGGATTTGGAAGGGTCGTCACCAGCACATTGGAGTGTATGCATCACAGAGCAGGACTGCTCTGCCAACTCCCCCAAAAATCCTGTCCCCCGGTACGAAGAATTACATGACCTCTCTCAGCTCACCGTAACCCCCTCATTATACACACACCAATGAGCTCGGATCATATTTTCCTGGGTAGGGAAAGAAAAAAATGGAAATGGGAGGCGGAGTGGTACCATGCATGTGAACAATACTGTGCTGTTTTTCTTTTTTCTCTTCCACTTGAGGAAGAAGTTTATAAATGGTGCTACTGAGCAAATGCTTTATGAACGAATTTGGAAAACATGATCAACTGAAAAAAAAAATTAGGTACATATAGGTGTGTAAGATAGTATGTCACAATGGTAATACCGTTTGTGTTATTGTTTTATGTTTTGTTTTTAAACAAATAAATTAGTAAAGATAAATTATTTTATTTTAGAATTCCATTTCATATTTAAAATTTCATTTATATGTATTTAATATATGAACTAATAATAATAGTAATAATAAACACTTGGCATTTAAAGCATTTTTGGACATTGTGTATTTGAGCCTATCCATTGCTTCTCTCTTTTTTTAGCATCTCTATTCATTTTCAAATTAACCTCCTAATAGACTTCATCTGTCCATAGAGAACCTATTAACTAAAGATCTGTTTTCATCTGCTGGACAACCTAGGAGAGGGAAGACCCTTGCCACACAGATCTTCACTCTTTTATGCAGTGAGCAAGACCAGGAAACAAAAAAGAGGAAAAAAAGGCCACAAAAGAATTTCATTATATATAGTTAATTACCTCCTAGGCCTAGGCCGACCCTTTCCTGGTTGAAGAATTAGAGGGCTTTAATTGCTTTATCACCCAGCTCTGTGCTTTCCAGCAATCAGACTGACTTCATTTAATTTAGCTACTGGGGCAAAGGGGAGTGCACTGCTGTCTGGTGGATCTAGAAAGAAGGGTGAGCACCAAACTAGCAAATTTAGTGTCTTTAAATTAATGAAAATCAACACCAATTGCTGATGACTGCCCCTGAGGTGTGCTAGTGAAGAAAACCGCTGAAGAATGGCAAGGACACAAAAAGCTGGTTTTATTTGTAAAGTTGGATCTTTGCAGTGGTTTTATTTGGATAATTGAAGGGTCCTAGGGATTTAAATGGGGTCTGCTGATATATGAACAATTAATACAAACTATAAGAAGAGGGACACCTGGCAATGTCTTTATAGATGTCAACATCCATCCATTATCTCCTGCTTTATCCTATACTAGGGTAGTGAAGGAGTTCCCCATTCCCATCCAGGGGAGAACGTTTCGGGCACTGGGCAGATACATCCAAGACAGGGCGCCAATCTATTGCTGGGCACACACTCACTCACACAGACACACTCTATATGGGGTAATTTGGAGAATTCAATTGACTTCATCCATGTTTTTGGACTGTGGGAGGAAACCGGAGAATCCGAAGGAAACCCACAAGGACATGGGGAGAACATGGAAACCACCCAGATTGGGATTTGAACCGGGAGTCCCTAACGCTGAGAGGCGAACGTGCTAACCACTAAGCCACCGTGCCGCCCTAGATGTCAACATGTTTGATTAAAATACATATATTAATTATGACATTACCACTTCATAATATATTTCAATGATTAACATTTTTACATGGCATTAACTGGTATAGGAATATAGAAGTTAATGGAAAATTTTAGATGTAATGTATTTCAGGTAAATGTATAATCCAAAAAGAAATCTGTTTTGGTAATTGACTTAAACCTTTTTTTGTGTTTTTAATATCACATTAAGGTTAATTTTAGTTTAAACATTTAGTTTAAATTAAACACATTTAAAAAATGTTGCAACCACACATAATGAAGAATATTTATCTGCTTGAACAGTCATTTGATGTAGGTTAGTTATAAGCTTAAAAGTTTATGTTAATATCCATCCATCCATCCATTATCTTCTGTTTTATCCTGTATTAGGGTTGCGGTGGGGTTCCCCATGCTCATCCAGGGGAGAACGTTTCGGGCGCTGGGCAGATACATCCAGGACAGAGTGCCAATCTATCGCTGGGCACACACACACACACACAGACACACACTCTTCATGGGGCAATTTGGAGAATTCAATAGACTTGATCCATGTTTTTTGACTGTGGGAGGAAACCAGTGAACCCAGAGGAAACCCACACGGACACGGGGAGAACATGGAAACTCCACCCAGATTGGGAATCGAACCGGGAATCCTTTGTGCTGAGAGACATACGTGCTAACCACTAAGCCACCGTGCAACCTTATGTTAATATAATTTAATCATTTCATTTAATTCATATAATTTATCATTTAAAGCATTTAATATATCATACTATGATATTTAATCAACTGTTGTTTGATCCTGTGAATCGTCCTTTTCTAGGCCACCTTTTCCCTTCTGGAATCTGGAATCTATCGTTACTAGTTACTGTTCCGTGGAAACTGGTCAAACTCAAGATTCGCTTGGTTTTATATGTTGACATAAGTTGTATTTGTCAACTGCAGGGTTCTTTCACACGCACCTGTCTAACAAGCTGTGGGAGGAATGCCCTTGCTTTGTCTATTCACATGTCTATATAAACGAGCTGTGAATTATAATAAATCGACGCATTGATGATCAACACTCACTTGGTTGTCTTTTCTTCACAAACATTTGTACTCTGGCACTCGGAAGCATCGGAACAGTCAATGTATTTCCTGACTGGTAGCTGATGATGATAATATATATTTATGCAAAATAAGACTAAAATAAAAATAACAAAGTTCTACAATGAGAAAAGAAAACAGAATAGGTAATCAAGCTTGATTATTAAATAGAGCATTAACCAAACACATTTTCATGTGGGGTGGGTTGTGGTTTACTGCTTTTGCCAAAGGGAATTATTAGTCAATTCCAAGACTGTTTTTAAGTGCATCCTTGTTTTTTTTTTGGTCTTTTATCATTTACAGTTTATACAATTTAGAAATGTTTAACCAGTCAAGAGAAATTTTGGAAAGGTGAATAATAGAAACCGCTACTGAATATGACGGTTGACTATTTAGACCTTATTTCTTGAGAAATCATAATTCTACTGTGATGGACATAGCCACATGAACTTTGAAAAATCATAATCCTTGCACTGTTGACCTTTTAGACAATAAGCTTGTATGTATATGTATTTGTTTGTATGTATTTAAGTCTGGTTTAACCATTAAATCACACTGGAGCAGCCTCAATGTAGTTTTTTTAACTAGAAAGTTTTTAGGTAGTTGACGAATTGAAAGCTGCTGTTTGTTGTTGATGGTCAGCAGACCAGTTGAAAAAAAGTTTGCATTCAGTCCTGTTGTCTACTCTTTCTATAAATATATTTTATACTTTTTACATAGGTCAGGGGCTTTTAAATGTTTTTGAATTACTATTTGTAATTTATCACATTTCTGTCCTTTTCCTTTCGATCTCCTGCCTGTGAAGCTAATAAGGTCAAATTTAAATCCAAAATCCCTGACAGAACATTTTCTGACTCTGCTTCTATCAAGTTCTGCATGGCTGTTTGGATCAAAGAGTGGTTATCTCTTATATTGAGCTGTTCTAACCTCTGTCTGGTCTGATTAAGAAGAGAATGCAGTGAGTTTTCTTGTTAATCAGCAGCAACTTTCAATGTTAAGACAGTTTTACAAGCATAAATGCAAAAGAGGTAAAATGCAGGATACAAGTTAAAAGCAAATAGGAAGTTTAATTTTGTTGGCTAACAGCAAAGAGTATTATTTAAGCTAAAAGGTCTGGTTGCAAACTTTAAGGTCTACTTATTTGTTGGTTTTCTGCTTTAGCCATATTAGCATTTAGTCACACAGATAAGATTGTTAAAAATGTAACATGTTCAGAGGGACTTTTTTACTTTAACTGTGTAGGAGCAAAATATTTTAATGAAAAACTGGCAGATTCTAGCTGTCTAAAAATTTCTAGTGCACCGGTCTGGTTTAAAAAGAACAAAGATCAACCGTTGTACAGTTTTATGTGAACAATCCTTTGTACTTTGGACAAAACTTTGCATTTAATAAGTGTGCATTCTACAGTGCTCTTTTAAGTGATTAGAGTCACTCGTAACTATATTGGCAATATTTAATTTACAGAATTAATGCATGTGAAATAATTCCATGTTATAAGAAGGTATATTTGTAATCATTTGTTCATTTAGGTTAGGTGGATGGGTTGTGCTGTTGTGCTGTTCTCATAATGAATTAAGTTAGTTGTTCCTACATTCAAGAGCATTTTACTTTAGGTTTATTAAGCCGTATGTCTTTACTCAGCTGAATTTTTGTGATTTTTTTTATTTGCAATTTATACTTTGCTCAGTTTACATTTACAATTATATTAAATGATTCTCTTCTGTTCTTATGCCGTATTACCAGAGTTCGTTTTAATATTAGAATCTTACTAAAGATTGTCAGGTCTTGATTAAAATGTTGACTTTTTAGCTCAAATTAACTTAATGTAATTGAATGTAAAAGCTCATGGCTCAGCAAAGACTGTGATCAGTGGAGATGAATTGAGAGAGAAGGCTTTCAAATTAAATATAGTTCTCCCCCCTCAGCTTGTTAATTGTGCCGTTTACCACTACCTGAGTCAGTGACCACTGCTACTTAGTTTCTCTAATGATGATGCACAGTCCACTCGGGTTGGAGATAATTAAAAAGCGCCAGGTCTTTCTGTCTTGGACTTTACTTTTGGCCCATTGACAGCTGAACTCAAGACAAAATATTGAGCTGTCCTCTTGGCAGCATCTTGACTCCCAACACAAAGCTCATCAACTAGCCTCTTGTACTCTTTCTAGACAGAAGAAAAGTATTGGTCTCTGGTTATTTGATAAAGATTGACAGAAGGCTATTAAATTTTCTTTTGGTTCAAAAGATTTTTAGTGTGAGACATTGGGAAAAGGTTTTTCAAATTTGCTAATTATTTATTTTGTTGATTCAGATCCCATCCTTTTAATTTTCTTGTTAAAGTATTTTTGTATATAAAATGTCAAGTGGTTGTAATTAGTGGAACATGTACATTTTTACATATAAACTTATTTAGAAATTTACTGCAGTCTCCAGTCATGTAGTCCAATTAAATACTGATTTATCACCGCTGTGTGGACAAGATGTTTATGGGTTAGTGTGGGTCATAGAAGCTGTGCAACATGTGTGAATCTGTGTGGTGTGTCAAACAAATGCTAATAAGTTGCACAGGGAAATGTAGTCTACAAGATAACATCAGGGTTTGGACAAGACCCAAACAATAACTTACCCAAATCACAAACAGCAAAAGAAAGAGCACAAGATTCAGTTTAGGGAAGACATTTAATTCATCTACCAATTTATTTGTATAATGCTTTTTAAAAACTTTTTAAAACTAATTTCTCAGAAGCTTAACAGAAAAAATAATAGATCAAAACATATGGCATGAATTATAGTTTAATTCACAATCAACATTACAGATATTACAACAAGAACAATTGATTCAGTCTTATTATAAAATAAAGACTGTTATACTGTAGATTCATTTAATTGATGCTTTTCTGGCAAAGCATTAGTAAAAAACATTTAAATAGGGCATTTGTAGAGAATGTTCTTCTGCAGCAGAGACTTTCTTTATTCTATGGACTCAAAGAAGAGACTCAAACACATTGCAAACAGAGCTTCCAAATTGGACAATAATTGTTTTTTTTTTGTGTGTTCCAAACCATGTTGTATTTAATATGTTATTGGAAAAGGTTTGCTTAACTAACTTTCCATGATTTAACTTACTTTCCATGATTTATTTTACTTACTCTATGGTACCCTGGGTATATAGGTTTATATACTCTTTACTATCACCGAAAAGTGGCTCATGATGTCTTAACATTGCTATGTGGTTCGAGCAGCAACACCACTGATTGGCGGCTGAGAGTGGTTTAGCGCCATTGAGCACAGGCAAAATTTAGTCATGTCAAAAAATTAGGACACCCTGGGCAGATACACCCAGGACAGGGTGTTAATCTATCGCTGGGCACACACTCACTCACACAGACGCATACACACTCTATATGGGGCAATTTGGGCAATTTGGAGAACTCAATTGACTTGATCCATGTTTTTGGACTGTGGGAGGAAACCGGAGAATCCGGAGGAAACCCACGCAGACACGGGGAGAACATGGAAACCCCACCCAGATGGGGATTCGTACCAGTAATCCCTAGTGCTGAGAGGCAAACATGCTAACCACTAAGCCACCATGCTGCCCCTTACATATTGTCCCACTTAAAATAGTTAAGATCAAATACAGGTGTATCACATCAGGTGCACATGATCAGAACATCATTACCCAGCATTTTGAATGAGGCTTGCCCTATTTAAATCTCAAAGGGTGCTTGAGAAACACGTGAAACCATCTGTAAATAAATTAAAGCTGAATCGGAACTGGACCCTGCAACATGACAATGACCCAAAACATACCAGTAAATCCACCAAGGACTGACTGAAAACTAAGAAGTGGAGAGTCCTGGAATGGCCAAGTAAAAAAAAAGGATTTTAATCCCATTGAGATGCTGTGGAGTGACTTAAAATGTGCTATACATGCAACCCCTGAAACATCTCACAGATGAAAGAATTCTGCATTGAGGAGTGGGGCAAACTTTCTTCATATTGATGTCAGTGATTGGTAGATGGCTACAAGAAGCTTCTCACTGAAGTTATTTCAGCCTAGGTATTAGAGGGTAGGGTGTCCCAAATTTTCCTCCTTTATAATATGTATTTTTGTTCATATATTTTGTTTCATGAGTAAAACAGTGTTACTTTTTATTGTTTAATTGCAATGAAAACACTTTCTTTTCCAGAAATAAACAAAAACAAGATTGAACATTTCTTAATAAAGAACTGCCTATTTTATGGGGTGTCGTACTTTTTTCACATGACTGTATGAAGTTGATGTGGAAGTAGTTTTTTTGGTGGTGTTTTTTTATGGTTAGTTTCATAAAGTTTATTTTCTGAAAAGAAAATAAACCCTCCAAGACGTGACCATTTATGTGTAAATTTACACCATTTGCAGGAAACTTCAACAAAGAGGCTAGTAAAATAATAAATAAATTTTACTGTCATGAACCTGAAAATTTAATTTACTTTAACAGGCTTGTGGTATAGGTCTATTTTTGAGGTATAGGTCATTTTTATTTATATAGTTATTTATTTCTGATCATTGTACACTCTCGGTCACATATTTCATTGGACTGTATTTAGCTTTGATTACAGTATGCATTCGCTGTGGGATTGTTTCGATAAGCTTCCACAATGTCCCAAGATTTTCAGTCTTATTATTTATTATTTCAATCCAGTATTGCATTAATTTTTCATTGATGATGGCAGAGTCTGATTGCTGCGCAAAACCTTCTCCACCACATCCCAAAGATTATCAATGGGGTTAAGGCCTGGACTCTGTGGTGGCCAATCCATGTGTGAGAATGATGTCTCATGCTCCCTGAACCACTCTCTCACAATTTGAGCCCAATGAATCCTGGCATTGTCATCTTGGAATATGCCCATGCCATCAGGGAAGAAAAAATCCATTGATGGAATAACCTGGTCATTCAGTATAACCAGGTAGTCAGCTGACCTTCTTCTTTGAGCGCATACTGTTGCTGAACCTAGACCTAACCAATTGCAGCAACCCCAGATCATGGCACAACCTCCACAGACTTGTACATTAGGCACTAGAGATGATCGGTGTATCGCTTCACCTGCCTCTCTTCTTGCCCTGATGTGCCCATCACTCTGGAACAGTGTAAATCAGGACTCATTAACATTCTTCCATTGCTCCAGAGTCCAATCCTTATGCTCCCTAGCATATTGAAGCCTTTTTATCCAGTTAACCTTACCGATTACTGATTTTTGTAAGGCTACACAGCTGTTCAGTTTGCTCTTACCGTCCCTTTTAATTATAGTCCTGAGTTCTTCTGTTTTCTTTGATTTGATTTCACATTCAGGATTTTTTGCAACCACATCTCCTCCTGAATGACAATGGGTCCCCACTATCCTTCCAGGTTTTAATGATGCATTGGACATCCTTAGATGTTTTCTCTGCTTGATGCATGCCAATGATTCGACCCTTCTCAAACAGACTATGAGATGTGTCTTTCGACATGGTTGTTTAAGACATGAGAAGCAACTCATTGCATCAGTTGGGTTTAAATAACTTGTTGCCAGCTGAAAGAGAATCGCACAGTATTTATCCAATAGGAGGCTCCAAAATGAGAAGTTACATCCAGGTGGTGACTTTATTTTTGGCCAGGCAGTGTATAAAGCAATACATTTTATGATAAAATCATTGTTTTAAAACACATTTCAAGTTTTGTTTAATATATTATTATATATTTTTATATAATAATTTACTAATTGTTTTATGAAATGTACATACATTTTTTTGTTTTGCAGGTTAAATTTAAATGTCGATTTTTATTTATTAATTTATTATAATTTTTTTTTTAAACTATTCTTCTCAATTAAATCAAGTAGTCTGTCACCATATGTAGTATAATAATTTGCATTTATCTTTTTCATCATTGATTAAAGGGCTTTGATGCAAAACAAATTTTATTAAATTGAATTTTGTTGGCAATCAAACAGCTTAGCAAACTGACTATGCAAAATAAAGTAATGTAGATGTAGTGTTCAATATTTCAGAGTATTAGATTATTATTTTTATTCTGTCTCATTCAGCACTCCTTGCGCTGATGTGCATGGATGGTTTAACTGGCTCACTTTCACTTTTCACTTTTTTTCAGCTTAGCTTCTGTCATAGAGCAACTACACCATTTCAAATCCTGACACTGTAGAATACATAACGCCTAAGGGCAAACAGCAGTGTGTGGATTGTTTTAGCTTCCTGTGAGAACTGTGGCATTTTATTTGCTTAGGGTGGTTAGAAGTACTTAACCTAATGTCTTGTAAGCAGATGCATAAGCTGCTGAGGCTGTTAAATAAACTCAGTTGATTCATAGCAGAAATTACTCTCTGATTTGCTTCTTCATGTGTTCTACCAGAAATACTGAGAGCCTGTTTTATAATGTCATCTAGTCAGAGTTCCTGTATTACAAGTGCCAATGGTATAAATAAGGTTCTAATATGGTTGGTTGTTATTATTTAATTATTTTTCTTGAGATTGTTTCTAGTCAAATCTAATAAAACCTGTGGTAGCTACTGTGGGTTCTTCTACAAAAATAACTATACAGTAGCTATTTTCAAAATGCAAAAGACAAAGTGCACAAGTGATCTAATATTACACATATAGATAATGTATTATAATCTTGTAAGTGATATTTTAAGGAAAAGCTAAAGGTACACTGCAACATTTAGCAGTTAATTAACTCACTCTAATTCACGAGCACATTCATTAATTGATTAAGTTTGGAATTTCACGGGGTCAAAATGATATACAATAATAATTGTTTTTAATGATATGCTACTTGAGTTGCAATTAAAATGTTTAGTTTAATTAAAATGTAGTTTTGCTATACACAGTAATATACAGGTTAGGTTTTTTATTTTTTGGTACACAGTCTGCTTATTGCAGCTTGTCCCTAAAATAAACAAAGTAATTTTGCCATAAGATTAATATTATGAAAATTGTAAAATTTAATTCAAAGTTTGTAGCGTACATGTAATAAAGAACTTTTAAATGTTAACAATGTAATATGTGTTTATAGTCTTGAAGGGACCTAGTACATTTATCCATCTCAATTGTTCTTGCCCTTGTAAAGCAGCATGTTTAATTGAGTTTACAGGTGTATGAAGCACTGAGTATTGTCATCTTGATTTTTAAATATGAAGTCTCATTTAAGGGCTCCTGAGGGGATTGTCCTTGATTCCTTTTCCTTAAACAGTGTCAGTGAGAGAGAATTAAAAAAATGCTTACATTTTTTTCTGCTACTGGTGCTGAGCATATGCTGAAATAATTAGGGGGAAAAATCCTGTGCTTATGCAAACTTCCAGTTGCCAAAAAAATAATCTGTCTTAGACAAAGGAAAGACCCCCACAGTGCTAGGGTCCACAATTTCTGTCATATGTATTCCTTTGGGGTTTCACATGACAAAATGCAGAAAGTTGTTTTGTCCCTCTTCCTGTCATGTTACACCCCTTAACCGAGTGCTTCTTCCTCCCCCTTCTCCTCTTCTTTCGCTCTCCTTCTCCTCTCTCTCTCTCTCTCTCTCTCTCTCTCTTGCGCTCTCTCTCTCTCTCTCTCTCTCTCTCTCTCTCTGTCTTTTTCTCTCTCTCTCATTCTCTCTTTTTTCCTCTCATGTTGTCTTGCTGTCTGTGCTGTCAGCTCATAGCCTGGCACCTGCTCTCATGTTCCTAATTAGTCTCATTTAATTAATTATATTCTGCTGCACATCTTATGTTCCTCTCCTCCAATTTTCATTTTACTGTAGCTTTTTTAATTTCATAAAATATATAACTTCCCATGTACACTTAACTTCTTCAGGTTATTTAAAAACTGGAGCTACTGGCAAGGTTAAAGAGGTTGGGTCATTTCTCAGCCTAAGCCTATGAGCTTCCCCATCCTATGAGCTTCAAGCTTTTATCAAGCTGAAGTGGTAAAACACTGGTTTAGGGAGTATATAAGGAATCATTTTCACACATGAATGGGGCACCACAGAGTCCTCACCTTTTGACAGTCTAGGTTGAAGAAGCCTGTTCACAGTGGTTTTGTCTCTTCAATTATTAGTACAAGATAGTACAAGAGTAGTGTGTGTGTATATATATGTATGTCTGTGTGTGTGTGTGTATATATATATATATATATATATATATATATATATATATATATATATATATATATATATATATATATATATGTGTGTGTGTGTGTGTGTATGTGTTCAGCATATTATTAGTAACTTTATCTGTACATCATTCATTAAGGTACATTGGAAACAGCATATCTTGACTTTTGCAAGTCATGTCTTTACTTTATCCAGATGGCTTGCTAATGACTAGGAAATAACAAGTTCTCTACAGCTGACTGGGCAGATTCCAATTTAAGATCAAGTAATTTATTTATATAGATCTTTTTACAACAGCATATTGTCACAAAGCAGCTTTTCCATGTTATGAGCCTGATTTCCATGGTTCTATCATTTTCTCTATATCTAGTTTCATCTATTGACTGTGGTGAGCATCCTATCCAGAGCTTCGAGGTCAGCATGTTTACCACTGACACACTCGTGCACTAGTTCGGCTTGCTTTAGCTTGCCCACAAACAAGTCAACTTTAAACAATGCATGTGAGTGTGAGCCAGGAGAGTACTTCAGCAAAGACAGTTTACCTAAGCACCTTTTTCTTCTCTGTTAGCTTCTCCATTTCATTTGTCAGATTCACTCAGCTTGGATGCCATTGTTGTCTATCAGGTTTAAGGTAGAGTATATGAACAGCAAGCTGCAGTGAAGTGTGGAGTAAAAGTGGTTGGCCATTTAGGTGACCACGGTACGGGGCAATGTGAATTCATTAGACTCTTTTAAAACGCAGAGTACAGCATCCATACTCATTTAGTCATTCTGTTACTTTTTATGGTACTAAAATAGTACAGTTTGTTCTGAAGAACCTCAATAATCTAAGGTAATATATTATAGCACATTTTTAAAGTAAAATGTCTTTAAACATACTAAAATATTATGAATTTGTAAAGATTAATGATTTAAGCTTTAAAATTGTTTTTCAGGCGTAAGTGAGAAGCATCACACTTAGAAAAATAAAAACAATAATTAAAAAGGAGTATGGTAACATTAATGTCATTAACTTATAACTCTGTCACCAGTTGCATTATCCCACAAAGAGTGAAGGGAATTTTAAATACAGAACTGGTAAATGATATATGCATGTGCATTGATATAAATTTAAATGGGTTTGAAGTGGTGACCACATCACATGTGTTTATCATATTATGTCTGCATTCAGATTATTTAACTTATTTTTAACATATAATCTTTTAACTTTTTTCTCTTTCTTGACTTGTGATGTTCTCATTTGTAAGTTGCTTTGCATAAAAGCGTCTGCTAAATAACTAAATGTAAATGTAACTCAATTATGAACTTATTATGAAATTGCATGTTACATTTGTCATTGCAAAAGAATAAATAATAATGCAACAATTTGACAGAGCTCGCAATTTATACTTTCTCCACTCGCTCTTACTCTCGCTCTCCCTCCTGCCACAAACCCTTCCCCCAATGTTCTGTTCTTTCACATGTTGTATATGGTAACAGTGATCATTTGATCACAGCTTACCTGCTACACACAAATTATTATTAACTGACTAATCTCCATTTTTATTAATATAATTCTCAAATATACCAAGTTGTCAATTAGAATTCTCTTGTTATTAAAGCCATATGATATACAGTAAAAAAAATTAAAATATTTTTGGACCATGGTGGTAGTCCTCAACTGTACACAACATTACACAATGGTAAAGACCCATGTTATAGAAATATGTTATATTGTATCTGATAGTAATAAAGAAAAGGCTAAGGGCTATTGCTAAAAATGAAGAAAAAAAAATTGTCAAGAGCTCCAAAATGAAATTTGAATGTAAGCACTTGTATCCCAGCTGTAACAGACACAAAGGCAGGACACATTCACTTTTGCTATTACTGAATTTGTATGCCTGTGAACCTTGATCTGATACAGATTCAACTTATGCTAAACAAAATACATTAGTTATGTCACTAGAACAGATAATAAGTTTGACTTCAGGACAGGATTTTTTAATGGAGTCTCTCTGTGTTTAGGGCAGTCATAGGCTTGTGGTTAAGGAACGAACTTTGTGACCTGAAAGTCCCTGCTTTGATTCCCAGTCCCATCAAGTACTATGACTGAAGTTCCAATGAGCAAGGCACCTAACCTCAATTGCTCCACGGGCACCGTATTTGAGGCTCCCCACCGCTCGGGGCATGTGTGCTCACCAGTGTGTGTGTGTATATATATATATATATATATATGTGTGTGTGTGTTCGGATGAATATGTTTGA